>WOXC01004036.1:0-646285 GCA_011680675.1 Gymnobelideus leadbeateri
TCCATCTTGGCTCCACCCCTGAGCACTGGGCTTTGGATCAGGAAGATTCATCAAATCCAGCTTCAGTCACTAATTTTGTGAACTTGGGCAAGTCACTTAACCTTGTTTGCCTCAGTTTCTTTATCTGTAAAGGTCTGGGGAAGCAAATGGCAAAGCACTCCAATATCTTTGCCAAGAAAACCCCAAAAGGGGTCCTGAAGAGTTGGAAAGGACTAAAAACAATTGAACACATGCATGTATGCATGTATGTATGTAGTATGTATGTCTGCAAACCATTCATTTGAAAACAAGTTTCCTGCCATGGATTGAACCACACCCATTTCAATGACTCAGAGGTGATTTCTGAAGGGAAAGAGAGATAAGATCAGTAGCTTGTCTTGAAGCATTAGCTCTATCACTGGTATCTGGGAGAGACACTAAGTACCAGGACAGTCTGGAATCATTAAAGAAAGCTGTGGAGACCTAACTCAGTTTTGGCATGATTATTAGTTATGCCCCCTTTCTCACAGAGTCAGAGATGAAAGTAACTTTAGGGATTATTTAGTTTAATAGCTTTTTTTCATAGATCAGGAAAATGAGGCCCAGAAAAAAAGCAAAAACATGTCCCTAAGATTCTGCAATGAGATAGCAGACCTATGTTTGAATCATTGGCTCTGTTAATAAGTCCTAGTTAAGTGTTGTTTCAATTTCCCATGATTATAAATTAACCTTAATATAAATATCGCTAGCGTCATTTTACCAAGAAAACAATTGTTATTAAGATAGCTCTTCATAAATTTAAGTAATTATAATAATATTGAGTCCAAGGGAGAGCATGTTATAGTGGAGGGCATGAATTTGGACTGACTTAGAATTCTGGCTTTGCTGTTTACTGTATGACTTGGATCAAGTACCTTCATCTCTTTGGACCTCAGTTTCTTCTGATGTAAAATAACTGGTTTCACTTATCTAAGCTCCAAGGTCCCTTTGGTGCTCTTCTATAATATGTTAAAACATTAAATAATGTGAGACTGTGCCTTTTGACTCAATCAATGAGCGACATCTAGTGTTCAATGTGGAGTAGAATAAAGATTGGCCAGTGTGTGATTATAATAGCAATATTAACAGCTCATGTTTTTATAGAATGTTGAGGTTACGAAGCATTTTCCCCTTCAACAACACAGGCAGATAAAATGCATAACTAGAGTTTAAAAAGTCATTTATCTTTATCCTCTTAATAGCAGCACAGAAATATGGAAGCATGTCCAAGAATATACTTCACTGTCAACAGAAAAGTCTGGAAGCCGAGTTGTACCAAGGTACAATGGAAAGAACACTGGATGACAAGGTTGGGAGAGTTGGGTTCTAGATCTTGGTTCTCCATCAACTCCTCCTGTGAGCTTGAAAAATTCATTTCGACTCTCTCTGAGCTTCTGTTTCTTTATCTTTTAAATAAGGGGTCTGAACTAGACAATCTCCAAACACCTCGTTTCTTGGGTTCTAACCTCTTTTATTGGAGGCAGAGAGATGTAGCCAATGCCCCAAGTGCTGGACTTGTATTCAGGAAGGCTTGAATTCCAATCCTTATCAGCCATATAATTATGAATAAGACATCAAGCATCTGAGCTTGAGTTCCTTCCTTTATAAAATCAAGATGATGCTTCTAAAACTATGTCGCAGGGTTATTATAAGGCTTAAAGGAAATTACTCTCTGTGTGTCTGTATACACTAACCTATACCTATAGATATTTAGATAGATAGATATAGATACCATATATATGAAATATATATATGTATATTTCAAAGGTATCTATAGCTATAGCTAATCTATATATTTCTATCATCTATCTATCTTGAATTTTGGGAAACCCTGGAGAGAGATAACCATATCTATATCTACCTACATTTATATCACTATATACATCTGTATCTCATTTACACCCTCCAAAGTGAATATAGATATCTATATAGATATACATATCTTCCCCAAATACATCCTGTTCCAAAAAATCTTAATGAAATTCATCTACATTCATCTACATCTGAATGCACATCTACCTAGATAGACATGCATGTGAATGAATAAATGTATATATGTGCATGTATATATATCTAACTAGCTAGAGAGATTGCTAGATATCTCTCCTTTGGGTTTATATATGTATATCATTGTGTCTTATATATAAGATGTATACAGGCTACACACACACACACACACACACACACACACACACACACATACACACATATACATACACATTATCCTCTAAAATCATGCCAATCATATTTGAACAATTCAAACTCACCCAGAAAGGTCACATATTTCTTATATTAATAAGATCAGTGAAGTGTTTACCACAGTCTAATGGATAATGGAAAATATGTCTGCACCAGAGAGATCAATCCCAATCAGGGCCCAAAGGGCAAGACCCACCTCAGTAAATGTGCTATGTGCCAAGATGTGGTTTATAAATGGACTGATGATATAGCCCCAAAGTTATTGCCTTGGGCAAGTCTCTGTATCTCTGGGTCTCCTTTCCATCACCTGTAAAATGATAGAGTAGGATTAGATAATCTTTAAGGTACTTCTCATTTCCGCATCAATGATTCTATGAACTTTTGTTATAATCATGCTGGGTACTTCATCCATGACTACAAGATTCAAATATTTAATGGAAGTTGAACTTCAATAAGAATTTCTAAAATGACCATGGGTTTGGCAAAGGTATTCCCTTTTATTTTTGAGGGTCATACATTTATCCTTTAAGCTGAAGGGGGTTATAGAGGGACTTAGAGGAGAGAGAAGAATGGAGGAGACAGGGAGACAGGAGCCTCTCATCTGTGTCTGGTCTAGATGGGATTGATCCTGATTTCTGAACCTTGGTCTAGGGCAAACAATGAAATGCACTATAAGATGAGGTTCCAGAGGTGTAGGTTTAGGAAAACATCCAGGGTGGCCAGAGTTACACAACCAAGCAAAGATGGGGGCTGGGATTCTCCTTGGATCAGCAGCATGGTTTCCTTTTAGGAACTGAAGCAGAGTGATGAACTTAATCCCACTTATTCCAACTCATAAAACATTCATGTACTTAAAGTCTTTGTACTAAAGAATTCTTTAGTTGCCTCTTTTGTTGCTTCTCTAACTTCTTGTACTTTGTTTCTTTGAATATGCATCCAACCTGAAAGCTGCCTGTTTAAGAGCTGTTACTTGCTGCTCTCAATGAAAGTGATCTAATCCAGGTAAGGCTGCATATTTCTGGTTAAATCCTTTAAGTTTCTACTTAGGTTTACTGAAATATCTTTTATTTCTAGATGCGAAAAGCTAGTCGGTTTGTTCATATTTTCCAGAAGTTCATAGTCTTCACTGGTAGCTGGCAGCTCGCCCATCAGGTACATGGCCTAAGACTTTCTTTCTAGTTTGGTAGTGAATGAATAAATGAATGGATGAATATAAAAGCATGTATTACAGGCTTACTCCCTACAAGGTTGTAGAGCTTAGGTTTTTAGCTCCTATGGAATAGCATGTTATTTTTGCCTCTTAATTCATCCTAGAGAAGCAGGATTGCACACACTGAAGAACACAGCTAAGCTTTGTCCAAGCCTTCATTTCCCCTTTGGCCATATATATGAAAAAGGACAATGCAACACATTCCTTCTAGATAATTAAGAGGAAACCAAAATTGAGTACAGTACAATGAGCCCTGAATCTAGAGTCAGACATCTGAGTTAATCTTAGTTCGATACTTCCTAGTTTTGTAACCATGGGCAACTTAAATGTGTGCCAACCCTTCAGACCTCAGCATCCTCATCTGTAAGATAAGGAGAGGAGGGGGTAAACTAGTTGAGCTTTCAGATTAATTTTAATTTTATAATTGCCTGATTTACATGAAAAAAACTCCCCTGCCTTTTTCTCTATATCCCTTCACTTTTCCCTCCCCTGAATTCTCCAGATCTATCCAACATATCCACATTTGCATTGAACCAATCATATCTATTGTCATAGCTTCCAATTCCTCTAACTCAGCCAGAATTTCTTGAATTTCAAGAGTGATGTAGAAAGAAAAAGCAATTTGATCAAGCCAGGCAATGAGAGATAGACAGATAGCTTTTTCCTTGCTCAGACCAGAAGAGATTTTCCCATAATGTATGTGCTTCATGATATCCTGGTGCTTGGCACAAGATAAAAAGAGATTCTGAGAAAAAATATTGATATACTTGTTATAATTTTATATTACTTCTATCACCATCTAAAATCAATCAATCAATAAGCATTTATTAAGTACTTATTACATACCAGGCATTGTGCTAAGTGCTGAGGATACAAAGACAGAAATGAAATAATTCTACTTTCAAGGAACCAACATTTTCCAAAATAAAATTGTGTTAAACATACTTATTAAAGTCAGCAAGTTTTCACTGTGAAAATAGACTTAAATTCTACTAGCTCCTTATGTGACTGTGTAGAAGTAATTTAACTTCTCTGGGCTTCCAGTTCCTCACCTATGAACTTAAAGTATTGGACTAGACAATCTCTGAGGGCCCCTTTCCGTTATGAAAGATAATAGCTTTATTATGTTCTATAATACCCCACAATTTTCTCAATTCCTCTTCCCCAATCAATCAAATAACCAATAATTCAGCAAACAATTATTGAGCACCTACTATAGACGATCACTGTGTTAAGATACAAAATCAAAAGTGAAACAACCCCTGTCCTCACAGAGTTTACAATCCATCTGTAAACTTTATCTGTATACTCAGAGCAGCTAGGTTGCACAGTGGTTAAAGTGGTATACCTGGAGTCAGGAAGTAAATCTTTTTTTTTTTTTTTAATAAAAATACTTGCAAGGGATTTTTTTTTCCAAATGCTTTATTAACTTGTGTTTACATCATTCATTTCCACCAGATTTTGAGTTATATTTTTCCCCCATTTTTCCCCCACCTACCACCCCAGAATATCAGTCCCACAAGATATCCGCTCATCCAATCTGCTTTCTCCCATCTCTTCTCCCATACCCCCTTCGAATTTTCCAATTGGGCGAGGTGAATCCCCACGCCCCATTGCCTGCACATCTTATCTCCCAATTATATGTAAGATATTATTAATCATAGTATTTATATATTTTAAAAAATGATCTTAAAAGGAAGATAACTCAGTATATGCTGTACATATGTAGCTATGCAAAACATTACCCTAGTAGAAATATTGTAAAAGACTGACTATATTCCTCTCCCTCCCATCCCACCTTCCACTTTGTCCACTCCCCATCTTGACCTTTTCAAAAGTGGGTGCTTCCAAACTCCCTCCCCCCAGCCCACCCTCCCCTCCACCACCTCCCTTCCCCCCATGCTCCTGTAGTGTGGGACCTCCTATTTAATATACATGTCATTCTCTCCCTGGTCCAAATTCAATGAGAATAGGGTTTTGCCTTTTTGCCTTCCTGTTCCTTCCCTCCCATGCAAGCACCTTCTCCTGCCTCCTCTACACAATACAGTTCACCCCATTGTCTCTCCCCATTCTCCCTCACCACATTACTCTCTCACCTCTTAACCTCACCTTTTAAGTATCATCCTTTCCTTATAAATTCAAACTGTGCCCTCTATGTATACCTGAAAACATATATACCCACATTCACATATGTATTCATATGCCCATATACCCTTCTTAAACTATTTTCATACTGAGAAAAGTTTCATCAGCTAGAGTAATTGGTTTTCCCTGTAGGAATGTAAATAGTTCAACTTTGATAAGTTCCTTTCGATTTCCTTTCACTGTTTAGCCTCTCAAGCATCATTTACTTCTTTTATCTGAATGTCAAATTTTCTATTCAACTCTGGTTTTTTGCTCAAGAATGCTTGAAAGTTCTCTATTCCACTCAATGACCATATTTTTCCCTGAAACATGATACTTAGTTTTGCTGGGTAGGTGATTCTTGGTTTTAATCCCAGGTCCTTTGACCTGTGGAATATCATATTCCATGCCCTGTGATCCCTCAGTATAGAAGCTGCCAGATCTTGTATTAACCTGATTGTGTTTCCACAATATTGAAATTGTTTCTTCCTGGATGCTTGTAATATTCTCTCCTTGATCTGGGAATTCGGGAACCTGGCTACAATATTCCTAGGAGTTTTCTTTTGGGGATCTTTTTCAAGAGGTGATGGGTGGACTCTTTCAACCTCTATCTCACCCTCTGGGTCATAAACATCAGAGTAATTTTCCTTGAGAATTTCTTGAAGGATGATTTCTAGGTTCTTTCTTTGATCATGGCTTTCAGGTAGTCCAATAATTTTTAAATTATCTCTCCTGGATCCATTTTCCAGGTTAGTGGTTTTTCCCATGAGATATTTCACATTGCCTTCTATTGTTTCAATTGCTTGGATCTGTTTAACAGCATATTGATTTCTCATAAAGTCACTAGCTTCCTTTTTCTCCAGTCTAACTCTGAAGGAATGAATCTCCTCAGTGTGCTTTTGAGATTCTTTTTCCATATGGCAAATTCGGCTTTTCAAGACATTCTTCTCCTCATTGCCTCTTTGAGCCTCTTTTGCCATTTGAGTTAATCTATTTTTAAGCTGTTATATTCCTCAGTCAGGCTGTTGACTCTCATTTCATACTATTCCTGCATCCTTCTCATTTCTCTTCCCAATTTTTCCTCCACTTCTCTTATTTGGTTTTTAAAATCCTTCTTAAGGTCCTCTATAGCCTATAACCCACTCATATTTTCATTTGGGGCTTTTGGTGCAGGAGTTCTGACCTCCCAGTCCTCCTCCTGCTCCATACTTTGATCCTCTTTGCCCCCCAAATAGGAGTCTAATGTTGAATTTTTCTGTTTATTTTGTTTCCTTTGCCTAGGCATGTTGCCACTTAATTACTTGACTTTGGGGCTTGTTTCCACAGTAGGATTCTGCCACCAGACAGGGGAGCTTCCTTCACAAATGTTGGTGTCTTCTCACCTGCCAGAGGTATAAGTTGGGTGCCCTCCCTGAACCCCCCACACACTCTGGCAAGCTGGTCAAACACCCCAAGATGTCCACCCCAGATCACAATCCAGATCCAAGAAGGTTAAAGCAAGAGTGATTACCCCCAACATTAATTGCCCAATCCCCCTACAGTTCACAGGCCAGGAGGTGAAGCTGCAACTGAAGCTGCAAAATGGCGGCTGTGCCACCACTCCTCAGCTGCTTCTCACCCCAAGATACACCCAAATACTTGTCCCAAAGTCCATAGGCACTGACCTCTCACTTTGTCCTAGGCATCTATGTGTTAATTGTGGAAATGCCACAACTGTTAGTGTTCTGGTGTCCCTCCTGCTGGCTGCTGGTCCGGCATCCCTGGGGCTAAAACCAGGACTCATAGGGCTTGGGCTCAGCTCCCAGAGTGCTGCGCTGGCCCCTCCCTGCCGGGCTGCTGGGCTGTCTTCAGCAGGAGGTTAGCTTCTCTGTGTTGTTCTGTGAGTGCTGGAGCTCCAGAGGTTGTTCAGAGTCCTCTTTTACATGATTTTGAAGTGGTGTGGGCTGGAGTGCTGTGGAAGTGCTGTTTCTAGTCCACCATCTTGGCTCCACCATAGACTACTTTTCTTAAATATTTGATTAAGGGGATGGCTAGATGGCTAGGTAATGCCTGTTTTCTTTTTTTTTTTTAGGTCTAATTTGCCCTTGCTTTGCCTGAGATCATGATTACTACCCCTGACTTTTTTTTTTTTTACCTCAGCTGAATCATTTTGCTCAAGCCCCTTCTTTTTACTGTGTATCTTCCTGTTTCACATGTATTTCTTGTAAACAAAAAAGTTTTGGATTCTGCATTTACAATATATTCTGCTATTCAATTCCATTTTTATGGATGATTACATCCCATTCACATTCACAGCTATAATTACTGTGTATTTTCCTCCATCCTATTTTCCTCTCTCTCTCTCTCTCTCTCTCTCTCTCTCTCTCTCTCTCTCTCTCTCTCTCTTTCTCTTGTGCCTTGTCAAGAATCTATTTTACTTCTGACCACTACCTCCCTTAATCTGCCCTCTGTTTATCAGTGCATCCACCCCACTCCCACCCCCAGCATTCTCTTGTCCCCTTCTCCTCCTACTTTCCTATTGATTAAGGAAGATATTTATACCCAAGTGAGTGTGTATGTTATGTCCTCTTTAAACTGAATCCTTTGAAATTGGGGTCCAATTATTTCCTGCTACCACCTCCTATTTTGTCCTTTATTATAAAAGCTCTTCTTTGTGCATATATTTTATGTGAGAAAAATTTCCCCATTCTATCTCTCCTTTCTCCCCTTCCCAGTATAACCCTCTTTTTCACTCCTTAATTGTTTTTAGATTATCCCATCATAGTTAACTTACACCCATGCCTTCTCTTACCTCTAACTACAATAATAATGATAATGTTCTTAAAACTTTCAAGTATCATTATCCCATGTAGCAGTGTACTGAATTTAACCTTATTGAATCCCATATAATTTCTGCTTCATATTTAATTTTTTATGTTTTCTCTTGAGTCCTCTATTTGCAAGTCAAAATTGGATATTCAGTTCTGTTTTTCTTTTAATCAGAAATGCTTGAAATTCTTCTATTTCATTAAATATCTATTTTTTCCTGAAATATTATATTCAGTTTTGCTGTGTAGGTCATTTGAAATTTATAGGTCTCAGTTTCTTCATCTGCAAAATGAGGCAAAGTGTCTAGATCAATAATGTCAAACTCAAACTGGGGGCCACCAAATCATACATGAGTATCCCTGCAGGGCACATGGTGCCTTGCTTTTACAATGTAATAGTATCTATTTTTATACTTGTATTTATTTGATTCAATATTTACCAATTGTATTTTAATCTGGTTCCATTGGGAGTGTTGTGGCCTGCACAAGCACATATACCATATATTTGTAATCTCCATTCTACATGATGTCTAAGGTCACCCACCCTCACCCCACATCTTACACTCTAGCTATGATTTGATAGCAGACTTTTCTTCACACTCACACTATTCACTAGCATAGAAAATACAAGATTTTACCTGTTCTTTTAATGCATTCAGAACAAAACGTGCCTTTAGAGATTCTCCTCAAACTAGATGTCTCCTTTAAATACATTGAGATCATATGTCATTAACTGACAGATACAAAACTTTGTCCAGTGATCCGCTGGAAAGCATCAACCTGGAAGATTTATGCACTTCAAAGATATTCAACATATCATAAAGGGTGTCCTACAGAGCCTAAAAGGAAGAAGGGTTTTCTATAGATATTGAGGTTCCCCATATACTCCTGTTTGTGGTTTCTTTGGGTTGATTACATAAAGACCCAAGATAATGCATATAATCTTTAATAAGAGCCATAGTCATTAAACAGGTCTCAGTCCAATAAACAATAGACGAAAATGTCGAACCTATTAAAGATTCCATTTTGGATATGTTGTTGTATATGGACAATGAATTGGATCCAGAATTAAATAGATTCAGACTGGATTGAATTTGAAAAGATGCACAACATTTTCAATTACCACAGGTTGTTCACACACACACACACACACACACACACATTTTTTGGGGGGGAAAGTAATTTTTTTTGGTTCTAAATCTTGGAGTACCTTAGGTTCTGAGGACTCAAAATGACAGATTACCCAGAATACACTGCAAAGAGACACTTTTAAGCTTCTGCTCTATACCATTTGCTTCCATCTTTTCTAGGAGAACTCATTAATCAACTCTCCCTTCCCATTCTCCCATGAATCTTTAATGTCTTAGTTGGCTCTTGTTCCTTTTCATTTGCCTAGAGATCATTCTCAAATTTGAAAAACAGTAAGAATGTCTCCCTTTGAACTTTTTATTTCACTGAATCTATCATTCCTCACTTCCTCTTTAACTATGACTTTATCTTTACCCTCCTTGTCCTCTCTTTACCTTTTGAAACTTGTGACCACCCACTGTTACTGGGTAATCTTTTCCTCTTTACTTTCAGAAACAACATCCTTTCTTTGTTCTCCTACCTGCCCAACCTTTCCCCCTCTTTCTTTTTTACTAGTGTTCTACACATAATTAGAGTAGCCCCTTTTATTCTTGCTACCACTCAACATAGCTAGCCTAGGTAAGGTCATGGGAAGGGAATAATGTTAAGAAAGAAAAAAATCCTTTATTGATTCTTCAAAATATGAACCAGAAGTTACAAAATATAATGTAATTAGAGGCCATATTGGCAGTAGCATTGTATACTGCAAGAGGAAAGAGTGAGTCTGGCTGAGTCTATATGGGATTGAATTTGGTCTACATTATTTTGTCTCTTATCTATATGTGATTTCATAAAACTGTTAGACATGGGCCCTTTTTGTGGGGTAGAAGAAAAATGTAAGGTGGTCCTTTTTATATGAGATAGAGATGGGAGATAGCCCTTCCTATTTGGAATAGACATGAAGGAGGATGGCCCTTTCTGTATGGAATAGTTTTCTGTGTGAAAGAGGGACACCTATCCAACAATCTTTGTGGGATAGAGGTGAGACTAGATAGCCCTATCTTTGTGGAATTAATGGGAGGATTGTAATCCTGTGCTTGTGGAATATATGTGAAGAGAGATAGCCATAAGAAATAGAGGTGAAAGGGGATAGCCATGAATTCTTTGGATAGAGGTGAGTGGAGGATGACTCTTTCTATGCCTGTATGTTACAGAGATGAGAATAACCTTATATAGCCTTCCCAACAAGTTTCCCCCTTAGCAAAGGATCAAAGAAGCAGCTATTTTAGTCCTCACTATTAAGTTCTTGTGTCACATCAGAAACAAAAAGTAGGATGGTCTTTCTGCTAAGTTTACTTTTATTGCACAAGCAAATGGACAGACAGCACCGTGACCAAGGGCCCCAGAGCACTGGCTGAATGCAGCATGTGTCTCCACACCAGAATCATAGAGTCCGGGAAGAGAAGGATGGAAGACTGAAAATCAGTATGTCCTTTCCCCAGCAGCTCAGGATTGTTCTGCACGGTAAATAATACGTGCTCAGAAGAGTTCCTTATATATACAGAAGGGTGAAGGCAGATTTTTCCAGGGCTGAGCATTTGAACCTTTCCCTCAAGGTTTCAACTGATTCATCATTCATTTATTCTGGAAGAAAAGAGAAAGACCAGAGACTATAAACTCAGGAGTAAATTCATCAGATAATCCAACCAGTCTCCTCTCTGTCCCATTTGCCATTCTGTTTCTTCCAGGCTCTCTCCCACGTTTGAAAACAGCCTTAGAATAAACATGGACTCTCAGGTCTGGAAGGTACCTTGGAAATCATTTAGGCCAAATACTTATTTTTAAAGAAGAGGGCACTAAATTTAGAGAGGGGAAATGATATAACCAAAATCTTATAGTGAGTTTGATTTAGATCCAGGCCTAATACTTGGGTCTCATGATAGAATCTCAGTGAATATAAAGCCTGTCCCTACTTTGAGTCTATTTCTACCTCTGAAAAAAAAAAGGGCGGTTGAATAGAAGACCCCTTTAAGTTCTGACATCCTACTATATATGATTCCATCTAACAAAGAATTCTGTTCTAGACTGGCTAGACATATGCCACTTTTGAGGTCTGGATCTCTTGCTTCCCTGGGAAGAGAAAATTAGGAGTCCCCATTAAATGAGGTCAGTTTCAGTTTCTTGAAAGTCCAAGGCCAAGCTGAGGTTCAAGGCAGGGACAAAGTAGCATGATGGATCTGATACTTGTGAACTTGGTGGGAAAGTCACTTGCCCTCTCTGGGCCTCAGTTTAATTTTCTGTAAAATGAAGGGGTCAGACTAAGTTTAGTCTAAGTTTCTTTTTGACTTTCAACTCCAAGTTTCTCTATTTCTACTTACAAAGCCTGAAGAATTTGGTGGAAGTGTTCCTAAAGGCCCATCTTCACACCTTCCTTCCCTCAGCATTTGGATGTTGGTTTGATGTAACCTGAAACAAGAAGACAAGGAAGAGAGAAAGAGAGAGAGAGAGAGAGAGAGAGAGAGAGAGAGAGAGAGAGAGATGGTCAGTATGAGCTGAAGTTTAAAATCAGCATATTCATAGGCTCACATAACTGAAGAGTAGGGGAAGGCAAGATGAAATTAGTCAGTGCTGCAACAATCTATTCCATGTATTCTTCTCTGTCTCATTTTTGCTTTCTTCCCAAAAGGATCCTAGACTATTTCCTGGGTGTCTCTAGTAATACAATGGATTGGGAGTCAGATGACTGAGATGCTAGTTCCAGTTTTGCCACTGCCTTCTGTATGACTTTGGATAAGTAACAACTTCTGAGAACCTTGGTTCCTTTTCTATGAAATATATACAATAAAATTGCCTTCCAAAATATATTAATAACTAATCACATTGATATAATGCTTTATTATCCCTCCTGGGTCTGTTATGAGAATCAAATGGTTTATCAAGGGCTTTGTAATCTTAGTGATATATGTTTGTGTATATAATGTATATATGATATATATATATATACATAGATATTTAAGCATGTTATCATATATACAAATACATCTATGGTAATAAGATACATTATGTGTATATTTAGTATGTTTATATGTGTACATTCAAATATAACTCTAGATGTACATATGTGCATGTATATACAAGTGTATGTATATATATAATGTATATGCTGTACACTCTATGTTTGTACACATGTATACATATACAATTGTATGGGCATTATACACTATATATATATATATATATTGTACATACACATACATACATTATCTTCACATATACATATAATTGTTTTACATTTTAGTACCCCTGCCCCACACCTGTGGACTTGTTATTTTACCAATGTAGGGAATTTCTCTTATGAAAATGATTTTTACTCATACAGATCAGCAGTTAGCCTGTAGTTTGTAATCTGATAGAGTTACCTGGAGGTATGTGGAGGTGAAATGATTTGGCCAGGGTTACATAGCCAGCATATATCAAAATTTGAACCCAAAGCAAGAGGCAGAGCTTGAATCTAGGTCTTTATAACTTCATAACTACCTCCCAGTCCACTCTTCCTCTGCCTTCAGTATGCTCTTACTCATTTGATCCTCCAAACAGTCCAATTGTTGAGGGAGGCAGTGAAAGGATCATTATCCACATTTCACAGATGTGGAAATTGAATCTCAGAGAAGGGAAGTGACCTGCCCAAGGTCACACACCAATTTGGTGGTGAAACCAGGACTACATTAACACATGAGCCTTTTAACTTCTATCCCAGTGCTCTTCCCAGTAAATAACTCTCCCTCTATGAGAGTGAGCATATTTCAAAGTTCCAGACATGTGAAGTTTTCTATCTGATCTCCCACAGCAGAGAGGGAAGAAAGAAGAGCACAAGTTTTGGAATCAGGCAGAACCAAGTTCAAATCCGGCCTCAGACATTTATTAGCTGGGTGACTTTGAGCAAGTCCCTTAACCCAGATTGCCTCAGAAAAAAAAATGAAAAGGATGAAGAAAAGGGTGTGGGAAAAGGAAGAGTAAGGAAGGAACTGGTCTCAGTGAAAAGTTTCAGGGTGTTTGAGACCTAAGGTTTTGTTCTTACAGATTTTCATGACACAGCAAACAGGGGTGATTATATGTCTTGCCATCCTCACCACACACATAATGCAAGTCCTTTGGGCACAGGTAGCCCACTCTGGGAATGACCCTGTACTGCCGGCACATATCAGACTCCTGGAAAAGGAACCAAATAAAAACAATCACTTTGTACGTGACCTCTTTCTTGAAAGGTAGAGTTTGTATTACCTCTCTTCCAGGAACCCTTTAAAAGAAGAAATGAAGAGAAACATATAATTTCTTTTATAGGTGGCAGGAACAGAACAGGCCTTCAGACATTGAATGTCAGCCTTAGGACAAAGAATTTCTTATTTGTCTGTGTCTGCCATTTTCTTCTTTGTGAGTTGAAGTATAGTTCCCCAACTCCCTCTTAATAGGCAAAAAAGATTAAAAAAAAGAAAAGAAAAGAAAAGAAAACTCGACACAGAAAGGCAATAACTCAAGGTTATTTGCTGAACTTCTGTTCATTCTGGAAAACCCTATATATACATCTTGTGAACCTGGTAGACAATACAGACAGAAACAAGCAAACTTGTAGATAAGCCTAGAATCTCTCTTTAGTCCCTCAAAGTAATTTGTTTGTCTTCCTTAATTCCTTGTGAAAGCTACTAAGGGAAACACCACTAGTTTGACTCAGGTTTGTTTTTTTTTTTTCCTATATTCTCTCTGGAAAGTCAACAGCTTAAGATATGGTCCTAGGATTTTACTACAGAAGAAGGGAAGAGATAGATTTCAGTAGTTACACTCACCACAGAAATAAATGGTTTACTCTGGTCTTTATCTTCTTCTAGAGAGTAGATAAATGGTTGTTCTTTATTTCTCTTCTCAGCTTCTTTTTTACTTTAGAATGGGAAGAAAATTATAAGTGTTCTAAACAGATACTCTGATTCCTATACACACATATGTATATACATATATATACACACATATAAATATTTATTTACTTAAATATAGTATATATGGAATTTCAACCCATGTTTTGAAGACAAACTTAGATATGGAAGTAGAGTTTATGTCCCAGAAACCAGAGGAAGATGTTAGCCAGAGAAAGTAACAGGCTTGAAGGAAGGCTTACTTTGAGGAGACAGTAATCTGTTGAACTTGAGTCTGAGAAATAAGGATATCAGAGACTCCAAGATAGGATAGGTCTTGACAAATGCATTCATTCCCACTCACATGATTTCTCTGCACATGATACATTTGTTTCTGTAGAATTTTCCATTGGTATCAAAAACAGGTTTATTCTCCCGGGTGCATATGAGGCCGTCACCTCTTATAAAGTCCTGAAATTCCTGGCATATTTCCTAGTAAAAAAGGGAGAAGAAAAATGTGACCTTGATTTATATATTTCCTGAGCCCATATGCTTCAGTGCTTTCAGAATTCTATTTTAAGATGGCAGGTAAGTAAAAAATATATATATATATATGTATATATATACATATATACATATATATATGTATACATATATATACATATATATGTATACATATATATATATATATATATATATTATTCTGAAGGCCTCTTAGGACTGGTTTCCAAAAGAAAAATCAAGAAAAGAGTGAATTCCTTGATCCAGCTTACACTAAAAGTTGAAGGCTGTACAGACTTTTTATGAGATTCCAAAGGATTCATTTCAGTGAGATCAGTGAGCTCAATTGTTTCCCTTTCATTACCTTCTTTCTTCCTGGAGAGGAAAAAAAAGAAAATTATCTCAGTGGGTATTATGTTGATTTTAAAAAACACTTTAAAATTTAATTTAAGCAAACATTTTCCCAATTTAAACCCTTTGGTCAAATAGCTTCTTCAGTAGGTCAAAATATCGGTGATTTAGTCATTGGGGATGCTCAAATGGTTGACACAATCCATAAAGCCTTGGAGCCTTAAAAGATCATAAAATCACAGATTTAGAGAAGGTCATCAAGATGACTTATAAACACCTATCCAACTCTATATCTGTAATCCTGTAAGACAAAAACAACAAAAACCGTCTCTGACCCTTAGAGGCTATCGTGATTAAGGGAGAATGGTCAAAGATTTGGACAAAGAGATGATACACTTTTTTCTCGGGCAGTTTTGTACTTTGAAATGGCAGAGACCCAGAACACCTAAATCCCAGGCAACCCAAACTTAGTTGATTTCATCACTGGCTCAATTTTGCATCACCTTACCAGAGAGTAGAAAAAGAGGAACTAACTGAGTAGGGCAGGGGAAGGTAGTTCCTCCTCCCCACTGGGGATCCTAATTTGGGGTGTGAGATGGGGCAGATAAGAGTAATGACTTCAATTGTTTTTTTGTTTGTTTGTTTGTTTGTTTCAGATCTACAGGGTGAGGCTTCCAGATCTGCTAGTGGGTCACCATATCCTGGTTGTGAAGCTCGAGCTCAGGCCTCTCAAAGTCAGTAGCTACACAATCAAACTGACTAGTCATCTAGCAAATTCAGTGTCCATCTATCCATCAGTATCACCAAATCCCATGATGTTTACATCTACTCAATAATAAAGATGGTTATCTCAATATCCCAGCTCACTTTTTTCTAATGTTTTCTACAGATAACTCTGTTTGTTTGAATTCCCATAGGAAAATCAATTGCAGCTTCCAAATCCATGGACATTTTAAGAATGGAAAGTACTGTTTCCTTTTAATTTGGCCTTTAGGAAAGGAGAAAAGTGAATGGTAGTCCCCTTGTAGTCTAATAACCTTATCTGCCCACAACAATAATAGCTACTAAATCATTTTCCCGAAGGGTAGCGGAAGCATAGCAACCTTTACTCACACTATAGCTTGAACTTGAGCTGGCTCAGCAGCTCTGGAATGCACATGACTATCACTGCTCCTCTGGTTCTGGGAATTGTGACATTTATCCTGCCAAAGCAAGGAAACATGTTACCACCATGGTCTGGTCTTTGAATCTTCCATGCAATGCTGGGCTGAATTAGGATCACTGAAACATCAGGTACAGAAAAAGTGAAAATTTGACAGTTCTCTGCCCTACTACAACTGGAGTCCATTGCTTCCAAGAAGAGCAACCAGAATGTTGATAGGCTTCAATCATACCATTAGAGAATTGGCCAAAGGAACTAGAGATATTCAGCCTAGAGAAGAAAAGACTGAGAAAGGACAGGTCTACAAGTATTTGAAGGACTATCATGAGTAAGAGGAATTAGGCCTCTTCTGTTTGGACCCAAAGAACAGAAGTAGGAGCAATAGGGAACATTTACAGAAATACAGCCTCAATATCAAAGGAAGAAAAAATGATTAGGCCTGCCTACCAGTGGAATGGGATGACTTGTGAAATAATAACCAAACCCCTCCTCCAACCCCTAATCCCCTCCCTTGAGATTTTTCATCAAATGCTGGATAATCAGGAATTGAAGATTATTGTTCAGGGGGACTATTGTTCAGGTAGCGGTAGAGCTGGGTCATTTTTAAAGTGCCTTCTAAATTCTGAGATTCTGCAATTGGCCTCTAGGTAAACAAGTCCAAAACCAACCTCTTTAGTTTTCTCCACAAATCCCATCCTCTTCTGAACTTCCTTATTACCATCAAGAGCACCACCATCTTCCCAGTCACTCAGTCTGGCAACCTCAAGATCATCCTCAATTCCTCTCTTACATTCACCTCACATAGTCAATCTAGTGCTATACTTTCACAACGTCTAACCTATATGTCTATCCCAATCTTTCCACCATCACAGCTGCCACCCTGGGGCAGGCCCTCATCATGTCATGCCTAGACTATTGCAGTAGCTTAGTGACTGGCCTCCCTCAATCACCTCTCTCAATGCCAGTCCTTCATCCACTTAGATGTGAAAGTCATCTTCCTAGAGCAGAGTACTAATCATGTTACCCTACTACTCAATAAACATCAGTGACTCCCTGTTGCAATCAGGATCAACTATAAAAACCTCCGATTGGCTTTTCAAGCCCTTCACAGCCTGGATATTTTTTAATCTTTCAGTTGTCTTACACTTTATTCCCTTCCATATGCTCTACAGTACAGCAACACTGTCTTTCTTACTCTCCCTCATACAATACAATCCATCTTTTGACTATCTTTTCATTGACTATCTCTCATTCCTGGAATGCTCTCCCTCTTCATCACTGCCTCCTGGCTTCTCTAACTTCCTTCAAAACTCAGAGTTAATTCTGCTTTAGGCAAGAAGATGTTCCTGGTCCCCCCTTCCCACTCCTACCCCTCCTGGTGGCTTCTCTGTGAGATCACCTTCCATTTATACCATAAATATCTTGAAGGTACAAAGGTTTTGTACTTGTCTCCTCCAAGGTTAGAAATGTACTGATGGAAACCATGAATGATGCCCTCTAGGAAACATCTGGGTTTTTGCATCATTGGGCTCCCTTGATTCTACTCCTACATATCTTATCACTCCTCCTCAGTCTCCTTTGCTGGATTGTCATCTACATTACACTTCCTAGAAGAGTACAGATGTGCTCTAGAATCTAGAAAGATATTCCCTCTTCTCCTGGGTCTTCTCCTCTGTCTATATCTTTTTATTTACGGCTCAGCCTACATGGAACTAATTATCATATCTATATAGAAGATTAACATATATAAATGGCCAGTTCTAATTATTCCTCTGAGTTCAAAATTTACATCATCAACTGCCTAGTGGACAATTCAAATTGGACACACAACAGGCATCTCCAACTCAAGATATCCAAAATAACTCATCTTTCCCAAACATTTCCCCCTCTTCATTTCTGTCAAGGGGATCATCATTGTTCTAGTCATACAGATTCCTGGCTTGGGTGTCATCATTGCCTCTCTTCGTTGGCCAATCAGTTACCAAATCTCATCATTTCTGCCTCTACACATCTCTTCTATAATTGATCTCACTACTCACATGGAGACCACCCTAGTTCAGGTTTTCACTACCTTTTGTTTGAACTATTGCAATAGCTTCCTAATCAATTTTCTTTCCTCAATATTCTCCATGTTGAAGTACATCCTCTGTACATATTTCAAAGTAATTTTTTTCAAACGTAGGTCTGACTATGTTGCTCTCCTTATATACTCCACTGGTTCTTAGTTATCACCAAGATTAAATAAGGTCAGTTTGATATTTAAAGACTTTTACATCCTGACCCCATGTTACTTTTCCAGCCTTACTATATGTCACTCCCCTTCATAATACTATTATCTACCCAAACTAACCTACTTACAGCTCTCCATTTTATAATACATATCTCCTTTCTTCTCTGCCTTTACATAGTCTGACCCCCTTGCCCTGAATGCATTACTTCTTAATATCCTCCTACACATTCAGCTCTAGTACAGACTTCTACATGAAGACTTTCCTGATTGGCACCCCCAGTTAGTAGTGCTTTTTACTCCAAAATAATCTTGTGTCTATACTAAATCTCTTTTCCATAAACACACACACACACACACACACACATATGTGTGTGTATGTATATGTATACATTTTATATTCCCCACATAAACCATAAACTCCTTGAGAACAGAAACTGAATCACTTTTGTATCCTCAGTGCTTAGCACAGTAGGAGTGATCAGTAAATGTTCATGACATATTGATTGATTGGGGAATAAATTGGTCCTAGGATAAAGAGGGGTGGAGAAAATTGATAGTATTATAGATGATCATAAAGACATATTTTTATAACTTAAAGGGACCTTAAAGCTTATCTAATTCAGCCCATTAATTTTATAACTGAGGAAACTGAAGTCCAGAAAGCTTAAGTAATTTCCACATAGTCACATAAGTGACTAATAGAACTTAAGTCTATTTTCACAATGAGATCTTGCTGTGTTTAAGAAGCGTGTTTAGTACAATTTTATTTCAGAGAATGTTGGGTCCTTGAGAGTAGGAAATGTTTCATTTCTATCCTGTAGTACTTGGCATAATGTCTGGTATATAATAGGTTCTTAATATATGCTTATTGATTGACTGATTGATTTTAGATGGGAAAAGAAGGAATATAAAATTACAATGAACAGTTCAACATTTCTCTCAGAATCCCTTTTTACCTTGTGCCAAGCACCAGGATGTTATGAAGTACTTTATGGGAAAATCTGCTCTGGTCTCAGCTACCTTTCTATCTCTCATTGCTCTGTTTGTGCCTGACCTGATTAAGTAACTTTTTCTTTCTATGTCACTGTCGAAATTCAAGAACTGAGCAAGAAGAATTGGCTGCCATGACAACAGATATGGTTGGCTCAATGTAAAAATGGTTATGTTGAACAGATCTGGATAATACGTAGGAAAGAAAGGTGAAGGGATGTAGATAAAAAGGCAGGGGAGTTTTTTTTTCTTTTCATATGAATCAGACTATTATAAAATTGGAATGAATCTGAGAGCTCAGCTAGTCTAGTCCCTCCTCTCCTTATCTTACCGATGAGGAGGCTGAGGCCTAAAAGGTTTACTTGGCCTACATTTCACTTGCCCAAGGTTATAAAACTAGAAAATATCAGAGTAAAGACTCAAACTCGGACTTCTGCCTCCAAATTCAGAACTCATTCTACTCTACTACATTTTGGTCCTATGTTAATTGTCTGAAGGGAATGGTCTGCAATGTCTTTATTCATACATGTGGCCAAAGGGCAAATGAAGACTTGGACAAAAGCCTGTGTTCTTTGATGTATGCATTCCTGCTTCTCTGGGAGAAACTGAAGATACAAAAATAACACCATATTCCATAGAAGCCTAAAGCCCAGACTCCACAACCTTGGAGAGAGTAAGCCTTTAATACATACTTTTATATTCATGCATTCATGCACTACTAAACTTGAAGGACAGGCTCAGGAGACATCCCATCTCCTGCTCTCTCCCTTTTTTAAGGTCTAGAGAGTCCCATCAAAGGCATCTTTTCTTATGGTCAGTGAATCCTGAAACAAGAAAGCTGCTTTCCACTAATTGGGACATGAAAATTGGCAAAACAATGGTTATCCATGGATCTAAACAAAGAGCAGCATCACAGATAATTGGCAGCAAGCAGTAAGAACAGACACAGGCCTGAAGTCAGAAGGGTCCATTTGTGATCTGGTAAAGTGGAAGATAAATACCTTGTTACCATCTGCTTTATTGTCATTGACCTTGTTTCCTTCTTTGTTTCTTTTCATTTCATTGGCTTCTCTCTCCCTAGAATAGAAAAGATGGTCTTTATATTGTGTGTATTTTAGCCAAAACTCTCTTCCATCGTAATTCTTGTCAAATGGAATAGTTACCACTTTGAAACATAGTCTGACATTTACCACTTGTGTGACTATGGACATATCACTTAGCTATTCTAGTCTCTGGTTCCCTCATTTCTAAATCAAGACTTCAGACTACATGGCCTCTCAGGTCCTTTCTCACTCTAATCCTATCATCTACAATTTTATCCATGTAGATGCTTCATCTCCCAATGCACAACACAGTCCATCTGTGCCTCAGTTAACAGTTTCTATGAGTTGTTGTCACCAAAAAAAAAAAAAAACCCAACATGCAGTGACCAGTCAGTTCTCTAGTGATGCATCTTTCTGCATTTACCTCAGTTGGCCCTTGGACCCCATATACAGCCTAAACTCATTAGGGTTGTACTCAAAGTCTTCCCAGTTGGGTATCATGTGTCCTGTACACTTTTATTTAGCTAGCACAGATTTCAAGACCCTTCTCCCAAATCAGGGTAAGAAAATGCAGGAGAAAGGAATGTGTCCTATTTTAATTCAATTAAACCTAAACTGTAAAAGTGATTTTCTGATCAGATCCAAATTCTTGCAATCTTTCCAGACATCACTGAACACCATCTGACAAACCTGGGTCAACATGGAATTGACCATAGGAGGTCAAAGTTTTTATGGGAGCCATAGAGACCCAAGTTTTTTCTAGTATATGCTGAGTTGTTTGCTCCTACTTTTCCTCTACTGAGACCCCAGGCTATCTTCCTAACTGAGGAGTGCTATGAGGCATTTTTACATATGGAACTACAAGTGGAATGAATGGTGCTATCCCAACATCAGTTCAGATCTATGAAGCACCCCTGAGAAGAACAGATGGTGCCTGAGGGTCCAGCTATGAAATTCAGTCCCCTCCCTGCTTGAGGACATTTTCTTTCACAACTGAGTGGAAAGGGAAGGATATTGAGCAGGGTTGTGAAGATTGTATTCCACCTTTCTATTGGGAATCCCACCAAAATAAGGCATCATGTTTTCAAAAGAAAGGTTGCCAATGTCAGATGGGTTGACAGATTTATAAATTGAAGCTTCTGGTAGCTCCCTATCACATTTGTCAAAGTGCATTTCTACTTCTTCAAATTAAGGGTTTATCTGAGAAATATATCAATGTAAATAGTACAATTAATTAACCCAGTCCCAATCTCAGGAAATTTATGATTGATTGTTGTGAAATATCAGCTTCAGTTCTCCAGATTAATTTGTCTAGACCTAGTTTATTATAATTACAATAACAAGGAAAGACACTCTCCAAATCCATGACCATTTTAGAAATTGATATTGAAATTCTACTTTCATTAGACATTTGAGCCTTGAAAGGTACATAGTCAGGGATGTAAACTCTAGCCAGATGAGGCACCCAGCATGTTTGATTGTAACAGAAGTTTATAGAATCACTGGTGCACAATGGAAAAGGACCTTAAAGGTTATTTAATCCTACTCTGTCATTTTACAGATGATGGAAAGGAGGTCCAGAGACATAGGCACCTGCCCAAGGTAATAATTTTGCTACTATATCATGAGCCCATTTGCAGACCCCATTACTCACAACACATCTTTGCACATGGCGCATTTATTGATGTGAGTTTTGCCATCAGGGCCCCGAACAGGGTCGTTCTCTCTGGTGCAGATGTATTTTCCATTACTCATTTGACTGCGGTACTCATTGCATTCGTCCTGTTGATAAGAAAATACATCACCATTCTGCTTAAGTTTGAGTTGCTCAAATATTATTGGGCTGGTTTTAGATCATGATAACATAAATACATATACCATCTGTATACATCCTATGTAAAGCATATAACAATAATGTGTGTGTTAGAGCCTGTATGGGTATATATACATATATGTATATATACATATGTGTGAATATATATTTTGCCATATGCTTTATATAAGGTACATATAAATGGTATATATTTCATGTATATATACAAAAATATATACATAGATACACTTAGACATACATACCCTGTTGAGAGATAGGTACACACATATACATACATGCATGCACACATATATAAATATATATGTACCTACATATATCTACCTAGAAAGAACTGAACCAAGACTACCCTAAGACTTTTGGGACATGACACTTTGGGGATTTATTTATATAGACACCTATATAAAGATCTCCCCTCCAGGGTTTCCCAAAAGTTAAGATCAATAGATGATATAGAAATAGAGATAACTTTGACTAATATATATATATATATATATATATATATATATATACACACATATAAGCATAATCACTCATCTCATCATATAATCATTATATAAAGCACTTTCCATGCATGATTTCATTTAAGTTCCACAATAAGTCTTCACTGTAGCTCTAGAAGTATCATTGTCTTGATTTTACAGAAAAAGAAACTGAAGTTCTAAAGGTTAGTACATTATTCCTAGTTATTATGACAGACTGGGATTTGAACTCATGTATTCCCTACTAAAAGTACAACACTTGAGGCATTGGTTTTACCTTTCTGCCACTAATAGAGGCTATTAAAGCCTAAGAAATAAAGTTTCTGAACTGAAGGCAACTTTGGAAAATGCCCAGTCTAAGTACCTAGTAAAGATGATGATGATGACGATGACGGTAACGGACATTCATAGAGCACAGTGCCAGGCACTGTGCTAAGCATGCTTTATAATTATCTTAAGTTTAATCCTCACAACAACCCGGGGAGGTAGGTGCTATTATTGCCCCCATTATACAGATGAGGAAACTGAGGCAAACAGAGCTTAAGCGACTTGCCAGGGTCATAATATGATAAGTGCCTGAGGTCACATTTGAACTCAGTTCTTCCTGACTCCAGGTCCAGTCCTCTATGCACTGAATTATGCTGCTGTTATGGATGAGGAATCTGAATCTCACAGCTAGGGGAAGTGACTTGTTCCAAAAGGAGTTCATAGGAAAATTGAAACTAGACCTTCCCCCAATTCTTCCCACATGCTGTTCAGTGTCCTTTCCATTACACCTTGATACCTAATGGACTTTAGTCTTTTCCATTGACAGAAGCTCCCATCAAGAAGATGAACATAATATTTTTCCACCTTAATACGACACTTCACCAAGTCTGTATTGTTGAAGGGAAAATGCTTTGTAACCTCAACGTTCTACAGAAGCACGAGCTGATAATAATACTGCTATCCTCATAAGCAGCGCAACCTTTGTCGGCTCTATCCACATTGAACAATAGATGGCGCTCGTGGCCTGAGTAAAAAGACTCCCCAGTCTCATCATTTCATTCTTTAAGATCACCATCCATATAAGAGAGCACCAAAGGGACCTTAAGGCTCACCTAGTACAACCCAGTCATTTTATATCAGAGGAAACTCATGTCCAAAGAGACTGAGGCACTTGCCCCAGGTCACACAGTAAACAGCCAATTCTGGGTCTCAAACTCCAAAGTCACTCCTTCCCCTATAACAAGCTATCCCTTAGACTCATCAGGGTCATGGCTTAAATCTGTAGAGGGCCACATAGCTTAACAGGTGAGTCTAAATGTGCTTATATTCAGGCTAAGTCATCATCATGGGAAACTGGAAGAACACTTAAATAGGACTTATTGACAGAGCCAAGATTCAAATCCAGGCTTCCACCTAGTTGCAGAATCTTGGGGATAAGTCAGTGTTCCTCTCTGGGCTTCACTTTATTTATCTGTGAAATAAAACTATTAAGTTAAATCAGCATTGACGTTTCTGTCAGCTCTGACTCTGTGAGAAAGAGGAAGTGACTAGCCCAAATTTTTATGGGGAATCCGCAGTCATGCCAAAACTGGAGGTCAGGTGCTCAGATGCTTTCTTTAATGATATCAGTCTATCCCAGTAATTGCTGTCTCTGGGTGCTGTCAATGCTAGAGCTAATACTTCCACCTAAACTACCAAATATATCTCCCTTTTCCGTCAGACACTACAAAGTCTGAGTTGTTGAAGTATGTGTGTGTGTACCAGCCTTTGGGCACTTCTACAGAATCCTAAAACAGGAAGTTTGTGTCCAAAAGAATGGGCTGAAGATACAGGTAATATTTGCCACTCTCAGTTGTTGGTCCCTGAGTCACTAAATAACAGTGAGTTGACTCTTACCTTATATTTGCTGCTTTTTTCTTCATTGTTTTTCTTTTCTCGAGCTTCCCTTTCTCTGTAAGAAAGAGAAAAGGGGCCTTAGCTTCTGCAAAAGGAGGAGTATGGTATAATGGAAAAAAGATTTCACTATAGCCTCAGAAGGCCTAAGGTTGAATCCCAGGCCTTCTTCTACTATCTGTGGTCGCTGGAGCCAGTCACTGAACATCTCTAAGGCCTCTATTTTCTTATCTCTGTAAAGACAAAAGTCTAAGGTGCTTTCCAATAGATCGAATATTTCTTGAGCTTCCCAGTGGTTGAGTGGAATTAATTTCTGTAGTACTTTAATGTCTAATGCCATCACCCATCAGATTTGAAGGTAGAAGGATTATAATACTGGACCTAGAGTCAAAGAACCCAGATTCAAACACCTATTTTACTGCTTACTAGCGATGTGACTTTGAATGATATACTTTTTGTCTATTGATCTGTTTCCTCATCTGCCAAATGAGGGAGGACTGATTTCATGATCTCTAAGTTCTCTTCTATATATAAATTAGAATGATCATCTTAGGTACAGAATCAAAAACAGTTTCCAACCCTCTCATACTCTTTTTATAGCTCCATCTTGTCTCCATGAAATTATCTCTAAAACCTCCCCCTCTAACCTTAATTCTGATCATATCCTTCTGATTACTGTGTTCAGGCCAGTCTGAACACTGGCCTGTAACATCGTGTGTGCTTTTCACCCCTAGTATCACAGCCTAGTACACCTTCTTTTTGGTCTACTTGCTGTTCCATCTACTGCCTCCTTCCTTTTTCCTGAGTTATCATGGATTGGTATAATATACCCCCTCCTTATTTCTACCCGGTAGAATTTCTAATTCCTTTCAATTTCAGTTTTGGTATCATCTCCTAGCTAAAACCTTTCTTGAAATAAACTTTTCCAATAACAAACACTGGTTTGTTATTGGCCTTTCCCAATCTCAAATTATTTTGTATCTACTGATCTCTATAGATTTGTCCCCACCCCCCACCCAATAGAATGTAATCTCTCTCAGTGCGGACATTGTTTTTCATTTTGTTTATGTAACCCCAGAAATTAGCATAATACCTTATACATAGAGGGCACTTGGCAAAGGCTTATAGGATTTAAGGGTATTCTTTAGGATTTGACTCTAATGATCTCCTCTCAAAAAAACCTTCCTGCATCCTACCCCAGGTAAGGCTCATCTTTTCCTCCTCTAAACTCACATTACTTTGCCCTTGGCTATTGGTACATCCCAAATGACCCATGTCACTATTATTTATGTATTCATTGTTTGTTGTTCAGTTGTGTCCAACTCTTTATGGCCCCATTTAGGGTTTTCTTGGTAGAGATACTGAAGTGGCTTACAATTTCCTTCTCCAGCTCATTTTACAAATGAGGAAACTGAGGCAAATAGAGTAAAGTGACTTGCCCAGGGTCACACAGTTAGTAAATGTCTGAGGCCAGATTTGAACTCAGGAAAATGAGTCTTCCTGACTCCAGGCCAGGCACTCTATTGACTAGGATACCTAACTGCCCGATGTATGCATGTATTATATTCCCCAATTAGGTCTTGAGGCCTTGTTCCATGAGAAACAAAACCCCATTTTTCTTAAAAGTTTCTATTTCTATAGTATTTAAAATTTACAACAGTCCTATGAAATAAGGAGCAGTCATCATCATCTCCACTTGGTAGATGAGGAAACTGAGTTTCTAAAAAGAAGTGATTTACCAAGAGTCACATCACTAGTTGAGCTGACACTTCACCACTTGTCTTCTTCCTCTAATTCTAACCCCTCATCCACTGTATTACATTGCTTTGGTACTCAACCCAGGACTTCCAAAAGGATAGGCCCCCAGTACTTGGCCTGGATGTGCACTTGTCTCACTCTCCTTTGTTTCTCAACCATCTGTGTTCTTACTCTTCTTCACATTTGATTCACGGCTCCTTGAGAGCAGGCCTTATGTCCTGTCTTTGCTTGTATTCTCACACTAAGCACAGGACCTCACCTATAGTAGGCCCTTCAGAAATATTAACCAAATTTAAGGGAATTGAGCTGTTTCATTTTCTCCATTAGCCCTTGCTTAAAACCAGCTCTAAGATGTTAGGAACTGAACATCTGGAGCAGCCTGGGCCTCCTCCTTTCAAGAAGTCACCACATCACTATACTTACAAAATTTCTTTACACATGGCACATTTATTGCCGTGGGTCTTGCCATCAGGGCCCCGCACTGGTTCACTTTCTCGAGTGCAAATCAATTTGCCATCTTTCATCTGGCTACGGTATTCATCACACTTCTCCTTTAAAGAAAGACAGATGAGAAATGCCCAGATGCCTCAGAGGATTTCACATCTGAGATGAATTTAGTTGGTCAATAAATGTTTATTAAGATCCTACTGTGTGCCAGGTGCTATGCTAAGCACTGGTAATATAAAAAGAAAGACAAATAATCCTGTTCCTCAAGGAGCTCACATTGTAAGGGACAGAGAGCAGGCAAACACATTTGTACAAACTAAACAGGATAAATAGAAAGTAAATAAAACAGCAAAGGAACTAGAGTTAAGGGGTTTGGGACAAACCTGTAGAAGATGGAAGAAGGTTTGAACTTAAAGTTATATCAGTAGGTATGGATTTAATCCTACACTGCCAAGATGTGGTGGCCCCACCTCCCTTTGATTGGGGTTTACAAAATCATAGCATTTAGAGTTGGATGGATCTTTAGTATGTCAACACTAAAAGATACCTTAGAAGATTTCTAAGTCATCCAACACATTTTACAGCTGAAGTAACTGATGGGCCAAGGTCACAAAGAGATTCCTTTCATGAAGGAAAACTTCAACTGAATATATGGCCAATCAGCCCCCTTTAAATAGTCAGATTCTGTGATTCTGTGACTCCTGGGAATAGTCAGTCCAGATTCTCTCCTTAATCTTAGTATGATATTCATAGTAGTGCCTTCTGTGCAAAATCTTTCCTGATTCCCCAGGTGCTAGCATCCTCCTTCACACTGCATATTTCTTTTTTGTTTATTTTGTATGTAACTGGATGTTCATATGTAATATCTCTTATCAAATATAAGTTTCTTAAGGGTAAAGAATGTTTGATTCTTGTCTTTGTGTCCCCACTGCCTAGGTACATAATAAGAGCTTTATGGATAAATGTTTGACTGATTAGGAAAATTTCTGGAGGACTCTACTTATGTATTTATTTCTTCCAGGTCTTAGCCTTCCAAAGAAAGTACCCCTATTAGTCAGTCTTATTTCATGCATTCTTTACCGGTCTGAGATTGTTTAAGACAGATGAAATGTTATGCAAAGGCCAGCCCTATCACAGTCACCTTTCCATCGGTGCTACCATTGCTATTCTTGAAAGTGGTAGTTCTCTTGTTCTCCTCATCTTCCTTAGCCCTAGAAGAGATGGAGGGGAGAAAGTTCTGTCTGGTAAATAGAAACAGATCATCTTCAAGGAATACATAATATCAAAGGCTCAAAAATAGAGGAAAGCCTGAGAAGTCATTCAGTCCAATATCCCACCCCATGGTGGCATCCCTACCCCCAGAGTACTATCGGTACCCTGATAATGACTTATTGAGCTTCACTTGGAATATCTAAGTCCTGTAATAGGGAGTTTATTGCCCTGTGAGTCAGCCTGTCCCATCATCAGATAGCTTTAACTGTTGGAAAGCAAAATCACAACTGCCATAAGCAGCCTAATTCATTTTGGGAGAGCTCTGATGGTTAGGAAGCATTTACTTGGAATGAATCAATATCAGCCCCTTTTATTATAAGTTCAGGAACGATGCCCAGAGCCCAAAGAAGTACTCCCCCCAGCCCCACCTCACCTCAACCCTCAACAATTCCCTGCTGCAAATGTGTTCAGATACTCACAGAATTTCCTTACACATGGAACACTTGTTATTATAAGATTTGCCACTAGCATCACGTACAGGATCACTCTCACGGGTACAACTGAGACCTCCTTTTTTCCATTCTTCCCGAAAATCAGCACATAGGTCCTGAAATAGTGAGCAAATGGAGGACTAACTCTACTATAGTAATTGACTGACTGTTCTTTGGATCAGTTAGCTAAACTCAGCAGTTAGGAAGAAATATCCAAGTTGGTGATGAGGGAAGTATGTGAGGTGCCCTGGGTGACCCTTGGTGAAATCTGAGCTTCAGTTTCCTCATCTGTAAAACAGAGCTAATAATCTTTAGATTTTAAGGATTATTAGGTTTTCTGCTCTGTGTAATGTGATTTAAATGATCATTAAGATGGCTTCTAGCTTTTAACCTTGTGAATGTATGAGTGAATGAATCCAGGCTTCACATACTCCTGCTCAGCAGGCGCTGAACTGAATTCTATTTTCATATAGCTAGGTCAATTGAATGCAAAAAAGTTGAATTCACTTAGCTGAAAGGTGCCTCTCACCTTGGGTTTTCCTGTTCCCCCACCTCCATGGTTGTTTCTTTCAGCATTTCTCTTATCTTCATCTTCTTTCTTCTTTCTGTCTTCATCCTCCTTTTTCTTTTTCTCTTCATATTCTTTCTGGCTGGAAAGTACAAAGTGGGAGAGAGATTACAAAGTGTGAAATTTGCATCGGAGTTAATTGACACATATGTCTAGGGGGTAAGCTTATATTTTATGGAAAACTCACAGAGGGCAAGCACTCACATGGTGGTCAAAAGAAGCAATACGAGGGCACTTCTCTTTAGAATTTTGGAATGCTTGTATGACATGGGAGACACTGGCACAAGACCGCCTGGCATGGTGTGCCCTCATCAGAGAAGGTGCTGTGCTCTATGAGCAAAGCAGAATTGAACTAGCTCAAAAGAAATATGAGATGCACAGATTTAGGGAATTTAGGGAACACCCCAAATGTTCACATGGAGTATTTGTGCCCGACCTGTGGTAGAGCATTAAGAGCTTGTATTGGCCTGATCAGCATAGTCAGACACATTGTAACTTGACTCTAACATAGTGAGGTGATTTTGAACAAACCAACTTTATAATCACTGTATTCACATTTTGTGGGCTACATTAGGATTAGTGAACACTCTATGAATTGGAGAAGCATTAAGAAGAAGAAAGAACTGGGTCATTTCACCTCTTGGAACCTTAGTTTCCTTATCTGTGAAATGTGGGTAATACCTTTACTTCCTACTTTTTCTCAGATTTAAGAGTCATGAGACCTTAGATAATATCATTTTAAATGTCTCTTTCTAGCATTCCAATTTGCTCCCACCTCACTCCCCTCCACCTCTCTACATGCCAACTACACTGAATGGAGATGGAGTATATGGTCGAATACCTATGAGGTTCCATGCCTTTGTATTGGCCACTCCCTATGTCTCCTCCTTTGCCTCTTAGTTTACCCTGTTTCCTTCAAGACTCAGTCCAAATTCCACCCTCTGTAGGAGCCAGTCCCACCAGCGGTTGATGTGTTCACATTCCACTTTCATACTCTCTGTATTTCTTCTGAATATCTCTTATATGTACCTAGATATTGATATGGTGCCTCCCCCTTTAGAATGTATTCTTCTTAAGATCAAGGACTGTTTTTTGACTTTTTTGGTATTTGGATTCTCAGGGTTTAACACAATGTCTCATACATAAGAAGCATTTAATAAATGTTTGTTGACTGACTAACTCATGTTATAAGTGAGGAAATTGAGACCTACAGAATTAAGGTCATTGCCTCAGAAGACTATGAAATCAAACCCAGGTCCCTTAATTCCAAATTCAGTGCTCTTCCCCACTATGACCCATTGTCTTACCAGGTTTATTGTAAAAATTCATACCCTTATTGGTATTTCTGAGACGCAACATAGCAGGATGAACAAAGGTCTGGCTTTGGAGTCAGGAAGCCCTGAATTCAAGTTCTGCCTCTGACACATACTGGTTGTGTTACCACAGGCAAGTCAGCTAACATCTCAGTGCCACCCACGTAAATTTCTTGGATTATACATTAGAGATGAACTGTCAATCAACATTGGTAGGAGTTTCCATACAGAGAGTGCCCTACTCTCAAGAAACCCCCAGTTCAGACATACATACACACATATGTATATATTTGTATTTTTTCTATTATTTTGTATTTTCCTGAAGATCAGTAAGGGAGTTTGTTGGTGGGGGAGAAGTCGCATAGAAAGTTATGGGAATCAAGTCACAGAGGATCTGAGTTTTGACTGGGAGAATAGAGAGCCCATATGTAACATCAACCCCTCAAGCTCCTCACTGTGTCTACTCACAACAAAGCTTTACACATGGCACACTTGTTGCCGTGTGTTTTTCCATCTGGTCCCCGTACGGGATCATTTTCTCTGGTGCAGAAAAGGTTTCCATGGTTCACAAGACTCCGAAATTCATCACAAGCATCCTACAAAGAGAAGAGGATCTTGGTGACCTTGGTATTTCAGAGATTCCTAGAACTTTATAACTTCGAACACAAACATGGAGTCTCTGAATAGAATGTCAGCACTCAAATGTACCTTAGGATATAGAACATAGAATGCCAGAGCTGGAAGGGAGATAAAGCATTAGCTATAAAAACATCCCTAAGGAGAGTCTAGTCCAACCTCCTCATGTTTTTAGATGAAAACCCTGAGACCTGTCAGAACAAAAGTGACCTGCTCAGGGCCATAGGAGTGCTAGGTGGAAGAACCTGGACTAAAGCTCTGCTTCCCCACTCCCCAGCCCCAATTCTCAGGTCTAATAAGATTTCAACAATTGCATAGCTGTGCAGTTGCTCTGAAATGTCCAATCTTTAACTCGCTGAGTGAATCCCAGTGATTCTACAGCCACAGGAGGGATTTGTCTGTGAGTGATCAGTTATTGTAATTAAACAGTTACTGAGATCTTTTCATAATGATTATGAGCTCACAACATAAAGGCTTTTTGTTTGTTGCTTTTTGAGGTATGTGTGTGTGTATGTATGTGTGTTTGGTATCAGTTTGGTATCTGATTATCTAGACTGGTGGCATAAAAATTGGCAACCGCTCCCTCCATTTACTAGTGAAAAAAAGGACAAGTTGTCCTTTTTTGTCCCATAGGACAAGTTCAGAGTTTCAGACTCCTTACAGACTGCAAAACATAAAGGGAAAAAACAATAACAAGGCCTGAAACTTGAACTGGGTAATCATAAAGACCACACTTGACCTAGGGAAAAAATAAGGAAATGCATAAACCCAGTAGCTGTATTAGTTCATTGTTAAACTATATTTTTTTCCTCCCTCTTTACTTTCTGGAGAAAGAGGGATGAGAGCTCCATTCAGAATAAAGGTTATATAAGTGCAAACGTGGTCCTTATAAAAACTTTTTAAACAGCTTTAGGCTCTCTTTTAGGCTCTCTTTCTTACCCTCTAGAAATTCTCCCTAGAAATAAGTTTCAATAGAATGTTCTCTTATGGGGTTATTTTGTCTGCAGGAGCAATCTGATGGCTTCCCTTACATCATCTCTCCCCACTCTCAGAAACCTACAAAGGCTTCAGTCGCCTAAAGGTCAGACTCCTCAGTTTGATATTCAAGGCTCCTTCAGAGCCTACTATTTAAGTCTTGTCTCACATGACTCATCTTTATCTTGCTGAATTTAATTTGATCAATAGTCATTTATTCAGTACCCTACACATCTTCCAAACCTTACAATGCACTTAGAAAGATACAAAGTTGAGATAAGATATTCCCTCTGGGAGCAGATAGTCTGATAGAGGCATAAGACACTAAGAAGAGTGTAAGGTATAATATTATATGTCTGTGTACTCATATGCCAGCTCAGACTGTATTCTAAAAGTTCTTCCATCTTCACAGGTCTAAGCTCACTTTTGGCTCTAATATTCTGTTTCAAGTTCCCTTCCAGCTCAGGAAACATGGTACAAAGGGAAGAATGCTAAGTCTGGAAGCAGAGGATCTGGGTGCCAATCTTATTTGTGGTTCTTATGGCCTATATAACATTTGGCAATTTGTGAGGCCCCTTCCAGCTCTAGGTTCATAATTCTACAAACCCCACCATCAGATACTGTCTAGGTGACCTTGCCATTTAACTGCCTGAGGTTTAGTTTCTTCATCTCTAAAATGAAGGAATTTGCCTTGAGGGACTCCAAGAACATGATCATTTTAACCCTTTAAGAGCTCATGTTCCCTGTTCTAAGTCCTGATACTTTATATTCTCTACCTCTATACTTCCATGAAGTTTCATCAGGACAGAAAAATCCAAAACCTTGGACTGTTATTTCCAGTTTAACATTGTCTGGATAACTACCTTTTTAAGTTCTCTCTTGGAGATTGCTCTGGATGCTGCAGCAACCTTCTCTCTGGCTTCTTGTTGGCTTTAAGAGAGAGAAATAGGAATCATTTCAAGTACAGGACTATTGTCAGAGAAGAATATTGTTATATTTGACACTGAAGGAAAATAACAAAGGGCCCTGGTCCATAGGCCTGGGCTTTGCTAGATTTTGCCTAAGGGAACATTTTCAATAATAAACAAGCATTTATTGGGCATCCAGGAAAAAATATCCAAGAGTAAGGATCTATCTCGAAAAATCTGAGATCCTCATCCATTGTGTATCCCAGTCCTGAATTCTTTCAACCAAAAATAATGACCACCCTTGGCAAAGGCACAAAGGAATGGGAACAAATAATGCAGAGTTGCTTTCCACCAGCACCTATCTCCTCCCAACCTCCATTCCAAAATCTCCATAAGCTCTTCTGCAGACATCTCTTGTCTCTCATACTCACAAGAAGGCTTCACACATGGAGCATGTATTGCCATGAATCTTGCCATCCAGACCCATGATGGGGTCATTCTCTCGGGTGCAGGCAAGGCGACCATCCCTCACATAGTTTCTGTATTCACTGCACAGTTCCTGGCCACGGGTGAGAGAAGGAAGACAAGGCTCAGTATTATATTATAGATACTGGTTATTTATATCCAAGCTGTTATTTCTGAGCAAAATAGAGCTTAGTCTGCTTTTTGCAAACTAAACTTGAACCCAAGTCCCTGGCTGAGAGACTATCTCATTTATAGCTCACTGGGTCTGGTCCAGGAAAGGATGGAAGAGTCCAGAATGGCTATGGAAGCTATTGAGTCTCCCAGGGAACCACAGATCCACTCTTTGTCTCAGTTGATCCTTGACTTGTTAGGCAAAGGATCTCAGCATATTGGATCTATATTTGTGGATTATGATTATACTGAAGGCTGGACTCTGCTCTCTATAATCCACCAATAATTTGCTTTCCAAAGCAACCTCCAAGAATTCTCTACCTCATCCAGAAAACTCTCTATACTCAATGAACTCCCCAACAATTTTGTACCCCTCAGTGAGACCTGAGCAATTCTCCTTCTCCAGTTAGCCTTGACCCATGATCACCCTCATCAAATCTTGAGTATTTCTTTGCTCCAAGAAAGTTCCACTCCAGAAAAAGACCAGTAAAACTTGAGTGTATTGCATTATAGACACAGAAAAGTCTTAAAAGTTCTATCCACTGTAATTCCCTATTTCCTATGAACACAGAGCACTTCCCCACCTTGTCCCACCCCTTACCCAAAATGGAATGAAATTCTCTGTCCCCATTGAACTCTGTGCCATTATCCACCTTCTACCACTCTCAACAACTCTTCAGAAAATCCAAAATAATTCTCTGACCCAGTTAACTATAGTGATCATAGTGAAAAACAAAACCAAACCCAGTGATTCTGAGGTCAGAAGAGCTGGGTTCAAGTTCTGTCTCAGCCATTCACTACTCTTGTAACTTTAGGCAAGTTCACTTTCCTGGGTGAAGGGCTTGGATTAAATCAGAGATGTCTTACTCCAGGCCAGTGGGAAATAAGCAAAACTACTGAGTTTAACCAGAACAATATTAAAATGAAATTGGGAAATAGCTAACAAAATAAACAAAAATATATACAGCGAGGGGCAGCTAGGTGGCTCAGTGAGTAAGAGCACTGGCCCTGGAGTCGGGAGGTCCTGGGATTGGTCCCGGCCTCAGAAAATGAGCACCCACACATAAATAATGACTGGCCATGTAACCTTGAGGAAGTTACTTAACCCCAATTGCTTTAAAATATATATATATATATATATATATATCTGTGGCATAGAAAATATTAATTTGTGGTTTTCTAAAGTCTATGTGCAATAGTAAGGATCTGTTTCTATTTGAGTTTGACACCACTAGACTGGATGACATCTGAATTTCCTTCCATCTCAAGAGATATGATTCTGATTTTAAGTTTCCCAGTCAACTGAGAGTAAGAATAACTGGCATTTACATAGTATTTAAAGTTTGCAAAGTCACTTAACCCCTATTTGTCTCAGTTTCCTCAACTGAAACATGGGATAATAATAGACCCTGCCTAGTAGATTTATTTTGAGCCTTAATGTGATAGCATTTATTAAAAAAAAACCTTAGCAAAGGTGCTATATAAATGTTTATTTACAAAGTGCTCTATAAATATTATCACATTTTATCCTTATAATATCTTTACAATACTATAATTATTACTGTAACCCTGGGATGTAAGTTCTAATAGTATTTCCATTTTATGGATGTAGAAACTAAGATACAGAGAGATATGTGACTTGACTAGTCATAAACAATAAGTATCTGAAGCCAAATTTGAACTCAAGTCTGCCTGACTCTATCTACAGATAGAACCCAGAGTTCTATCAGCTGAACTACCTTCCTACCTCAGGTAATTCTCTGTATGTTTCAAACCATAAACTTCTGCCTACAGAACTCAAAGAAATGCTTTGCCTAGTAACCTCCAGACAATTTTCTCTCACCAGAAAACCAGAAGCAAAGTTCTATTTCAGGTAGACAAGAACTGCTCAATGCTTCTCTCCCCCACTGAAATTTTAAGTGGGTTTTGTTTGTTTGCTGTGGCTTTGTTTGTTTGTTTGTTTGTTTGTTTGTTTGTTTTACCGAGAACAACTATAAAGTGATTTTCTGCCTCTAGCAAAGCAATCCTCCTCGAGAAGTAGATAAACCCCTGGGTGAATGATCTATGTCCAATACACCCTTAGGATTACCTACTCTCTGTGAGATTCAAACTTATTCTCCAACTCTGGTGAGCCCTGAGCAATCCTTTCCAGCAAGTCCTTTGCTGTTCATTCTCCAACTCCAACAAAAGAGAAGATGTGACTTGTTCAGGCTCTGCCACATCCTACCCATGTGATCTTGGCTGAAGCCACTAAGCCTTGTCTCACTTGTCTAGTGAGTAGATCAGTATATATGGCATCTAAATCTTTCCAATTCTAAGTGTATAATGCTGTTATCCACAGGTAAGTCACACAAACCCTTTGGGCCTTGTTTTCCTTATATACAGAATAGATATAATAACAATTCCTATTCTGCTTTGCCACCTTCCCAGGGCACAGCTCCCTACCAGAGCTGAGACAATCCAGTGAAAAAATGGATACAAAGGATTATGTGAACACAAAGCTCTATATAAGTGTTCATTCTTATCATCAGCCATGTGACAGAAAACTTCAGTGTTTGAGATGCTTCATACGAGAAGATAGGAAAAACAATTTTCCTTGAAAGAGCTGACATAGAGAATTGTTAATATTTGATTAGTGGGCCGGGTAGGTGGTACAGTGAATAGGACACTGGCCCTGGAGTCAGGAGGACCTTAGTTCAAATCTGACCTCAGACACTTAACACCTACTAGCCATGTGACCTTGGGCAAGTCACTTAACTCCAACTGCCCTGCCCTGCCCTCCCCCTTCCAAAAAGAAAAAAAAAATATTTGATGAGTTTATTGCATCATTAATAATACCATCTCCAGCACTTATAAAGAGTTCCTCTGGGTTTATCAGCAGTGGTGGCATCATTCTGTCCACCAATTCATGACTTCCTCCTCCAGTGAATGTCACATGTTAAGATGGAGGGGTCAACAGGTTATCAAAGACTATCCCAAAAGGAGACAAGCTCTAACAGATCCTCTCAAGGTAGGAAGGCTTAAATACAGACCCCACAAAATGTTGTCTGAGGAGCAGCCTAACTAGATGCTATCTATAACGCCCATCACCATAAGATAGCTGGCTACCAGAGGGAGAAAGATTTTTTGACTTACAAAAACTCATGCAAATTTTACTAAGGCAAGAAAAGGTTATGATTTGAATTAGTGAAAGTAATACCGTCACTGAAAAAATCATAGGTCTTTTGAGATATTAAAGTCATTATTAGTAGTAGGGATAATTATTGTTTTTATTGTAATTGTGGTCTTCATTTACAATTACATAGCACTTTGCAGTTATATATTACTTTCACACCATCAATTTCATTTGATCATCACAGCACTCCTATGCATGAGTCAGTAGTCCTTAAATAATAATAATAATGTCTGTGTGTGTGTGTGTGTGTGTGTGTGTGTTTGTACACCTCTATTCATGGTCTGAAAGGAACAGTAAACACGGTTATTTATAGATTTTCTAATTCTGATGAAATCACAACCTTGGATCCTGGATTCATGTTTTCCTTTGTATACCAATTGACTGTATGTATGTGTATACAGACAGATAGATAGATAGATAGATAGATAGATAGATAGATAGATAGATAGATTTTATACATACACAGACATGCATATTGTCCATGTTTAGAGTATGTAAAGGAGGATAAGAAAGAGGAAAGAATTTGCCAAAATTTCATTACTAAAGAGGGATAGAGTTGAAATGTCTTTCCAGATCTCCTGACTTTCAGTCCATTATGTGTACTATGTGTAACAACACCTAGGAAGGCATTAGATTTAGAACTGGAAGGCTTAGGTTCAAATCCAGTTTCTGCTTCTCACTGCCTGAATAACCTTTAGAAAAAACAGAACCTTTCTGATTGAGATACCACATGAGTAAAATTTTAGAAATAAATAATGCAACACCTAAAAAATCCTTTCGAGTTCTAATTCCTATGAACTGATGAATAACAAAACTAAAAGCATGTTCCCTTAACAAGGAAAAAATAGTTTTTATGAATGTGTATTTGAAAGATCTACTTAATATGATTGAGAGCAAGAACATAACTTAAAGACATCTAGCCAAACTCTCTCCTTTTTCAGGTGAAGAAACTCAAGTTGAGAGAGAGAAAAAGCCTTACTCAAGTTCACTTAGCTTAGTAAGTAGCAGAACTCAGATACGAACCCAGTGTGCTGACTGCCCATTCATCATTCTACTATACTCAACTTCCTTTCATTTACAAGAGCAAGGCTTGACCTTTCTAAGACTCATGGGCATCAAAGGGCATCAGTGGCACAGATGAGCTGCAGTTAGTAGCAGAGGTTACCTGTGCACAGCTGATGGCTTTTCCTTATGGGAGGCTCCCAAGGACCCAAGCAGGTATTGAAAGAAGGGTAGGATATGAACATAATTACCTGAATTGCTTCTCTCTTAACCGTTTTGTCTGCATCTACTTTTTTCTTCTCTTCTTCTTCCAGTTTGCTGCACATAGAAGAGAAAGGGAGAAACTGAGTCCCAGGCCACCACCTCCCCAAGGAATCTCTTCTTTCCAACTAGCTGTTGCTTAAGGCCAGATGTAGCTTAATTCGGATTTTATCAAGACCAAAGGGTAACACTGTTCCAGCCATGATTGCTACAGCCTAGACAACAGTTTTCTTCTAGTCTTTTCTCATAAACTCTTGAGGTTTGAGAACTAGAGCACCTAATGAGCCATGAGCATCAGTTTGTTAATCACCTAGTTCAATGTTTGATGAACAGTGAGATTATCTGAAGTGAACAGTGCAGTGTCCAGGGAGCTACTAATCCATTTATCCACAAACCCACTATGGTTCTTCTTCCCTCTTGCCCTGTTTGCCTGCTCTCTGTTCTTCTATTCTTGGGCCCTCTATGTTCTTGCCTTCTTTCCCTTCTTATATTATTCTTTCTTTTTATTCTTTCCTTCTTTATTTCTTCCCTTTCCCCCCTTTCTAATTTCTTTTCTTCTGTCACAACCTCATGCTATGTAACTAATTATGATATATATATATATAATATTTATTATATAACATGACTTTTTCCCATCTTTCATTTTCCTTTCCCATCTCTTTTTGATCCCTCTTATGAATATTTATTTAATATTCTTTTCTGGTATTCTTTTAAAAATTAGTACCAAATAGTTGTCATAATTAATATTTTATAATATAGTTAGAGGTCTTACAATACAATGGCTTCTACATCGGTACTTCAAAACATTATTTCCCAAAAAGCCTTCTAAAAATATAATGGTATAATCAAGATGCTGGGGATTTTCCCCTCACTATGCGTTTTCAAGGGAAAAGTGATCAAGGGACTTCTGGAGGATGTTGTGGGAATTTTGGAGAAGTATGGATTAGATTGCATAACTTCAGAGGTCCTTCCAACCCTGAAATTCTGTCACTACTATCTTTTTTGTTTCTGGTGCCTGGCATAACATCTTATATAAGGAAGTTATTTAATAAAGGTTCATTTATTTGATTCTAAGGTGATGCTAGAGTCAAAGGCGGCTCAGTGGATAGAGCACCCACCCTGGAGTCAGGAGGACCTAAGTTTAAATCAAGCATCAGACACTTACTAGCTATATGACCCAAAGCAAGTCACTTAATCTTATTAGTCTCAGTTTCCTCATCTGTAAAATGAGCTGGAGAAGGAAATGGCAAACTGTATCTTTGCCAAGAAAACCACAGAAAGTGTCACGAAGAGTCGGACATGACTGAATTAAAACAAATTATTCTTTTCCCCTAATTCTTTCTTTTCCCATTTTTCTCCACTCTGTCTCCTTGACCCCAAACTTCTATAAATTCTTCTTTTCCTAATAGGATAATAGATAAATAAGTATACACACATATATGCATGTATATTATACATAATATGAATATTTTTAAATTTTATTTTGATTTGGGTATTTTCCATGGCAAAAGCATTTTTAAATCACTAAATTCAATTGTTTTTTTTTTTACTTGATGTTGGCTTGATGTATTTTTTATTATTTTCTCCATGAGTCAACAGAACTCTTAATAGTGAGTGCGTTTGTGTGTGTGTGTGTGTGTGTGTGTGTGTGTTTTCCTCCATCAATGATCTAAAAGGAACAGTAAACATTTGGTTATAGATTTTCTAATTCTGATGAAATCACAATCTTGATCTCCATAGACCTAGAGTCAAGTGACATGAATCCTAGATCCATGTTCTAATTTGCATGCCAATTCACTATATGTATGTGTATCTATATACATATACATATATATATACATATGCACATCATGTAGATGTATACATATATATTATAAATTCAACATTTAACATCACAAACTTCTTGAGACATGAACAATAAGAAAGAGAAGCATAAATAGTCATGAATTTCTATCCATTGAGGATTTTGTTAAAGCATATATTTGTGCTCATGCCTCAGAGAGAACTTAAAAAAATAACAAATTGTTCCATAATTTTACTCATACTATATCTTTCCCTCTCCTCACTATGTGCAACTTTTAACATATTTATTGCTGTTCTTTTTTCCCCATATCTCTCACTGATCACCAAGAATCTGTTCTACCCTATCCCCTACCACACACACAAACACACATACACACACACAACTTGCTTTATGACACTGAGAACTCTGGAATCAAGAAATTAGAAAGATGGTAAAAAAGGAATGCCCTCCCTCTGTAGTATACCCACCAAAGTGCTCTTCACATATCTGTTAGGATCCAAGCACATGTACTTACAAAATGCTGGCACACATGGAGCACTTGTTGCCATGAATTTTGCCATCAGGCCCTTGGACAGGGTCATTTTCCCTGGTGCAGATGAGGTTACCATTCCTCACTTGGCTCCGGAATTCACTGCACAAAGCCTGGGAAAACCAAGGGAAAGTTGTCATTCTCTCTAAGTTCCTCTCCCTCCTCAATTTCCATCCTGCTTCCACCTGTTCCTTCAGAGTTTGGTCAGCCTTCAAATCCATCTAGTTTCCCTGAGAACAGAAACTTCCCCATGGGAGAATACACAAGGGGGATCATCAAAGCAAGAACTTTCATTCCACACCCACATTGCTTTGATAATTACCTTGTCTGTGTCTCTCTTTGCCATTACTTTTGCCTCTGCAGCTGCTGTTTCTCTGGCTTCTTGTTGGCTAAAAGAAAAAAAAACAGAATTGAAAAAATCAAATTGAAATTGTGAAAGGAAGGCAAGAAACTGGGGGAAAATCTTACAGGAAGTTTTTCTGATAAAGGTCTTATTTGTCAAAATGTTTATGACAAAATAAATCAGATTTATAAGAATATGTGTAAGTCATTCCTCAATTGATAAATAGTAAAAGATATGAATAGGCAGTTTTCAAAAGAAGAAATCAAAACTTTCTATAGTCATATTTAGAGAAATGCAAATTCACACAATTCTGAGGTACCATCTCACACCTATCAGATTGATTAATATGACAGAAAAGAAAAATTACAAATGTTGGAGGGGATGTGGGAAAATTGGAACACTAATGCACTCTTGGTGGAGTAGTGAACTGATCTAATCATTCTAAAGAGCAATTTGGAACTATGTCTAAAGGGTTATAAACTGAAATACCACTACTAGGTCTGTATCCCAAAGAGATAAAAGAAGAAGAAGAACCTACATGTACAGAAAAACTTTTATATAGCTCTTTTGCAGTGGCAAAAGAATTGGGAAAAGAGAAGATGCCCATCTCATTTCCCAAAAACACTGGGAAAGGAGAAGATGCCCATCATTGGGGAATGGCTGACCAAATTGTGGTATGTGATTGTGATGGAATATTATTGTTCTGTAAGGAATGATGAGCAGGATACTTTCAGAAAACTCTGCAAAGGCTTATATGAACTATAGAGAGTGAAGTGAGCAGAACTAGGAGAAGGTTGTATAAAGTAACAGTGATATTGTACAGTGATTAACTATGAATGACTTAGCTATTCTCAGCATACACTGATCCAAGACAATTCTGAAAGACTTATTGGTGAAAAATACTATCCACATCCAAAGAAAGAATCTATGGAGTCTGAATGCAGACTGTAGCATATTTTTTCACTTTTTTTGTTTGCTTTTCTTGCAACATGACTAATATGGAAATGTGCTTTATATAATTTTGCATGTATAATTGATGTCACATTTTTTGCTTTCTCAATGGGTGGAGGAAGGGTGTGAGAGAGAAAGAGAATTCAGAACTCAGATTTTAAAAACCTGAATGTTACAAATAAATAAATTTTAATAGTTATCTAAACACAGGGCTATTGCTCAAGAGGGGAAATGGTCTGTCTTGTGGCTACATTTCCTTAACCCATAGTTTCTGAAAGTTCTTAGTATTGGAGAAAGACAAAGCCCATTGTCTTATAGAACTTCTATTAATAAATATCCTGCAGGTGTAGCTGAACTTGAGGCCAAGAGACATGGGTTCAGGTTCTAGCTTCAATAATTCCTCACTGCCTTACTTTGGGCAAGTCAGTTTCCTATTCTCTGCCTCAGTTTCCCCCTCTATAAAAACAACAAGTGAGTTACTACATGTATTATGATGCTCATTTTCCAGATTACAAAAAAATAAGATATGCACAATTGATATCATATAGCTTGCCTTCTTACAGTGTAGGGGAAGGGCAGGGGAGAAAGAATTTGGAACTCATTTTTTAAAATTGAGTGGGCTTTTTTTACACGTAGTTGAAAACATATTTAATTAAATAAATAAAAATATATAAAAAAAAAGAAAAGAAAAATAAGACTGGAAAATTAGATAAATTGTCTGTAGTCCAACAGCTAATAAATGTTTCAGGTAGCTTTTGAAGGCAGAAGTCTTCCTAACTCCAAGGCCAGGACTGAATCCACTCTATCATACTGCTTCCCAAAGTCAATGGGTTAACATCAGGGAACCCTAAGATCTCTTCTGGTGTACCAAATTTCAAGATCTGATAAATTCCTCTACTCCTTTGTAGCTCACTCTAGTCATCTATGAAATTGAAATTATGATAATCTTTGTACTCTTTAACCCTAACATTTGAGGAAGAAAAGCAATCTGTAAACCCTGAAGTACTATAGAAATAACAGAACATTCACAGGAAACTTGTGATGTCAGTCTCCCTTCTAATAAGTAATGTCTTCATTGTTCTCTCCTGGGGCAATTCAGAGTGTACTGCATGTCCTTGGAGAAGCAGCTGACTGCCAAAATTTCCCTCCTGCAGGTAATCCAACAACTTTCAGGGTTATCTTAATTTCTGTTGTTGTTGTTTGTCCTTCCGTTTTCAAAGAGAACTGATCAGGAAGATGATTTCATGACTTGCAAGTGAATTGGATTTAAGTGAGAATGGACTGTGCAAGGGCACTGGTCTCATTTCTCCTTTAGAGCCATCTGGGTACAATGGCAAGACATAAATCAAGACAAATATAGATGCCCTCCACCTTAAATCCTATAGATCGCAGAAGGTTGATGTATTGATAATACTTAGGGTCAGCATAGTACAGAAGAGAAATCTCTGATTCTAGTATCAGGACACAGGAGTGCAAATGAATAAACCACTTAAGTTCTCTGGGACTTGGCTTCACTGGCTATAAAATAATGAGGTTTGGACTGGTTGATATCTAAAGTTCTTCTGAAATTCTAGGAGCCAACCCTGACTACCACTCAGACCCCTAACTCAGGAGTACTGGGCAGAAATGGATTATTACAGTCCCAGATTCCCTCAATGGAGGATATTGTCTTACTTTCAGCCTAGGTACCAAGAGAACTGAAGAGAATGAGTGTAAGCAACTCTAGGAAACCCCATGTCACCCCAAACCCTAGGAATTAATCTGTCTTTTTTTCCAGTTCTATTAATAACTCAGTCCATACTCACAAAAAGGCTTCACACATGGAGCATGTATTGCCATGCATTTTGCCATCCAGACCCAGGATGGGGTCATTCTCTCGTGTGCAGGCAAGGTGGCCATCCCTTAGGTAGTTTCTGTATTCACTGCACAGCTCCTGGTCATGGGGGGATTAATAATAACAATCAAAATAACAACAACAATAATAGTTAAAATGTTCCTATTTGTATAGCACTTTAAAGTTTATAAAGTGCACTCCTCATAATAATCTCATGAGGTAGGAATTAGAAGTCTTATTATCTCCATTATACAGATGAAGAAACTGAGTCTCAGAAAGGGTGAAAGTAGAAGACCTTGGATTGCAAACCAGATTCTTGACTCTAAGATTAATTCTCATTCCACTATAACAAGAACCCCAAAGTGAGAATTCCATTTTAGACACTCCCTTCTAATCCCAGACCCCAAACCAGCCTCACAGAGTTGGCAAGGGGGAAGCTTTTGAAACTGGTTTCCACTTTCAAGAAGACCTAAGAAGCTAGGCAGCTGGGCCCTCTGAGTCAGTTCTACAGGTTAATTTTGTGTCTTCAAGGATGACCATGCCTGTTTTTGAAGGGCCTATATAACTTTCCACTACCACCACTGTAATGAAATATTATTTCAAAACTTCATATTTCTTAGGTGTGGGTATTCACTCTCTTGATGTATTCCAGAGTGGGAGGAGGAAGCCCAAGGGTTTAGATGTTAGCTCTCCAAAAATGTCTATTTGAAGATGCACTGAAGAGATAGTGGGTGTGAAAGGAATTACCTGCACTGTTTCTCTCTTAACCTTGTTTTCTGCCTCTACTTTTTTCTTTTCTTCGCTGTTTTTCTTTTCCTCTTCTTCTAGTTTGCTGCATGTAGAAGAGAAAACCAGAGGTTGAATTGAATGTCACCTTGTCTTAGAGAGCAGCGATGGAGTATTCCCCAAACTACTGGTTACTAAAGTCAGAGCAAACAATCTGTTTTCTCATTAGAATGTAAACTCATGGAGGGCAGTATCTGGTTTGCTTTCATTGGGCAAAGGGTCTGGAACATACTAAGTGCTTCATAAAAATGTGTTGATTGCCTGATTGATTTCAGGCTAGATTGAGTCTTTGGTAAGATTTCATCTCACAGGAGTAATATTGGTGAATACTCACAGCTGCAGGTAAGAGAATAATTTCTTCCATCAAAATAGAATAGATAAAGGATTGAAAATAAACACTTTAAAAGCTATGAGGAGTGTTTAATCACCTAATTTATTGGAATTAATTGGAAAGCGCTGTGTCATGGAGGGAATGGTCCTGATTTGGAATCAGACTCTGAGTCCTAGTTCTGATATGTGCTATGTGATGTTAGACCAGGCACTTGTCCTCTCTGAACCTCAGTTTCTTCTTCTATAAAATGTGTATTACATTTATGCTACCTGCCCTTCAAGGTTTCTAGGAGGAAAGTCCTGAAAACCCTATAGAAATGGGAGTTAATCTTATTTTTAAAACTTATCTCACTGGGTGTTGTGAGGAAAATGCCTTATTAACTTTAAAGTGTTATAAAATTTGATCTATTCTATATTCAGGTATAGCCAAAGGTCACTTTTTAAAAGTGAACATGATACTTTCACAAGAAGACATTATTAATATCTTCATCTCAAAATTCACTTAAACTTTTTTCTCTGCCCTTTTCTCTCCTGCTTCCTCAGCCTTCTTTTTTTTCCCTCTCTTTTTTCTCTCTCCCTTTTTAAATCTGTTTCCTCCTTTTTGTACTCTTGTCTTCTTGCCTAGACTTCATTTCCCTTGACCTCTCTGTCCTTTGACCTTTCCAATATGTCATACACGCACACAGACACACACACACACACACACACACACACAATGTGTTCTCTTCCTTAATATAAAAAGCATATGTTTGAGTATTTAATCTTTTTATTTAAATAAATTTTAAAATTTAATTAAATCATCCTTTCCTAGTATGTGGCATTTGATTGTCATTTGTCATTTGTCCTTCTTTTTTTCAATTTATTCTGTGGATCAATAGCCCCTGATAGAGAAAAAAAGGTTCCCTAAAGTGACTTCAAATCATGCTTACATTTGTAGACTTGTTGCTTGTTGTTTTGGTTATGATTTTATAACTATGAAAAATATTTGCTGTACTAGTTTGTAGGGGTTAACATAAAACAGACCTCATTTGAAGGCATTTTCATTTTATATGTTATGCTCTTAATTTAGATTATTCAATTGGAGCTAATTTTCAGTTTGCATTTAGAGGGTTTGTAATTAATGAATCTATATTGTTGTGTTCTAATCACAGTAATGAGTTAAAGTCAGAAACCAAAAGCAACCTTAGAACAAAGAATATCATTGCCAGACAGAGCCTTAGGACATAGAACATGGAGAAAGAAGGAGCCTTAGAACATTACTCATAAGACATGTTGGTTTGCTTTGTTAAAAAAAATAATAATTCCCCTCTTTTTTACTTTATGTTATAAGGAATGACTCTCTTGGAGGGGAAAGAAAAGTAATATATTGGGAAATGTAGATTTTAAGATAAAAACTAAATCATTGAAAGCTTTATTATTTCTTTTTTGAAGAACATAGAATGTCAAAGCTGGAGGGAGCCTTAGGCTACGGAGAACACAGAATGTCAGAACTGGAAGAAACATTAAAGATCAGTTGATCCACCCATCATTCATCGTATAGGTGAAGAAACAAGGTCACAGGGTCTGTTAGTGACAGAACAAGACCTCCAACCCAGATCCCCTGACTCAATTCTTCTTTCACTATACTACTCAAGGTCTTCTTGATCCATCAAGCACCAGGCTAGAGTTCTGCACACAAATACTCACAAGATTCCAGCACACATGGAACACTTGTTGCCATGCATTTTGCCATCAGGGCCTCGGACAGGAGAATTCTCCCGAGTGCAGATGAGCTTCCCGTCCCTCACTTGGTTTCGGAATTCACTGCATAGGTCCTGTGAAAACCAAGAGATTGCTGTTTAGGTAAAGGTTTCTCCTAGTTCCCTCTTCCTCCCCTTCCCAAACAATGTTCTTCTCTTTCTCATATACTCTGACCTTCAGTTTGGCTTCATATGCTTAATAGAAAGCAGAGCTAGAAGGATGCTTGGAGATCACCTAGTCTACCCCTTCAGCTAACCAATGAGTAACCAGAAGCACATAATTAAGTGGTATGCCCAAAGTAATCCATGACATAACTCAAATCCAAGGCTTCTGACTCTAGATCCAGTGTTCTTTCCATTATCTCAGGCTACCTCTACCTCTTGAGAATTTGGAAAAAGCTTCCCTGCTTATTCCTTAGGACAAATACCTACCAACTACCAGAAAAGGGAGGCGGTAGAAGTGTGTGTTGTAGTGTGGCATACTGTATGGAGTCAGAGTACCTGTGTTCAAATTCTGCCTCTAATATTTGCCACCTGTATAACTTTGAACCTGTATGAAAAGCTAGTCCCCTAGCCTGTCTGGACCTCATTTTCCTCATCAGGCAAATAAGTGGGGTTCACTTAGTTGGCATCTGAGATCCCTTTTAGCTCTAGACCATAATCATCGAACCTAGCTCTGCCTAGAATCTCTACCCCAGAATCGTAGAATAACATAGAAACTATGTAATCCAACCCCCTCATTGTAGAAAAGGGGGAAAATGGAGTCCCAGAGAGACAACATGAATAGGAATGATAGAGTCAGGAATCAAACCTACATCTTCTGACTTCAGTTATAAAGCCCTTTGTGTTATACCACAGGGATCATGGTGTTGAAATGCCTTGCTTGATTATTATAGACTAAGGTTCATATCATGGAGCAGCCATCAAACAAATAGGATAAATCCCTTAGTATGAAAAAGGAAATCCAAGCCTGTCCTTTCAGAAGATGGGGTGCTTCTCCTCTGTTCAGAAACTGACTTTTCCTCCTATTACCCCTCTCCTCCCCTTTCAGTTCTTTGAACCCCAGTTCCAGGACCTCATGCCACCCACCTTTCCTCATCATCCCACTATCAGCATTGTTGGTGTAACTACCTTGTCCGCTTCTCTCTTTGTTACTACACTGGCCTCCGCAGCTGCCTTTTCTTTTTCTTCTTGTTGGCTGCAGAAAGAGACACAGAAAGGCACAGAGAGAAGCAGAAAGAGAGAGAGAGACAAAGACAGAGACAAAAAGAAAGAGGAAAAGAGAGATGGAGAGGTGCAGAGGAGAGACAGAAAGAGAGAAAGAAAGAGAGAGAGAGACAAAGACAGAGACAAAAAAGAGAGGAAAAGAAAGATGGAGAGGAGAGAAAGAGAGAGAGAGAGAGAGAGAGAGAGAGAGAGAGAGAGAGAAGAAGGAGGAGGAGGAGGAGGCAGAAGAGTGATGGAGAGATCAGTTCAAGTGTAGGAAAATTGTTCACAAGGGAATATGTACTATCCAACACAACATTCTCTTAGCTTAGGTTTTCTGAGACTGCTTAAAATTGGAGTACAGGGTCCATATTCCCTCAGGGCCATGCTTCACAAGCAGCCAGTTTTTTAAAATTAATTTATTAGTTTAGTTTCAGTTAACAAGATTCAATTTCATAGTTCCTTGATTTTCAAATTTCCTTTACCTCCCTCCCCCCACCCCCCACAACAGCATATAGTCCAGTATAGGATCAGCAAATACATTCATATTAGACATTAGTCCAATTACAAAGGCGTATTGTACTAGGGGGGATGAAAAATGGTTAAGAAGAAATAAAACCAAACAATGAAAAGAAAAAGATCAATTAGTTTTCTTCTATCAGGATTCAAGCTCAGCTCTTTCTAGTTATATCTCTGGATGTCGCGTTTCTCTCCTTCATGAGTCTTTTGGGATTGACTTATATCATTGCATTGCTGAAAAGAGTCCAATCTGTCATAGTTGGCCATCATACATATGATGTGTCTGTGATTATATACAAATTTCTCCTGATTCTACTCTTCTCACTCAGCATCAGTTTGTATAAGCCTCTCCAGGTAAATATGAAATCTGTCTCCTCCTCGTTTCTTATACCACAATAATATTCCATTACATTCATATACCACAACTCGTTTAGCCATTCCCCAATTGATGGGCACCCCTTTAATTTCCAATTCTTTGCAACCACAAAAAGAGCAAGCAGCCAGTTTTTGATGGAAACCATGTTAAATGTTAATTTTAAAACCTTGGAAACAAACTCTGATTATGTGACCTTACAGAAGCCACTTTCCCTTAACATCATTTTCTAAATCTATAACATGGGATAATATCTTTGTATTACCTAATTAACAGTTGTGTTTTTATTATTAGCTTTCATCTATATAGCAACTTAAGGTTTACAAATCACTTTCCTCTCAAATATTATTGTGCCCATTTGACAGATAAGGAAATAGGAACTTCAAGAGCTTAAAAAGATTGGTCCATCATCACGCAGTGAATAAGCTGGAAAGCTGAAACTCAAAGTCAGGTCTTTGACTCCATGACTAAAAAGTGCCCTTTTGACTCTGACATGGCTGTTTGCAAGTCCTTTTGTTATTCTTATCCTATAGACTGAACATTCATTGCTGATAGCCTGTCCACTCCCACTCATACAACTCTGCTCCTTTCTCAGGTTCCTAACTCAGGACCATTCAGCTATCACAGTCAAGAATTTTCTCATCCAAAGAGGCAGACAACCTTCACCAAATGCATTGAGGAGACAGGAGAGAATATGCAGACACGTTTGCCAGATAAGTCCCCCGAAAGCAACTTTTCTCCAAGCCAGGTCTGTGTCTTAGCAGTTCCTAAGGTCCCAAATAAACATCTTCCTCATAGGTTCAAAGCATGTTATTATTAGACTTTAGAACATCAAAATGTCAGAGTTAGAAAGGGCCTTATAACATAGAACATTAAACGCCAGAGCTGGAAGACATCTTTGAATTACAGTCCTTGAAGGAACTTCACTCACAACATAAAAACTAGAATGTAACATGGAAAGTTCAAGCGAAAAGGGATCCTAACCTGTAGGGACTGGAAAAGACTTAGAATAAGAATCACAGAAGGGACCTTGGAACACTGAAGATCATATGTCAAAATTGGAAAGGATCTTAAATCCTAGAATATCAGGATTGCAAAGGACTTAGAATAAAAAATAAGGAAACTTGAGACATAAAAAGTTGGGACTGAAGACATCTTAGAACTTAGAACAGAGCATGTCAGAAGTGGAATGGACCTTAGAACATAGAATGTTAGGTCTGGAAGCAAACTTAGTGATCCCTAATTAAGCCCCCTCATTGTACTCACAAGAAGACTTGGCACATAGAGCAGGTGTTGCCATGCATTTTGCCATCTGGTCCCAGGATAGGGTCATTCTCTCTTGTGCAAGCCATTCGTCCGTTCCTCATATAGTTGCGGTATGGACTACACAGTTCCTAACCACAGGAAGGGAAGGAGGTTGACATATTTCTGTTTGCTTGTTTGTTTGTTTGTTTATTTTTCTACCCATGCACTCCCCCTCTATTTTTTAACTTGATGAAAAGCTAAAAGAATAAGGTTCCTATGAGTAGGGAGACCTGTTGACCCTAACTTAAGAGAATTATCTCCAAGATCCCCTTGAGCCTAGTTAGACCTAAACAGTGTCTCTCTCATTAGTCAAATTAATTTTTTCAAAGGTCAATTTAACTTGTATTCCTACTATTGTGAAGATTTTAGCACTCCTAAGTATAAAAAATAGGCAGGAGGATGGTAGCATGATGTAATTAAAAGAGTTTTAAACTGGTTCTGGTCCCTCTTCTGCCTTCGTCCCATCTCAGCCAATTACTGTATTCATGGCCCTGGGCAAATCACTTTATTTATTTGAGATTCAATTTCCTCAGCTGCAAATGGAGGATGGTAGTGCTTGCAGTATCTGCTTCCCAAGGTTGTTGTGGAAAAGTTCATTACAAATTTTAAAATGTTAAAAAATATATCAATTATTATAATTGGTTGTTTTTCTGACTGTGCAAGCCACACCCTCTCTGGATCTCAGTTTCTTCCATTGCAAAATGAATGGGTTGGACTAACTAAATTATCTTTAAGGCTCATATCTTCTGATCTATGATTTTTTTCTATGGTAATTCAGGAGATGAATGTTAGTTCAGAGGAAGGAAGGATCTTCTATCTGGGGTTAGGGCTTGGGAAGACTTCACAGCAGAGGTTGTATTAGAGAAGGACTTTAAGGAGTGTATATAAGGCCTCTGGAGCTAGTGACAAGCAAAGGAAATCCTGGAAGGTTGGAGACCTTAGGACAGGTTTGGGGAGCAGTACCCTATAGTCCGGTCTAGCTGGAATGTAGGGTGTGTGATCAGGTTTGCTAACACTCAAAGGGATAACAAGGTATTATGGAAGGGCTTCATGAATCTAGAATTAGAGGGCTTGAATTTAAATCTTGTCTTGTGTGACACTTCCTTGACTTTTGTGTGAATCACTTGTATGAGACTGAGTAGCTCCCTTTTCCTGTAGGAGCCTCTGTTTCCTCATCTCTAAAGTGAGAAGTTTAAATTAGATGATTACCAAGGTCCATTCTGGCTCCAAATCCTATGACACTATGACCATATGTACACATATATATTTCACCAGGGTTGATCCTCATCTCTGATCTCAAGGTGCCTTGCACTTTTTGGTCTGCAAGGAGACCATGTGAGTCACAACCCAGGAAGGTCTAACTGGGTGGCTTGTTCTCACTCACCACAAATGAGGCAGTCTTTGCTGATTCTCTCTTATTCCTTAAATTTTCTTCATTTATTTTCCTCTCTTCAGCTTCATTTTCACTGCAAGGGAGAGAAAGAAAACTCTATTAAGTAAAACATGGAAATAATATTTTTCCCTCACTCTTCAACATTGCTGGTCAACACTCATCCCTCAGCAGGGGTCACCAGCAGGACCTTTCAGCGATGAGATCTCCAATAAGATACTATGGTGTCACAACCTTTCTCCATAAGTCATCACTCTAAGAAAAGTCATCTAGAATCTAAAAAGAACTTTTCCCCAGAGGGCAGACCTAAGAGCAATGGGGAAAAGTTTAGGGAGCCAAAAATTTGCCCCAACCAGGTGGCAAAGTGAATCAGAGCGTGGAACTTGGGGATCCAGAAGGCCTGAGTATAAAACCCAAATCAGAGAGTTACCAGTTGTATGACATTAAGCAAGTGAGTCACTTGACGTTCATGTACTAGTTTCTTCATCTGTAAAATGGGGATAATAATGGCACCTACCTCATAGGGTTATTGTGAGGATCCAATGAGTTAACAAATGTAAAGTATTTTGCAAAACTTAGAGCACTATATAAATGCTAGCTTGCAATGAACTCTGTTAAAACACTTCTATTTCTAGTCCTCATTTTCCCAACCTTGTAGGCATTTAAACAGACAGAAAATGACTCCAAGCCACGGATGGTGCATAGACAATTGCCTCCCTGGTTCAGGGTTGGGCTAGGTCATTTCTAGGGTCATTTTTCCTTTTAGACTTTGAGGTTTAAGAGCTCTAAAATTCTGAGAATCTAAAGGTGAATTTTCTAACTATTTAAAAATAGTAAGTATTTCAAGTTCTGTGTAGTCTAAGAAGGTCAAGGTTCTAAGGTTCTGAGAATCTAAAGGGTCTGAGATTATAAGGTCCTGAAAGATAAAGATGTGGCTTTGAGTCTTCAGTTCTAGGAATCTGCTTTTAGGATTTTGTCATTCTGAGATCCTAAAGTACTGTAATTTGGTGCTTGACAACTATGAGACAAGCAAAATAGCCTCCTGCCTGTTTGGTAAGTGAAATCAACTGCTTCAACTCCTCTATCCCCTAGGATTATAGGAGAAGCATCAGGATCTTTCCCTGATCTTAGAATTTGGGGTCCAGGAGGTTAAGATAGATCTGGGGAAAGATTCCAGGAAGGTTTTGAAGAGTGTCACTAGCTTTATAACTGTGCATTTGAAGAATTTCCCAAGTGTGTGGACCTCAAATATGTATGCCTCTTTAATATGAACTTTGAGGTGTCACGTGCATTGTGAAATCAAATACAAAATGTATATTCATTCATGTTTCTGTGTGAGTACATCTAGGTGTGGTTCCCTGGGCAAGTCTCAGGGAGCATTCACCCATTCAATACACCAGAGGATTAGGGTGGGATGTGTTTGAATGGACTCAGGCCAAACACTGGAGACAGTGGTTAGTCTGCATTCTGTTAGTGGGTGATCCTCCAGGATTTGGTTTTGAGTCCCGTGCTATGGGAACATGAGAGTGAGGACAGAATAGGATGCTTCTAGATGCAGGTGAATAAGTCCTGTGTGTAGCTGTTGCAGTGACTGAGAAATATGGGTCTAGAGACAATCATTCTAGTGGGCATATCTGGGTCTATGTTTTCAAAGTATGAATAGACATCATACTTCAGTTAGTACAATTCTGAGTCCTCATTAGACAGAGAGGAAAAAGACTTACAGTCCAAAATACAACATGAGTGTGTTGGGTGACAGCAAAGGTGAGGGAGGTTGGGGAGGGGATCTCTAGTAAAGCTATAGATGTGAGAAGTGTAAAGAGCCTGGTGTGAGCCAATTCAAAATGAAGAGAACAGGACCAGGACAACTACACTCAATCACTGCAATAACACAAATGGAAAGAACAACAAAAGAAAAAGAAAAAAAAAGCCTTGCATGCTATTGTAATTTTAATGACAAACAAGTTTGGTCCTAGAAAATGTTGGTCCTAGATTCCAGAAAATGTACTTCTCTCCCTTATTTGCAGAGGTGGGAGGCAATGATTCTAGAATACTACACATACTGTCAGTTTTGGTTAATTGTTGGTTTTATGAAACTGCTCTTTTCCCTTTCTAGTTTTTATTCTTAATGACAAGGGATGAACTAATAGGTAAGAAAGAAGGGAGTCTATATATGGCAAAGAGAATGACTTAAAACTAAAAGGTATCAGTACAAATTAAAATAAGATATAAAAGGTCTGAGCATCTATGTTTCTAAGATACTCTGAATATTAGTGCAGAGCAAAAGCACTGCCTTCAGTTTCAGATCCCAATATGTGTTTATAAAGAAAATAAATCAACCCTGGGAAGGATTTGCATTTCCAGGCAAAGAATGCTGTTAGGAAATGAGAAATCATAGAATGGGGATAAAGACTTGTCTTATCCAAAGGGGCTCTCCCCAAAGAGCCTGAAGCACATTTCCTGCTGCCCCTCTTCATACTCACAAGAAGGCTTTGCACATGGAGCACTTGTTCCCATATTGCTTCCCATCAAAGCCTTGGATAGGGTCATTCTCCCTGGTGCAAAAGAGTCTGCCATTGGTTATTAGGTCCCGGAATTCACTGCATATTGCCTGAAGAAGGAAAACAGATACCTGACTGTTCATTCTTTATATGCATGAGATATAAAACATGCATCTCAAATGCACTTACCTTTGGAGGCAAGACTAATTAAAGAACATCAGGGTTTTCCTCAAGTTTTGCCATGCTCTCTTCCCTACTCCCTCAGACATTGATAACATCTCTACTAAAAAAAAAAAAAATCAGGGGCCCTCCATTGCCTCCCAAGTAAAGTTTCAACCTCTCTGCTTGGTATTCAAGGCCCTCTGCAACCTAATGTTATCTTACTATACAACCTTATGTTATTACCAAACACTTTGTGCTGCAGCCAAAGTTGGCAGCATTTCCTATGCCTATGTACCCTGAAATATTCTGCCTCTGTGTCATTGCTCACATTATTCCCTAGTTCTGGAGGGCCCTACTCTGTCTCTTTAGCTAATGTTTTCCTCCCTAGCCATCCGTGAAAGCTCAAATTAAATTCTCCCTCATTCAAGAAGACCTCCCCAATTACTCTAGTCAGCAAGCCCCTCCCTCTGCAGTACTTTCTTCTCATCTCTCTAATACACTTATCATGAATTATTGTAGATTACAATGACCCATATTGACATTTTATATCACCAGTAGACTGTAACCTCCATTAAGACAGAGATTCTTATCCATAAACTTATAACACCCCCAATTGCCCAACATAGGACTCTATAAATAGCATGTGCTTAATAAATGGTTGTTGAATGGACTGGAACTGAAGGACTCATCAGGAAAATAGGAAGAAAAGATAAAAATGCTCTTCTATGCCTGAGAAAATCTATTTGATTTCTTTCCATTAAATTAATGGAATATTTCTGTAAATAAACAAGTGAAGAAACATATAGATAGATGAATAAATAGATATATGAATGAATGGTTAATAAATGGTTAGACAGATGAATAAATAAGTAAATAAGTAAATGAATGAATGAATGAATGAATGAATTTAAATAACTCATTACCTATGTTGTGTGTGGTGGAAAAAGTCATAGACTGAAAGACATGAGGCCTGGGCCCTTAAGTCCAGAGTCTGCCATTTAATTAACCATGTGATCCTGGGCAAGTCACTTCCCCTTTCTGAGAGTCTTACTATCCTTCTCTATAAGGGATGTTTGGAATGTTTACCAGTATAAAATTGATAGAAGAATTACAAAGGATAACTCTGGGCCTGGAGTCAGGGAGACCTGAGCTGATATCCAGCCTCAAATAATTACTAGCTATGTGACCCTGGGCAAGTCACTTAACCTCTGTTTGCCTCAATTTCCTCATCTACAAAATGGGGGTAATAATAGCCCCTACTTCTCAGGGTTGTTGTGAGACTCAAATGATATAATAATTATAAAATACTTAGCACACTCCCTGGCAGATAGTTAGCACTATATACATTTTAGCTTTTATTAGTAATATTTTATTATTAAGTTAGAAAACATTTTTAGAAATATCACCTTTAGATGATATTTTAGATGATCAATATTACAATTAGATGATCAATATTACAATTTTAGGAAAAATGTTCAGACAGCGATCACCAGCAATCTTGACAATGAAAATAACACTTTGCAATGAAATAACATTTTCAGTTGCTTTAGGATTACAAAGTACTTGCACATTCAATCTCTACTTCCCTGGAAGGTAGGGAGGGTAGGAATTATTCTATCTATTTAAATGATGTGGTAACCAAACCCCATTAAAGGAAGAGACATGCTGAAGGTCATCTAAGTCATGGGATCACAGATCTGAAGCTGAAAAATACCTTGGATGCAAGCTAGTGCTATTCTAGCTTTTTACTTAGAAAGAACCAGAAGCCCAGAGAGTCAAAATCATACAGAGTAAAGAAGAGACAGGGTTTAAACTAAGGTAAAGCAGCAAGGTGGCAAAACCAGTTCTAAACTTCAGATCTACTGATAGTCCAGGACACCTTACTGCTAAAAAATAAAACACTTTTGAAAAATAAGTTTTAAAAATAACAATAATAATAAATATGATTTTGACCTCACCTCAATTTCTCTTTTAAATTTTGGTTTCTCTTCAGACTTCATAAGATCTTCATCTGCTTTCTTTTTTTCCTCCTCATATTGTTTTTTGCTGCGTAGAGGACAAAATTGAGTTACCAAAGCTAATGTAATACACTGAATCAAAGATCAGATAGAATTTACTAAGTACCTACTATGTTCTAGGTCCCCCTCGAGGAGAAAGCCTCTATACATATAAGTATATGCAAAATGCATGTATACAAAAAGTATAAGGTCAATAGAGTAGAAAGTCAATAAACTACAAAAGATCATGGGATTACAAGATTAGGGAGGGAGGGATACTAAAAGCTAAAGAGAAAAGTCCAAATTTTACAGAACATTTTTTTTTTGCCTTTTTGGAGAGGGGAAGGTAGGGCAATTGGGGTTAAGTGACTTGCCCAAGGTCACACTGTTAAGTGTCTGAGGCTGGATTTGAACTCAGGTCATTCTGACTTCAGGGCCAGTATTCTATTCACTGCACCAGCTAGCTGCTCAACAAATTCTTTTATTAAAGGGATTTGTTCTATTAAGTTTGGATCTGGTAAAAGGGCCACACTTGAGCAACTAGAAGGTCATGTGTGACCTCAAAGCTGCAAGTTCCCTATCCCTGAATTCTAGTCTGTATGTGAGCAAAAATCGCATTACAGAATCTCTCTCTAGTCTCTGCTCAAAACAGGGAAGTTTATTTCAGTTTTGGACAGTTCTAATTGTTGCAAAGTTCTTGTTTATGCTGAACCCAAGTCTGCTTCCTTATGCCTTCCAAAATTTGCATTCAATTTAGAAAATCTTAGAGATCATCTCATTCAATGCACTCATTTTACTAACGAGGAAAATGAAGTCTAGAGAAGGAAAAGTGTACCTAAGCTAAAAAAATAGTTGCAGAGTGGGGATAGAACCCAGACTGATTAAATTTACCCAGGGTTCGTCTATGACAGGTTAATTCCAAATAAATGAAGAGACTTCACACTTGGTATAGTTATTGCTGACATAAGTGAAAGTCTAAAACTAAAGTCAACCACTGCTTCTGATCATCAATATTTCTTTGATCTAGACTCTCATAGTCAGATCTTTCCTATTTCCATCTGACCCAACATATCAGAGTCCCCCAAAGAAAAGCAAGAATCAAAATCAATAGTACTCAGAAACTTTGCTTGCTGAAAGATAATGGGTTTATCAAAGACCCAGGTTTTTATCTTGGATCTGCCACTTATTTTTATGTAACCTATCTTTTTCTCTCTCTGGAGCTTGGTTTCTTCATCTATAAAAATTAAGTAGTTGGATATGATAATTTCTCAATCAAGAAAGCAAGATCTTAGTCCTAGTTCTGTCATGGGCTTTCTAGATGACCTTGGATGGGTCACAACCTCTGTGAGGCCCAACTTCCTTCCCTAGAAAACTGAACCAATAATCCTATAATAAAAACTATCCCTTAGGACTGTAACCCTGAGTGCTACAGAGCTGTTTCTGTATTATAATTTCAGGCTACAGAGGCTTCTGTGGCCTCTCAGATATACTGTGAGGCTCATGGGCCAGGATCTAGGATCAAGAAATAAGCAATATATTGAAATAAAGGGAATGAGAAAAGGAGCTTAGATGTCTCGTGCATAGAAAGAACACTGACAACTGGAGTGTCCAGAAGACGGGATTCTAAACTATGTTTTATGGGAATCAGTTGATAGACTAAGGGGTATTTAGACTATAGAAGATGGAGTGAGCATGTCAGAGTAAGGCACACTGGTGGTAAAATTTTTAAAACCTGGGAAAGTGTGGAAGGGTAATGTGGAAACACTAGCTTAGAAGCAGTTTACCTCTGTCTCTATATGCATGTTTTTAGTTGTTTTAAGGAACTCACAAGAATTTTGAACAGAAGGCACACTTATTTCCGTGTATCCTTCCATCAGGGCCTCGGACAGGATCCTTTTCTCGTGTACAAGGAAGCATCCCATTCCTTACTTGACTTTCAAAGATTTTGCAAAATTCCTTAAAAAAAACAGGTTTAAAAAACCAACATAAGTAATAGTATCTTTTTCATTTGAGGAACATTTATTTATGAAGTTTAGTTATCATCATTATCATTTTACAGATAAAGTCATTGAAGTTTAGAGTGATGGAGCAATTTGGCCAAGGTCACACATCTATAAAACAGAGGATCTGTCCATTGTCCCAGCTCCTCTAATTCCATAGAATATCATAGTTGATGATGATGATGATGGTGGTGGTGGTGGTGATGATGATAACTAACAATTATATAGTGTTTACTATGTGCCAGGTATTTCTAAGCACTTGTCATTTGATCCACACAATAACCCTGGGAGGTAGGTGCTTTTATTTTCTCCATTTTGCAGATGAGGAAACTGAAGCAAACAGATGTTAAGTGACTTGTACAGGGTCACAAAGCTAGTAAGTGTCTGAGGCTGAATTTGAACTCAGGTCTTCCTGACTCCAGGCCCAGCATTTTATTCACTGCACTCTATCTACCTAGCTAATAGATAAACAGACGAATTTAGTCCAAGTTGTAGATGAAAAATAATGCTTTACAATAAACCCCAAAGATGGTCCTCTCCAGCTTCTGGTTAGAGGACTCTAGTAATGCAAACTTACTATCTACTCATGCAATTTATTCCTTTATTTGGACAGCTGTAATTGCTGGAAAGTTCTCCTGTTTAAGAAGCATAAATATGTTTTCCTATGATTTGCCCCCATTAATCTTTGCTCTCTTTCATGTTCCATATAATAACCTTCTGAACATAGTAATCATATAATCCTCATGCCTTCTCTACTTCAGACTAAATATCCCTAGTTCCTTAAACCATTCCTTTTGCAACACAGTTTCAAATATATGTATCAACATAGTCGCCTTCCTCTCAATATAGTCTAGTTTATCAATATCTATTCTAAAATATTATGTCCAAAATAAAGAACACTGCTCTAGCCAGCATGTAGGAAAAAAGGGACTATCACTTCACTTGTTCTGGACACCATACTATGTTCTCAATGAAACATAAAAATGCTTTAACATCTTCAATTACCAAACCACGTTGCTGATTTTGTTAAATTTGCAGTCATTAAAACCCCTAGTCTTTTTTTTAACATTTGTCTAGCCAGACCTGCCCATAGTATTCTTACATAGTTGAACTTTGTAATTCAAATACAAGACTTTTACAAATTCTCCTTTTAGATTCCCTCTTCGCTGGTTTTCTCTTGGTAGCTGTGACTTGAACAGATGAAAAAACATTTTGCATCTGGATTGTCTCCACCCATCTATTACCTAACACAGTACTGTAGGATCATAGGATGTCAGAGTTGAAAGAAATTTTACAGAACCTTCAGTCTAATCCATGAATGCTACAGAGGGAAGAAAGTTCATCCCAGAGAGGTCAGGTCCCTTCCCTCTTGAAAGTCTAATGTTCTTTCTAGTGCTCCATTTTGTCACTCTTAACTTTGGGGGTTATACCTACAACCTACGACAATATCTAACTCTCTAACAGAGCTGTATCATCTGTAATATTAGACCTTAATGTCTGAGTAAGGACAGGTGTAAAGCTGGCTTGAACTGACCTAAGAATGAGCCATTTATCTGTTGGAGAGTGATGGCTGTGCTTCCTTCATTGAAGGTTGCTATGTAGAAGGCAATCACCTGAGTATCCAAACAAGCCATAACAGTCATAATCATTGGTTCCCATCAGAGAAACAATCATAATCTTATTTATAAGGCATGATTCATTCTAAAACATTTTGTGACCAACCCACTGACAAGCTAATTTTGTGACAGACATTAAGCTATCTGTAAGACAGTCCACTTGTTATAATCAGGTGTGGATGCCTCATCAAAGTGACAATAACCAAGGAGCCAAACAAAAGCAAGTGGAGAAAATGTCATATAGTCCATGTCTATCAGAACAAGAAGATCCCTTAGAACACACATCTTAGAATACAAAATATGGATTGTCGGAGCTGAAAGGCTGTTGGAACACAGAATTTAAAGCCTGACAACATAGAATATAGAATACAAGTCCTTAAAACATAGATCATAGAATGTCAGAGAAGAAGGGTCCTTAGAGCATAAAACATAAACTATCTTTAGACTGTAGAATATAGAATTTCAGAGTTAGAGGATCCTTAGAATATACAATGTCAGTCCTTAGAACACAGATAGACTATCATACCTTAGAATATAAAACATGGACTATTAAACCTTACCACAAAGTATATCAGAGCTATGAGATATTTAGGATATAGAACAAAGACTATAGGATGTCAACCCTTAGAACACAGAACATAAAATATCCGATCTGCAAGAGACTTTTGGATGCAGCATATTAAAACAAAGGGCATAAACTCCCACAACATCTGTGGGCTTCAGTTTCATTTTCAGTACAAAGAGGGGATTTAATTAATTATCCCTGAGGTTCCTTTCAGGGTTTGGTAGTCTATGAATCTATGCTATATACTTTATAACTAAGGTCTCATACAAACAGAGAGGGACAAGGATTGGAATTTAGTTGGTTGCTACACACACACAGTCTCAAATATACTCTTCCTGAAAAAAATGGCAAGAAAATAAAACAAAATGTGGAGCCTGAAAAGGGAAACATATTCAGAACTCAAAATTTAGCTAATAACCCTCTGGAAACGGTTTCAGGATGAGGCCACCTTGAAGGAAAAGATGCTACCTATGATTAGCAAACCTATGAACACAATTGCCTAGTTCATGGAGCAGGCACAGGAATCATTCTTCATTTGTTGCTAATTCCAAAAAACCAAGAGAAGTAGCTAAGCACATTTGACAGAGCATTGGATATGGAGTCAACGTGAGGTGAATCCAGGCTCTGATATTTGATAGCTATGTGACTATATATGTCAGTTCTGTTCTCTGAATGTTCCTCGTTTGTAAAGGAGAGTTAAAAGTACCACCTCTACCTCCCTCCCTTATCAGTGCTATGAGCAAAGTGCTTTAGAAACTGTAAAATGCCACAACTGTGAGTACTAACCTTTTCAGCATCTTCCTTTGCTTTGTCTTTAACTTCTTTCATGCTGTGTGGAGAAATGAGTGGTCTATTAAGAAACACAATCAAACCCCTTCAACAAAGGAAAGAAAATACTGATGACAGACCAGGGGTTCTTGGCTTTTTTGGAAGTTGGGTGAAGTCAATGGATCCCTTCTTAAAATATTTTTTGCTGTTTACATTTATGATTGAAAGAAATGCTAAATTTTATTTACAAGCTAGTGAAAAATGTAATTTTTCACATCCATGAGAGTTCATGGACACTCCAAAAAAAACCAAAAAAAATAACTGTCTATGGACCTCTGGGAGTCTGTGTACCCTACATTAAGAACCCTGATCCTAGAACATACTTAACTAAAGCTAGCAAACAACATTGTAGGCAATATGCGTAAAGTCATAGGTTTTAGTGGCTGCAATGGCTTGGAGAAGTCACCTAATGTCAGTCCCTGTTTTCATTTCTTTCCCCTTCTCAACTTTGCAAATTAAGCCATTGTATGAATCTGCCTCCTTGATTGTCAATTGGGAGTCACTTGTCAAGCAGAATAATAAAATCTTGTTTTTTTAGGAGGGGAAAAACAAGGCAATTGGGGCTAATTGATTTGCCCAAGGTCACACAGGTAGTCTCGAGTGTCTGAGGTTGAATTTAAACTCAGGTCCTCTTGACTAAAGGGCCAGTGCTTTATTTACTGCACCGCCTAGCTACCCCCAGAATAATAAAAACTTAAAGGAGGACCTTGGACGTCAGTGAGTCCTATGCACTACACAACATTTCCAGCAAATGGTCATCCATCTTCTGAATAAATGCATTATTTCTTAGGAGCTCAAGAAAAGTATTCATTCCCCTCGGGGACAGGTCCCAGATGTTAAAATAGTTCTTGCCTCCATTGAGTCAAATTCTATCTCCTTCACTGCTTTTAGTTCTGGTTTATTGTTAATATAGAACAAATCCAATTCCTGTTTTTTGTGACAGCTCATCAGACACACGAAGTTAATAATTGTCTTTCTCTCTCTAGATGTTTTTCATCTTAGTTGTAGAAAATATCACGATCCTTCAAGCACTTCTCCTATTTGCATCACTATACATAATTGTTTCTGTACTCACATTATTTCTGAACACATGATACACTTATTGGGATAGGTTTTGCCATCAGGGCCACGAACTGGATCACTTTCTCTGACGCAGGCAAGCCTCCCTTCAGCATTTGCGAATTTCCGGAAATCACTACATGGGTCCTGGGAAGTAAAAGAAAGGAGATTTGACATCAACAGTCTTACTTTGATTTTTTCTGCCTCCATGACAGTTTAATATGTTAGTTGCTTCTTGCATGAGATGCCCAACACCTCAATCACCAAATTCTTTAAGCTCTAAGGGGTGGAGTAAGCTAGAAAAAACTCAGCCCCAAAAACAAAACCAATATCTGGAATAAAACCAAAATTTAGAGGAAATCCAAATTCAAGAACAAATTCAAGCTCAAAAATTAGTCTAAGATCTAGAATAAAACCAAGAGAAAAAGCTAGACTAAACCTACAAGCTAGAACAAAGTAAAATTCAGATCTAAGTATAAAAGTGAGGACTAAAACTAGGATTTAGAATAAAGTCAAGAGATATAATAAATTAAAGGATTAGATCAAAGTCAAGTACAAAAAAATAGCCCAAAATATAGAATAAAACCAGAATTTAGAACAAATAAAAAATGAAATAAGCCCATGAACTAGAACAAAGTCAAATTCAGACCTAAGTATAAGATTTGAACTAAAACTGCTTATTTCAGAGAAGAAAAAGTAAGAGATACAATAAACTTAAAAACTAGACCAAATTTAAGAGTTAGAACAAGCAATGTAACCCAAGAAATGAAACTAACCTAAGGGCTGAATAAATGTAAAAGATTAAACAAAGTCAAGGCTAAGAGCAAACTCAAATCCTAGAATAGCCTCTAGTGAAATAGATGAGCCTAGACTTTTCTCTTTTAAGAGGTCTGACTACAGTAAGAGTCAGTCTTTCCTGCTGTTTCTCAGGGCTGAACCTTTTACAGTATAATGGGGAATCCTAGATGAGCCAAATAGCCACTGTCCAGGTCTGGACTCAGATCTCTGTAGTTGCCTTTTTATCTAGGAAAAACACATTCAAATCCTAGATGATTTCCTCTACCATGCCCATCTGAGGAGGAAAAGAAAAGGAAAAAAAACTTGCTTGTTCCTCTTTAAGAAGGTCAGCCTGCCCCAGCAAGACTGAATCACATAATAAAAGACCTATCTGCTGGACAGTTTATTCAGGACCTTCCTCACTTCAACCCCTTGAAACAGGCAATTCGAAAACAATTTTCTTCATTTTATTGATGAAGAAAATGATACCCAAGAGGAGGAAGAACCTCATCCAAGGTCATACATACTGTCAGGAAGTGAAGGAGCTGTGACTGGCAACCAGGTTTTCTGACTTATGGAGCAGTCAGGCTATGCCTTGTAGTTAGAAGCATGTTGTTGTTGTTGTTGCTGTCTTTTCTTGTTTTGTTTTGTTTTTAAGGCAAGAAGGAATCTTAAGAGACCATCTAGTACAATTCTATTTATTTTAGAGATGAGGATAATGGGACTCAGTAGAGGGCAGGGGAGGGGAATGAGGAGGGTGACTTGTCCAAGGTCACATAGCAATTTAGTGGCAAAACTGGGACTAGCATCCAGGTTACTTGATTCCCAATTCAAGAATCCTTTCACTGTAGGAAATCCAACTCAAATATAGTCCTTCACATGTAGAACTTTCCTCTACTTTGTGTGGTCTCTTCCTGGAAAAGCCTTATTAAGCATATCCTGTCAGCCTAAGAAAATCCTGGGCATCTTATTTACTTAAAGATGAGACATGGTACTGTTGGTAAAGTTGTGAACTGATCGAACCATTTTGAAGAGCAATCTGGAATTGTGCCCAAAGGACTATAAACTGTGCATACCCTTCAACCCAGTAATACCATAACTAAATTCTCTGTATCACAAAGAAAAAAGGATCTATATATACAAAACTATTTATAGCAGTTCTTTTTGTCATGGCAAAGAATTGGAAATTGAGGAGATGCCATCAATTGGGGAATGGCTGAATAAGTTGTATGAGATTGTGATGCTATATTATACATATGTGTGTGTGTGTGTGTGTGTGTGTGTGTGTGTATGATATGCTATAAGAAATGATGAGCAGAATGCTTTCAGAAAAAAAAAAAACTGGGAACACTTACCTGAATTGATGAAAAAGTGAAATGAGCAGAACCAGGAGAATATTTTAAACAATAATAGCAATATTGTACAATGATTAACTATGAATGACTTAGGTATTCTCAACAATACAATATCTACAGCAATTCTGAAGGACTTATGATGAGAAAAATCATCTACCTCCAGAGGGGAGGAAAAAGACTATTAAAATCTGAATAGAAATGAAAGGATACTTTTTCTTTACTTTATTTTTTTGTCTTGCTCATATGGAAATGTTTTACATGATTGCACTGGCAAAAATAAAAAAAAAAACAATAACAAAAAGGCATAGTCCTTGTCATTTAAAGTCCTTTGTTGTGTTAGAGATCAAATTATAGGAATCAAAGAATATTATATCTGGAGGCCATATTCCAATGCAAAATATCAGAGTTGGAATGTACATTAGGACATGGAACATAAAATGTCAAAAACAGGGAGGGATCCTAGAGTATTGAACAATGAATGTCAGAGATGAAAGGGACCTTAGAAGCCATGTTGTACAACTCCCTCATTTTTCAGAGGGGAAAAAAATGAGACTCACAAAGAAGCAGAGATTTGCCAGTTAGATAGTCAGAGGCTTCTTAAGTCTGGTTTCTATTCCAATAAAATATAAGCTCTTTGAAGTCAGCAACTGTTTCATTTTTGTCTTTATACCCCCAGTATCTAGCAGAGTGCTTGGTACATAAGAGGTACTTAATAAATGTTTATCAATTGATTCTGTTCTTTACTTTGACATTACCTAAAGAAGTTACTTAATCTCTCTGCTCCTCAGTTTCATCATATAAGGCAATTGTAATAGGTGACTCACTTCATAACAATTGTAGGGTTAATGAGATAAAGTCAACCAAGCCACTTTCCCACTGGAGACAAGCATAGCAAGATATGTAGAGAACATTGACTCTGTGGAAATATCTGGTGAGTAAACTTAAAAATACCCAAATGCTGAGCAGTTGCTTTTCTGACCTAAGATACCACATTCCAAAGCCTTCTGGCCCTCCCAGTGCAAAGCAAACTTTTGTAAATAGGAGCTTTTAGTTAAAAGAAGTTAAAATTTCCCATTCTTTCCAATTAATTTTCTTGCTGCCAATATTCTCTGATGTGAGGATTGACCTGGCACTGAGCCAATTTTGTTGGAGGGGCACCCAGTACAATCAGTAAAGACCACTCAATAAATCACCCTTCCCACCACACCACCCCTGCCCACAGAGCCCTATGTGGGCCATTGTTCCAAGTTCACATGAATGTCGCCCACCTATCAAAAGGGTTGATCCAGGCCCACACACTGACACACCCATGCATTGCTCCCTAAAGCCATTGACCTTGGTATGTTTAGGGTGGAGAGTGGGTAGAAGTTCCTGTGACAATATACATTCCCATGTCAGTGGCAGCACCTGGACTAGAACACAGTTTGCCTACCTACATGGCCACAGTCTTTTCTACTATCTCAGAGGTCACCAAGCAAGTTCGGGCTTCAATAAGAGCTGAAGGAAACACTTTCTTCTCTGCTCTTAGAACATGGATGTACATAGAGTTCATATTGGACTTGCCTATTCATTTTTATCATACTAGCCTCCAATATTCTGTGTCTTAATGTCTCTTTCAGTTCTAACATTATATGTCCTAAAGTCCCTCCAGTATATGTTCAAAAGTCCTATCTGGTACTGTAATTCCAACCCTTAGAGTACCTATGATTTAATTACATGGGTACACCCTTAATTGACACAGATCATCACCTTTCTAACTGTTGCTGTTGTTGGTAGTAGTAGTAGTAGTAGTAGTAGTAGTAGTAGTAGTAGTAGTAGAAGTAGAAGTAGTATCAGCAGCAGCGATAGTTAGCATTTACATAGTGCATCAAGATTTTCAAAGTACTGTATAAATATTATTTCATCCTCCCAACAACACTGAGATACAAGGGTTATTATTCCCATTTTATGTATGAGGAAATGGAGGAAAATCAAGGTCAAGTAATATACTTAAGGTTATAAGTATCTGAGACTGAATTTGAATCAAGGATTTTCCTAAATCCAGGCCAGGCACTCTATCCACTGTGCTTAGTAGATGCTTTGATTGATTTATGGGGTGAAAAGATTCATAAACCAGTGAAGATCCTTTCTACCTTAAGCTGAAAAAGTACTTATTTGACCAAAGTAGTCTCTGGAAGCTCTAGTCTCACAGGTTTGGGTCTTGTTGTTTGTTTGTTTTGAGGAAGAACTTGTGCTCTACGAATATAATCTTAAAGAGGTCTGATTTCTTCCGCATTTTGACACACTGGGGAAATAGATTAACTTTTATGTGATTCCATTCAATTACTTAAAACACAGTCTCCTCTGACCTCCTACTCTCATGTTAATTCAAAATATCTCCCAGTTGAAAATGTACTTTTATCTTCTCCAGAAAGAAACCTGTCTTTAAAGTGTTGTTATTGTATAAATCGTTCTCCGGGTCCTACTTACTATTCTCTGCATCAATTCTTATAAGTCTTCATATGATTCTCTGAAGACATCCCATTCATCTTTTTTTACAGCACAGTCATATTCCATAACTTTCCTAAAGCATAGGTCTGATAATATAAATCACCTACTCAATAAATGCCAGTGACTCCCTATTGCCTTTAGGATCAATTACAGAATGGTCTATTTGGCATTCAAAGCCTTTATTTATCTAGCCCCTTTCTTAGCTTTCCAGCTTTCTTACTCCCCAATACACATTCTCCAATCCAGTGACCCTGACTTCCTGACTATTTCATGAATAAGACACCCCATCTCTGGGCTCTGGACATTCTCTCTGGCTATCCCCCATACCTGGGACTCTCTTTTCTCCTCTGTTCCCACTGCTGAGCTCCCCCAGGAAGCTTTTTTCAACTCCTCTTAATTCCAGTGTCTTTTCTCCATTAATTATTTCCTACTCATCCTGTTAATAGCTTGCTTTCTTTTTGTTTGTTTTCCTATTATCTCCCCCATTAGATTGTGAACTTCTTGAGGGCAGGGTCTGTCTTTTGCCTCTTTTTTGTATTTTGAGCACCTAGCACAATGCTTGGCACATGGTAGATGCTTAATAAATGTTTATTGATTGATTTATTCAGCTATTCCCAAATTGATTAATACTTCCTAGTCTCTAGTCCTTTACCAAAAGGAATTCCAAAAAGTACTATATTTTTGTACATATGAATCCTTTCTTCTTTGATTTCTTAGGCAGATTTCTATAACCTAACCTTTAAAACTGTCCCCATAGAAACTGTCGATGTTGAAGACATCATTTTCATCCTTTTAAGAGACCTATAGAGTTTGATTCTCTAAAGATGTCTAAATCATATCAAGAGGGGAAAAAAACTCCTTTAGAAACTATACTTGAATTTGTACCTGGCCTCTGTCACTTCAAGCCTTCGTGACCTTAGGTACATTTATCCTCCACTCTGGAGCTCAATTTGCTTTTCTATAAAATGGGGATATAGGTCCAGATGATCCCTAAGGTCCCATATAGCTCAAAACCTTCTAATATTCTCTTTTCAAACCACTTAAGGTGCTTTTAATGAATGGAGGAGAACTGCATACTAGAGAATGTAGATCAAAGACACTGTTTTTAAAAGTAGAACTTGATAAACCTGGCTAAGACACAAGACAACCCCATGGAATCAGTCCAATTAAACAAATGTTTACTGCATACCTCCTCTGTCTGTGCAGACAGAGCCCTGGGCTGAGGAGTAGGCAAAGGTACAGTCTCTACCCTTAAGGAGTTCAAAGTCTTAGTTGAATATCTCATGTAAACAGAGACAAAGAGGCACACCTGAGAAACACTGCAAAGGACGATGATTGTTTCAGTGCAATAGTCCATCTGAGGGTGCCCCAGACCTAGCTACTCATTTTAAATCCTTTAAACCACAAAACCTCCGTCCAAATATCAACTTTGACCTTTACCACCTTCATGACCTTAGGCAAAGCTCTGAACCTCTCTGATCCTCAGTTTTTTCATCTGCTAAATATGGATTCAAGAAAAGAAAATGAGGAAGTTCCAAAAGATGAAGGAGGATGAGGGAAAGGGAGAGGGAGAATAGTAAGAACTGGGTGGGAAAGAGAGAGAAATATAGGACGATGGAGGAGAGTAGAGAAGAAGCACGGTTCGGTGGGAAATGTGGGGTTGAATCCCACCTATGCCACTGACCAGCTGAATTTCAACAAGTCCTCTTAACTTCTCTGGGGCTCAAAATTGGAAGATGGACTTAGTGATCTCTAAAGTTTCTGTCAGTGATTATATTCTATGATACATTTGGGCAACCTCTCTCATAGGAAGCTCTTTGTAAAATGTGAAATACTGCACAAACGGGAGCCAGAAAGAAGCGAGATGAGTCATGGAGCAAGTGTGTGTGTGTGTGTGTGTGTGTGTGTGTGTGTGTGTGTGTGTGTACATGTTTATTGCCCCAGGCTGCATTGTTAGGGCTGCATCTAGAGTTCTGCCAGAAAGAGGAGGGATGGGCATTTCTAGGAAGCCAAGGAAGGTGCCCGAGAGGGCTCAAGTTATTATGAAGACCCCCAAGTGGGTAGGATTGATAGCTCCTGGGGTTGAGGGCAGTGAGATGTTTACTTGTGGGTATCCCTCCAAGCTCACCTCATTATTATAAGCAGCCATGGACTCCTTTTTGTTCACTAGAAAGAGATGAGAGTGACTAGAGATAATACCAGCCTGAGCCCCTCACTAGGTGACATGCTGTCCCACTTCAGTCTCTTTCTTTCCATTGCTGTAATCATTAGCTTGCTTCAGATCCTTATCACCTCTTGCCGTGACTATCTGAACAGGTTCTGAATGTATCTCTCTGCCCTTATTCCCCTTCCCAACACACACGCACACAAACACACACACACACACACACACACACACACACACACACACACACACACACACACTGTTCAACATATCCTAAACATTCTACCTGTCACCTTAATAGTGCATATGTCAGAGAGTGTGTCAATGTCCCTCACTGGTCAGGAAGCTTAAGAATCATCTGACTGACCTCACACATTCATTTTATAGATAAGGTATCCACAGGGTGGGGGATTTGCCCAAGGTCACAAATCCAATAACTGGAAGAACCAAGATTCAGATCTTGGTTTGATTCCCAATTCAATAACCATTCTACCGCATCTACCATGCCTAGCAAATCAAGTATAAACCTCTGGATCCTTGCATTCCAAGGCTCTACATCTGATTCAACCTTCCTCTTGAGCCTGATCTCACATTGCTTCCCTTTCTGCACTCAATTTTCCTGTCATATTGTCTCCACCTTTGTCCTCCACCTCTATGCATCTATTCACAATGTCTTCCATGTTGTTCTCCCTAACTCTCAACTTGTACATGTTGAAATCCTTTCTTATTTTCAGTGTTTAGCTTGAGAGGGACTTCTCTATCATGGCTTCCTCCATCTTCTTCAGGCAGAAATGACCTAACACATGGCATTCTGTTTCTTTTGTATTTGCATATTTACTTGCACTCCATGCCTCCCAACCCATTTGAATGAGGGCAATTGAGTGCAGGCCCTTGAGTCTGAGGCTTTCTCTTTATCCCCTGGGATTAACATAGTACCTGATACTTAATAAGTGCTTAATAAATACTTTGCTTTGTGACTGACTAACCCTTCCTACCCAATATCTCATCTATCTCTGACCTTTCATTTGTCCTTATCTCAGTCTACCTATCAATCAGGGCAGAATTCCTGGACTTCTGAGGAGGAAAAAAATCCTTCACTTCTGATAACTCAGAAAGAAGCACAGCATCATTGAAACCTCACTGGATTTATAGTCATAAAACCAGGCTTTGAGTCCCAACTCTGCTACTAATTATCCATGTGATCTTGAATAGTCCCCTTCTCTGGGTACTCCATTTCCTCCTTTTTTTAAACATTAACAGTTGGACTAGATCCTCTCTATTCTATTCTATTCTATTCTATTCTATTCTATTCTATTCTATTCTATTATAAATTCTATGATTCTAGAAATAAGTTGGCCTCCCTGAGCAGCACTTTCTTTCACTACGAAATGATCATAAATAATATTTGCACTATCTACCTCATAGTTCTGTGCTAAGGAAAGCATTCTGAAAACCTTAAAGCAGGGGCAGCTAGGTGGCGCAGTGAATAGAGCGCCAGCCCTGGAGTCAGAAGGACCTGAGTTCGGAGCCGGCCTCTGACACTTAATCCACACAAACAAAAACCTAGCCGTGTAACCTTGGGCAAGTTACTTAACCCCAATTGCCCTAAAGGGGCGGCTAGGTGGCGCAGTGAGTAAGAGCGCCGGCCTCGGAGTTGGGATGACCCGAGATCAGATCCGGCCTCAGAAAATGAGCACCCACGCATAAATAATGACTAGCCATGTAACCTTGAGCAAGTTACTTAACCCAAATTGCTTTAAAAAAAAAAAAAACCTTAAAGCATTGTATAAATGAACATTATTAAAAGAACACAAAATAAACCCATTTTAGTCTCTCCAATAAACAGAAAATTCTTCCTGAGTTTGAGGCAGATGGTCTCACCTTGGATGGAGCAGGAAAGTTAGCATCTCTCTCTACCTGACAAGTCAGGCTAAGGGAGGTTAAGTAATTTTCTACAATAACACAGCTGATAAGTGCCAGAGCCAAGATTCAATCCAGAACTTCTGTCTTCACATCCAAAGTTCTTTCTGCTATACCACCATTCTAAGAATTTCCTCCAAACACAATAAGATTCTGACTCTTATGTTCCTGAAATTTGGTATAACATTTTACCATATCTCCATTTTCCCATCATTGAAGACAGCTTGAGTATGTATAAGCACTTAATCTAGATGTTTGGAAAAAGCCCAGACTTTGAGAGTTATAAGACCTGAATTTGAATCTTCAAGACTAGACTACACTGGCTTGTAAGCTGCCCCACCCTTTACTATGTAGCCTTCATAGTTGTTCAGTCTGTTCAGGTGAACAATTCTTTGTGAATAAAGAAAAAAAGACTATGGGAATAACCAATGAATAGATAAGTGTTATAAACTACAAACAAATACACAATTTTGTTTTGAAAACACAGCAACAAAGGACACTGGACTTGGAATTCAAAATATGGATTTGAATCTTGTCCCAAATGCTAGCCATATCACCATGGACAAGTCACTTAACCTCTCTGAGTGTCATTTCCTTTATTTAGAAAACAGAGTTAATGCTGCTTACTAGAAATCTGACTGGGTGGTTGTGAAGAGGGTGACTTGCAAACCGTTAAGTGCTAGTATTATCATTGTTACTAGTAATATTGTCATCACCACTGTCATCTTCTAAGGAAAGGAAATGGTCATTTCTAGATCTTGTGTATTAAATAAGAAAACATTTCTCAACAAAATCAATGAAACATCATTGGAGCTAGAAGAGTCTTTAAGGCTATGTAGTCCAATCACCTGATTTTGCAGATGTCAAATAGGAGAAGTAATATTTCCCTGGTTCACACATCATGTTAAGCCCAGGGTCACACAAGTAGTATATGATTGAGGCAGGGTTTGAACCGAGACCCTCTGGTTCTAAATTAGTGCTCTCTCCACTATAATATGCTACTTCCTAATATTCTTTTGCAAAGATGTTAAACTTAATATATACATTTTATCTTTGTATTAACAGAATCACCAAAAATGTATTTAAAAGTCTAAATTAACTAAACTATAAAACTCCAGATTAACTAAGACTAAGAACTTCAACGAAATAAACTAATAAAGCCAGTTTTTAAAAACCCATGAAGAGAACTATGATCCTTCCTCTAGCAGCTTCACCTTCTAAGATAGTAATAGACCTTAGCTGGGAATCTGCAGATCTAGATGTGTCTTGTCTTTTCCATTTACTGTGTGACCTTGAGCAAAGAATTCCATGTCTATTGTCCTCATTTTCCTCATTTCTAAATGGACTGATGCAGATGATCAGTCATCAGTTCAACAAGCAACATTTATTCACTTTAATATTCTGAGATCTTTACCATCTCTGGTGTCTTGTTTTTAAAGTTCCTTTCCATTCTAACATTCTGGGTTATACAATAAAATGTTTTATGTTTTAAGATGGTTTGTGATCTTGGAAGAAGAGTGTAGACTCAAGGGAGAGAAGTTGATTCAAATCCTGGTTCTGAAATTTACAAACTCTATAATCCCACAAACTATATAATCCCAAGCAAGTAACTGAGCCTTTTTCCTTTCCTTATGTATAAAATGAAGATGCTAATATCTACTTGAAAATGACCATTGTAAAGAAACCATTTAGAAATTGGAATTGTGTTTTGAAATGTGTTCCAGCTCTGAGTGGCTGTGTTGTAAGGTCCCTCCCAGTTCTAACAATCTAGGTACTATATTCCAAGGTCCCTTCCACCACTGACATTTATTTCCTAAAGACCCTTCCAACTTTGACATTTTATATTGAAGGTCCTTCCCAGCTCTGAAATTGTATGTTCTAAGGTCCCTCTCAGTTACGACATTTTACATTCTGAAGACCTAATCTGAAGTTTTTTGTTGATGTTCTATATTCTAGGGCTCCATCTTTCTTTGATAAGTTGTACTCTGTGTCCTAAGACTGTATGCACCCTGCTTTCATGTCTCTTGTCTGCATTCTAAGTTTCTATCAAACTCTAATATTCTAGATTCTATACTCCAGGTTCCCTTCTAGTTTTAACACTCTGTGTTCTCATATCTATGACCTAACCCTTGCAGACACCCATCATGCCCCATGTAGGTCTGTTCATGAATCATTCATGAAGGAGCTGTGTTTATGTTTCTGATGCAGGCCATTAGTGCCTCTCAGTAAGATGAATGGTGTTAACTCCCAGGTGTCCATCACCAATCATTTGTCTTCAAGGAGCTGGGAATAGAATCAATGAACTGAGGAAAAGCTGGACTAACCTGAATTCCATCTGCACTGGCAACATCTAGGGAAAAAAAAAGCAGAGATTCAGAAGATAAGGTAATTAAATCATCAAAAGCACATCATTCACAGACAGTATAACTTCTCAACACAGCCAACCACTCCCCTAAAGTGAGTGTTGCCAATGGGGCCCAGTAGAGCTTTATAGCATGAACTCTCAGATAATCCCTTAGCATTTCCTCCTATCCTCTGCCCCTCCCTTTTCCCTGCTTGTTGAAACTATACCAAGCTGATCTTCAAGGCCCAGTTCCATGCTGCTGCTTCTAACTCCTTCCAACTCCTCTATCTATCTAAAGTGACCTTTCTCTCACTGAACTTCAGAGCACTTCATATTCTTTTTGTTTTTTGCTTTTTGGAGGGCAATTGCGGTTAAGTGGCTTACCCAAGATCACATGGCTAGTTTTTGTGTTAAGTTTCTGAGGCCAGATTTGAACTCAGGGTCCTCCTGACTGCAGGGCCGGTGCTTTATTCACTGTGCCACCTAGTTGCCTCAACTTCATATTCTTAAGAATTTTTCTCCTCAAATCTGTATTACAATAATTTGTATTCACACTGTAAGTTTTCTATCCTCTCAAGAGATAGTGTAACATGATACAAGGAGCCCTAGACCCGGTATCAAAAGACCACAGTTTGAGTCCTAGCTCTGAAACTTCTAGCTGTGCAACCTTGTACAAATCAGTACTCTCCTCTAAGTCTCAGTTTTCCTATTAGTAAAATGTGCACATGATGATATTCATACCACTTTCCTCCAAAGTTATTGTGAGGATAATGTTCTGTAAGCCTTAATAAAAGCAAAGTGATCTCCATACATATATAGATATAGATATAGATATAGATATAGATATAGATATAGATATAGATATAGATATAGATATAGATATAGATATAGATATAGATGTAGATGTAGATATAGATATAGATATGTCTATCTATCTATCTATCTGTATGTATGTATTTACTGCATACCTAGTATGTGTGTATATATGCCTTGGTACTGAGCAGTGTCTTGTACTTAGGAGGTACTAAAAGAATGAATATATGGCCAAGAAATATTTTTTAACATATAACGCACTCTTTCCAAGGAACTTTAAAATGTAAGATGATTCCAACAGATTAGTTTCATTCCTAAAACAGTCTAACAACTTATAGATTTCTAGATTTAAAAGAGATTGTGTACATCAATGAATCCAAGTCACTACTTTTACAAAGGAAAAACTATGGCCCATGATGGTGCAATGTAAAGAAACTGGGATTTGGAGTACAAGTAACCAACTTTGAAACTCACCTCCTGTCATTTGCTAGCTTTGTGAACTTGAATAAGTCACATAACTTTTTTGACCTCCCTTCCCTCATCTATAAAATAAAAGAAACTTCTAAAGTCCCCTCCAGCTCTAAATGTATGATCCTAAGACTTGACTAAGGTCACACAGAAAATACATAATTGGAACACAAACCCAATTCTTTCTAATTCTATTACAGTATTCTTTCCACTATGTCATTCTTTATTTTTCAAAACTCAGGCTGACTTGTAGGCTCAAAGCTCATAGATCATTCAAAATATGTGCTTTCCACATATGCATAAGGGGTAGCTACATAGCATAGTGGACAGAGCGCCAGACCTGGAGTCAGGAAGACTCATTTTCTTGAGTTCAAATCCAGCCTCAGACACTTATTAGTTGTATGACCCTTGGTGGGTCACTTATTCCCAATTGCCTCCATTTCCTTATCTATAAAATGATCTAGGGAAGGAAATGGCAAACTACTCCAGTATCTTTGCCAAGAAAACCCAAAATAGAGTCATGAAGAGTTGACTAAAAATGACTGAACAACAAAACCTAGGTATAAGATAGCTTCTGTTTCATTTAGAATATGTATTTTAAATTCTATCCAGGCCTGTATCCTAGCAGAAGATTCAGCAACACCTACCCAAGACCTACCCACAGTTAAACAAAGTAATGCAGCAGAAAGAAAAGTGGGGGAGATTTAGAGTTGACAATCCTGGTTCCAAGTCTTATTTCAGAACTTCCTAGTCCAGTAAACTTGGACAAGTCATTTAATTTCCTCATCTATAAAAAGGAAATAATGATACTTGTGGTATATACTTCTTAAGCCTTGTAAAGTTTAAATTACTACATAAAGAGGGTAATTATTAAATAAGGTCACTACAACACATTGGGTTTATTTGTCTTTTATTTGAGTAAAACGTATCAGACTTGGAGTCCAAAAACTCAAATTCTATTTCTGAGTTTATCATGAACAGGCTAAGTGACCTTGAACAAGTGCATACTGCACCTACTCTGGGCCTAGTTTCTCTGTGGAGCACATTATGCCTTGTTTCTGATAGCTCTTGTATAAAATTGGGATAATAATAGCTCCCATTTCTTTAGTGCTTTAAGGTTCACAGAATACTATTTTTCATAATTCCCTGCTAGTATTCTTGTCCCTTCTTTACTAAGAGGCTTTCCCTATAGTTACACAGCTATTAAGGAGTAGAATTATCAGAGCTATTCTCTAGGGAACATGTCCTTCACTCCGTTGCTGTCCACCTCAGTTCCCCCAACTGTAAAATTGGGATAATAATAGCATCTACCTCTTAAGAGTTGCTGTGAGGATTAAATGAGATAATATTTGCAATATACTTTGCAAAGATTAAAGCATTATATAAGTGCTTGAAATCATCATCATCAACATAACATCATCATCATCATCATCATCATCATCACTATAGAGTAAATAAAGGTCCAAAACTAGTGTTAGAGCAGGGTCTAGAACCAGGGTGTCTTAACTTCCAGTCCAGTCCTCTTTCAGTCAGGCTGATGAAATCTGACTTACATTGGGGGAATCAAATTTTTTCAGAACAGTTCCCTCTGGTCTCACATCTCAACACAAGCAATTGAGCTTGGAGGAAGGCCCTCCAGAAGAGCCCCAGACCCATGCTTACTCACTCTTCTAAGGCTCCCATTGGCAAGAAAGTTTGAAAATCCAAGGATGATAAAACTTCAATTGAAAGAAAATGTATACAAAATGGGGGAGAGAGGTGTCCCCAAGACACTAGTCCAGGGATAGGGAACCTGCAGTGTCTATGCCACATGTGGTCCTCTAGATCTTCAAGTGTGGCCCTCTGACTAAATCCAAAATTCATAGAAAAGTGAAAACTGTGAGGTTTCAGGTTCCTCATCCCTGATCTAGCCCCTTAATAGGAGCTGAAGTGCTAGCTTCTTTCCCAGGTCTTATCCTGCTTTGTTATGAGAATTCTATAAACTGTTATGATGATTTTTATATTCCTGGATTTACATTTTGGACTGATGGCAAACCTAGCACTTTTATCCATTACCCTGACCTCCATTTCATAAGAATACTTGCACTACTCCTTTCTCACAAATGTGACAGAGAAAGCACTTCATAACCTCTGAAGTGTTATAGCAATGTGAATTACTATTATTGCTAGCTCTAGGGATCAGCAAAGGCTCTTGAAGATGGTTAATAGCATTTGAGTTTTAAATATTAAATAATAAAATAATAAATAATAAAATAATAGCTGAGTTTTAAAAGATGGGCTGTAATTCAATATTTTCCTTTGCTCCTCCATTCTTTTCAGAGTAGTAGAATGCAATATTGTCCCAGGAGAGGCATCATGTTTATATATGGCTCATTATATTTCATCACAATGCTTCACACTTTCCCAGTGCTAAAGGTTGCTAGAACCTCCTACTTTGTCCATCCCCTTTTCTCTGAACCAATCTCTTCTACCCCATGATGATCTTTCAGAAGGATAGCCAGCACACTACCCCTCCACACACATCTTCTATAAAGTCAATTATCATGATTCAGCATCTTGTTCAAGGTTTGGGCAACTCAAGGACCTTCTCCCTGACCACCAATAATCTCTGAGCCAGACCTAATCCTAGAACCATTTGATGATCTTTTATTTTCCCCATGGTGGCAAAGATAGCCAAGGAAAGACAACAACATAAAGAAAACTGAAAAGGTATTTGGGAGTAAGCAGAATGTGCTATACAATATCTAAAGAAAAATCAAGGAAAGGAAAAAGGAAAGGAAAGGAAAGGAAAGGAAAGGAAAGGAAAGGGAAGGGAAGGGAAGGGAAGGGAAGGGAAGGGAAGGGAAGGGAAGGGAAGGGAAGGGGAGGCAAGGGAAGGGAAGGGGAGGCAAGGGAAGGGAAGGGAGAGAGAAGAAGAAAAGCATTTTATATACCACATGTTCCCCTTCCCCTTCCCTGCCAAAAACAAACAAAATTCTTTTTAAATGTTCTAGTTTTTTTTTTTAATCCCAAAGTTTCTGACTGAATTAAATTCAGTATTTACTTAATATGTAGACAAATTTGAGAAAGGAACTCAAAAACTTTGGAGTATACCAGTGCATGACCTTAGAAGAATGAATGACCCCATGGGACAGGATAAAACAAACTGAATCAAAGCTCTAAAAATCCAGGGTCTAATCCTGCCTCTGCTGCTGGCTAACCAACGGATTGAATCTAGGTAATTCAATTAAACCAATAATTTTTCCGTCCTAGGTCTTAGGCTCTTGTTGCTCTGTTAAGTAAAGGGGTTTGACTAGACATTTCTCAAATAATAGCAACTATTTGCATTTGTATGGCACCCTAAAGTTTGTAAAACCTTTTTAGATGAATGAGATTATTGAATCTTCACAACAAGCTTTAATATTTTCCAACTCTTTATCCAATGATCCTATGAAGTCCCTTCTTTGGGTGGCACTATGGATGCTAACTCCATCCCAGGTAGATAGAGCTGCAGGCAGCAGGCAAAAAGGACTTACCTGAGATGGAGCCCAAGGCCAGGATGAGTAGAACAAATACAGCAGAACTCTTCATTATCAGGACAGGTCTCGCAAGGCAGCTTCTATGAGTCGACTTGGCACATTGCATCGCTAACCGGATGCTCTGACAGGGAACAAGGCCGATGGGGAGTCAATTATTTTATACAAGAGGAGCTCCACCCCTCTAGGGTTGCACCATCCTTCCTCTGAAAGCCATCATTAACAATATAAACCAGTTTGTTGAGAGCAGTGCTAATGAATGTGCACAGCAGTTTCCATGGCATAGGACATATTTGAGATCATGCCCAAGTAGCAGATCCCAAACAGATAGTAACTACTTCCCTATAATGGAGGGGTTTTGAGTTGTTGGATAGCAATATATAGTAGGAAAGAGGCCTGAATTGGAGTCAGGAGACCCAGGTTCTAGTCCCACATTTCCCACCAACTGGACAAGTAGTAGAGCAAACCACTGTACCTCTTTAAGACCCAATTTCCTCATATCTAAAATGACGGGATGCTCTATGGCTTGAATTTCACCTGTGTAAAGGTCTTTGGGGCCCTGACTTTGTCCAAGAGCAAATCCAAGAATTCAAAAGAAAGAATAAAGTTAGTCAACGTATGTCATTGACTCTACCTACCATTTACTATAAGAATCAGAGAAGGCAAGAACTGGTACGGTCCTTAAAACATAGAATTTCAGAGCTGGAAGGGGCCTTTGAGCATAGAATATAAGACCTTGAAGGGATCTGAGAACATGAAATATAACAGCTACAAGGGTCTTAAGAACATAGAATATCAGAACTAGATGAAAACATGGAATGTTAAATTTAGAAAGTGCTCAGAGCATAGAATGTCAGCTCTGGAAGAGAAATGAGAATATAGGATGTCAGAGTTGGAAATGGCCCTAGTGATTAAATAGTTGTCAGCAAGAAGGAAAAATTTGCCCAGATTAATATTGCAATGGGTGTGGCACTAGAACCCAAATCCCCAGATTCAAAGGCTAGTTCTCTTCCCACTACATCATAGTGTCTTTCTCTTTTATAAAATACATGACTTTATTTCATTCAAAAGTTCTCTCATGAGCTTGAAACATCTGCCCTCTTTAAATAGGATATTGCTCAAATGACAAGACCAGCACTTTGTGGCCAGCCTATGATTCCACTAAACCAGTGACTGAAGAACACCAATGGAATTACTATTGATGCTCAGGTTGGTATAATGGAAAGATTCCTAGTCTGGGAATTGTGAGGCTGAGATTCGAGGCCTCTCTCTGTCATTAATTTAGTTATGTATCCTAGAGCAAGCTCTATTGCCTGGATTTCAATTTTCTCTCTTCTCTTTCACTATAAAATGAAGGCCTTCAGCTGAATAATCTCTTTAAATCTCTGGTATTCTATCTTTCAGTGTCCCAGCTCTCACATTTGATGTTCCAATATCTTTTCTAGTTCTGACAGTCTGTGTTCTATAATTGTATTTTTATAACCTCTGAGATCATTTCTAGTTTTCAGTCACTGGTAAAGTCAACTCTGCATGCAGATAGGTAAGAAGCAACAGGATTATACAGATAGGTAAGAAGCAACAGGATTTTCATTTCTATGCCTCCCTGATTATATTTTTTCTAAACCTTAAAAAACACCAGATCTTTATCCTAAAGCCCCTACTTTAATTCCTGGACAGATGTTTCTGATATTTGGCAGAACAAATGGTAACCGTTGAATGCTTGTGAAACCAAATTTTCTTGTTGGGACTGGTTGAATCTGCTATTTAGAATCTCCTCACAACCACCAAGATGTGGCACACACCAATCCACTTCCAGTGAGGGAAGCCATGCCTGGGAGTAGGGCAGAGCCAATGGCTGTAAGATGACCGACTGGCTGAAGAATCTAAATTATGAGGAAAGACTGTGGGAACTACTTTTCTTCTGACTGGAATAGAGGATGTAAGTGCCTTTAAACTTCCAAAATTGAGCAATGTTTCTTTGGGGGATATTTTTGCTTTAGGATGGACCAAACTAAGACATTTTGCTCAGAGAAGAGAATGTTTAGGGAACCTTCCTATTAGAAGAATGTTCCAGATGGACCATAATTCTGGGATTCTTTCAATTTTAGCTCAGGAATGCTGTGGATCCAGAGGTGAATCACTTAGCACTCTGCTAATCTTTTTTGTGAGTCTGGAAATCCCAGGGATGGAATGGAGGCTCTGGAGGGTTGGGGAGGTGGCTGGGGTCAAAATCAGGGTCAGGTTTAGGGAGTAACCATGGCAGCTGTTAAATGCTGAAATACTGAGCAAGACCCCCATTGTCTCATTAAAGAGGGGGATTAATCAAAAAGGCAAATTACAGAATTGTGGTGTCTCAGAGCCAGAAAAGACTTTCTAGGGGCGGCTAGGTGGCACCATGAATAGAGCACTGGCCCTGGAGTCAAGAGGATCTGAATTCAAATCCAGCCTTAGCCATGTGACACATTTACTAGCCATGTGACCTTGGGCAAGTCACTTAACCCGAATTGCTCTGCCCTCCCCCCACAAAAAAAAAAAAAAGCAGAAAGGACCTTCCAGGATAGGTAACTCAACCTTTTCTACAAAATCCCTGACATCTCATCAAGGTCTTCTGCTCCCACAATTTCTCTGGGTCTCCTAGTCCCTTCACCTTTGCTCTTATCTTAGCTTTCTTCCTTCTCACTCATGGTCAAAGGATCATAGATAAAGGGAACCTAAGAAGTTATCTAATCCAACCCCCTTATTTCACAAGATGAAGAAACTGAGACCCAGAGAAATTAGGTAACTTACCCAAAGTTCTATAGGTAGAAAGTAGAAGGGGCAGGATTTGAATCCAGGTACTTCCTTTAACTATAGGTCCAGTGATCTTTATGTTGCACCATGCCATAGTGTTGACCTTATAGTTAAGCAGTTAAACAAAGAACTGTCCTCCACCCCTGAATCCCTTGCCACTTTGTCCTTCCTGCTGTTCACTCCTTTCTATTTCTCAATCCCAGATCAACCCCAACTACTCCTTTCCTTACTGCTGAACCATTACATTACTGCAGTAAGACATGAAATTGCTGACTGGGTCTACTACAACTCTTTATTGTCCAATCTCAACTGACCCCTCATCGCCGCATACGAATCCTGTTTATATCTGAGTGACTCTGTCAGGTTCTCTATAAAGGCTATTCTAAGCCATAAGCTTCAAACTCTGTTCCCATTCCTTGTGTCTCAGCAGGTGATCTGGCTTTCTGTCTCCAGAGAAGGCACGGCATAATGGATAGAATTAACCTTGGAGCCAGGAAGACCTGAGTTCAATTCCTACTTCTTTTTTTTAAAGCAATTGGGGTTAAGTAACTTGCTCAAGGTTACACGGCTAGTCATTATTTATGTGTGGATGCTCATTTTCTGAGGCCGGTTTTGATCCCAGGTCATCCAGACTCCGAGGCCAGCACTCTTACACACTGCGCCACCTAGCCGCCCCCCAATTCCTACTTCTAACACTTACTAGCTACATGACACTGACATCTTTCATGCTCATAGTTACTTTCTAAGATATAAGTTGCAGAAAAGATGCCAATCAGCATTAGTAGAGAAGGGTTTCCTTATTCAGAAGTTCCTAACTCAACTTATTCACAGCTTCCATCTCTCTCTCTCTCTCTCTCTCTCTCTCTCTCTCTCTCTCTCTCTGAAGGAAGGGATGAATGAATGAATTAATGAATGAACAAATGAAGCATTTATTAAATGCTTACTATATGCAAAGCACTGTGCTAAATGCTAGGGATACAAATAGAAAAGTATGACATACTCTGCCCTCAAGGAGCTCCTATTCCAATAGCACAGAAAACATATATGGAAGATTTCAGTTGCAAATGATATAGAAAGTCCCATAGTCCTTATGGTACAGCAGCAAAGAGCATGGCAATGTGTCTCCCTTAATACCATTTCTATTGATAAAACCATATCAATTTCTGATAAATCATTAACAGTGCCAAGGATTTTGGATACAAGAATTTTCTTTTCTGGATCTTCACTATATGTGACTAGTTTCCAGGCTGCATGTCCAGAGGAATTATTTCCCAGGATGATGGCTATATGCAGTGGGCCAAAAGCATTCCTTTTTCCAAGGTTCTTGGATTCGGGGTACTTCATCAGGGTTTAAGGGAGAAATGGTGGTCAAGGTGATAGTTGGTTTGCCTGACTCATATAGCCTCTTACATCCAAGCACACATAATATACCTCTCTGTTCCCTAGGCAACTCTCGAAGACTGTAGGTTGCAAAGAAAGAGCCAATGGGTATCAGTAAGAGTGTTCTCACATAGGAAGTTCCCTAGATCAATGAGTTCATAGGTCTTATTCCTGTCTACAATTCCTGTCCCTGTATGTATGCATGTATACCTGTTATACATGTACAATATCTGGGTGTGTGCATAAATATGTGTGTGTGTATATATATATCATAATCTCCAGCTGTAATTATTCATCTGAGCTACAGTCACCTACAGATCCAACTGACTACTTAACATCTTCACTTGATTTTCCCACCAACCCAACTCAATATATTCAGAACTGGAGCAGCTAGGTGGCACAGTGAGTAGAGAACTGGCCCTGGAGTTCGGAGGACCTGAGTTCAAATCTGGCCTCAGACACTTATGTTAAGTGTTAATTTATGTTAACACTTACTAGCCATATGGCATTGTGCAAGTTACTTAACCCCAATTGCTCTGCCCTCCAAAAAAAAAAATATATATATATATATATATTCAGAACTAAAGTCATCATCTTCCCCAAATCCCACTTCCTCTCAAGAAAAAAAAATCTGCCCTTCCCCTCAAATTCTTTATTTCTGGTGATGGTACTAACATTTTTCCTACCATTTAGATTCAAAACCTCAGTCATCAATTCTTTCCTCACCTTCACCCATCAATACCATTGGCTGCAAAGTCCTATTGATTCTACCTCCTCATCTTTCACATGCTCTCTCTTATGTCACTCACTCTGCTACCACTCTTTTCAGGCCCTTATTACCTCTCTCCTGGAACATTGAGATAGCCTCCTAATTGGAGGTTTCCCTCCTTTCCTCTAATCTCTCTCCTCTCTAATCTTTCCTTTATATAGCTGCCAACATAATTTGCTAAGTCACCAGTCTGACCATGTCATTCTTCTAATCAAAAACTTCCAGTATATCTCTTTTGCCTCTAAGATAAAGCACAAACTCATTAATCTGATATTAAAAGACCACCACAAGTTAATGCCAAGCTATCTTCACAACCTTGCTGCCCTTACTGCCCTTCATATGTTTTATAATTCAACCAAATGGATAGCAAACTTCAGATATGTGATTCTAGCCACTAGGTCACTCTTTGCTATGTATTTACTATACTCTAAATTGTATAAAAATATAAAAGTCTGCAGTATTGTCTTGCACGGTTTCTTGCACAGCTTCCTTAGTTCTGAATTCCTATCCTAAACTCCATTTCCACAAACAAATCTACATGACTCAGACCCTGGTTAAATGCTTCTTTGTTTACATATTGTTGGTTCAGTTCATACAGATATTACCGACGGAGGGCTTTTTGATTCCATTATTGGATGCTAGCCATTTTATAAGCTCCATCCAATTATAAAAGAATTTCTATTATATTTGACAAATCAGCTATCATATTCCCATTATCAACCTTTATTAATGTTTGATGGCTTGTTCCAAGAGTATTTTTGTAGGATTTTTAATCTGTTTATGATGTTCTTAAAAATTACTCATTATATGTTTACTTATTTGCTTATTTTCTTAGTCTTTCCTCTGATAAGTCTTTCCTGTTCCCCTCCAGTGTATTCTTTGTCTCCTAAATTATTTTTAATATTTTGTCTGGATCTTTCCTTTGTCCCCATCATTGCCAATTTGTATGCTATTTAACTAGGAGCATGTCATATATATCCCACAAACACCACGAAGCCAGTAGATTATAAGCTTCTTGAGGGCAATAATTATATGTCTTAAAACTTTTTTTTTTTGGATTTCCAGAAGATAGCATAGTGGCTCATATGTAGTACCTGCTTAATAAGTGTTTGTTGAATGAATGAAAGAATTCTTATGAGTATTGATTACTGAGCCTCTGCTTGGAAACCTCTAGAGATGTCTTTATCTACATATGTGTGACACTTTCTGTATTTCCAGGCTTATTAGACATTGCTCTCCACATTCTAATGTCCAATAATAGTGACTTATTATTGCTCACCATTCATTATGTACCATATTCCATCTCCAAGCTTCGAACTGGCTGACTTGCATGCCTGAAGAGCTCTCCATCTTAACTTCTAACTCTGATTCCCTACCTTCCTTTAAGACTTAACTCAAGTGCTCTCTACTGAAGGAGATCTGTCTCAGTCCTCCAGCTGCTGGTGCCTGACACATAGTAAGCACCTAATAAATGCTTATTGATTTATTAATTGAATGACTGGTATTCCCTTCCCTGACACACAAAAAGTAAAATAAAACAAAACACTCCCCTGGGCAACGAATATGTTTAAGCAAAACTGTATAGTTAAATGTTTTCATGTATAGCACCACCACTACCATCATCATTATCAATATCTCATTTAGCCCAGAAATGCCAAACTTAGATGTAATAGTACCAAGTTGGAAATGATGTAGGCCCAAGTAGAGAGAGAGAGAGAGAGAGAGAGAGAGAGAGAGAGAGAGAGAGAGAGAGAGAGAGAGAGAGAGAGAGGGAGAGAGAGAGAGAGTGAGAGAGAGAGAGAGAGAGATGAGGCAATTATCTTAGCACTTCAAAAATAAATAAATAAACCAGATCTTTGTAAGTAACACACATGGAAATGAATAATCCTCTGATACAGAAAAAGAGAACAAAACTAAAGGAGATTTTTGGGAGGAATGGGGCATAATAGTTTTCTTGAATTAGTTAAAAGTCTATCATACAGAAAAAAAAACCTAAAAACCAAAAACCTGTTCTGTCAGGACCCAGAAGATAAAACTGGGAGCAATGAATAGAAGCTGCAGAGAGGCAGATTTGAATTTCATGTAAAGAAAAGCTATTTAAAAATTAAGGGTTTCCCCAAATGGAAAGGAATATCTTGAAAAAGAGTAGGTTGTATATTTTTAGAGGTTTCCAATAAGAGACTAGATTATTACTTGTTGAGGACATTATAGAAGATATTCTCTTCCATGTAATGGTTGAACTCTTAGGTCCGTTTCAACTCTGACATCCTATGCTTGGTGTTAGGAGATTTTCTTTACATACACACACAGCCATTAGGGTCAGAAAAGCTATGCTTGCCACATAGCCTTAAATGACTTGTCAAAAGAATTCATATGTCCTCTTTCTCTTCTTCCTCCTTCTGACATCTCCCCTTTACTACTCCTCAATATCATTATATTCCAATAAACTATGTACTCAGTTGAGTCAACACTGTGACATGTAAGTCCCCAAAGTGAATATGCTGGGGATTAAGCTGTGTTAATTTAAACAGAATGTGCAGAATTAGGGAGGGAGTAGTCATAATGTCTTCTGCTACAATTCTAACATAGAAGATTGTGTCCAGTGATGGGGAATACTTTTTTATAAGTGCATAGACAACCTGATGTGTGCCAAGAAAATATAACCAAAGTATTCAAAGAAAAAAAAAAACTGGAGTGTTTGCCATACAAGGATCTAATGAAGGAACTAGACATGTTTCACCTAGAGAAGAGAAGAATTAGCTATAGAGCTTACTATCTTCAAAGATTCTTCTTGTTCTGTGTGGCTCCAGGAGACAGACCCAGGAGGAATTCAGGTAGAGAGGTGAAAAGGCAAACTTCAGCTCAATATAAAGAAAAAATATTCTGAAAAACCAGAGCCCTCTGAAAGTGAAATGGAAGTAGTGAGTTCACCATCATTTGAAGGTATTCAAGTAGAGATTGGATAACGACTTATTCAGCAAAAGGCAGACAAAAAAAAAAATACCTGTTTAGGAATGGTTGGGATTTATTGCTCTTTGAGGTCCTTTCCACTCAGAGAGTCTGTTCCTTCTATTCCCTTCTCTGCACATAACAATGTTTTCTCATTTGCAAAGCCCTGAGTAGACCAGGTCTTGCCTTACCACCATCTCCTTGTAATACTCCTCTCACAATTCGATTCTTCAGCCCTTCCTTATGCAATAGACTGGGTTTGTGGCACAGGCCCAAAACCTACAGAGATAAGTAACTCCATGGACTGCCCTTAGAATAGAATGGAATGACATTACAACAGTTGTTGATTGTGTGGCCAGGGCTATTTATGGTTATTATTATTTTTATTAGGTGGCAAGTCATAGCAAGAAATCATAAGAGTTTCACTGATTAATTTTTAGAGACATTAATTTGGCTGGGTCAAGTGGAAAGGACACATGAGCATACCAGCCTCTAACGTGTGTGTTACTATAGTGTGTTTACATTGCTTAAAAATCCTTCCAGGTGTCAACAGGAGAATTGCTATTGGGATGATGGGTCATCAAATCCTGCTGTTTCTACATAGCTCTACAATATCCCTCGTCTATGTTCCCTTCTCTCTGTTTACATAGATACCTCTTCAATCGCCTCATTACCTCTCATATGTACTACTGCAAATAGCTTTCTGGTGGGTCTTCCTGCCTCAAGTCTCTCCCCTCTAATCCATACTACACTTAGCTGCCCAAACTATTTTCCTAGAGCACAGGCATAACCATGCCACACACTCTGTCCCAAATAATGTACTCCATTGGCCCTTATTACCTCTAGAATAAAATGTAAAGTCCTGCTTAGCTCTAAAAGTTCTTCACAATCTGGCCCATTTATATCTTTCTGGTCTTCTTACACTTCACTCCCCTCCATGTATTCTGTGATCCAGCTATACTGACTTCCTTAGCTTCCTGGACTTCCTTCAGAACTCAGCTAAAACCCTATCTCTTTCACGTGATCTTTTCCTGCCTCCCTATCCCTCCATTCCCATTACCTTCTATCTACTCAGGACATATATTTGAATAGACAGTTATTAAGATGTGGTCACCCCACAGTCCTTGAAGCCAAGGACTGTGTTTGTGCCTTTCTTTTTGTCCATAGTGTTTGGAGCAGTACCTGGCACACAGTGAGACCTTAATAATGCTAATTGATGACTAACTGCTGTATGTTTCCAAAAAATTATTTAAAAAAGAAATGCAACATCATTGTCTGTAACAATGAATTACAATATGAAGATACACAGATACCACCAAAATGACAATTCACGGAATAATGACACAACCCAGTGCAAGGCCCAATACTTAAGTTAAAATCATCAGCAAGTATATAACCCTATTTTCCTCTTCTGTAAAAGAAAAAGACTGACACTGCTTCCATCAGAAGGGTATTGTGAAGAAATCAATGTGTCAACCTTAAATTACTTTAGTATTATCAGTTAACTCTGAGTTAGAAATAGTAACTGTATAAATCTGACCTCATAGACCAAACAAACCTAACATGATTTCATCATTGTTCAAAGATGGAGAGCATCCAGAAGAGGGAGACGGGCAATAGTCCCCTGGTGTTCTTTCCAAATCATACCAGAACACAGAATTACAAAATGTTAGTGCACAAAGGGCCTTCAGAGACCATCTATCCCAATTTGTTCGTCTTACAGATAATAAAAGCAAGGTCCACAGAGAGAAAGAGATTTAGCCAAAATTATGCAAATACTGGCAGACCTTGCATTTAAATGCAAGTATACTGACTCCCAGATGTGCCCCCTTCCCCTTACATAAATCATAGATTTATACCCAGAAGGGACCTCAAAATAGTGTATACTTATTTAACAGATAAGGAAACTAAGACCTAGGGGAGTTAAGTATTTTGCCTTAGATTATGCAGGTATTAAGTAGCAGAGCCAGTACCCAAACCCTCTAATTTAAAATACAGCGCTTTTTCCATTGTGTAATGTCACCTCTCATGAACTATTCTGATTCTCCCCAGGTTCACTTTAAATCCCTGACTTCAAGCTAGTTACATTTTTCTCAACCCCATGTCTATTTGGAGCATATTCATTCTTCTGCATTCTTCTGTCTCCCCCTATATAAGCATGTACACTCTCCCAAGTGTCAGATCAGCTTGCTCCCACTGTGGAAAGGAACTGAAACAAATCTGGTTGGAAAACTCTCTGCCAAATTCGTATTGTGACCTTTTTTTTTTTAAACAAAAACTAAGAGAGGGAGTGAGGCAGGGAAAGAGAAAAGGAGAGAGAGAAAGGATGGGGAAAGAAGAGAGGGAGGCAGAGACAGAGAGGTATAGATTCAGAGATCCTATGGCAGAGAGATACAGAGACAGAGGATTGTTTTATGGGTGGGGTTGCAATATGAGATGCCAGGGCTGTTAGAGTGGTTGAAGGCAGAAGGCCAAGCCAATGCTCACTCAGGGTGTGGGGGGAATCTTAGACTCCAGTATCACCACACCCCAGTGTGTCTCAGTGCCTAATTAATTGGTGTTCGGTGAAACTGAACTGGGCCACCTCACTTTAAGCATGATCCCTTCCTCTCTCCTCTTAGGAAGGGGAGGCAGATGAGGAAGAACATAACTGGGAAGAAGGGAATAGGAGATGGAGTGGGAAGGACTGCTTCATAGAAAGAGAAAGTACCCCCTCTAACGCCTTTTTCATCTCCCCCTTCACTGCTGAGCTATACCATAGAGTACTCCCAGAGCCAACAGTCAATTCCCACGGTGCTAGGCCTCTCCCAGACAGACACAGTATTATTGTCACTAATAGGACTGGAATTTCTACCATTCGATTGGTATCCTCTCCTCCCTCCATTCCTTATGTGCTATGCTCTATACATTTGGTATTATACTTTATGCAGAAGAGATTAGAATCACATATTTAGTGGCAGGAAGAGATCTTAGAATACAGAACATAAAATGTCAGAAGTAGAAAGAATATATAGAATATAGAATGCCAAAACTGAAAAGGACCTTGGAATACAGAAAATAGAATATCACCACCTGCCTCATAAATCTCTCTCCTGGGGGCAACTTTCTTCCTCTTCCCCCAAATCATAAGTCTAGAAAGCAGGGTAAGCATACTCTTTGCTTCCTGTTACCATTTCTAGGCTATGATTCTGCTACCATGCTCTAATTGCCTTTCCCCTTTAGAGGTTTATATACAATTCATTTACATAATTCCTTCTCATTTCTGTTGCAGTCCTCTACCGTGGTCTAAGTTACTCTACCAATTCTCTCAGAGACTGAGTTGGTATTACTGAAGGGATATTCTCAAATCGTCACAAATTCTTGTCCTTTAAATTCCCTACCTCAATGCTTTCCATCATTTTCCTTTGTTGTCGACATTCATGGCCTATAACTTCAGCTGGATTATTTGACAAGTACTCTACCTTCATCAACTCCCTGGTCACCTAACACCCATACATTTCACTCTGGCTTGTACCCTTCAAACTGGAACTTCTGCTCTGGGGCTAATGGATTCATAGGTCTAAACATGATAGGGACTTCTGAGATCTTCTAGTCCAATACTTTCCTTTTACAGGTGAGAAAGATGAGCCCAGAGAGGTTAAATGATTTAGCCAAGGTCAGACAGGTAGTATCAGATCAAGATTTAAACCCATGTCCTCTGGTTCTAGAGCAATACCTTTTCTATGCTACCATGTTATCTCAGGGTCATGTCTTTTTTTTTCATGTCATCTAGTGCCATGTCCAATCATGCTTCTTCACCCTGGCCATATTATATTTTACCATGGGTACTCTTCCCTAAACTCCTCTACCTATCTCTTGCTTTAGAAACTGTAATATAATCAATATTATAATTGTTTATATAAAAGAATTATCAACTGACTGCACAATTGTTCCACTCCCCATCTCTGTTATTTCCTATACCAAAACACCCTTTCTTGGTTACCATTCCTCTATATATGTTATCAACCCTTATTAGAATTTTCCTTGAAACAGTGATGGTCTCATTTTTTCCCTTGTATTTCTAACATTTAGCACAGGGCCAAGCCCCAAAAAAGAAGCAACTTAAATGCTTTTTTTCATTAAATTATCCATTAATTCCCCCAAACTGTCTATTCTAAACTTGTTCTTCTCCATATTCATTCTCACTCCCAGTTCCACATACTGAGAACAGATCATCTTAATGTCCTCTTATTTCACTGTATGAATCAGGAGTTAAATAACACAAGTTCCTCAATTCCTTAAATGTCTCACCAGCATCACTCATGCTTTTCTTGCCTCTAGTTATAGACTAAGAAACTAAGGTAAAACCCTCTAACTTAATTATTCCCCTTCTTGCCTCCCTCAAGACTTTGTTCTACCTGATATCTACCCTCTGTCATGAATCTTCTTCATTTCCCACTATCTCAGCTCCTTTGCATCTGCATACAAATATTCCCACATCTACCCTATCCAGATACTATCCTTTCTGTCTCTCTTCTCATATACTACTACATTTCTTGGGTGGATGGGGGGGTGACTATATAAAAATGACAAAAGAGGAATAATATTGTCAGGGATGTTGAAAGAAGGGCATACCAACATACTTCTGGTGGAGCTGTGAAGTGGTCCAACTGTTCAGAAAAGCAATTTGGAATTATCCAAAGAAAGTGACTAAAATGCCCATACTCTTTGAATCATAGATCCAATTATTAGGTACATAATAGCTTCAAGCAGGTCAATGATAAAAAAGAAAAGCCACAAATACATTAAAATACTTGTAGAATCACACTTTGTAGTAGTAAAAAACTGGAACAAAGGAGATATCCATAAATGAGGGACTGGCTTAACAAATTATGGTATATGAATACAATGGACTATAACTGTGCTGTAAGGAATGATGAATATGATGGCTATAAAGAGTATAGAAAGATTTATATAAACAAATACAAAGTGTCATAAGTAGAACCTCAAAAACATCAAATGAGAAAGGTTTTATCAGTTACAGTTATTGTTTTTCCATGAATGAATGTAAATGGTCCAACTTTGATAAGTTACTTATGATTAATTTTCCCTGTTTACTATCTCAAGCATGTCTTCCTTCTTGTGTCTGAGTGTCAAATTTTCTATTCAACTCTGGTTTTTTTCGTTAAGAATGCTTGAAAGTTCTCTATTCCACTGAATAACTATATTTTCCCCTGAAACATGATACTCAGTTTTGTGGGTAGATGATTCTTGGTTTTAATCCCAGCTCCTTTGCCCTCTGGAATATCATGTTCCATGCCCTTCCATCCATCAATGTAGAAGCTGCCAGATCCTGTGCTATCCCAATAGCATTTCCACAATATTGAAATTGTTTCGGGGCAGCTAGGTGGCACAGTGAGTAGAGCGTTGGCCCTGGAGTCAGAAGGACCTGAGTTCGGATCCGGCCTCAGACACTTAACATGCACAAACAAAAACCTAGCCTGTGACCTTGGGCAAGTTACTTAACCCCAATTGCCCTCCAAAAAAAAGCAAAAAAAAATATTGAAATTGTTTCTATCTGGCAGCTTGTAATATTCTCTCCATGATCTGGGAATTCTGGAACCTGGCTACAATATTCCTAGGAGTTTTCGTTTTGGGATCTTTTTCAGGAGGTGATTGGTGGATTCTTTCAACCTCTATTTTGCCCTCTGGTTCTAAAACATCAGGGCAATTTTCCTTGCAAATTTCTGGAAGGATGATTACTAGATTCTTTCTTTGATCATGGTTTTCAGGTAGTCCAATAATTTTTACATTATCTCTCCTATTTTCCAGGTCAGTGGTTTTTCCCATGAGATATTTCACATTGCCTTCTATTCTTTCATTTGTTTCTGATCTGCTTAATAGCATCTTGATTTCTCATAAAGTAATTAGCTTCCATTTGGTCCAGTCTAATTCTGAAGGAAGGAATCTCCTCAGTGAGCTTTTGAGATTCTTTTTCCATCTGGCAAATTCGGCTTTGTAAGGCATTCTTCTCCTCATTGCCTTTTTGAGCCTTTTTAGCCATTTGAGTTAGTCTGTTTTTAAGGTGTTATTTTCCTCAATCAGGCTGTTGACTCTCATTTCATACTTTTCTTGCATCTTTCTCATTTCTCTTCCAAGTTTTCCCCCTATTTCTCTTATATGCTTCTTAAGATCCTCTATGGCCTGTAACCAGCTTGCATTTTCTTTTTCTTTCTTTTTTTTTTCATTTGGGGATTATGGTGCAGGAGTTCTGTCCTCCCAGTCCTCCTCCTGTTCCATGCTTTGATCCTCTTTCCCCCCAAAATAAGAGTCTAATGATGCATTTTTCTGTTTATTTTGTTTCCTTTGCCTAGGCATGTTGCCACTCAATTACTTGACTTTTGTGCTTTTTGCCACAGTAGGACTCTGCCACCAGCTAGGGGAGCTTCCATCCCAAACTCTGGGGTTTTTTCAACTGCAGGAGTTATTAGTTGGGTGGCCTCTCTGAAGCCTCCACATATTCTGGCAAGCTTATCACACACCCCAAGACCTCCTCCCTAGACTGCAATCCAGATCCAAGAAGGGTAAAGCAAGATCAATTACCCCCAGACTAATTGCTGGATCCCTCTACTGTCTGCAGGCTAGGAGCTGAAGCTGCAATGTGGCAATGCGGTAGTTGCATGGGCTCCTCAGTGGCTTCTCGCCCCCAGGGGAAGAACCTGACACATTCTCCCAACCAGTCCCAAATTCCATAGGGCACTGGCCTCTCACTTTGTCCTAGGCATCTATGTGTTGATAATTCTGGAAACTCCACAGCTGCTGGTGTTCTGGGGTCCCTCCAGCTGGCTGCTGATCTGATCGCCCTGGGGCTATAACCTCTGCCTCATGTGGGCCTGGGCTAGGCTCCCAGAGTGCTGTGATAGCCACTCTCTGTGGAGCTGCTGGGTTGTCGTCAGTGGAAAGTTTGCTTCTCTTTGTCATTTTGTGGGTTCTGGAGCTCCAGATGTTGTTCAAAGTCCCCCTTTTACATAATTTTGAAATGGTGTGGGCTGGAGCTCCACAGAAGTGCTATTTCCAAGCTATTTCTATATTTCCTGTGGGCAGAGGGATTATCAACAAGAGTTATGACTAATAAGAAAAATCATTTTTGGCCTTGGTTGTAGAATGAATTGTCTTTCAAGGCAGGGGAAAGTTTACATGATATGTATATTTCATACTTAGGGGTAGAGAGAAGGTAGTTCCTCTCTATTTCTGATTAGGATATTAAAATGCTGTCCCTTCTGGCCCTTTGTGGGTGAGCAGAATCAGGTTTCTCAGATTTTTTGAATCCTCTTAACGGAGGTCACGGCTTCAAAATATTATTCTGAGAGATTGGAAAGGGTCAGAATCAGCTTATTCCTTCTGTGCAGGAAGATGGCAAAGAAGTTGTAACTCATTCCTGGAAAAGCAGGGTGTTAAACTATCACTGGGATGGATGACAGCTGACCAGAGACAATCAGTCCTTATCATATGGGTGCTTTCCAAGGAGAAGCAAAGATAGTAGAAAGTAGCCTTGGACAAAGAGTCAGAAGACCTCAGGTCAAGTTCTAACCCTGCTACCTATTTGCTGAATGATGCTGGAAATGTTACTTTGTTTTCCTGACCCTCAGTTTCTCTGTCCATAAAATTAAAAAAAAAATTCTTTGATGTAGGCGTGTTGTGAAAATGTTCCATTATCAGGTTCTGGTCATAGAAATGTGAGCTAATTTCATTGCTTATTGTGTCAGTATGAAAAGTCAGTGACCAGCAATGCTCTTATCTTGCTGGACAAGAATCATAGATGAGTCCTGAGCCTAACAATGGCATTTCATTGACGATACTGGCAATACACTTTGTGGAGATGACAAGAGAAAGAGGCTGGAGTAGATTGAATTCTGTAGCTCCAGGTAGGTAGGGCAAGACTGAGATGCAATACAGTAGGTAGAACTATGGCTCTGCAAGTTAGCTGTGTTCCTTCAAGTGCTTCTATAGATAAATGCATTATAAATATCATAATCACTCTCCCAGTGTCTTTGTTTAATTTTTAGTACCAGGATTGATAGAGAATGGGAGGCTCATTACCCTCTTTAGTGGTTTACCTAGTGATCCCCATGTGGGTGAGTGTATCTGATGCTTAAATTCAGTAACTTCTTGTTATGTTAATAACAATATCTGGATTATCTTTAAAGCATTATGGTTTTAGGACGCTTTATGTACATTATCTCCAAAGAGCCTTGTGGTTGGGGCAGTACAAGAGATGTTACCTCCATCATATAGAGAGAGGAAATTGAGACTTGTTGGAAGTAAAGCATCTTGCTCTAGGGCACAGGACTAATAAGGAGGATCATACAGTACGGTTATGGAATGTTGAAGCAGAAAGGACCTTAGAGTATTTTGTAGCAAAGTGGGAATTAAACCCAGGTCTCTTGACTTTAGTTCCACCACTCTGTCTGTATATGACATTAACTTCAAACAAAAGCTATGCCATTCTAATAATGAAGCTCTCACCTTAGTGAGTTAAGCAGCACTTTTTTTTATAGGCAATTGGGGTTAAGTAACTTGCTCAAGGTTACACGGCTAGTCATTATTTGTGTGTGGGTGCTCATTTTCTGAGGCTGAATTTCGATCTCGGGTCATCCCAACTCCGAGGCCAGCGCTCTTACTGTGCCACCTAGCCACCCCTATTAAACTTCACTAATTTTTTTTTGGAGGGCAATTGGGGTTAAGTAACTTGCCCAAGGTCACACGACTAGGTTTTTTTGTTTGTGTGCATTAAGTGTCTGAGGCTGGTTCCGAACTCAGGACCTTCTGACTCCAGGGCCAACGCTCTACTCACTGCGCCACCTAGCCGCCCCAGTACTTTCTAATAATGTGGGTGGTTGTATCTCTGTTAGAAGGGAACTGTGACATAATGATAGTCCAGGAAACCAATTAGCTCCCATCACTGTATTCATAGATTATACAAGGGATCATGTTGCCTCTGAAAAGACTGTCATTGAGTCCAGTACGAAGAGGAGCATAACTCAGAGTTGACTATAGTACTGGCCGAGTTCCCTCACTTCATGGTGAAAATGCTTTTAACTTTTCTAAGTGTTTTTTGAATGACCTAGTTGTGTTCCATGGGTGCTATAAATACATGAATGATTTGCCATTTTCTGTGGTGTAGGGGTGAGTGGGAAGGGCAGATAGATATATCTTTATTTGCTTTCTCCCTACCCTTAATTCATGGAACTTCTCCTTAAAACTTCTCACTGCTGACTTTTTTTCCTACTTCTACTAAAATAGACTCCTAACAGCATTTTGTCTCTATGGTTTTCCTCAGTCTCTGATCCATTCCTCACACACTACCAAACTAATTTTACTTGGGCAATGCTCTGGCCATGTCATCTTCAGCTCAGAAATATTTTAGTTCCCCATGGCTAATTTAATAAACTTCAGACATGTTAGTCCAGTATTCAAGGCACTCTATAACCTAGTACCATTTTACTTTTCTAGTTTGTGGCCACACCCCAGTAAAACCATCTCTCAGCTGATGAGCTAAACCAGGTAGAGGGTAATCAATAGGACTCCAACCCATCAGTGAGTTAAAAAGATGTTTACCCCAAGCCTGTGAAAACTTTCCCCAGAAGAATGGGTGGATGAGAGTGATTTTTTTCCAACAGTGGCCATGAAGCACTTAGATCTTGGTTAGATACTGAAGACACCAAGGTCAATCATTGGCTCCCAGGCCATTGCCAATCTTGATTTTTGTCTTGCCACTGAAATCTCATCCTTCACAGTTGGGCTTTGTTCCTTCACATTGGGCCTGTCCATTCTGTGACTGGAGTGGAGTCTTGGAGTTTGACTACTTGCCTTTTCCCCATGGTAGCTTAGTAATTGTAGCAATACTTTTTTTCTTGAGAATTCAGGATTTTGAGTACCTGAGAGGTCTGCCAAAACATAGAAAAGCACTAGTTTATTGACAGAGTTCCTCTTTCTTATAATTACAATTCAGGACAATGGATAGAGCTCTCACTTTGTCCTAGGCATCTATGTGTTGATAATTCTGGAAATGCCACAGCTCCTGACATTCTGGGGTCCCTCCAGCCAGCTGCTGGTCTGGCCACCCTCAGGCTAAAACCTCGACTCACTAGGGCCTGGGCTGGGCTCCAAGAGTGCTGTGCTGGCCGCTCCCTGCTGGGCTGCCAGGCTGTCCTCTGCGGGAGGTTAGCTTCTCTGTGTCATTTTGTGGGTTCTGGAGCTCCAGAGGTTGTTCAGAGTCCCCCTTTTACATAATTTTGAAGTGGTGTGGGCTGGAGCTCAGCGGAAGTGCTGTTTCTATTCCACCACCTTGACTCTGCCCTCAATTATATATGTTTATCAGGGTTACCAATAACCTCTGAATCACCATATCTGATCTTTTTGTTATTTTCATACTAATGACTTTCCTGTAGCTTTGACCTTGTCCAACATCCTCTTCTAGTTTTCTCCTTTGGATTCATAGGCATCATAATGTACTCTTTATTTTCTCACATATATAACTATTTTTTTCTTTCTCTAATTTTATAGCTCTTCATTGTCTTCCCAACAGTCTTCCCTTGGTTGACCCTTTTGCTTTCCTTAGGTGTGCATAAGGTATGGACCATTTGTACTTCTACACCCATAATATCAATTAAAATTCCTAGGAGAAATGCTATAAAATTTAAAAATAAGTTAAAGTGGTATTATAAGTGAAATGAGTGTAATAGAGAAAAGAACTAGAAAAGAAAACTCATCTATAGTGTAGAGATTTGGATAGACAATTAATAGCTTAGAACAAGAAGAAAGAAAATAAAAAATGACCAAAGTAACAAACCCCCTGACAATTAGGGTGGATGAAACAGAAGTTGATGAAACACAAAGAAATATTAAATTAAAGTCCAGGGACTTTTTAAAAGAAGAAATTCATGGTATGTGTATTCAAAATATATTAAGCTGGAAAACATATCAAAGAGAGATTATTTAGGAATCATTGGACTACCTAAAATCTATGACTGAAAAAAAAGAGCCTTGATATCTCATCTCCAGAAATCATGAATGAAAACTGCACAGATCTCTTGTAACCATAGAGCAAATTTAAAAGAGGAAGAATACATTGGTCACCTACAGAAAGAAACCCCAAAATGAAAGCTCCTAAAAGTGTCATAACTCAAATGTAGAATGTTCAAGTCAATTAAAAAAGTACTGTAAGGGGAAAGAATTCTGGAAAGGGGTAGAATAAGACAGAAAATTACCAGGTTCTCTCAAATTTCCCCACAAAAAATTGAAAATAGTGCCTCAAAGTGAAATTTATAGTGGCAAAAATAATAAAAAGTCAGGGTAAAATCACTGTCCAGCCTAATACCACTTGTAGGACATTAAGAAAGACCTTCCCTCCTGGAATGGTGATCTTACTTGACTGAAATAAAGATACCTCTGGGCAGATATCACCAATCAACACACAATAAGCCCTGGGGGCACCTGTGTTGGTGGCAGCTTTAGTTTCCTGAACTTTCTCCTCATAAAGCGTGTGGAGGTCCTATGACTAACCAGGGAAAAATTGCAGAGCCCTCTGCTGGCACTGGACATGGAGACTAGGGACACTGACCAGACGTAGTCCTATTCTATGGCTGTGGGTGAGCAGGAGCAAACAAATGATAGTGAGTGTGATTCCAGAGATGTTGGGGTCCTGCTGACTGTGGGTACTCACAGTAGAGTAGAGTCTCTGGTTTTGGTTCCAGGGTATAAGGATGGACTGAAGCTTGCAGTCATGGGAGAAACCACATAGAGTAAGAATGTTTGTGGTGATGATGTTGCTGGGGCCCAAGTTACAGCTCAGGAGGAGAGAAGAGTACCTAAGGCCAGGTCCCCTGAAAGATCTCAGAAAACAACTCCACAAAAAAGTCTGAAGCTTCAGACATTATCCTCCAAACCTTGGGATTAGAGCCAAATTCTAACATAAAGTTAATAGCCAGGTACTAAGTCACTAAAAAATGAGTAAGTGTAAAAGAAAGACTCCAACCCAAAGATAGCTACTATGGTGATAGAGAAGATTTGGGTTCATAATCAGAAGAAGAAAGTGAAGCCAAAACAGCTACTTCTCCTTTAAAGAAAGATGCAAAATGGTCACAAGCCAAAAAAAAAAGCCTTAGAAGAGCTTAAAAAGCCTTTTCAAAATCAAATAAGATGGGCCACTAGGTGGCACAATAAATACAGTACCAACCCTGGAGTCAGGAGGACCTGAGTTCAGATCTCACCTCAGACACATAATACTAGCTCTGTGACCTTGGGCAAGTCACTTAATCCCAATTGCCCTGCCTTTCCCAAAAAAAATCCGTGCAAGAAACAGCCAGCACAGAGCTCCAGGAGCCACCAGCACAGCACTCCGAGACCTGAGCCCAGGCCTGCATGAGTCTCGGTTTTAACCAGAGGGTGACCAGACCAGCAGCCCGCTGGAGGGACCTCGGAACACCAGCATCTGTGGAGTATCCAGAATTATCAGCACATATATGCATAGGACAGAGTCAGAGGTCAGTGCCCTACTGACTTTGGGACTGGTTGGGAGAATATGTCAGCTTCTTCCCCAGGGGGCGAGAAACCACTGAGGAGCCCATGCAGCTTGCACCATAATGCCGAGTTGCAGCATTAGCTCTTGGTCTCTGAAATGTAGGGGGATCTGGCGACCAGTCTGGGGGGTAAGCACTATTGCTTTACCCTTCTTAGATCTGGATTCCAGTCTAGGGAGAAGGTCTTGGGGTGTGTGACCAGCTTGCCAGGGTGTGTGGAGGCTTCAGAGAGGCCACCCAACTAATACCTCCTGCAGTTGAGAAAACCCCAGCTTTGGGATGGAAGCTCCCCTAGCTGGTGGCAGAGTCCTACTGTGGGAAAAAGCCCAAAACTCAAGTAATTGAGTGGCAACATGCCTAGGCAAAGGAAACAAAATAAACAGAAAAATTCAACATTAGACTCCTATCTTGGGGCCAAAGAGGATCAAAGCATGGAACAGGAGGAGGACTGGGAGGACAGAACTCCTTTACCAAAAGACCCAAATGAAAATACAAGCTGGCCACAGGCCATAGAGGACGTTAAGAAGCAGATAAGAGAAGTGGTAGAAAAATTGGGAAGAGAAATTAGAAAAATGCAAGAAAAATATGAAATGAGAGTCAACAGCCTGACTGAGGAAAATAACTCCTTAAAAATAGACTAACTAAAATGGCAAAAGAGGTTCAAAAAGGCAATGAGGAGAAGAATGCATTACAAAGCCAAATTTGCCAGATGGAAAAAGAATCTCAAAAGCTCACTGAGGAGAATCATTCCTTCAGAATTAGACTGGAGCCAATGGAAGCTGGTGACTTTATGAGAAATCAAGATGCTGTTAAGCAGATCCAAATAATTGAAAGAATAGAAGGCAATGTGAAATATCTCATGGGAGAAACCACTGACCTGGAAAATAGATCCAGGAGAGATCATTTAAAAACTATTGGACTACCTGAAAACCATGATCAAAGAAAGAACCTAGAAATAATTCTTCAAGAAATTATCAAGGAAAATTGCCCAGATGTTTTAGAACCAGAGGGCAAAATAGAGGTTGAAAAAATCCACACATCACCTCCTGAAAAAGATCCCCAAACGAAAACTCCTAGGAATATTGTAGCCAGGTTCCCAAATTCCCAGATCAAGGAGAGAATATTACAAGCAGCCAGGAAGAAACAATTTCAATATTCTGGAAATGCTATTAGGATAGCACAGGATCTGGCAGCTTCTACACTGAGGGATCAAAGGGATGGAATATGATATTCTGCAGGGCAAAGGAGCTGGGACTAAAAACAAGAATCACCTACCCAGCAAAACTAAGTATCATGTTTCAGGGGAAAATTTGGTCATTCAGTGGAATAAAGGACTTTCAAGTATTTTTTTTTTTAAAGCAATTGGGGTTAAGTAACTTGCTCAAGGTTACACGGCTAGTCATTATTTATGCATGGGTGCTCATTTTCTGAGGCCGGATCTGATCTCGGGTCATCCCAACTCCGAGGCCGGCACTCTTACTCACTGCGCCACCTAGCCGCCCCTTTAGGGCAATTGGGGTTAAGTAACTTGCCCAAGGTCACACGGATAGGTTTTTGTTTGTATGGATTAAGTGTCGGAGGCCGGCTCCGAACTCAGGTCCTTCTGATTCCAGGGCCGGCGCTCTATTCACTGCGCCACCTAGCCGCCCCACTTTCAAGTATTCTTGAAGAAAAAACCAGAGTTGAATAGAAAATTTGACATTCAGGTACAAGAAGCAAGAGATGTCTGAGAAGGTAAACAGGGAAAATAAATCACTATGAACTTATAAAAGTTAAACTATTTACATTCCTACATGGAAAAACAATAACTGTAACTGATGAAACTTTTCTCAGTGTGAAAGTGGTTGAAGAAGGGTATAAGGGCATATGAATACATATGTGAATGTGTGTATATATGTTTTCAGGTATACATAGAGGGCACAGGTCGAATTTGGTAGGAGGGGATGATACTTGAAAGGTGAGGTTAAGATGTGAGAGAGTAATGTGGTGAGGGAGAATGGGGAGAAACAATGGGATGGACTGTCTCATGTAGAGGAGGCAGGGGAAGGTGGTTACAGGGGAGGGAAGGAACAGGAAGGCAAAAAGGCTAAACCTTATTCTCATTGAATTTGGACCAGGGAGAGAATGACATACATACTAAATAAGGTGTCCCACCCTACAGGAGCATGGGGGGAAGAGGGATGGGAGGAAGGTGGTGCAGGGGAGGGCAGACTGGGAGGGAGGGAAGTTGGAAGGACCCACTTTTGAAAAGGGACAGGATCAAAGTGGGGAGTGGACCAGGTGGAAGGTGGGATTCGAGAGAAGGAAATATTGTCAGTCTTTTACAATATATCTACTATGGTAATGTTTTGCATAGCTACACATGTACAGCATATACTGAGTTGCTTATCTTCCTTTTAAAGTAAAATTTTTTTAAAATATATAAATATTATGGTTAATATTCTTTTGCATATAATTGGGAGATAAGATGTACAGGCAATGGGGCTGGGGGATTCACCTCACCCTACTGGAAAAATAGAAGGGGGTATGGGTGAAGAGATGGGAGAGAGCAGATTGGTTGAGGGGATATCCTGTATGACAGTTATTCTGGGGTCATGGGTAGGGGAAAAATGGGGGAAAATTGTAACTCAAAATCTAAATGAAGTGAATGATGTAAACCAGAAGTCAATAAAGCATTTGGGGGAAAAAAAGAAGAAGAAATTTAAAATTCCCCAACAAAACACCAAACTGGACATCTTAAAAATTAAAGGTGAGAATTTAAAAACAATAAAATAGATAAATCATGGGTCAATATAATTAAAAGTGAGAGAGAAGAAAACCAAATGACTAGTATCAAAAATGAAAAGAGTCAATACACTACTAATGAAGATGAAATCAAAATAATTATTTAGAGTTATTTTGCCCAATTATATGCCAATAATTTAAACAATTTAATTGAAATGGAAGAATACTTACAAAAATACAAACTGCCTAGATTAACAGAAGAGGATATATAATATCTGAATAAACCAATTTTAGGGAAAAAAATAAGTTGAACAAGTCATAAATGAGGTGCCTAAGAAAAAAATCATCAGTACTACATGGATTTAAAACTGAATTCTACCAAACAATTATCAACTAATTCCAATATTAAACAAATTATTTGGAATAATATATAAAGTAGAAGTCCTACCAAAGTCCTCTTATGAAACTAATATGGTACTGGTACCTAAACCAGAAAGAGTGAAAACAGAGAAACACAATTATAGAACATTTCACTAATGTATATGTATATAATGCAAAAATCCTAAATAAAATACTAGCTAGGACACTCCAAAAAAATATCACAAAGATTATACATTATGACCAAATGGGATTTATCCAGGAATTCAGGGATGATGTAACTGCCATAAGAAAAAAATATTAACATAATTGACTATATCAATAATAGTTTTAAAAAGCATATGGTTAAATCAATAGATACAATAAAAGTTTTTAACAAAATACAAAACTCTTTACTATTAAAAAAAGACAACTCTGAGTTACCACCTCACACCTATGAGACTGGGTAATAAAACAAAAAAGGAAAATGATAAATGTTGGAGAAAATGTGGGAAAATTGGAACACTGATGCATTGTTGGTGGAGTTGTGAACTGATCCAATCATTCTGGAAAGCAACATGGAATTATAACCAAAGAACTATACAACTGTGCATATCCTTTGTCCTAACAATAAAACAACTAGGTTTGTATCCCAAAGAGATCATAGAAAAAGGAAAAGGACCTACATATACAAAAATATTTATAGCAGCTCTTTTTGGGGTGGCAAAGAATTGGAAGCTGAGGAAATACCCATTTGTTGTGGAATGGCTGAACAAGTTGTGGTATATGAATGTAATGGAATACTATTGTGCTATAAAAAATGATGAGCAGTTGAATTTCAGAAAAACCTGGAAAGATATGCATGAACAGATGCTGAGTGAAGTAATCAGAAATAGGAAAACATTGTACAATAAAACAGCAACACTGTGTCACAATCAACTATGATCGACTTAGCTCTTCTCAGCAATACAATGAGCCGAGACAATTACAAAAATATCATGACGGAAAATACTATCCATATCTGGACACAGAACTGATGGAGACTGAATGCAAATCAAAGCATACTATTTTCACTCTCCTTCTTCTTGTTCTGCTTCTTCTTTCACAACATAACTAGTAGGAAAATATGTTTAAGATATTTGTACATGTATAACATATCATATTTTTTTGCTGTCTTGAGAAGGGGAAAGGGAAAGGAGAGAGATAAAACAGATTGCAACTCAAAAGTCTAATAAGGATGAATGTTTAAAACTACTTTTACATATAATTGAAAAAATGAAATGACATTTATATAAAAAATAACAATCCTACCTAAAGTGATCTATTTATTCAATGCCATCCCAATTAAATTACAAAAAAAAATGTTTTATTGAATTAGAGAAAATAACAATAAAATTCATTTGGAAAAAAAAATGTCAAGGATATAAAATTATTTAATTTAAAACAAAATAATGTAAAGGAAGGAGGTTTAGCAGCACCAAATCTTAAACTGTATTTATAAGGTGGTAATTATGAAAACTATTTGGGACTAAGAAATAGAAAAGTGGAGCAGTGGAATAGAGTAGACAGACAATACACAGTAATAAATGATTATAGTAACCTTGTGTTTGAAAAATGTAAATATTTAATCTTTGGGATAAGAATTCACCATTTGGTACAAAAATATGCTGGGATAACTGGAAAATAGCCAGGTAGAAATTAACTATAGATCAATATCTTACAAAATTTACCAAGATAAGGTCAAAATGGATATATAGCAAGCTATAAAGGGAGATAAAATTAAATTAGAAGATGGAACATATTGCCCATCAGAGTTTTGGATAAAATAAATATTTATGAATAGACAAGAGGTACAGATCATTATCAGATGATTTATTTTGATTAAATTAATTTTAAAAGGTTTTATGTAAATAAAATCAATGCATTCAAGATTCAAAGGAAAGCTGAAAATTGAGAAAAAAATTGTAGACAGTTTCTCAGTGTCATATCTCAAATATATAGAGAACTTATTTTTGAAATTTGTAAGAATATGACTCATTTCCCAACTGATAGTCAAAGGATATGAACAGTCAGTTTTAGTATAAAGAAATCAAAACTATATAAAGATATGAAAATTGCTCTAAATTATTATTAGAGAAACACAAATTAAAATAACTTTGAGATATCTTCTCATACCTATCAAATTGGCTAAAATGATAGAAGGGGAAAATGACAAAAGTTGAAGTAGATGTAGAAAAATTGGGACACTGATGCAATCATTTTGGAAAACTACCTGAAATCATGCCCCAAGATTTATAAAAGTATATATACCCTCTGACCCAGAAATACCATTATTAGGTCTGTTTTCCAAGGTGATTACGGGAAAAAGGAAAAGATCCTATATGTTCTAAAATATTTATAGCAGCTGTCTATGGTGGCAAAGGATTAAGAAATTGAGGGGATGCCCGACAGTTATGAAGTGGCTAAACAAATTGTGGTACTTGATTGTGATGGAATACCACTGTCCTGAAAGAAGATGAGCAGGTTGATTTTAGAAATCTATGGAAAACTTGCATGAAATAATGAAGAGGAAAATGAGCAGAGCCAAGAAAACAATATATACTGTAATAGTAACATTGTTCAAAGAATAACTGAATAAGTAAGTTATTCTAAGTATTATAAAAACTCAAATTAATTCCAAAGGACCTATGAAAGTAGATGCTGTCCACCTACAGAGAAAGAACTTATAAACAGAAAAATGGTTTCATAAATATATGTGTGTATATATGTATGTCAGATGGTGGTCAGCCTTTTCTATTGTGGGGTGGGGAGAGGTGAGGCAGTTCAGAACTTAAAATGTAACAAAAATATAAATAAAAATAAATTTTAAAAAGCAAGGTGGAAGAAAGTGTTTAAGTATCAAGGAACTATAGTCAGGATCACACAGAAATTAGCAGCTATTACTTAAAGGAGCAGAGAGCATGCAGTACAGTGTTTCCAAAGACATAGACTTTCAACCAAGAATAGCTTACCCAGCAAAATGAGTTTAATTCTACAGGGAAGTCCGGGCGGCTAGGTGGCGCAGTGAATAGAGCACCAGCCCTGGAGTCAGAAGGACACTGAGTTCGGGAACCGGCCTCAGACACTTAACACACACAAACAAAAACCTAGCCGTGTGACCTTGGGTAAGTTACTTAACCCCAATTGCCCTCCAAAAAGCAAAAAACAAAAACAAAAAAAACCACCAAACAAACAAAAACAAATTCTACAGGGAAAAAAATGGATCTTTAGTGAAATAGAGGAATTCCAAACATTTTTGATGAAAAGATCAGAGATTAGTAGAAACTTTGAAATAAAAGTACAGGACTAATAAGAAACATTAAAAGGTAAATTAAAGTGAGAAATTCAAAAAAGACTTTATAAAGAAGGGTTTTCATTCTAATGTAATCAGGGTAACATAAGTATCTCCTAAGAACTATAATATAGAAGGCTTTCGAAGTGGTTTTTGTTATTTTTGGTAATCTTAAAAGGATAAAGGAAAGGAGGGGGAAAAAAGATATATGAAAGAAGAAAAGAAGAAGAATGAGGGGAGACATTATCTCACATATCAGAAGGCCAAAGTAAAAGTCTATTCAAATGGAAGAATAATCACTTTGAATGGATGCAAAGTGAAGTTTGTAGAACCCAGAGAATAATTTGCATTACAAGGAAAACATTGTAAAAATGAACTCTCATCAATTAACCACATTTCTGGAAAACCAGTGATTTAGAATACTACTCACCTATTGACAGAGAGGTGATAGACTAGAAACATAAAGTGGAATACAAATTTTGGGTCATGATCAATGTAGAAATGTGATTTCCTTGAGTATACTTACTTGTAACAGAGTTGTTTTGTTGTTGTTTCTGGTAAGGAGCAGGAAGGATTAGAAAGGGTAGATGGTTGTTAATTAAAACGTCAGATTTAAATTTTTAAAATTATTAATACTGGTTGACTGACAGATTTCTATGACTTGGATGTGCTTTCCCTCCTCACCTCTGCCTCCTAGAAGCTCTAGCTTTCTTCAAAGCTCTGTTCAAGAAGCTCTTCCTACATGAAACCTTTCTTAATCCTCTCCATACCTCCCAGGCTTATTCCAATAGAATTTAAACACCTTGCATACTGAGACTGTTTCATTTTTGATTTTGTATCAATAGGGTCAAGCACAGTGCCCAGCACATAGTAGGCACTTAACAAATTTTTGTTGACTGGTTTAACTACTACATCTGCACAGATCTCTCCCAAGTTTTTTATCTCTAACCATTACATCAACTCCTAGTTCCAGACAAAAACTTCCAATTACCTACAGACCACGTCAGTCTGAATGTCTCACTGATACCTCAAACTCAACATTCAAGCATTCAGGTCAGATCTGAAATTATGCTCCTACTTTCTAAACTGATTCTTCCATCTGATTTTACTTTTTCTTTTTATGGTACCTCCAACTTAATCTAGTCTCCCACACTGCAAAACACGATTCTCTTTGGCTCTTCCCTCTTCCCCATTTCCCATATTAAAGTCATTACCAAGTCCTGAAGATTCTATATCTGCAACATTTCTTGCATCCATTCCTTTATTTTTATTTAATATATGATGATATACATATATATATATTTATCATTATTATTTTTGTTTTTACATCACCCTTATTTCTAAATATATCCTTCCTTTATTGGTATAAGGAACTGACAATGAGGAAACTTCCTCTACCAATGCAAATCTGCAACCAGTCTGCAACTTTGAATCTCAGAGAGTTACTGCACATGCATCCTGATCAGTATCTGGCGACTGGACCCAGATGGCTCTGGAGGAGAAAGTGAGGCTGGTGACCTTGCATAGCCCTCCCTCACTCAAATCAAAGTCCACTGCAACTCATGTTATCATCTCCCTGATTTCATGGTCCTCTTCAAGAATGAAGGACAAACCATAACCTGTGAGTAGTCCAAGCTGCTTGAATGGGGACCCACCTGGTTAATTCCAGTTGGGCAATTCAGCTTGTCCTCTCCTCCTCTCCTCTCCTCTTCTATCCTCTCCTCTCCTCTTCACTCCTTTCCTTTTCTCTCTTCTCCTTTCCCCTTCTCTCCTCTCCTTTCCTCTTCTCTCCTCTCCTTTCCCCTTCTCCTTTCCTCTTCTCTTACCTGAGGGTATTCTGCCCAAAGTAAGGGAAAATGTTCACAGCTCAAAACTACCTAGTTAATTGGGGGTTTACTGGGTAGATTTCTTTCTCGAAGACAAGCCTTAAACCCAATTCACTCTGGATATCAGGGATTGGATTACAATAGGTCCCTGCCCAAGCACCAGTTAATGATTATATTTTGGGCCCTCCTGGCTCAAAGTGAATGTAAATGATAAGTGTTTCTCTTTTGTCCAGAAACTCTGAAAGTCTTCCCCTCCCGGTTTTCACTTCTTTTTTTTTTTTTTAAAGCAATTGGGGTTAAGTAACTTGCTCAAGGTTACATGGCTAGTCATTATTTATTCGTGGGTGCTCATTTTCTGAGGCTGGATCTGATCTCGGGTCATCCCAACTCCGAGGCCGGCACTCTTACTCACTGCGCCACCTAGCCGCCCCTTTAGGGTAATTGGGGTTAAGTAACTTGCCCAAGGTTACACGGCTAGGTTTTTGTTTGTGTGGATTAAGTGTCGGAGGCCGGCTCCGAACTCAGGTTCTTCTGACTCCAGGGCCTGCCTCTATTCACTGTGCCACCTAGCCGCCCCTAGTTTTCACTTCTTAAAGAGGTCTATTTACTGATTGGGCTTTGCCTCACTCAAAGTGAGAACTTGAAAAGACCTTAGCTTAAAGGCACAAAGGTTTCCCACTGGATCTTGGGACTTTTCCAGTCATCTTAATTGATATCTGGTCACTGGACCCAGATGGTTCCCAGGAAAAAAAAGTGAGACTGATGACTTTGCATAGCCCTCCCTCACTAAATCAAAGTCAATGGCAAGTCATGTCATTATCTCCCTGGTGTCATGGTCCTCTTCGAGAACAAAGGACAAACCACACAACCAGAAGTTAAGTGACTTGGCCAATCTGTGTTTGAGATAGGCCTTAGACTCAAGTCTTCCTAATTCCTAAATCAGTTCTATCTACTATGTAACAATACATTTCATGAGACTTTAAAGATAGATAGAGGTATAATTTTGTTGGGAAATGAAACATCTACTGTCTCCTGACCTGGTTATACTACATTTGGTTCAAAATAAATCATTTCTTAGTGCCACATTTTAGAAAAAGAGTTGGCAAGTTAGAGGACGTCCATGGCAAAATGACCAGGAGTAAATAAGGACATTTAGTGTGGAGAAAACTTGGGAGCGGGAAAGGAGTGGGCAAAATGATAATCAGTGGTGTGCTGATAAGTGTTCAACAGCCATTTCTCTGAGGGAAAAAATGTAGCCATGACACGTTTCTGAGTATAATCTGCATTATTAACATTGCTTTATCATTTTCCTAAATCTAATTCTATATAACCAACAAAACAATAATTCAGTCTCTGAATTTTAACATTTGCTGATTTCCAAGCTGGATCCAGCACAACATTGGTAATAAAGAATACTGCTTTAAAATATCTGTCTAAAAGATTGTCATATGGAAGAATGATTAAGCTTCTGTGTGATCCCTGAAGGAGCTATAATTGAAAGTTCCAGAACAGTAAATTTCAGCTCAAAAATGTATGAAAAAAAAACATTTATGTGCCCAGCATTCTTCTAAGTACAAATGGTACTTTCTGGTAAGTAAGAATACCTCTGCCCTTAAGGAGTTTGTAAATGCCACCTTATGGGCAGTAAGGTGGAACTTGGGATAGAGTGCCCAGCCTCTAGTCAGGAAGACCTGAGTTCAGATATGACCTCAGATACTAGCTGTGTGACCCTGAGCAAATCACTTAAGTCCATTTGCCTGAATCTCCTCATATGTAAAATGAACTGGAGAAGGAAATGGCAAACCACTCCAGTACCTTTGCCAAGAAAAGACCAAATGAGGTCACAAAGTGTTGGACATAACTGAGTAAGGAGAGTCAGAAGAGGATGGGGAGTAGAGTATGCATGTGGCAGCATGGTTTGGAAGTAATATGATGGTTTGGTTTTGGGTAAAATAAGGCAAAAGTTCACCTTTCAAAGTCAAGTTCTGATGAGAGAGTGATGAAAATCTTGGCTAGAGGGTAGCCAAAATATGACTTGGAAGCAGTGAAGAATGGAGCTGGGGAGAAGAACCTTATTACAGAGCTAGCCAAAAAAAAAACAGAACACATGGTCCAACTTCTACATTTTACACATGAGTTAAGGGAGAGCCAGAGGGGTTAAATGATTTGCTTTGATTTGAACACAGGTTTTTGGACTGAAATTCAGGACACTGACCTGTCTACTGACCACTCTTCAATAATATGCATTATGTTTCACATGATATATAGCTTTAATACCTGCTCAGACACTTTCTATGGCTTCCCATTTCTTATAGTGTAAAATAAGAACTCATCAATATAACATTCAAGACCCTCAGGAAGCTGAACCCAATTTACCTTTCTAGGCTTATCATCTATTACTCTTTCTTCACTACTGGAAAGCTGAGCTGTTAGCCATTTCCCAAACTTATTTCACTTTTACGCCTTTTTACAGGCACTCTAGTGAATTAAAATGACTTTTCCCCAATCTCTCTGTATTTCTGCTTGATTAAATCCTTACCTCCTTTTAGGGGCAATTTAGGTAGCTTCTCTTCCATAAATACTATTATGATTCCTTCATCCATTCCACCTCCATGGATGAAATTTCAAAGGGAACTCTAACCTTTTGTATACACTTCATCATTTTTCCTAACTTTTATAGGATTAGCAGAATCACAAGTTTTAGAGTTGGAAGGAACTTTGTTGTTGCTCAGTCATTTTTCAGTCATGTCTGACTCTTTGTGACCCCATTTTGGGTTTTATTGGGCAGAAATAATGGAATGGTTTGCCATTCCTTTTCCAGCTCATATTATAGATGAGGAAACAGAGGCAAATGGGACTAAGTGACCTGCCCAGGGTCACAAGTTAGTAAGTGTCTGAAGCCAGATTTCAACTCAGAATGATGAGTCCTCCACACTTTAGGGACAGATAGAAATCCACTGTCCAACCCAGTTGCTCTAAAGAAACATTTGAAACTATCTAATCCAACTCCTCTATTGTTTTTGTTTGTTTGTTTGTTTCTTTTTAATATGAGGATAGAGTCTTCAGGAATTGAGATTACTTGCCCAAGGTCACATTAATAATAAGTCAAAGAATGGAATACAGGTTCTTTGATTTCAAATCTTGTCCACTTATTACAACACTACACAATCTTCATTTATCTTACTAAAAAAATAGCATTAGCATCTAGAATGATACCTTTCTTAAAGAAAATACTTGCTAACCATTGGTACTAAATTATCTCCATTTTAGGGGGTGGAGCCAAGATGACAGAGTAGAAGCACAAACTTGGCAAGAGCTCCCATTCCAATCACTTCCAATACATGTAAAAAGATGACTCCAAACTTTACAGCTACAGAACCCACAAAGTGACAGAGAGAATCAAATCTCCTGCTGAAGGAAGCCCAGCAGGTGGGCAGGAAGGGTCTATCATACCAAGCTGGGAGCCAAGCACAGACCCTCATGAGCCATGCTGTTCCAGTCCCAGGGGAGCCCCAATCAGTGGCCACCAGAACAAACTTCAGGAGAAGGAATCATCAGTACCTGTGGTAGGTTCCAGACTTCTTAACACTTAAACCAACAAAGACAAAATAAAAGGTCACTGTGGAACTCTGCTGGAATGGGGAAGGGGCAGGGGACTGAAGAGCACAGTCTGGACCCTGCCCCTTGGGTGAGAAGCGGCCAGAGCAGCATCTCCAGCAGCAGCAATCTGTCTGCCTCAGGAGCTCCTGGACTACAGATCATAAGAGAACCAAGCAACAATTCAGAGGGTAATCACTCTTGCTTTAGCCTGCTTATATCTGGATCAAGGTATTGGGTGGTGGTCCTGGAGTATGTGACCAGTGAGCCAGAGTTTGTGGGGGTGGTAGAGAGGTCACCTAACAAATAGCTCCAGCAGCTGCCAAAAACCCCAGCAACTTGGGACATAGCTCTCTCCATTCAGGAAGCAGAGTTCTACCAGGGCAAAGAGCTCAAAACTCAAGTAACTGGGTAAAGACGGCAGAGTAAAAATAGCACTTCAGTGCAGCTCCGGCTCGCACCACTTCCAATCCATGTAAAAGGAGGCTCTGAAAAAACCTCTGGAACTACAGAACCGACAAAATGACAGAGAGAAGCTAACCTCCCACTTAGGCCAGCCCAGCAGTCCTGCAGGGAACAGCCAGTACAGCACTCTGGGAGCCAACCCCAAACCAGCTTGAGGCAGAAGTTTTAGCCCCAGGGCAGGATAGACCAGCAACCAGCTACAGAGACTCCAGATCACCAACAGCTGTGGTGTTTCCAGAATTACCAACACATAGGTGCCATGTACAAAGTGAGAGGTCAGGGCAGTAGGGACTTTGGGACCAGTACTTGCAAGTGCATGGCTTATGTCCCCAGGGCAAGAAGTCACTGAGACACTTCAGCACAGCCATAGCCATGCGGCAGGTTCAGTTCCTGGCCTGCAGACTGTAGGGGGATCTGGACTGTAGGGGGATCCAGTGATCAGTCTGGAGGGTGGGGGGGGGGGTAATCGCTCTTGCTTTAACGTTCTTGAATATGGATTGCAGTATGGCGTGGAGGTCCTGGGGTGTGTGACCATCTTGCCAGAGAGTGTGGAGGCATCATAAAGGGCACCCAACTAATACCTCCAAAAGCTGAGAAAACCCCAGAGTTGGGGATGGAAGCTCCCCTGGCTGGTGACAAAGTCCTGCTGTGGCAACAAGCACAAAAGTCAAGTAATTGAGTGGCAACATGCCTAGGTAAAGGAAACAAAAAACAGAAAATGTAACATTAGAGTTCTATCTTGGGGCCAAAGAGGATCAAAGCATGGAACAGGAAGAGGACTGGGAGGACAGAACTCCTGCACCAAAAGCCCCAAATGAAAATACAAGCTGGTTATAGGACATAGAGGACCTTAAGAAGCAGATAAGAGAAGTGGAGGAAAAATTGGGGAGAGAAATAAGAAAGCTGGAAGAAAAGTATGAAATGAGAGTCAACAGCCTGACTGAGGAAAATAACACCTTAAAAATAGACTGACTAAAATGGCAAAAGAGGCTCAAAAAGGCAATGAGGAGAAGAATGTCTGAAAAAGCCAAATTTGCCAGATGGAAAAAGAATCTCAAAAGCTCACTGAGGAGAATCATTCCTTCAGAATTAGACTGGAGCCAACGGAAGCTGGTGACTTTATGAGAAATCAAGATGCTGTTAAGCAGATCCAAATAATTGAAAGAATAGAAGGCAATGTGAAATATCTCATGGGAGAAACCACTGACCTGGAAAATAGATCCAGGAGAGATCATTTAAAAACTATTGGACTACCTGAAAACCATGATCAAAGAAAAAACCTAGAAGTAATTCTTCAAGAAATTCTCAAGGAAAATTGCCCAGATGTTTTAGAACCAGAGGGCAAAATAGAGGTTGAAAGAATCCACCGATCACCTCCTGAAAAAGATCCCAAAAAGAAAACTCCTAGGAATATTATAGCCACATTCCAGAATTACCAGATCAAGGAGAAAATATTACAAGCAGCCATGAAGAAACAATTTCAATACTGTGGAAATGCTATTGGGATAGCACAGGATCTGGCAGCTACTACACTGAGGGATCAAAGGGAATGGAATATGATATTCTGCAGGGTAAAGGAGCTGGGATTAAAACCAAGAATCACCTACCCAGCAAAACTGAGTATTATGTTTCAGGGGAAAATATGGTCATTCAGTGGAATAGAGGATATTCAAGCATTCTTGATGAAAAAACCAGTGTTGAAAAGAAAATTTGACATTCAGATATGAGAAATAAGAGATGGTTGAGAAGGTAAACAGGGAAAAGAAATCATAAGGAGCTTATCAAAGTTGAACCATCTACATCCGTAGAAAAACAATAAGTGTAACTGATGAAACTTTTCTCAGTATGAAAATAGTTGAAGAAGGTTATATATGCATATGAACACATATGTGAATGTGTGCTTATATATGTTTACAGGTATACATAGATAGAGGGCAAATGACCATTTTAATAGGGAGCGGTGATACTTAAAAGGTGAAATTAAGAGGTGAGAGAGGAATATAACAAGAGGAGATGGGGAGAGACAGAATGGGGCAAACTCTCTCACATAGAAAAGGCAAGGAAAAATGATTACAAGGGAGGGGAAGAACAGGAAGGCAAAAAGCCAAAACCTTATTCTCATTAAATTTGGCTTAGGGAGAGAAGGATATACATACTAAATAGGATATCTCACTCTACAGGAGAGTAGGGGTGAAGGGGATGAGAGGGGGGATGATGGAAGGGAGGGCAGGCTAGGGGGAGGGAAGTTGGAAGCAACCACTTTTGAAAAGGGACAGGATCAAAGTACAGAATAGACCAAGTGGGAGATGGCATAGGAGGGATGGAAATATAATCAGTCTTTTACAATATATATACTATTGTAATGTTTTGCATAGCTACATATGTACAACATATCCTGAATTGCTTATCTTCCCAGTAAGGGTGGATAAAAAGGGAGGAAGAGAATGAATCTGGAATTTGAAGTTTTAAAATCAAATGTTTTAAAATATATATAAATAATATTCTTAATACTATTTTACATATAAATGGGAAATAAGATGTACTGGCATTGGGGCACAGACATTCACCTTGCCATACTGGAAAAGTCAAAGGGGATAAGGGAGAAGATATGGGAGAGAGCAGATTGGATGTGGGGATATCCTGTGGGACTGCTATTTTAGGGTGGTGGGTAGGGGAAAAATTGGGAAAAAAAATTGTAACTCAAAATCTGGCAGAAATGATGGATGTAAACCAGAAGTTAATAAAGCATTTGAAAAAAAAAGTCAAGTAACTGGCTGGCAATATGAGCAAGCAGAGGCAGCACAAACAGACCATAGAATCCTGCTTTGGGGACAAAAAGGATTTAGGAATGGAGTTGGAGGAAGATAGTGAAGTCAGAACTTCTGCATCAAAAGCCTCCAAGGAAAATAGAAACTGGTTACAGGCCGTGGAGGAACTCAAGAAGAATTTTGAAAATCAAGTAAGAGAAATGGAGGAAAAATTGGGAAAAGAAATGAGAATGATGCAAGAAAATCATGAAAAGCAAGCCAACAGCCTGCTAAAGGAGACCCAAATATACACTGAAGAAAATTATACCTTAAAAAATAGACTAACTCAAATGGTAAAATAGGCCCAAAAAGCCAATAAGGAGAAGAATGCCTTAAAATTCCTAATTTGCCAGATGGAAAAAGAATGTCAAAAACTCACTGAGGAGAATAACTCCTTCAAAATTAGACTGGAGCAATTGGAAGCTAATGACTTTATGGGGAATAAAGATACTATAAAACAGATCTAAACAAATGAGAAACTTGAAGGCAATGTGAAATATCTCATTTGAAAAACCACTGACCTAGAAAATAGGTCCAGGAGAGAGAATTTTAAAATTATTGGACTACCTGAAAGCCATGATCAAAAAAAGAGCTTAGACACCATCTTTCAAGAAATTATCAAACAAAATTGCCTTGATATTTTAGAACCAGAGGGAAAAATAGAAATTGAAAGAATTCACTGATCACATCTTTAAAAAGATCCGGAAAGGAAAACTCCTAGGAATATTATAGCCAAATCTCCAGGTTAAGGAGAAAATGCTGCAAGCAGTCAGGAAGAAACAATTTGAGTACTGTGGAAACACTATCAGGATAACATAGCTTCTACATTAGCAGCTTCTACATTAAGGAATCAAAGTGCTTGGAATATGATATTATTCCAGAAGTCAAGAGAGCTAAGACTAAAGCCAAATAATAAGAAGCAAGAGAAACATGAGAAGGTAAACAGGAAAAAGAAATTATAAGGAACTTATTAAAGTTGAACTATTTACATTCCTACATGGAAAAACGATAACTGTAACATATATATATATATATATATATATATATATATATATATATGTGTGTGTGTGTGTGTGTGTGTGTGTGTGTGTGTGTGTGTGTGTGTACATACATATATATATGTCTAGGGGGTATATGTATTTATAAATATGTGTGTGGGGGGCATGTGTATGTTCATGTATACATAGACAGAGGGCACAGGATGAATTGAATATGAAGGGGTAATATCTAAAAAATAAAATTAAGAAGTGAAAGAGCAATTGCTTGGGAGAAGGAAAAAGGGAGAGAGAGATTCAGGTAAATTATCTCATATAAAAGAGGCAAGAGAAAACGGTTACAGTGGATGGGAAGAGCAGGAAGGTGAAAGGGAATGAGACAACCTGATTCTCATTGAATTTGACTTAAGGAGGAAATAACATACACAGTCAATTGGGTATCTTACCCTACAGGAAAATAGTGGGGTAGGGGATAAGAGGGGGGATGATAGAAGGGAGGGTAGATTGGGGGAGAGGATAGTTAGAAGCAAACATTTTTGAAAAGGGACTGGGTCAAAGGAGAAAATATAATAAGTGGGGGGCTGGATAGGATGGCGGGAAATACAGTTAGTCTTTCACAATATAACTCCTATGGAAATGATTTGGATAACTACACTTGTACAACCTATACTGAACTGCTTTCAATTCTGAATGGGGGTAGGTGAGGAGGGAAGAAGGGAAAAAATCTGAAACTCAAAGTTTTAAAAGCAAATGTTTTAAAATTTGTTTTTTACATGCAACTGGGAAATAAGATATACAGGTACTGGGGTTTAGAAACCCATCTTGTCCTACTAGAAAGTTGGGGGGGTGATGGGGGAGGATATAAGAAAGAGCAGATTGGGGGAAGGGGTATTCAGTAGGCTTGCTACTTTGGTGTGGGTGGTAGGGGAAAGACTGGGAGAAAAATTGTAACTCAAAATCTTGTGGAAGTGAATGTTGAAAACTAAAAATAAATTAAAAAAAGAAAAACAAACAACAACAACAACAACAAAACCCCTTTAGCAGCACAACCCTGATGCTGGAGCAAATTTTGATGATAGAAAAGCAAAAGATGTCAACCAAAAAAATTTTTTTCTAAAAAAAAAATTTCTCCATTTTAGAGATTAAAAAATTTCAATAAAAATAAAGTGACTTATCCAATATCATAGGGCTAATAAATTACAGAGCAAAGACTAAAAACCTAGGTATCTGGAATTCAAGCTTAGAACTCTTTCTGTTACCTAAAGATTCATTTTCTCTTCTTTATTAGTCCTCAGTACCACTTTACTGAGGCAAAATGGAGTTGAAAGAGTTGACCAAGTTCCCATAGGTCAAAGGTAGCATGGAGAAACTATAGCCCAGAGTATGAAAGTCAGTTGCTCAAGTTCACACAGCAGCTCAGAAGCAGATCCTCAATTAGAATTCAGAGCTCTTGATTCACAGCTCAGAGCTACTTATGAAAATTCTCATTCTGTTCTCTCACATTAAATTTCTTTTCTCTGATTTTTTCCAAGCTCCTGATGGGACAGCTTCCTAGTTTCCACTTTCCAGTTTCCGGGGTCACAGCACGTATGAGCTAAATCTAAGAAGCATCAAAGGTGACTATTATTGACAAGATATGTTACAAACCAGATGTCTACAAAAAGGAAGATTTAGAGGAGCATTTTTCTAGCTGTTAATCCATGAAGAATAGCTAGTACTGGTACAGTTCTGTAGTAACTATATGTAATCGTATCTAGGCTAATAAATAGTGTGCAGAATTTGGAGTCAAGAGAGTAACTCAAATCCTACCAGCTGTATGACCATGGCCAAGTCACTTAATCTCTCTTAGGCTCCACTTCTTCATCTATAAAATGGGGGCAATAAATGTTACATCTACCTAATAGAGTAGTTATGAAGCTTAAAAAAGGCCATAAAGCACTTTGCAAACCTCAAAATATTATATAAGCATCAGTTATTCTTAATTGAATATAAGAAAATAGAAAAACAAGCATCAAAGGGAAACTAATTTAGTCCTCAGGAGAATGAGACAACATGAAGAAAGGCAAGTGAAGTTAGATTATTCTAGTAGAAAGAGCAAGAGTGGGGCAGCTAGGTGTCTCAGTGAATAGAGCACTAACTCTGGAGTCAGGAGGACCTGAGTTCAAATCCAGCCTCAGACACTTAACACTTACTAGCCTTGTGACCTTGGGAAAGTCACTTAATCCCAATTGCCCTGCATTCCCCCATCCAAAAAGAAAATAAAAAAGAGACTGAGAGGTATGAGCCCTAGGTTGGTCATAAATTTCCCCAGTGAGTGACCTTGGATAACTCACTTTTCCTCTCTAGGATTCAGTTACCTTTACAATATAATGAGAGATTTGGACTTAATGACCTCTTAAGTCTCTCCAAACTCTAACATTCCACATTCTAAAATTCTATGTCATCTGACTCTACCATTCTGTGTTCTAAAAAATCTTCTCCTTCAGATTCTACATACTGAGGCTCTTGAGATCCCTGGCATTTATTGTATGTTTTAGGGTCTCTTCCAATGCACTGTGTTTTCAAAGCCCTTTGCAGCTGTCATCCTAGGTCTGAAGGTCCCTTCCAACTCTAACATTTTATGAATCAGTGAGTTGATCATCGAAGGACCTAACAAGACCAAGCAATGCAACAATAGTGAAAGGTAGAACAAATCTTCAAAACAGGCAAGAGTCCTATTTTAAATTTCTTTGTCAATAAGTTCTAAACTGTGTCCCAGGTGAGTAATACCTCTCACTCAAGCAAGAAGAATTCTGGAGGTGGGAGGGTCTACAATACAGTGAGCTCAGCCTGAGGGAAGGAAAAAAAAAACTTCTGCATATTCAATTACGCAATCCTATTATAAAATGTCATGTGCCTAGACTTGTCCTGTAAACTCTCTCACAGTGTTACATGAAGTTGTAGGCCCTGGTTTTGTTGTCATCCCATAGCAACAGATGTAGGTCAAAATTCTTACACTTTAATTCTAACAAATTGTTGTAGAACACGCACACTGAAACTCAGTGCTTCAGAAGGTCCTTGGGTTAAACTCATCATTTTTAAGAATGAGGCAAATGAGACCCAGATATTGATAAAACACTGGAAGAATGTCATCAATGCAAAGAGGCTTTGAAGTTGCTTATCCTGTATCAAGTGGGAGCTAGAAGCTGTGGTAAGACTTTATCAGAAATACAATGTTGGAGAAAAATGTTATATATTCAATTATTATGAAATTGTAGAACATTGGAGTTGTAAGCACTACTGGAACATAAAATGTTAGACCAAAGAACATTGACTGTCAGATCTGAAAGAGGTCTTAGAACCTAAAGAGTCAAAAGATAGAAAGGACTTTAAAACACAGATTTTTAGAACTCTTAAGATCCTTAGAGCATAAAACACGAGAATGTGAAACAGAATATCAGAGCTAGAAAGGACTTCAGAATTTAGAAGATAGAATGTCAGACTTGAAAAGGACCTTAGAAAAGAGAGAAAATATCATCAAAGCTGAAAGGAGACTTAGAAAAGAAAATCTAGAATATAAACTACAGAAAAAGGTTTTGAACATGGAATGTCAAAAACAAAAGAGGACTTTGGAGCACAATGCTAGATTATCAAGTGCTCTTAAAACAAAAAGGATTAGAAACTAGAACCTAGAATGTTATAACTAGATGAATTCTCAGAATACATGTGATCTTGGAAAGTTCTTAGAATGTGAACTGGAGAGGACCTTGGATTAGAACACAGAACATAGAATGCCAGGGATGAAAAATACCTTTCAACATGAAACAGAGAATATTAGAGTTGAAAAAGTATCTTTGAACAGCAGAGAATGTAAAAAATGGAAGGGACTTTAAACATAAAATATTTGCTCTTCAATATCCTTGGAACACAGATTGGTAGAAGAGAGAACATTAGAAATCAATAGCACAGGGGCAGCTGGGTGGCACAATGAATAGAGCACTGGCCCTGAAGTCAGGAGGACCTGAGTTCAATCCAGCCTCAGACACTTAATAACACTTACTAGCCTTGTGACCTTGGGCAAATCACTTAACCCCAATTGCCCTTCCCCTCCCCCTACAACAAATAAAAAAATAAAAAGAAATCAATAGCACATTAGAATGCTGAAATACAGAATGCAAGAGCTGGAAAGAAGGACCTTGGAACATAGAAAGGGGCCTTAATAATCATCTAGTCCAACATCCTCAATTTATAAATGTAGAAAATGATACCGTGAGATGGGAAAGGACTTGGCTTAAGTCTCAAAGTCAGTGGCAGAGACGGAACAAGAACACACATCTCTTTGCTCCAAGTTCAAGCCTATTTCGATTGCTTTAGGCTACCTCCCAAGATTGTTAGAGCTATCACACATATTCAGTCATAGCAATGTGTCTCTCTATATTTCCACATATTAGTCTCCCACCTACAATACTCTTACATAAAGATAACACAAAACTAAATGATAAAGTCCCTTTCTCCTAAATATCTTATGTTCTACTTGCATTTCACTGTCTTAATTGGTTACCACTTCTGATGGCCTCATTTTTCTTTAATACTTAATGCACCAGATGAAGGCAGCTAACTTGTAATGGCAAGAGCACTGATTTTGGAATCAAATGACCTTCATTTCAATCCCAGGTATGCTACTGACTCCTTTGTAACGTTAAGGAAGTGATTTAAATTCTTTGGACTTCAACGTCCTAATTATAAAATTAAAGTGTTAGACTAGGTCATCTTGAAGGTCCCTTCTATCCACAAATCCTCGGATTTCTATGAGCTTAGTCAAGAATATGATATATACTAATGTGTAAATGACTGAATTGGGAAGAGATTCTTAGTCAACTGACCTCCAAACCAAGTTCTCAGAATTAGGCCATAGCCCTTAATCCATTATAGGAAGAGAAAAGGACATTAAGAAACCATTCTAGTTTCACCAAGTACAGGTCATACCAACCTAAAGATCTTTCTAGAATTGAGCCTAAAAAGAGATATGGCAAATGCATCCCAGTTAATTGGGTTGAAGGGAAGGAGGAGGGGTTACATTACTTTAAAAGTTTTAAAGGAGGAGCAAGGTAGGACAAACAACATTTATTAAGAGCTTACTATATGTCAGGTGGGGCAGCTAGGTGGTACAGGATATAGAGCATTAGGCCCAGAGTCAGGAAAATCTGAGTTTATATCTGGCCTCAGACATTTACTAAATATATGACCCTGGGTAAGTCACTTAACACTTATTTGCCTTGATTTCTAATCTGTAAAATGGGGACAGATCGGAAAAGGAAATGGTACTCCAATATCTTTGCCAAGAAAATTCCATGGACAAAAGTCCATGAGATCATGTAAGAGTCTGACAAACTAAAGGACTAAACAATATGTCAGGCACTGTGTCAAGCACTGGAGAAATAACCAAAAGAAAAATAATGTCCTCAAGGAGCTTATATTATTATGGGGTAAGATAATACATGAAAGGGAGTTTAAAAGTGAGGGAGAACAGGAAGGAGAATGAAAATTGGTCATGCTAAACTGCTCCCCCAATCAAAGACACCATGATGAAAGTAATCAATGGGAGAAGGTGGGGCATATTTCAGGGTGACAAGGCTGCAGGAAAACATGGCTATTTATACTGGGTGATGAGGCCTTAAACTTTGAGGGAAGTTTCAGAATGAGATGGCAGCTGAAGTGTGGTTTCCAAGTCTGGGAAAGGCAGAGTCAGAAGCAGAGCCAAGAGGGAAAGACACCTTATAATTTCCTTCATGATGACTATGACCTTCTGTCTGGAACTCATAGTAAGAAGTATGGGAGAGGGATCACTGGGGAGTGAGTCCCAGTTCAGGCTGTAGCATGGCAGAAAGGGTAGCAGCAGCACCCATGATAAGCACTCAGCCAGGCAGAGGGGAGCATCTTTTGTAGCAGAGCAGCATTTGGGCTCCAGCACGGGCAATGCTTGGTACAATACTTGATTGGGCATCCAGGGGCATCTCTTAGGCCCAGCCCAGTAGTACTAGGCAAGCACAAGGGGCCAGCATTCTCACCCCAGCACAGGAGGGTAGCACTCATGCCTCAGTAGTGACCAAGCTTTGGCATAGGTGGGTACCTACAGTAGGCCTTGGAGAAGAAGGGACCATTGTAGGCTCTGGAACACAGGGGATGATGTGGCACTGGCACAGAAGGGCATTTCTTGGCCCCACTAATTCCAACCGAGTGAGCAGTGGGAGAAGGGTCCCCATTGGAAGATAGAGTGGTACTCCCAGCAGTATGGATCAGATGCACAGGCAGCAGAGTGAGCATCAGCATGGGCCCAGCAAGCAGTGTCAGACCCCAGTGTCAGCAGAATGGGCAGCCTTGTGGGCTCCCAAGTGGTCCCTGACATGGGCAAATGCAAAGAAAGTCCCAGATAAAGCTTTTCTTTAGTGTAATCTGGAAAATTTATCAGACTCCTCCCTATTTCTATTAGTACAGTACCCAGTGATCACTGGACAACTTCTTCCAAAGAAGTGAATTCATTTCAATCCTGCTTCCCTGATTTCCTTCACATTTTAGCTAAAATCCTGCCTTATAAAAGAAGCCATTCCTGATCTCCCTTAATGCTAGTGCTTTTCCCATATTGATTGTATCAGTTTATCTTGTCTATATCTTATTTGTACATAGTCTTTTCCCCCCATTAGACTGTGAACTCTTTGAGAGCAAGAACTGTCTTTTGTCTTTCTTTGTATCTCCAAAACTTAGCACAGTGCCTAACACATAACAGGCACTTAACGAATGTTTACTGACTCTAAGAAGAACTTGGATGACCATGGAGGAGAATGGTATTGGAAGGTGGATTGATTTTTAGCAACAAAGGAAAGAAGAAACTTTCCACAGAGTACCTGTGGGGGAAAAAAGAGGGCAGGCAGTTTCTCAACAGAGGCTTTTAAAGGGATGAAGATTTTAATCCCCCCATCCACAATACAAATCCCTTGGAAAAAGAGGTCCTAGCTAGTGGAACTACTCCGGGTTTCTCACATCCCTGGAAACAGTGCTATTAAATAAGAACATAGACTTGGTGGAAGATACTCTAGAAGACCTTTAGAACCTTTCCAGTAAGGACTGGAATGTGGAAAAAGTAATATCTGCCATATAGGCTGAGTTGCTTTTCCTTAAAAATTATTAAAACAACCATTAAGACTTAATTGATTCACAGGAGTAAGGCTCAGGTTGTCTGTACAGTTTTTGAGTGCTTTTAGGACAAAAGGCATCCTACAAGGAGACAGAGGTAGCTTTTCTCTCAAGCTTGGGACTAGCAAACCAGCAAACCAAAGCAAAAGCAGGGAAGCTTTTTTCAGCTGAATAAATGTTGTATTCTTGCTAAATATACTTCCCATGCCATAGCTAAGTTAACCTCCTTGTTAACTGTAGGAAGTTCTACAAAGGTCTTATTTTGTTCTATTTCCAAATCTTAAGATGTAGACCAGTCTGAATCAGACCCAGCCACAAAAGCCTCAGAAAAAGAATGAATGTCCTACAAATCAGAGTTGTCTAATAGTGGTTTGGACTGCCTTGTGAGAAAACAAACTTTTAATCATTAATTAAAGCACAGTCTCAATGACACCTCTCCTCTTCCTATCAAGGATGTTGTAGTAGGCATTCCTGCTTATAGCAGATAGAGCCTGGCACAATTCACTACACACAGTTTTCATTTAATAAATGAGTAATTCAATTTCATTATCTCCATTTTAAAGATGGAGAAACTGAGGCCCAGAGAGATAAATTGCCTTGGCCATGTTCTGACATGTGGTTAATAAATGGAAGAGAAGGGACTAGAATACAGGACTTACTCCTCAAAATGCCCTCTATGGACAGTATTTAAGACAGCACCTGATTCGTTTTGTTGTTGTTGTTTATCATGTCCAATTCTTTACAACCCCATTTGGGGTTTTGTTGGCAAAGATACTGAAATCATTTGCCATCTCCTTCTCCAGCTCATTTTACATATGAAGAAACTGAGGCAAACAGGATTAAGCAATTTGCCCAGGGTCACACAGCTATTAAGTACTTGAGACAAGATCTGAACTCAGGTCTTCCTGACTCTAGGTCCTGCGTTCTTTCCCCCGTGCCACCTAATTGCCCTACCTGACTCATAGTAGGCACTTAATAAATGATTATTAAAGGGTTTATTACTATTTCTTCAGGATCTTGACATTGTGAGACATTTTACACAAGTCAAGATCCAACCCTTTATATCTCATACATAACTGTCTCTAGCACTATATTCCCACCTTCTGCCAAGCAATAGCTTAATTAACGTAATGATCCATTACTGTATTTTTGGGTTTCTGATATCCAGTTCAGAAGAATATATGATGTGATCCCCTTCCTCATCACCAAAGGGGAAAATGGGGTTCCTTTCCTTGGCCCCTGCCAATGCAAATTGTGAGCATTGTATTGTTGTAGCTGATTAAGGCATGCTGATGATGAGAGAGGTGCTAACATCTCTGTGTAAGGCAGAAGCTTGCCAGAATTCTCCCATGCTCAAACATGGGACCAAGACAGTAATAGACCAAACAACTACAAAATAATGCCTCAAAATGAATTCTGGATTGGCAGAACCAACAAAAGGACAGGGGAAGTAATTTTCCATCTGAAGACAACTTATAACGTTAGCAGGAAAGGTCTGTCTCACTCAGCTAAAAGAGGAGCACAGTCCAGTGAGGGTACAAATCAGCAATGAAACCCTTAGTCCTGGTGCAGCTCAATGGTAAGGTTCCACAATCACAGCAGACCATCAGTGAGGACTTTTAGTCCTGATGCAGCATGGCAGTGATGAGGCCCCATGTCCACAAAGTAGCAGGCTAATGGTGAGATCCAGTGCCCCTGACACAAGAAGCTTGGGACTATGCCATCTCTACCTGGGGAATACAGCCCAATTTTAACATAAATTAAAAGTCATGAAATAAGCTGGAAAATTAGCAAAATATTTAAAACTAGCCAGTTACTATGGTGAGAGGAAAGATTAAAACACTCAGAAGAGGACAACAATGTAAAATTACCTACATACAAAGTCTCATTAAAAATGTCTCAGACCCAGAAAAGAACTCCTAGAAGAGCTCAAAAAAGATATTAAAAATCAAATAAGGGCCAGGGCGGCTAGGTGGCACAGTGAGTAGAGCGTAGGCCCCGAAGTCAGAAGGACCTGAGTTCTGAAACGGCCTCAGACACTTAATGCATACACAAACAAAAACCTAGGTGTGTGACCTTGGGCAAGTTACTTAACCCCAATTGCCCTCCAAAAAAAAAAAAATCAAATAAGGGACATAGAAAGAATGGGAAAAGAAATGAATGATGCAAGAGAATCATGAAAGAGTCAACAGCTTAGCTAAAGAAGCAAAAAGAAAAGGTGGGAAAAATGCACAAAAACTCAGTGAAGAAAGAAATTCCTTTAAAAGTAGAATTGGCCAGATGGAAAACGAGATACAAAAACTCACCGAAGAAAAATAATGCAAGTGAAAGATAATGAATGATTAAAAACCTAAAGAAAAGGTGAAATAATATCTCATCGGTAAAACATCTGATGTGAAAAATTGAGTGAGGAGAGATAATTTAATAATTATTGAACTACCTGAAAGCTATGATCCAAACAGAAAAAAAAGAAACCTAGACATCATATTTAAAGTAGTTATCAAGGAAAACTGCCCTGATATCCTTGAACCAGAGGGTAAAATAAAAATTGAAAGAATCCATGGATCACTTCTGTAAAGAAATATAAAAATGAAAACTCCAAGGAATATTAGAGCCAAATCCCAGACCTCCCAGGTCAAAGAGAAAATGCTACAAGTAGCCAGAAAGCTACAATTCAAATATTATGAACTCACAATCAGGATTATACAACATTTAGTAGCTTCCACATGAAAGGATAATGGGGCTTGGAATACAATATTCCTGAAGGCAAAGGAGCTAGGATTACAAGCAAGAATCACCTACATAGCAAAATTGAGTATAATCCTTCAGGGTGAAAATTGATACTTAATGAAATAAAGGGAAATCAAGCATTTCTGATAAAAAGACCAAAGTGGAAAAGAAATTCTGACTTTCAAATATAAAACTCAAGGGAAGTGTGTGAAAAGGTAAACAGAAAAGAGAAAATATAAGGGATTCTTTAAGATGAAGCTGTTTACAAACTGAAATGGAAAAAATACAACTTGTAACATTTAAGAACTTAATCACTCTTAGGGCAGTTAGAAGGAGTATACATATACAGTGGGCAGAAGTATAATTTGACTTTGAAAGGATATATCTAAAAAAAAGAAAAGAAAGAAAGAAATTGAAGGGGAGACAATGAAGATGGCATTGAGAGAAGAAGGAAGAGAGAAATAATGAAGAAAATTATCTCACATGAAGAGATACAAAAGACCTATTACAGTGAAGGGAAAGATGGGCATTGGGTCTTGGCTAAACCTTACTCTAACTGGAATAGGCTCAAAGAGGGAATAACATACACACACAATTGGGTATAGAATTATATCTCACCCTATAGGGAATTGGAGTATGAGAAGGTAAGAGAAGAAGGGTGAGGGACTGATGTGTTACAGGAAGAGATAGACAGCAAAACAATACTAGTGGGAGACCTCAACCTCTCCCTCTGTAAAGGTAATGGGAATCTGAAGATCTTCCCTGACCCTAGGCACCTTGATAGGCTTAAATGAATCTGAGAACCTTACCTGATTTGAAAATATACTCTGCCTCCTAATAGGCTGAATGTGGTCACATGGAGCCTGTGGCTGGAGGCTTGTTTTTCAGGAATGCCCATACCTTTTTACTTTGATATATATACTCTGATGTGAGGTTTTGCTTTGGGGCTCCCTTTGGGAAGAGTTGTGTGATTTGGGCACATGAGACTATGGGCAGCTGTTGAGCCCCCTGGCTTTGAAAACCCAGATGTTGGTGCTTCCCTTTCTGGTAACTAACTAGGTATGGATATAATGGTCCAACAGCTGAAAGCCCCGTCTGCTTGTCTTTTTCTCTGTCTGTATTTTTTGTCTGCTTGTAACTTCAGTATGTATTCTCTGAAGTTCGGAGTGCTCACTTTTTCCCCTGAACTAGATAAATGTTTGATTAAACTAAGATAAATGTTTGATTAAAGTAAGATTATTAACACTTTTTGAGTCGCTTTCCTTTAGAAAAGCAGATCTAAAGACCTGTGCTAGCAGCAATGCTGGGTAAGCTAGGGTGCTTGCTGCTATACCCTCTCAGAACTAGATAAATCTAAACACAAAATAAACAAGAAAGAAGATAAGGAGGTAAATAGAATTTTAGAAAAGTTGAATAATGTAGGCCACTGGAGAAGAATGAATGGGCATAAAAAGAATATACCTTTTTTTCTCAACAACCCATGATGCCTACACAAAAAATTGTTCATATGTCAGGGCATAAAAACCTCACAATCCAATGGAGAAAAGCAGAAATATAATATGCAACATTTTCATATCATAATGTAAAAAAAATTACAGTCAATAAAGGGCTATGGAAAAATAGGCTAAAAATTAGTTAGAAACTAAATAATCTAATACTAAAAACAATGAATGGGCCAAAGAACAAATCATAGAAATAATAATTTCATTAAAGAGAGTGACAGCAATCAAACAACATACCAAAATTTATGGGATGAAGATAAAGCAGTTCTTAGGGAGAAATTTATATCTCTAAATGCTTACATCAATAAAATAGAGAAAGCACAACTCAATTAATTAGGCATGTAACTAAAAAGAAAAAAAACTAGAAAAATAACAAATTTTAAAATCCCCAATTAAACACCAAATTGGAAATATTGTAAATTGAAGAATTTAATAGAATTGAAAATAAGAAAGAAAACCATTAAAATAGTAAATAAAACCAGAAGTTAGTTCTATGATAAAAATCAACAAAAATAGATAAACCACTGACTAATTTGCTAAAAAAAAAAAAGAAAGAAAACCAAATTACCAATATCAAAAATGAAAAGGGTAAATTCACTACAAATGAAGAAGAAATTAAAGCAAATTATTAGGAGCTATTTTGCCCAATTATATGTTATTAAATCGACAATCTAGGTGAAATGTATAAATATTTACAAAAATGTAAATTGCCCAGATTAACAGAAGAAAGAGAATACTTTAATAACCCCATCTTAGAAAAAGAAGACTTGAATAAGCTATCGCTGAGCTCCAAAAGGAAAAATCCTCAGGGCCAGATAGATTCACAAGTGAATTCTACCAAACATTTAAAAAAATAATTAATTCCAATATTACATAAAATATTTGGCAAAATAGGTGAAAAAGAGGAGTCCTACCAAATTCCTTTTACAATGCAAATATGATACTAATATGTCAAACAGAAAAAGAAAGAAAACTATAGACCCTCCCTAGAAATATTGATGTAAAAATTCTAAATAAAATGCTGGCAAAGAGATTACAGCAATATATCACATGAATCATATACTACAACCAGCTGGAATTTATGCTAGGAATGTAGGTCTGGTTTAATATTAGGAAAACTATTAGCATAATTGACCACATTAATAAAAAAACCAACAGAAATAATATGATTATTTCAATTGATGCAGGAAAAGCTTTTGACAAAGTACAACACTTATCCCTACTAAAATCACTAGAGATAATAGGCATAAATTGAGCTTTCCTTAAAATAATAAGTAGTTTTCATCTAAAACCATTAGCAAGTTTTTTGTAGCCTTCACAATAAAATCAGGGATGTAACAAGGATGCCTGTTATCACCACTGTCAGCCTATATTATACTAGCAATGTTAGCTGTATCAATAAGAGGAAAAAAAATGGAAAAAGGAAGCAAGTAAATAAAACTATTATTCTTTACAGATAATGATAGTATACTTAGAGAATTCTAGAGAACCAACCAAAAAGCTAGCTGAAATAATTAACAAATTTAGCAAAGTTGCAGCATATAAAATAAACCCCCATGAATTATCAGCATTTTAACATATTACCAACAAAGTATAGCAGCTAGGGTAACTCCATTTAAAATAACCATAAACAATATAAAATACCTGAGTATATACCTGCCAAGACAATCCCATGAACTATATGAACATAAATCCAAAACACTTTCACGCAAATAAAGTCAGATTGAAAGAATTAGGAAAATATCAATTGCTCATGGGTAGATAGAGTTAATATAAAAAATGACATTTCTATCTAAATTAATATACCTATTCAGTGTTATGTTGATCAAACTACCAAAAGTGAATTTTATATGGTTAGAAAAAATAATAGCAAAATTCATCTAGAAGAACAAAAGATCAAGAATAGTAAGAGAATTGGTGAAAAAGTGTGAGTAAAGATGGCCTAACTATACTAGATCTCCAAATACAAATGAATGAATGAATGAATGAATGGAGAGAGAGAGAAAGAGAGAGAGAGAGATAATAAATAGATAAAGTAAGCAGTAATCATCAAAATTATTTGCTACTGGCTAAGAAATAGAAGGATGGATCAGTGAAATAGATTATATACACAAGACACAATAGCAAATGACCATACTAATGTAGTGTTTGATGAACCCAAAGACCCAAGTTTTGGGACCAACAACTCACTATTTGAAAAAAACTTCTGGGAAAACTAAAAGATAGTCATAGGCCAACATTTTATACCATCTACCAAGTTAAGGTCAAAATTGGTACATGATTTAGACTAAAGGGTGATTCCATAAACAAATTAGGTGGCCAAGGAATACTTTAACTGCCATCTCTGGAGAAGGTAAGACTTTGTGACCAGACAAGAGATAGAGAACATTACAAGATGTAAAATGAATAATTTTTATTATTGAATTATATGAAATGTAAAAGGGGTTGTACAAACAAAACCAATGGAACCAAGAATAGAAAAAAAATACAAAAAAAAAAAAAACCCAGACACCTGGGGGGGGGGGGTGGAATTTTTACAGCATATATCTCTGATAAAGGCTTTATTTTTCAAATATTTATAGATGACTGAGTCAAATTTATAAGAATATGTCATTTCCCAATTGACAAATAATCAAAGGATATGAATATGCAGTTTTCAGATTAAGAAATCAGAGCTATTTATAATCATATGAAAAATGCTCAAAATCACTATTGATTAAAGAAATGCAAATTAAAACAAATCTGAGGTAGCACTTCATATCTGTCAGATTACCTAATACGACAGAAGACAAAAATAATGAATATTGGATGGGATGTGGGGAAATTGGCACCCTAATGCACTCAGTGGATTTGTGAATTAATCCAATCATTCTGGAAAGAAATTTGCAACTATGCCCAAGGAGTTATAAAACTGCTTATCCTTTGATCCAGGAATATCTCTACTGGTCCTATAATCCAAAAAGATTTTTTTTAAAAGAAAAAGAACCTACTTATTCAAAATTACTTATAGCAACTTTCTGTGTTTATAAAGAATTGGAAATTGAGAGGATGTCCATCAATTGGGAAATGACTGAACAAGTTGTTGCATATGATTGTGATGGGATACTATTGTGCCATAAGAAATAATGAGCAGGATGCTCAGAAAAAAACTTGAAAAAACTTACTACATAAAAATTAACTGATAAACAGTGAAATGATCAGAAGCAAAACATTATATACAGTAACAGCAATATTGTATGATGACCAACTGTGAGTAACTTAGTTATTCTTAGGAATACAATAATCCAAGACATTCCCAAAGGATTTATGATGAAAAATGCTATCCATCTCCAGAGAAAGAAGGGATAGAGTCTGAATATAGATCAAAGCATACTTTTTCTTTTCTTTATTTATTTTTCTTGGAGTTCTTTTTTTGCCTATGTTTTCTTTTACAACATATATAACATAGAAAGATGTTTTACATGACTACATATGTATAATCTATATCAAATTGCTTGCCTTCTCAATGAGGAGTGGAGGGGAGAGAAGGCAGGAGAGAGCTTGGAACTCTACATTTTTTAAATGACTGTTAAAAATTTTTTTGCAATTGGTGGAATTTGTGGAAAACAAAATATTAAATAAAAAAGATCACTTGAGTAGCTAAACAGATAGTTGACTAGAGGAGGGAGAAACTTAAGGTGAGGAGACCAAACAGCAGTTGGGAAGATTATTTCAATTGTCCAGACATGAAGTGGTGTGATTCTGCACCATAATGACTTTGGAAGTAGTAGCAGGGGAGAAAAGGCAGAGATATTGCTAAGATAAAGTAAACATGACTTTACAGTAGATGGAAATGGGAGGTAAGTAAAAGCATGCACTTGAAGATAACACCAAAGTAAGGAGATTGGGTGAACGGGAGGATGATGGTGCCCTTAAGAGTGATAGGGAAGTTAGAAAGAGGAGAGGGTTTTGGGAGAAAGATAATGTGCTTAGTTTGGGACATATTGAATTTCAGATGTGTCATCTAGAATGATCTAAGATCATCCATTGAAGATGTTGGAAAGTTGACTGGAGAAGTCTGATGAGAGGTCAGTAGAGGTTCTGTTTGGATAAATAGATAAGAAAATAATTATTTTTACTTGTAAAGTGTTACATTTTAATAATATATAACACTGCAAAATAAATGTACATACATAAAAGGTTTCTGGAAGACCTCAACATATTATTCATCCATTTATTTTTTCAAAAATATGTATTGAACACTATGTTTAAAATTTGGATAAGTGATACAAAGAATAAGAAACCAGACTTGATTCATAAATGAAGGTTATATAAAGAAGTTTATTTAGCCCATGTTTTGTATTTTTGCTAGAAAAGCAAAACAGAGAATTCTGAGAACCATATTTTCAAAACATGTCAGTTACTTGAGATATTACTATATAAAAATGCACTTATGGTAAGTAAAGTGTCTTGCAATATTTAAAAAAAAAAACTATAAGGATCTCAGACAATTCCAAAGGACTCATGATGAAAAATGCTATCCAATTCCAAAGAAAGAACTGATGGTGTCTGAATGCATATTGAAGACTACTGATTTTCACTTTATTTTTTGTGGGGGCTATCAGGGTGGGGGGGGGGAGATTTGTGCTTTCTTTCACCATATGACTAACCCAGAAATACATATGTGTACAATCTATATCAAATTGCTTTATCATCTGAGGGAGGGAAGAGGGAAGGGCTGAAAAGAGATAATTTGGGATTCAAAAATTTTAAAAATAAATGTTTAAAATTTTCTTACATGTAATTGGGAAAAATAAGATGTTATTAAAAATATTAATGAAAGGTGGCCAAGTGAAAGAAACACTCTCCTAGACTACTTGTCAGGAAACCTGACAATGACTTATTTAGCAAGTTAATTCTCTGTGCAGTGGGCAGCACAGTGGGTAGAGCACTGGAGTCAAGAAGACCGGAGTTCAAATCCAGCCTCAGATACTTCCTAGCTGTGTGACCCTAGGCAAGTCGTTTAACCTGTTTTTGCCTCAGTTCCCTCAACTGTAAAATAGGAGCAATACTAGCACCTACTATGCAGTGTTGTTGTAAAGATCAAATGAAATAATTATAAAGCATTTAGCACAGTGCCTCGTGCATAGTAGGTGCTATATACCCATTTTTGTTCTCTTCTCCTTTACATTTGTTTAAAATGAAATTCCTGGACTTGATCTCCTCTGTTTCATCTTCATTCTAATAGTTAAGTTCCATATTCTAAAATCTGTTTCAATACTGACTCTGTGTTCTAAGCTAGTCCCTTCTCACTTCATTTCTTTTATGTTCTGTATTCTCAGGTCCCTTCTATCTCTACCATTCTTTTATCTGTGAGCTAGCATTCGATGCACTAATGTCCTTTCTAGTTGTAACTAGCTACAACATTCTATTAGTCCTAACCATGAGAATCACCTACTATGGAGTAAGTTCCTTAAGATGACTACATTTGCTCATTCACTTCTTCCGAAGCTCATCAGTTATGGAGGAGAGACCTGAAGGCTTAAGTAGCTGCATGTTCATTAATAGCCAACAGTGTGGCCTGGCAACAAAATTATTTAATGGAGGCCACACTCTAAAACATCTCTGGAGACACGTTCATGTTCTCTGGGGGAGGTTTTGTTGTGAAAGGCCAGATGTGAGAAGATCTGTTGTTACCTTAAGAGAATATAGATCAGGCTGTTATTCCTGGATGCAATGTGAAATGTTCTAGCCTCTGTTTGCTAGTAGGGGAATGATGATGATGATGATGATGATGATGATGATGATGATGATGATGATGATGATGATGATGATGATGATGATGATTAAAAAGAATTCCTATTTCTAAGGCTTTACAGTTTATAGTGGCTTTCCCCACAACTGATTTATAGAGGAAGCAAGGTAAGGGTTATCAATTTCATTAATTATTAATATAGCAATTCAGGGTGGAAAGTGTGACTTACTCCCAGGTGTCCTGATTTGCAGTCTAGTGATCTTTCCATTACACTAGCACCTTCTCCTATCTATTCCCTGGGTGGGACCCTGCTAGGGAAAGGAGTTACCCTACTCCTCCCCATTAGGAGGGGAAGTTCCAGGTGGGCGTTTGCCCAACAGGAAGTACGTCATGGGGAAGCTTATGATAAGGCCAGACTCTGTGGGAGGTGGAAGAACTCAATGACAGCAAATAACCTGGGGGTGGCAGCCAGGAATTTCAGTGGGAGCACAGCTGTGAGAATCGGGGGTGGAAGTGGAATAGACTTGGGGGAAGACTTCCTGAGATAAGACTGATTACTGGTACGTGTAGTAGTAGTAGTAGTAGTAGTAGTAGTAGTAGTAGTAGTAGTAATACATGTCACCTGAAATACAGAGGTTCAATACAGAATTGAAGAGAACCACAAAGTATTAGGACATGGAATGCAGAATGTCAGAGATGAAAACCCAGATTCGTAGAGTTTTAAAGATGGCAGAAGAAAGAGTACTAGATTTAGAGACAGAGGGCCAAGGTTCAGATCCTGACCCTCCTACCTACTATCTGACTTTGACCATCTAGTAGGTACTTAATAAATGTTAATTAACTGACTGTATGAGCCTCAGTTTCTGTATACGTAAAATGAGGAAACTAGACTTGATCACTTCTAGAGCTCCTTTCTGCTCTAAATCAGTGATCTATGACATCAGCAACTAGCTAACTCAAAACATACCCATACAGAAAGCCTCTCTATACAATTATCTAGTCTTTCCTTTAAAAGCAAAAGCTTATTAAAGCAACAGAGTCTGATTTTTAGGTTGGGAGGCTTATCCTTATGCCAAACCCAAATATACCTCTTGTTGATATCCCTAATTATTTTTCCTAGTTCTTCCCTCTGGGATTAGGAAGAGACATGGGAACTTAAATGTTGCAGCTGGAAGAACCCTTAGGATAGAGAATATGTTGCAGGGCTACATGGTGTATCAAACAGAATAATGGTCTAGGAATCAGGAAGACCTAGAAATCCTGCCTTTGAAATATGCTGGCTTTGAAATATGACTTGCTAGACAAGTCACTTAATCTCTGAGTATCCTAGGCAAGCATTTATAAGAGAAATCTCAGTGGTGTTGTGGATAGATCTCTGGACACAGTTTCAGGAAAGCCTTATTTCAAATCTTGCCTTACACTTACTACTTGTATGACCCTAGGCAAGTCATTTAACCTCTATCTTCCTCAGTTTCTTCATCTATAGGATCAGGATAATAATAGCACCTTGCTCCTAGGGTTTTTGTGAGGATAAAATAAGATAATACTTATAAAGCACTTTGAAAACCCTAAAGTCCTATAGACATGCCAGCTATTATGACTTTAAGTTGCAGAGAAGATGATCTGCATTGACAGAGCAAGTTTCTCACCTAGAGCTTCTTACACCAGTGAAAGAACATATCTAATGTCACAATAAATAAATAAATAGATAGATAGATAGATAGATAGATAGATGAATAAATAAATAAATAGGTAGATAGATAGATAAGAGAAGGTTGAGAAAATGTCTGAGCGATGAGATACATAATGCTTTCATTTCAAAGAGAAGGAATTTAAAGCTCAGGGAGGGGAAATAACTTGCCCAAGACCAAATATTTTTTCTAATTTCTCATTTTCCCATTCTATGGGATTTTAAAATTTGTTTTGTTTCCTTTTTTCCCACTATAGGTTAGGCTGCAGGGGACCCTGTAGCCTTGAGACCACATGTGGCCCTCTAGGTCCTCAAGTGCAGCCCTTTGACTGACTCCAAACTTCACAGAATAAATTCCTTAATAAAAGGATTTCTTCTGTAAAACTTGAACTCAGTTAAAAGGCCACAGCCAATGACCTAGAAGGCCACATGTGGCCTCAAGGATGTAGGTTCCCCACAGGTGGTGGGATTAGACTTCTCTTCAGTCTCAGAGAATAATAGATATAGTAGGAGTAGGAGGAGGAGGTGTAGTAGGGGTGTTGGTGGTGGTGGTGGTGGTGGTAGTAGCATCAGTAGTAGTAGTAATATTAAGGATAATGATAACAATAACATTTATACAGCACTCGAAAGTTTACAAAGTGCTTTACAAATATCTCATTTTATCATCACAACAAACCCAGGAGGTAAATGTTAATATTATCTCTATTTTACAAAGACACTAAAGCAAAGAGAAGCTAAATGATTTGCCCAGGGTCAGACAGCTAAGTAAGTGTCTGAGTTCAAATTTATACTCATGTCTTCCTGAAGCTAGGTCCAACACTCTATCCCTTGTACCATCTAGCTGCTTCTATACTAAGAAGGAAAAGGTCAAGTTAGGGAGAGACAGATTTAGGTTCCATGTGATGAAAAATATTTTATTTTTACAAAAGCAGAAGGACTTTCTTAGACAAGCAGTTTTTCCTCTTATTTGACTCAAAATTATTTACTATCATTGTTCCCTTGCTTGTTAATTGAGGGCCTTAGTACAGGTGATGTATAATAATGCCTTTCAACTCTAACATTCTATGATTCTAAGATTCTATGAGTTTAATATTCTGTGTCTTACCTATGTTTCGCTCATTCTATGACTCTAAAATTCTATTCTATCATATTTGACTCAAAGATTCTGACTTTATGGCTATAAATCAATGGCTCCAAGATGCCCTATGATTCTCCTTCCAAGATTCTATGAGACCTTAATTTTAAGACTTTATTTTTCCAAGTTTTATGACCATGCTTCTAAGAACAAGTAGACCTTCTTTGCTGCCACTTGACTGTGATCGAACAACTATTTTTGTGACTTTTGGCTCAAATTCCTCTTTATTTGAGACAAAAGTGGGGTCTGAACTTCCAGTCATTTGCCTTATGACTTGTTCACATGAAGAACAACTTTCTTTGAAAAATAGCTCGGATGCTTTGATAAGCAGCCCTGCACACACACGCACGCACACATTCATGCACCCACACATTCATGCACACACACATACAAACATACACACACCTGCTTATTTGCATGTATCTTTTTTTTTAGCTGATGTTTCTCTCCATGGTGTCTTGGTGACATCACGCTCACTACTCCCAGCATGCCTCAAAGTTCTCCCTGATTGGGACACTAGCCCATCCTGAGTCCTTTCATCTGGTTGCTAATAGTAGAGTGCTTTCCATCCATCCTTCCCACAGCAATCTTATGAGAGAGTCAGATTAGAGAATGCTATTCCAATTTTACAGAGGAGAAAATAGAGACAGAGAGTGGAAATTATTTGCCTGAGGTCACACAGCTAATAAGAGGATGAGCCAGCACTCAGATCTCTTGACTCTTAGTCAAGTATTCCTTCCTCTACAGTTACTATTCTTTCTGCCCTTCTGCCCACATACTTGTCAAGACATACCTGTCAAGATGTTCTTCCCAAGTTCACAAGCATGTAAAAATTTAGACAGGAAGTGATTTGTGGGAACATCATTTTTCATTGTGTCTTATATAGTAATATTCTCTTACAATTGAGTTGTTGGAAAGAACTTTAGAAATCAGTAAACCCAATGACTCCCCTACCCAGTTTGTGGAACCTTTCTACCTAATCTTCAAAGGAAGCTCATCCCATCTCTGAAAACCTTCAGTGATGATAAGCTTACTATATCCCAAGACAGCCCATTCCACTATGGAATGGCTGCATGATGACATGTAACATGAATCCTAATGGAAGAGCAAAGATAACATAGAGTCATAGTATCATAGACTTAGAGCCAGAAGGGATAAATTAGTCCAACCCCCTCATGTTATGGATGAAGAAACTGAGGCCCAGGGAAGTTAAGTGACTGCCACAAAGTCACAAAGGGAGTGAGTAATCATATCGGGTTCCATTCCAGGCCCTTGATTCCAAGACCAGTATTTCCTCTCCTGCACCAAACTTATTTCCATAGTTTCAAACATGCTGGATTTCCCATCTGTGCCTCTAACTCCTCTGGAGATTTCTCACTATCATTTAGGTTTCAGGGAGAAAGGAATCCCCAAAACATTATTTCTTCTAAAAGCATTGAACTAAAAGTCCCAAGAATAAAACCAATGGATCAAAATTCCCTTAGCTATGAAGTGAAAGGACCATTTGGCTCTTTCTATAATTCAAAGGTAGAGCATTAAATCATATTCCCAAACTTTCTTTAAATAGTTACATCCATTACCTCAGTGTCATGGAAAGAGCCTAATGTAGTGAAGAGTACTCTGCTAAGAGTTAAAGAGATGCAATGCAGCCTTTGAGGCATAGCTCTGATGGCAGCCTGCAGTGTGACTTTGAGCAAGTCACTCAGCTTCTCTAAGACTCTGTTTCCTCAGCTATAAAATAGGCTAATAAAAGGTATACTACCACCCTTGACTAATTGTTGTATGAAAATTATTTTGAAAACTACAGTATACTATGTAAATCATTATCAGTATTCAATCTATCCCAGCTTTGACATTCTTTATTTGAGGTGTCATCCTACTCTGACATTCTATGGTTCTATGAGAGAAGCATTTCTGATCTTGATATCCCTTAAAAATAACTGTTAGGGGTAGAGCCAAGATGGCAGAGTAGAAACAGCTCATCCAAGCCACTCTGCCCCCAGATTCCCCCCAAACTATGTAAAAGGGGACTCTGAACAACTTCTGGAGCCCCAGCACCCACAGAACGACACAGAGAAGCTAACCTCCCGCTGAGGACAGCCCAGCAGCCCTGCAGGAAGGACCAGCACAGCAGTCTGGGAGCCAGCAGCGCACAACGCGCAGAGCGCAGGAAGTGGAGCCGAGTGGAGCCCAGGTCCATGTGAGCCGAGGTTTTAGCCCCAGGGCGGCAGGGCCAGCAGCCGGCTGGAGGAACCCCAGAACAACAGCAGCTGTGGTGACTACAGAATTATCAACATAGACATGCCTAGGACAAAGTAAGAGGTTAGTGTCCTATGGACTTTGGGACCTGTATTTGGGGGAATGCATCGGCTCCCTCCCCTGGGGGCTAGAAGCTGTTGAGGAGACACACCATTTCGTAGTTTTCAGAGGCAGCTCCAGCTCCTGGCCTGAAATTAATTGTAGGGAGATCCAGAGATCAGTCTTGGGGGGGGTAATCGCTCTTGCTTTAACCTCCCTGGATCTAGATTGTGATCTAGAGTGGAAGTAGTGGGTGGGTTTACAGCTTGCCAGAAACGGAAGTTGCCCCCCACACGTTCAGGACGAAAATTCCTCTATCTGGCCTTAAAGCCATAGTGTGGCAACAAGCCCAAAAGTCAGGTAATCAAGTGGCAACATGCCAAGGCAAAGGAAACAGAAAAATGCAACCCTAGACTCCTATTTTGGGGGCATAGAGCGGGAAAAGGACTGTGTGGTCAGAAGTCCTGCTCCAAAAGCCCCAGGGGAAAACATGAGCGGGTTGCAGGCCATAGAGGACCTTAAGAAGGACTTTAAAAATCAAATAAGAGAAGTGGAGAAAAATTGGAAAGAGAAATGAGAAGGATGCAGGAAAAGTATGAAATGAGGGTCAACAGCCTGACTGAGGAAACAACACCTTAAAAAATAGACTAACTCAAATGGCAAAGGAGGCCCAAAAGGGCAATGAGGAGAAGAATGCCTTAAAAAGTCGAATTTGCCAGATGGAAAAAGAATCTCAAAATTCACTGAGGAGATTCATTCCTTCAGAGTTAGACTGGAGCAAATGGAAGCTAATGACTTTATGAGAAATCAAGATGCTGTTAAGAAGATCCAAACAAATGAAAGAATAGAAGGCAATGTGAAATATCTCATGGGAAAAACCACTGACCTGGAAAATAGATCCAGGAGAGATAATTTAAAAATTATTGGACTACCTGAAAGCCATGAGCAAAGAAAGAACCTAGAAATCACCCTTCAAGAAATTCTCAAGGAAAATTGCCCTGATGTTTTAGACCCAGAGGGCAAAATAGAGGTTGAAAGAATCCACTGATCACCTCCTGAAAAAGATCCCAAAAAGAAAACTCTCAGGAATATTATAGCCAGGTTCAGAATCCCCAGATCAAGGAGAAAATACTACAAGCAGCCAGGAAGAAACAATTTCAATATTGTGGAAACACAATCAGAATAGCCAGGACCTGGCAGCTTCTACACTGAGGGATCGAAGGGCATGGAATATGATATTCCAGAGGGCAAAAGAACTGGGAATGAACCCAAGGGTCACCTACCCAGCAAAACTGAGTATTTTGTTTCAGGGAAAATATGGTCATTCAGTGGAATAGAGGACTTTCAAGCATTCTTGAGGAAAAAACCAGAATTGAATAGAAAATTTGACATCCAGACACAAGAAACAAGAGATGCCTGAGAAGGTAATCAGGGAAAAGAAATCAAAAGGAACTTATCAAAGTTGAACTATTTACATTCCTATATGGAAAAGCAATAACTGTGACTGATGATATCTTTCTCACTATGAAAATAATGGAAGGGTGTGTGGTCATATGAATACATATGTGAATGTGTATGTATATGGATAGAGGGCATAGGTTGAATTTGTTGGGAAGGGAGAATACTCAAGGGATGAAATTATGAGGTGAGAGAGGAAAGTGGAAAGAGGAGATGGGGAGAGACAGGGTAGGGTAAACTATCTCATGTAGAAGAAGCAAGGGGAAGTGGTTGCAAGGGAGGGGGAGAATAGGAAGGAAAAAAGGCAAAACCACATTCTCATTGAATTTGGTTCAGGGAGAGAATGACATACATACTAAATGGGATATCTCAGCCTGCAGCAGAATAGGGGGAAGGGGGATGAGAGGAGGGATGATTGGTGGGGGGGGGGGGGCATCCTTGGGGGGAGGGGAGGTTGGAAGTACCCACTATAGAAGAGGGACAGGATTATGTAGGGAATGGACCAGGTGGGGGGTGGGATGAGTGGGAGGAAATTATAAGCAGCCTTGTACAATATATCTACTATGATAATGTTTTGCATAGCTAGACATGCACAACATATACTGAATTACTTATCTCCCAAGAGGGAATGGGTGACAAGGGAGGAAGGAAATGGATCTGAAATTTGAGGTCGTAACATTAAATGTTTCAAATATATATAAATGCTATTATTAATACTCTTTTGCTTGTAATAGGGAGATAAGATGTGCAGGCATTGGGACACAAAGATTCACCTTCCTCTAATGGAAAAGTCGATGGGGGTATGGGAGAGAGCAGATTGGAGGAGGCGATATCTTGTGGGACTACTATTCTGGGAGGTTGGGTAGGGGAATAATAGGGGGAAAATGATTGTAACTCAAAATCTGGTGGAAATGAATGATGTAAAACTAAAGTTAATAAAGCATTTGTTTATAAAAAATAACTGTTAGTTCTGAAGGTTGAGAAATAATCCCAACAGGAATATGGGATGCATAAGAGATCATAATTTTGTAATTTCCTGCTCCTAATCTGATGAGTGTCGGTTGTAAAGTCTCCCATGTTCTGACCTGAAGCCGCCTACCTAAGTTGTTGAATATGTGGGTACAATGAGTGCGATAGGTTGGTACCCACCTGCTTGTCCCATCCCTTACTATCATTTCATGCTATAATGAGATACAGACTTCATTTTTCCTGACTTCACTTTCCTCCTCATTAGTTTCACTACCTCTAGTCTCTTTCAAATCACAAATACTGATCTTTTACTCGAGATAATTCACAGCTCTGATCAATTTACTCTCGAGCTCCATGATTTTCAATAGCTCCCCATTACCTATGGAATCAACTCTGATCACTCTAGCCTGGAATTCAATGGTATTCATAGTATGGAGCTATTCTATATCATTAGCCTTATCTCTCCAAGGCTCCCAACTCAAAGTGGACAACTCATTGTCCTCTAATCTTGTTATCCCCCTTTTCCTATACCTTGAACACTCTTCCCTGCATCCCCAGGTTACTGAATTCCTACCCCATTCTTTCAGGCCCAGGTAAAGTACCACCTCCTCCTCCAAGAAGCCTTCCCTGATCCCAATAGTCAGTAATAATCCACCCCTAAGCTTCACATAGCACTTGGTTTATACAACTCCTATAGACTTACCATGCAGAAATATGTATAATGCTTATAGGTTTAGATATGTTATTCTCCCTACTAATTTGTGAGCTCCATGAAAGTGGGGAGTTTGTCTTTCCTAAACTTTCTATTTCCCCCAACAAACAACATGTGCAGTCACACACAGCAGGCACTTAATAAATATTCATTGAAATTTAGTTTTGCCGTTGTTGCTGCTGCTACTCCTAACTATTCATGGGAAACACAGAAATCATAGTTTCTCTGAGTTGTAAGGAATATATCAGAGAGCATCTACTCCAATTAACAAAGTAGCAACCCCCTGGACAACATTCCCCAACAAATCATTATCCTTCCATAAGAAATGGTTTCCTATCTGGTTAATACTATCTCCCCTTTGCCTTCTTTTGTACTTAGCTCACGCTGTACATGTGGAATCCCCAATGGGATATCAATTCCTCCAGGGCCAGGATGCTCACATGTTCCCAATGGCTAGCATAGTACTTTGCACAGTAGACACTACCATGAATGTTCATAGTTGAATCAAATTGAATTCATTACTTCCTCAAGCAGTGTAGTCCACTCTGAAGCGGCTGTAATTGTTAGACAGTTTTTCCTTATTTACTAAGCCAAATTTTGCTTCTTTTCAACTTCTTCAGGCATTGCTCTTAGTACTGCCCTCTGGAGTCAAGAAAAATATAGTCCCAGAGGTGGCTAGAGGTGGCTCAGTGAGTAAGAGCACCGGCCCGGACTTGGGATGACCCGGATCAGTTCCGGCCTCAGTACTTAGCACCCACACGTAAATAACTAGCCATGTAACCTTGAGCAAGTTACTTAACCCCAACTGCTTAAAAAAAAAGAAAAGAAAAATATAGTCCTTCTTCTCCAGGAGTGCTCTCTAAACTTCTAGAGACAGCTATCACGTCCCTCTTAAATATTGTCTTTTTCAGGCTAAACTTCCCAGGTTTCTTGAGCCAGTCCTAACAGGCATGTTTATTATTTGTTTAGTTATGAGGGAGTGGGCAGAGAGATTATAACAAAAATTTGCCATTAACATGTATGAAATGGAATAGCAGTAAGTGCTAAGAGTTCATGGGTTGTAACACTGGCCTCTTCCTGCTTCTCTATCTAGAGATGTCAATTTAAAAGTCTTGGGATCCATTTGGATTATACCAGTTTGTTAAAGGAAAGAGCTATTCAGGGAAGACACATGTTCAAAGATTGCTTCTGAATCTTCAAGTTACTGCTGTCTTGAAATAAGAAATAATAATTCACAGTGTCATAGTGGAAAGGCTAAAGTTTATTAAGAGTCAGGGTACCTTGGTTTTAGTGTCAGCTCTGTTCTTTACTAACTATGTGGTCTTGGACAAATCACTTCACTCTCTGAATGGAAAGAAGGAAGGAAGGAAGGAAGGAGGAAAGGAGAGAAGGAGGGAAGGAAGGAAGGGAGAGAGAAAGGAAGAAAGGAAGGAACATCCATAACATATCGTTTAAAATATACAGAAAAAAAGGAAAAAAACAAACAAACAAACTCGTAAGGAGACACAAGAACAGGATAACTTTATTACTATGATATTTAACATACCCTTTTCAAACACAGACTCTATAGTAGTTTTCAAACTCTGTAGGAGTAATTTCAAATACAATCCACTTTTTTGTCCCCTGCATATATTGAAATGTTTTTGTTTGTTGATGGTCATTAAGTGTATAATAAAAAGAAAATTCTTGTAAAACAATCTCCATTTTACAGATAAGGAAACTGAAACCCAGAAAAGAGAAGTAACGAAGGCTGTTGAACAGTAAATGGTAGGACCTAGGTCCACTGACCTGACTGCCAACACGCTTACCCACACTCTTAACAATTGATCCTATTGTCCAGGGTTTAGAGCAAATTTCAAAGTTGTTACCAACTGAAGTAATGCTATACGACCTCATCTGGCTCTAATTGGGGGCTGTTCTAAGGTCCAGCTGGATAACCTTAACATATCACTTTCTCTTTCTGGAATTCAGCTTCCAATTCATAAACTGAAAGGTTTATATGAGATGGTGTTCAAACTTGTTTTCCAATCTTAGGCAGTCTAAAAGAACATATCTGTGAGACTGAAGCTGATAGGTGTAATTGCACAAAGGTGGAAACAGGTTTACCTGCTTCTCTATGCACACATCTGTCAGCTTTAGACACCACTGAGGGGCCCAAGAAGGAATTCCTAGATAGAACACCTGGCAATGCTGACTTTCCCGGACTGGAATACTGATCAAACACATACTTCGCAGTTAGGACATAGAACATAGATTACAGAATTTAAAACTAGAAGGCACCTTGGAACATTCAGCTGGAATGGATCTCTGAACACATCTATTCTCATTTCGTAGAGGAGGAACCAGAAGGGAGAAGGATTTGCCCCAAGATCACACAAAGAGTAGGTGAGAGGACCAGGTGAGATCTTAGACCAGAGGTTCTGGTTCTTATTCTGACATTACCTTGGTATATCCCAGAATCACTTTCGAGAAGTCACTTAGTTGGTAATAAGATCTGGCCCTTACTTCATAGGAATGATTCAAAGGGTAATGAGATAGAATCTGTCAAGTCACTTTCCTCGAACAAATAGAACATGGGGTGTGTCAAGAATTCCATTTCTGTAAAAATAACTGGTGAAAGAACCCAGGATATTCAAATTCAGGGCGGTACTTTATGAGTTTTGTGAATCTGGCTTGTATGTGGCCTTACATCCAACAAGGATGTAATTTTTTTAGGATGATTTTTAAGGATGATTATTTTTAATTTGTAGAATCTGGAATTTCTCACTCATGTTATTTTGACTCGCCAACAATGGGATCTTATTAGAAGGGCACCTAGAGCTGAAAGTATCAGTCCCTATATGACTTTTCCCTCATCAGTCCCACTCCAACCCTACTCATAGAATCCTATATGGGCCACTGAAAGGGAATCAGGAAAATGGACATGCCATCCTGGTAACCCATCCATCAGTTGTTATGTTCCCCATAGTAGTCAGCTCTGGTATGTTAAAGATGAGATGTAGGTGGAAGTCTCTAGGATATGATGTAGCCCCCAAAGAGACACACCCTGGCTACAAAGTACTGAAAGTTAGAATTTCAAACCAGTAACTCAAGTATCTTTTTCTGGTGCAGAGAGATTAACAATAGGAAAAGCCAGTCAGGGAGTCAGGAGACCTGGGTTCTAATCCTGTCTGCCATTAGCTGGCTGTATAAGGTTGGAGAAGTGGTCTAGGTCTAGGTCTAGGTCTAGGTCTATTCCTTGCCACTTCCAACTTTACTCTGCACTTTTTTCTCTGCACTTTTCCATAAACTCACCAGGTACCCTGACGATGCCTTCTCCCTTTGTCCTTCTTATTAGTCGTGTGTGTGTGTGTGTGTGTGTGTGTGTGTGTGTGTGTGTGTGTGCCTGTATCTGTGTGTCTGTGTAGTTTTGAGATGTTGTCTCCCTATTTCAACCAGGTTGGAAGTATGGTGGCCACTCACAGGTCAGGCTTTACTGCTGATCTTTCTGACCCGGACCAGTTCTTACTTCCTATCCATCCTGGTGACCCCTCAATTCAGGGAGTTTACCATATTGGTGTCCAACTTATAGTGGAGACCTAACAGACTTTAGTTTGAGGAAAGCTCAGAACTCCCTGACTCAAGTAATCTATCAACTTTAGCTTTCTCGGTAGTATGGACTACAGGCATGCACCACCATGTCCCATGATTCCTTATATTCATATAGAACCTTGCCATTTACAAAGCACTTTTTTTCATTCATTTTCTCTTGATAAATATATTATCTTCTATTTACAGATGAGGAGATGAGGAGACTGAGACTCAGGGTGAGAAAATGCCTTTGTCAAGCTTATAGAGCTAATGAAATGGTAGATTTGTCTTGTGAGGAAGCTAGTTAATTGACTAATTGATCAAAGATTGAGGCTTCAAAAGGACTTTGAAGACCATCTACTCCACACTTCTGATGATATCATTGCCATGTACAAAACTTTTCAGTGCCATGTTCAGGAGGAATAGCATAAGAAGACCACAAAAAGAAAAGGCGTTGTGTCCCTGCAAAGTAGAGGTATCAGTTGCCTGAGTTGCCTGTATTCCATACATGTGTACTTCTATACTAATTACTCTAATGCATGCCCATTCTTCCCACTGACACTCTGAATAGAAGGGGGAAAGTGCAGACCAAGTTCATGGAGAGGGTGTTCTGTTACTCTAGTTCTTATAATGTCATCTTAAAAATGTCTTTGCTGTGACTTAATTGTGTCTTCTAGCTAGGTAAGCACATTGGTGAGATCTAATGAGCTTTAGGAGTGGAGACTCATAGATAACTTGAACCTGGAAGTAGTTGTGCCCCCCTACTCACCTAGGAAACCAATCCATAACTGTAAGTCGGCAGGTAGCTCTAGATGGGATATTCATGTATTGTGTATCATATATTATGTAGTTATGTATTGTGTAATATGCACTAAGGAAAATTACACATAGTTGGTTCATAAGAGATGTTTAATAAATTTCATCAAGGTCAGCTAAAGGGTACAATGTAGGTTCTCAGTTGAGTGAGAGAGAAAATGAATACTCTATATTTATATAGTACTTTAAGATTTAGAAAGCACATCACATCTCTCATCTCATTTGAAGAGAGAAGAAGAGAAGAAAGGGGAGGAGAGAGAGAGGAGAGGAGAGGAAAGGAGAAAAGAGGAGAGGAGAGCAGAGGAGAGGAGAAATTTTTCCCAGTAATTAAAACCATTCAAAAGTTAAATAGGCTACATAAGAAGATAATGTCTTGGGCGGCTAGGTGGTGCAGTGAGTAGAGTGAAAGCCCTGGAGTCAGAAGGACCTGAGTTCGGATTTGGCCTCAGACACATAACGCACACAAACCAAAAAAAAAAACCTAGCCGTGTGACCTTGGGCGAGTTACTTAACCCCAATTGCCCTCCAAAAAAGCAAAAAAAAAAAAAAAAAAAGGTAACGTCTTCCTTAGCTCTTCTCAACAATGCAGTGATCAAAAACAATTCCAAAAGACTCAAGATAGAAAATGCTATCCACATGCAGAGAAAGAGCTATGGAGTCTGAATGTAGATCAAAGCTTATGATGTTTCCTTTTATGTTGTTTTTTTTTTCTGTCTTTCTTGAGGTTTTTCCCTTTGGCTCTAATTCTTCTTCACAGCATGATTAATGTGGAAATATGTTTAATATGATTGTGCACATATGGCCTATATCACATTGCTTGCTTTCTTGGGGAAGGGAAGGAGGGGGAGAAATCTTAAAACTCAGAATCTTATAAAAGTGGATGCTGAAAAGTAAAAATAAGCAAATAAATATTTTTTAAATTATTTTTTAAAAGAAAATCATGTCTTCTAAATCAGTAGAAGTCTTCAAGCATAGAATAGGCATCTAAGATATTTGGGTGGTGGGAATTAGAGAAGGTATTGATGTTGAGATCATATAATCTAATTTTCTCCTTTTATAGATCATGGAACCAGAGGGAGAGGGGACTTAAGAGACCATCAAGTCCATTGAAGTCCTGGGGAGCTGAATGATTGCCTCATGGTCTCACAAGGATTGAACACCAGAGGTTGTTTCTGAATCCATATCCTCTGACTCCAGAGCCTTTTCTCTTTCCGCTGAACCATACAGAAACTACCTGCAGAGTCAGGATTTTGAATCCAGGTTCTTGGATTCCAAAGTAAGGACTTTTTGTTGTTGTTTTTGTTGTTTATTTTTGTTTGTTTGTTTGTTTGTTCTTGTAGAAGGGCTCCTGTCCAGACATGGAGTTGCTTTAGACTCGCTCTGAGGTCTTTTCCAACTGTGAGATGCCGTGAGGCTGTGAGTCAAGGGAAGGGATTTTCTTGGCAGTGAATCTGGTCCTATTGTGCATGAAGGATCAGTTGGGCAAGCCCTGGCCAGTTAATTCTTCTTCTCATTTGTTAACTTTGCTCAGTGGATACCAGGTTTAAGTAAGAAAGGGGTGTAGAGGAGAGGAGGAGGCGGAAAACCTAAGACTGAGTAGGAGGGGGAAATTGAAAAGAGTAAAGGGATGAGAACTTCCTATTCCCCATCAACTCATGCATTCCTTCATTCAAAAAGTTATTGAACATTGTGTAATGAGCAGAAACCCATTGTTTCTTTTCCCCTCTTCTCTCCTTTTACTTCCTTTAATCCTTGTCTGATCCCTGATTTCCCCTCCAATTTCTGCCTTCCTCTACTTTCTCCTTATAAAAGAGTCCACAAGAATTAGTGGAAAATTCACTGAACCTGAATTCAGGAGACTGATCTGCTATTGACTGGGTGTGTGATCTTGGGCAAGTTATTGCTCATTTCTGGAACTCAGGTTCTTCCTTTGCAAAAATACAAATAATATGTTCTGCTTTGCCTTTTGCATGGGTCTGTTACAAAAGCACTATATAAGTAGAGAAGATGGCTTAATATCTTTCTTTGTTAACTTTAGTTTTTGTTTTCTCATTTGTCATTTCATTCTTCTGCATTTTTTCTCTGGTGTAGAAGAGCCAGAGGAATTAGGGAGAGTGACTAGAAAGAGAAGAAATGAAAGAGGAAAACTGTGCTTTGGCATGAATGAATTGCCTTTGGGCTAGAAAAGCAAATTATTTTTATCAAATATAAAACAAGAAAAAGAAGAAACCAATATATAACATGAAACAATTAAAATAAATAATTACTTATCATTCAGCATTTATTAGGCATCTAGTATATGCAATGCATTGTGCTAGGCACCATGAATATGAAGACATCAATGAAAATCCCTGCCTTCAAAGAGCTTACATTCTGTGTATATATATGTACACATATATAAACACACATATATAACATATATAATTTATACAAATATAGAGGTAAATATTATCTTACCACATACAATGTAAATTCCTTTGTATGTGTATACAGAAAGTGTCTACAAATTACATGTAAAATTAAAATGCAATAATTTGATCAGGAGAGGCACTAGCAGTTGAGAGAATCAGTAAAAGCCTCATATGAGAATGAAGGGCCCTTTGAGGTGAGATTTTGAGGAAAATTTTGATCGAAATCTTGTTTAAAAGGTGAACTGATAACTGTCTTAGATATAATAATGGAACTACTTCATCCAGAATGATGGAAGTAATTGCCACGCTGTTCTTTGTCCTAGTCACGTGCAGTGTAAAGCACCGGATATAGTTGTGTGCCACCCCCTCCCACCATCACCACCACCTCCATTTTATAAAAGACTTTAACAGGCTGGAGCATGGCCTGAAGAAGGTGACCAGATAGGGACAAATTAGAGCTCATGTGTACAAGGCATTAAGAGAAGAAATGGAGGTAATTGGCCGGGAGAACAGAAGACAAGGCCTTGGAAAGGAGCTGCCATAGAGAAGAGGGATTAGACTTTAATTGCTTGGTTCTAGATGAAAAACCTGTGAAGCAATGCATAAAAATTGCAGAGGTAGATTAAGGCTCCATACAAGTTAAGATGTTCTTGCATATTGCTGTTCCAAAGTGAAATGGGATGTCTTGGGAAGCAGTAAGTTCTCAGTTAATAAGGAAAATTTTGTTGTTGCTCATTTTAGTCATGTCCAACTCTCTGTGACCCTATTTGAGGTTTTCTTGGCAAAGGTACTAGAGTGCTTTGCTATTTCCTTCTCTAGCTCATTTTACAGATAAGGGAACTGAAGCAAATCAGTGACTTACCCAGGATCACACAATTAGTATCTGAGGCCAGATTTGAACTCAGGAAGATAAGTCTTCCTGACTCCAGGTCTCACACTCTATCTATTGTGCCATGTAGCTGCCCCAAAGTGGGGTCAATAAGGATTAAAGTATGAACTAGATGACTCTTACCTCAGATGTTATAGAAGGAATCTCTACTTGGTTATGGTTTTTCAAACCAGAAAAATAGAGTAGGCTAAAGTTTCTGGGCCAATCAGTATTGGGATCAGGCCACCAAGATGTCACTGCATTCACAATTCAGATGAGATGGGAAGACCCAGTCTCAGAAAAATAAAATTAAAGAGAGAGAGGGACAGACAGACAGAGAGATACAGAAAAAGACAGAGACAGACAAAGAAAGCATGGCAATATGGTGCAATGATGAAAACAAGCTAAAAATCACCTGTGTGTGAATCGGGATGCCCAAACTTGAAACCTTTCAATCTTAAGCCATGCCAGCCTGGGTGACTGGTATCACCTCTGTGGGCTTTAGAGCCCTCATTTATAAAATGAGGACAATACCTGCATCAGTGTGGTTATAAAGGAAGTGTTTTGTGAGCCTTAAACTTAGTGTATAAATGCAAGTTGTTGCTATTATTATAAAGGACTAAAGTGAAGCCCACATATGAGAAGTGACTTCCCCACGGTCACCTTGCAAGTTAGTAGCAGCGTTCTTTCCACTCTCCCAGACTACCTCCTTCTTGACTAACTGGGTTTCCACAGAGCTTTCCTGGAAGAAGCTTTAAATGGGCCTTAAGACTAATTAAATGTCATGCACATCTGCATGATTATAGCATCTATGAATGTGCTAGGAATGCTGGAAGAGTCCTGACATGAGAAATGGGGCCTGCCTTCCTGGTGGCCTCTGCATTCCATTCTCAGTGGCTCGCTGGATGTTCCTGCTCAGCAACTTAATGGCAGAGCAACAGACACAAATAGAACTTAAGGTTGTTTCCCAAAATCTGAGTTTAAGAACTAGCTTTGTGAACTTGGGCAAGTCACTTTTCACATCATGTGCTCCTATAAAATGAAAGAGTATCACAAGATAGTTGCTATGGTACCTTCTAACTATGGCATTAAACATTCTATATTCCAAAGGTCCTTCCAATTCTGGAAATCTCTAATCTTCATTCTAAGGTCTCTTCCAACTCTGACATTCCATGTCAAATTCTACATCACATAGATTGAATTTGTGCTCATTGCTAGTTGGAGGGATTCAGATGGAGGGCTGTGAGGCAGGGACCATGAAGAAGATGAGGAAGAAGCTGCTTTTAACTGATTGCACCAAGAGTTGTGGTATGAGTTTCATAAACTCATGAATGCCATATTAGGATTTGTGAGTTCTGGTGCCAGATTAGTCACTAAACTGGTGAGGCGACCATGGACAATTTATTATCCTTTCTAGTTTTCAGTTTCCTTATCCATAAAGTGAGGAATCAGGTTCTAGATGATACCTGTGGTCCCTTCCAGCTAAGCCATTCTGTTATGTTCCAAACTTTCTTTAAGCATTGATGTATGCTATGTATGCTAAGGCTAATTCTTTTCAATTCCATAAACATTTATTAAGTAACTACCAGAATAATATGATAAATGCTGAGGAACATAGAGAGTTTATGTAGTTTAGTCCATGGAACTCTAGTATGGAACTATGAAACATACGTCAATAGTCATGATAACTAAATTATATGTTAAGTGCATTGGTGAGACAGAAAATGCTATGGTGAGGTCTGAGAGGGAAGGTTATTACTGACCCTGGGATAAAGTAGCAAATGGCCATTGAATTGGGCTCTGAAGAACAGGTGGGAATCATTCCAGGCATAGGAAAGAGAATGAGCAAAAAGCATGAAGGTGGGGAGGCACAAGGTCTTTCCAAGGGCAGGGTGATTCTGTCCCAGCTCCTTCTCTTTTTTCTCTAGACCCTCACATGGTCACCTCTTCAGCTTTCATACATTGACTCCCAGATCTACATATCTGAGTTTCTCCTGAGCTCTAGTCTCATGTTGCCAAGAACCCATTGGACATTTTGAATTGGTTTTCCCATAGGAATCTCAAATTTAATGCCCTAAACAGACCTCATTATTATCTTTTTCCCCCTAAATTACCCATTTTCCAAACTTCCATATTCCTGTAGAATGTACAACCATCCTTCCCGTCACCAATGTTTACATCTTGTGAGTCATCCTGGATTCTTTATTCCTTCTCATGTCAAATCAGTTTCCATCTTGTTAATTCGACTTCCATAAGATCTCTTACATCCATCCTTTTCCCTCTACTCACACAGCCACCACCCTAGTTCAGGTCCTCATGAAATCTCATGCACATTTTTGCAATAGCCTCCTAACTAATCTCTCTGCCTCAAGCCTATTCCTTCTCTAAACCATTTTCCATATACTTTCTAAACTGGTTTTCCTAAGGCATGGATTAGTCCATATAATTTCCCTGTTCATCGAACTCCTGCGGCTCTGGGATCAAATACAAACTCATCTATTCCATCTATTAAGGTCCTTTAGAAGCTGGTCCCAACTTAACTTTCCAATCTTGTTATATGCTATTCCTTTTAGTGCTTTCAACAGTCCAACCAATTGGGCCTTACTACTCCTCACACATGGCACTCTGTCTCCTATCTTCAGAGCTCTACCCTGGAAGTCTCTGATACCTTGAATACACTCTCTTCACGTTTATCTCTTAGAAGCTTTAGTTTCCTTCAAAGTTCAGTTCAAGCATCACTTTATATAAGAAGCCTTTACTAATTCCACACATACCACTCACCACCTACCCTCAACTGCTAGGATTTCCTCTGACAAATTACCTTTCTTTCATTTTATGTGTATTTTGTAGACCCTTGTTCACGTACATATCTTCCCAATAGAATGCAAATTTCTGGAAGACAAAAATTATTTCAATTTGGCCTAGCCTTTAGAACAATGCCCGGCACACAGTAGGCACTTAATACCTAGTAATTGACTCCTCTCTGTCACTTCTTCCATATTATGTCATTAAAGAAAGGAGGTCACTAGACACACAGAATCTCTTTGTGTGTTGGTCTATATCTAACCGGTTTGGACAGTTGCAGAACTCCAGCAGGAAGAATAAAAATCAATTCCTTATGAAGACTGGTAACAGGGCTCCAGCAGAGTAGATATGATATCACTATCGCATAATCCCTATCTGCTTTTGCTACCCTGGAATCCTCCTAGTTTCTCCAACTTATAATTGATGCCTCCCTCAGTTCAAAGAGCAGAAAGGCAAAGTGTTCCTTCCTCTCCCTCCCTTCCTTCTTGATACAATGAGAACCATGAAACAAAGCTGTGTATCCTTCATCAGAACATTTTCCAGGGCTTAGATTTTTCTGTCTCATAGATATATCTGTTGAACTGAAATGCTATGATTCTATCTTTACCTTAACATTTGATAATGTAACCATTTAAGGGACCAATTATATTCTCCGACAACTCCTCTACATCTTAGTAAACCCAGAGCCCAAAAGTTCTTCCTCCTTTTCTGGGTGCCAGTGGTGACATTCCACATTAGGACACCTTGCCCCATCTGGGCTAATATGCAAGAAGCAAAGCTCATTAAGAAACAGAAGGGCTGGTATTAGTAATTAATCACTCACTTTTGCTTGGTTCCCTCTGGTACACCCCTTGTAACAATACCAACACCTTGGTGAGTTGCTGCTCCCTGCCAGGAGAATTTATCTCAACCCATTTATCCTAATTATAATAATTACTCTATGACAATGACAAGACCCATTTTGTCATTCTCTAGACACTTCACCTAGGATTGCAGATGTAAAGTTGGAAGAGACTTTGAGGGGATTTATTCCAACCCCTCATCTTACAGAAGAAGAAGCTGAAGCCAAACTTAAGGTCACCTATTGTTCTAAGTAGCAGAAACAGGGTCAGAACCTGGATAGTCTGTCTTCAAATAGACTTTTCTTTCCATTACATCACAAAACCTTTCATAGAGCACCAAGGCCGGAGTCAGAAGAACCTGGATTCAAATCCAGCCTCAGACAATTAACACTTACTAACCATGTGACATTGGGCAAGTCACTTAATCCCAATTGCCCTGCCTTCCGCCCTCCAAAAGAGAGAAAAAAAAACTTTCAAGAAGGACTGAAATCGTTTACTCTGAAATATGAATTTTTGATGTACATGAAGAAAATATATCTATCTGTCTAAAGATTTTGGCCAATTACTCTATTCTTTATCAGTGCAGGACAAATATTCTGTCACTTTGAATGACTGGGAGTTTTCTCCAAGTAAAAGAAATTCATGAATGGGTAGGACAGCAGTTTGGTTGGTTACCATTGATCCCATATCTGCTTATAAAGTACCAGTCACTCATTCTGCTGTGATAATGTTGGGAAGTAAAGAAAACATTCAGAAGCCCCAGGTTCTGTTCATGAATAACTATGATCATGGTTGGTTTCCTCATCTGTAAAATGAGAGGATTCATTGATGATCTCTGGGGTCCCTTGTACTGTGGACAAACAATGGCTTGGTCAGTTTTGTTGAACTAGTTCCCCAATACCACCTTTTTTATTCTTTGTTGTAAGATATGATTTGCTGGATATGTGAGCAAGGAGGGGTATTTTCAGAAATTCAAGTGCTACAAAAACAAAAGATAAATAAAAATTTAAAGTTAAGAAGAAGACAAACAAAAAAGACTTTCTATCCTCTAAGGTCCCATGAAATTCTGAAATTCTACCTTTTAAGCCCCATTCTACCTCAAATTTTCTATTCTATTTGGGATAGACTTTGGTCCTTAGACCTTAATGAAAATTCCTATCTCAAGCTTATTTCCTGTATCTTGTCATCATCCAGTCTTCAGACAAAACCAGGCTCTGACTACTTATTAAAACAAGTTAGCTCTTTCTATATAAAAGGATCAGTTGTGTTCTAGCTTCTTGAGCAGACCAATCACAACTACTCCCTTATATTTCAATTCTATTGTTTCATCATCCACCCACAACTTTGAAGTTGTGTCATCTACTCTAGCCCAATATTGTCTTTCTTAGGACTAGAATCTTTTCAGTGAATTCTTAGCTATTCCCTTAAAGAGTTGTCCCCATAGTCTCCTCAATCCCTAAATGGGACTGCCATACTTCTCCACAGGAAGGCTACAAGGTTCAGTGGAAAGACTGGTGGGCTCTTAGTAAGATCTGGATCTGAATTCATCCTCAGACACTTCCCAGGTATGTGTGTGTGTGTGTGTGTGTGTGTGTGTGTGTGTGTGTGTGTGTGAGAGAGAGAGAGAGAGAGAGAGAGAGAGAGAGAGAGAGAGAGAGAAAGAGAGACAGAGACAGAGAGAGAGAGACAGAGACAGAGAAACAGACAGAGAGACAGAGAGAGAGATATCTTGGGAAATCACTTAATTTCACTTGCTCTAACAACAGTTTTTTCATCTGCAAAATAATAGAAATTACCTCATAGGGTAATTTTGTTGCTGTTTTTTTTCTTCATAGGGTTATTGTGAGGGTGAGATGAAATGATGTATATAAAGCGCTTTGAAACTTTAAAGAACTTTATAAATGTCAGCTATTCTCTCCCTTTGGGGTTGTGGGCCATAAAATTCAAATCCATAACTAAAGTCACTAAAACAGTGCTCCAGGCATATTCAATTTATTAGGGATACCAGTGCTGCCTGATCTGTTGGGTCCAAGATCTTCCTCATGATCAAGGGCCCCTCCCCTTAATTGCTATCTCCTTTTATATACTTGAGAGAGCACTAAAAATAGATGAGTTACAATTCGCTAATTTGATTAATTCCAGCAGTAGGGAAATCTTATGGTTGGCTAAGGGACATGTCCATCAATCACCACCACATTGTTAATAGGCCTTTCACAGGTCATGAGATCTTCCAGGGGTCATCAACTACATGTCATCTCAGCAGGGGCTTTCCAAAAGTCATAAGACCCTAGTGTTTGGCCAACAATATGCAACAAAGGTCCAAGGAAGTTGTAGGTTTGAGGGGGTGGATAGTAGTGATTCACATGGGTAAAAAGGTATTGCACTAGAATGAACTTTACAGAGTGAAGGGGAAGGTAGTACAGTAGTTATACTTTCATTTCATTTCCAATTAACAATATGAATCTAGTTGATAAATATAAATAATATAATCATAAATGCATTGTGGATTAATCATTCATAACTCTTATACTAACAGTAGTAACATACCTGACTAACTTAAACTTGATTCTATTCTGCTTAATTCACTAATAAAATCACTGATGTCCATCAAATCTCAATAAACTGAATAAATACTGATTAGTTTATGTAGGGTATGAAAATCATTATCAAAATTCCCTCTTTGGGGGCGGCTAGGTGGTGCAGTGAATAGAGCGCCGGCCCTGGAGTCAGAAGGACCTGAGTTCAGAGCCGGCCTCCGACACTTAATCCACACAAACAAAAACCTAGCCGTGTAACCTTGGGCAAGTTACTTAACCCCAATTGCCCTAAAAGGGGCGGCTAGGTGGCGCAGTGAGTAAGAGCGCCGGCCTTGGAGTTGGGATGACCGGAGATCAAATCTGGCCTCAGAAAATGAGCATCCACACATAAATAATGACTAGCTGTGTAACCTTGAGCAAGTTACTTAACCCCAATTGCTTAAAAAAAAAATTCCCTCTTTGATCCAAAAAAGACCTAAGGGCTCTTTATAGATTGCTAAGATGAATAGAGGGCTGTCCTCTATGGGTTTCACAAAATAGCAGAGGAGGCAGACCCCTACTTAGGCTCAAGGATGACAAAATCCACCAGAAGCAGTTCCTTTCAGTGAGTCTTCCAGCTAAAATGTTCAAGTTTATTTTGTGCCCTAGCAGACCACTCCCAATGTCCACTTAATATTCAGTAGAGCTTCGGATATCAGGCTTCTCAGGTATTTGTGTAGTCACTGGAAAGAGCTTCTCATGGAGTGACGCTCAGGTGATTGCAGCTTTGAAAGTGGATCTTCACAAAATTACTAACCACCTGCAGAAGTTCCTTCAGGCATTTTCACTATAACCCTTTTACAAAACTGATCTTAATACAATTTAGCATATGTTTATCTGGCCTTCTTATTTGCTTTTTTGGGGGGGGAAGGGCAATTTGGGGTTAAGTGGCTTGCCCAAGGTCACACAGCTAGTTTTGTGTTAAGTTTCTGAGGTCAGATTTGAACTCAGGTCCTCTTGACTCCAGGGCCGGTGCTCTATTCACTGCACCACCTAATCACCCATGGCCTTGTTATTGTCTAAACAAATCTTCGCCCTAGGTATTTACTCCAATTTAGCTACTAGTTTCCCATACTGCTAGGGATGGAATCTTCCTAACATCACTGTCTGTTAGTAGGTAACTTCTTTGCCTAAGTTTAATGGTCGCATAGATGAATTTACCTTAAAGATGCTTACCTTACTCCAATCGCGACAAAAGAATAATAAACATAAGTAATACTGGACATCACAGGATAGACCATAAGTTACTCTCCTCTAAGATAACATAGTACTGAAGTTCTTTTCTTTAACAGAAAATCTTTCTGATTTATCCTCACTAAACAATAGATTTAGGCATTGGTACCACAAACTGCTGAAACATTGTCTAATTGTTCCTATAACAATATGAGATAGTTCAAGGACTTTATTGTATACATGATAGGTAGATAGCAAGCCCCCAAACTCATTTATTTAGTAGTTTAATGGCTATAATCTCAGGTTGAATTGTTTAGACCATAAGTATCTGTAGCTTATTATAAGTAACTAAGATGTATGCCAGCATTAGCCTGTAAAATAAAGATTTAATCCACTGACCACCTGCCATGATTTTAAAATTTGCTTTAAAAGGAACCAGAAGGAACTTAGTGTCAATTCCAGGTAAGATTCACATAAGCAGTCAAATGTATTGACAGAATGTCACATCCAGACTTATAATTTCAATCACAAGGGGCAAGTAGGTAGAGCAGTGAATAGAGCACTGGCCCTGGAGTCAGGAGAAACCAAGTTCAAACCCAGCTTCAGACACTTAACACTTACTAGCCATGTGACCTTGGGCAAGTCACTTAACCCCAATTGCTCTGCCCTCCCCCCTCCACAAAGGAGAAAAAAAAACACATCATTTAGGGGCGACTAGGTGGTGCAGTGAATAGAGCACTGGACCTGAAGTCAAGAGAATCTGTTTTCAAATCCAGCCTCAGACACTTAACACACTAGCCGTGTGACTACGGGCAAGTCACTTAACCCCAACTGCCCTCCAAAAAAAAAAAATAATAATAAATAATAATTTCAATCACATGGGAAAATTTTCCACTCAAAAGGAAATCAGGTCAGGAGACTTCTACCTCAGCCCATGCCAAAAATCACTCTCCCCACCTTTCCTTGAGACAAAATTTCACCTGTAGTAATTTGCAGATAGTCACTCTCATTGGCTGTTGACCTCATAGCTCATTGGCTCAGTAATGTTTCCCAATGATGATACATGGAAATAGAATCAGTCCTCAAACCTCTTGTTAAGTCATAAGAATTCTAATTCAAGTCAAAAGGCACTTCATTATTACAATTTGTAAAAGACTGTTATCACATTCATTTTAATAACTCAATAGAAAAACAGCCTCTCTAACAGTACCTCATAATTAATTAGAAAATTTTCACATAATAGTAACATCACACTTTATCTGTTCATACTCCTATAATTCTCACCTTAGTCTGCTATGTACACAATAAAACCAAAGGGAGACCATCAGGTCATTTCAAATGGGTTTCAAAGCATAATTTGCTAACAATAGCCTCGAGTTCAACCTGACTAGAATTTTTAGGGTAGTATTGGGTGTGGAACTTAGGAGTGATACCAAGATTAGAATATATGAAAGAAAATAGTATCAGTGAGATAAGACCCTCTGTCAGAGTCTATGTAGACAGGTGGGCCATGCCTGAGCATAATTTCTTTGGTGAGAATTTCAGTAACAAAGGAATCTATGGCTTTAGAACTAGTGAGTGCTTCAACCTCAGTGAACAATAACAAGACATTGCTTATAATGACTTGCCTTGGGTATATCAACAAAATTTATCTGTAAGTGAGCAAATGGATATAAACTAAATGATGGTCACCAGAGGATGTGGCATGAAAAGAAAGCTGATGAGAAGTTTGGCTAGTTGAACAAGCGATTGTTTCAATGAAAGCTGCCATTGGGGTGGTGCCTAAAACAACCCACCCCTGTTTAATTGAATATATTACCCCTTGTGTGCCACAATGGCTCCCCCTATGAATTATGGTGAGATGATAGATAGATAGATAGATAGATAGATAGATAGATAGATAGATAGATATAGCTCGTGATAGAAATTCTTGGGGAGGAGTGGCTTCCCTTCCTCAGTCATCCAGATTCAAGAGATCTATTAAAGTTTTGTATTTCTGTTTCTACTTCTTCACCTCAACATCATTGTAGGCAGCAGGATCCTTTTGTCTTAATAAATATCAGGACGTGTATCCATATAAAATAATACAAGTACATACACACACACACACACACACACACACACACTGATAATCATTTAATATCATTTTTGGACCCCAGTAAGATACTTTGCTCTAAAAATGTCCTTTCCTGTATCAGCAACTCCAAACACCAGAGAAGGCTGAATAGTGGAACTTCTCTTATCTTTCCTAGAGGCCTGGGATCATGATTTCCAACTGCCCCTACTTTGTCAAGTGTCTTGTCAGTTTGTATTTAGGACTTACTCAAATAAGTAACTTCCTTTTCAAAAACTTGTGGAGACCATAAGTCTGAGAGACACAGACATCCTGATATTGTCCTAAAACACATAAAATAACTTTATCATCTTGAGGTCAGTCAGACCTTAGGTTTTGGCTCTGTGCAGCACATATCTGCTAGCTTTAAGGGAATAAATGATATAAATGTATATCACCTAGCCTGCTTGTCTCCTTTAACCAAACTTTCAGGTTGACAACACTCACACACACACACACACACACACACAAACACACACACAAACACATAGTGCATAGTTGGATTCAAAATACAATTTCATGATTTACCAAATAATCTTAAATGGGACTCACTTATTATTTAAAGTTCTATTTGTACATTTCTCCACTTTGACTGGGAAAGGTCTTAGTTCCCTAAACTATAATGCTGTAGAATTTCACAATATACTGTGAGGAGGACTATTAAAATCTCACAACCCAATTGGAGTAGAAAGTGACAAGGAACTTCACAGACAAAGATTTCTAAAAAGGAATTTGCTACTCTATTCACATAATTAATTATTGTTTTCTAATTTAAAACAGAATAAAATACTAATTATCAATTTTTATATAGATAGTAATATTATATAACGGATGTATTTATTATCTAACAGTATGTAATTTAAAAAGAAGCAACTTGCCATAACAGCTTTTCTTGCCTTTATAATACAATAGATAATTTTGCATATCAGATATCATGTATTTAAAACTTACTACCAATCAGGTGATATTGATTTAGTAAAATGAATTTCAAATTTATCAGTTCATATGAAGTCATTATCTTTATATATATATTTGAAACATTTAATTTTAAGACCTCGAATTTCAGATCCATTCCCTTCCTCCCTTGTTACCCATTCCCTCTGGGAAGATAAGTAATTCAGTATGTGTTGTACATGTATAGCTATGCAAAACATTACTTTAGTAGATGTATTGTAAAAGGCTGCTTATAATCCCCTCCCACCCATCCCACCCCAACCTGGTCCATTCCCTACTTTGATCCTGTCCTTCTTCGATAGTGAGTGCTTCCAACCTCCGCTCCCCCTAGAATGCCCTCCCTTCCATCATCCTCCCTCTCATCCCCCTACTCTGCTGCAGGGTGAGATTAGCATTTAGTATGTATGTAATTCTCTCCCTGAGCCAAATTCAATGAGAATAGGGTTTTGCCTTTTTGCCTTCCTGTTCTTTCCCACCCCTGCAACCACTTCCCCTTGTTTCTTCTACATGAGATAGTTTACTATACCCTGTCTCTCTTCATCTCCTCTTGCCACTTTCCTCGATCACCTCATAATTTCACCCCTTAAGTATAATCCCTTCCCAACAAATTCAACCTATGCCCTCTATCCATGTATAACTGTAAACATATATACACACATTCACATATGTATTCATATGTCCATATACCCTCCATCCATTATTTTCATACTGAGAAAAGTTTCATCAATCACACTTATTGTTTTTCCATGTAGGAATGTAAATAGTTCAACTTTGATAGGTTCCTTTTGATTTCTTTTCCCTATTTACCTTCTCAGGAATCTCTTGCTTCTTGTGTCTGGATGTCAAACTTTCTATTCAACTCTGGTTTTTTCCTCAAGAATTCTTGAAAGGCCTCTATTCCACTGAATGACCATATTTTCCCCTGAAACAAAATACTCAGTTTTGCTGGGTAGGTGATTCTTGGCTTCAATCCCAGCTCTTTTGCTCTCTGGAATATCATATTCCATGCCTTTCGATCCCTCAGTGTAGAAGCTGCCAGGTTCTGTGCTATTCTGATTGTGTTTCCACAATATTGAAATTGTTTCTTCCTGGCTGCTTGGAGTATTTTCTCCTTAATCAGGGAATTCTAGAACGTAGCTATAATATTCCTGGGAGTTTTCTTTTTGGGATCTTTTTCAGGAAGGGATCGGTGGATTCTTTCAACCACTATTTTGCCCTCTGGATCCAAAACATCAGGGCAATTTTACTTGAGAATTTCTTGAAGGGTGATTTCTAGGTTCTTTCTTTGATCATGGCTTTCAGGCAGTCCAATAATTTTGAAATTCTCTCTCCTGGATCTATTTTCCAGGTCAGTGGTTTTTCCCATGAGATATTACACATTGCCTTCTATTCTTTCATTTGTTTGGATCTGTTTAACAGCAGCTTCATTTTTCATAAAGTCATTAGCTTCAATTTGCTCCAGTCTAACTCTGAAGGAATGAATCTCCTTAGTGAGCTTTTGAAATTCTTTTTCCATCTGGCAAATTCAGATTTTTAAGGCATTCTTCTCCCCATTGCCCTTTTGGGCCTCCTTTGCTATTTGAGTTAGTCTATTTCTAAGGTGTTATTTTCCTCAGTCAGGCTGTTGACCCTCATTTCATACTTTTCCTGCATTCTTCTCATTTCTCTTCTGAATTTTTCCTCTACTTCTTTTATGTGATTTTTAAAGTCATTCTTAAGGTACTGTATGGCCTGTAACCCACTCATATGTTCCTTTAGGGATTTTGAAGCAGGATTTCTGACCTTGCAGTCCTTCTCCTATTCTATGCTTTGATCCTCTTTGCCCCCAAAATGGGAATCTAATGTTATATTTTTCTATTTATTTTGTTTCCTTTGCCTTGGCATTTTGTCACTTAATTACTTGACTTTGGGGCTTGTTGCCATAGTAGGATTCTGCCACCAGACAGGGGAGCTTCTGTCCCAAAGCTGGGGTCTTCACAACTTCCAGTTCTGGCAAGCTGGATACCCACCCCACAACCTCCACCCCAGACCACAATCTAGATCCAGGGAGGTTAAAGCAAGAGCGATTACCCCCCAAGACTGATCACTAGATCGCCCTACAGTTTGCAGGCCAGGAGATGGATCTGCCACTGAAACTGCAAAATGGCGTGTCTCTGCAGTGGCTTCCAGCCCCTAAGGGAGGAAGCCAATGTGTTCCCCAAACACTGGTCCCAAAGTCCATAGGGCACTAACCTCTCACTTTGTCCTAGGCATGTCTGCGTTGATAATTCTGGAATTGCCACAGCTGCTGGTGTTCTGGGGTCCCTCTGGCTGGCTGCTGGCCCGGCTGCCCTGGGGATAAAACCTCAGCTCATGGGGACCTGGGCTCGGCTCTACACAAGCTGGGCTGTCGGCTCCCAGAGAGCTGTGCTGGCCCTTCCTGTAGGGCTGCTGGGCTGTCCTCAGCAGGAGGTTAGCTTCTCTGTGTAGTTCGGTGGGTGCTGGGGCTCCAGAATTTGTTCAGAGTCCCCTTTTACATGGTTTGGAGGTGATCTAGGGGAAGAGAACCTTGGCTGTGCTGTTTCTACTCCACCATCGTGGCTCCACCCCCCGAAGTCATTTATTTTATTACCCCTGTTGTTTTCCTACTAATCACATCTTAGTAATACTGCTTAGAAAAGCCTGTATGACAAGCTTTTTCTTGGTCATAAAAATTGTTTTAAGGAACTTCAGAGATCTGTCCTCAGCAGTACATTAAAATGTTCAGTTTATGATTTTTTTTTAACAAATGCTTTATTAACTTCTGGTTTACATCATTCATTTCCATCAGATTTTGAGTTACAATTTTTCCCCAGTTTTCCCTACCCACCACCCCAGAATAGCAGTCCCACTAGATATCCCCTCATCCAATCTGCTCTCTCCCATATCTTCTCCCATACCCCATTCCACTTTGCCATTAAGGCAAGGTAAATCTCTGAGCCCCAATGCCTGAACATCTTATCTCCCAATTACATGCAAAATAGTGTTAATAATAGTATTTATATACATTTGAAACATTTAATTTTAAGACTTCAAATTTCAGATCCATTCCCTTCCTCCCTTGTCACCCACTAGCTCTGGGAAGATAAGCAATTCAGTATGTGTTATACATGTATAGCTATGCAAATCATTATCATAGTAGATATATTGCAAAAGACTGCTTATCACCACCCATCCCACCCCCACCTGGTCCATTCCCTACTTTGATCCTGTCCCTCTTCAAACTTGGGTACTTCCAACCTCCCCTCCCCCTAGAATGCCCCCCCCCCCATCATACCCCCTGTCTTCCCCCTTCCCCCTACTCTCCTGCAGGGTGAGATATCCCATTTAGTATGTATGTGATTCTATCCCTGAGCCAAATTCAATGAGAATAGGGTTTTGCCTTTTTGCCTTCCTGTTCTTGCCCTCCCCTGCAACTACTTCCCCTTGCCTCTTCTACATGAGATAGTTTACCCTACCCTGTCTCTCCCCATCTCCTCTTGTCACTTTCCTCTATCACCTCTTAACTTCACCCCTTAAATATCATCCCTTCCCAACAAATACAACCTGTGCCCTCTATCCATGTATACCTGTAAACATATATACACACAATCACATATGTATTCATATGTCCCTATACCCTTCTTCAATTATTTTCATAACGAGAAAGGTTTCATCAGACACAGTTATTGTTTTTCCATGTAGGAATATAAATTGTTCAACTTTGATAAGTTCCTTTTGATTTCTTTTCCTTGATTACCTTCTCAAGCATGTCTTGCTTCTTGTGTCTGAATGTCAAATTTTCTATTCAACTCTGGTTTTTTCCTCAAGAATGCTTGAAAGTCCTCTATTCCACTGAATGACCATATTTTCCCCTGAAACAAAATACTCAGTTTTGCTAGGTAGGTGACCCTTGGCTTCAATCCCAGCTCTTTTGCCCTCTGGAATATCATATTCCATGCCCTTCAATCCCTCAGTGTAGAAGCTGCCAGGTCCTAAGCTATTCTGATTGTGTTTTCACAATATTGGAATTGTTTCTTCCTGGCTGCTTGTAGTATTTTCTCCTTTATCTGGGAGTTCTGGAACCTGGCTATAATATTCCTAGGAGTTTTCTTTTTGGGATCTTTTTCAGGAGGTGATCGGTGGATTCTTTCAACCTCTATTTTGCCCTCTGGGTCTAAAACATCAGGGCGATTTTCCTTGAGACTTTCTTGAGGGATGATTTCTAGGTTCTTTCTTTGATCATGACTTTCAGGTAGTCCAATAATTTTTAAATTATCTCTCCTGGATCTATTTTCCAGGCCAGTGGTTTTTTCCCATGACATATTTCACATTGCCTTCTATTCTTTCATTTGTTTGGATCTGTTTAACAGCATCTTGGTTTCTCATAAAGTCACTAGCTTCCATTTGCTCCAGTCTAATTCTGAAGGAATGATTCTCCTCAGTGAGCTTTTGAGATTCTTTTTCCATCTGGCAAATTTGGCTTTGTAAGGCATTCTTGTCCTCATTGCCTTTCTGAGCCTCTTTTGCCATTTTAGTTAGTCTACTTTTTAAGATGCTGTTTTCCTTAGTCAGGCTGTTGACTGTGATCTCATACTTTTCTTGCATCTTTCTCATTTCTCTTCCCAATGTTTCCCCCACTTCTCTTATCTGCTTCTTAAGGTCCTCTGTGGCCTGTAGCCAGCTTGTATTTTCATTTGGGGCTTTTGGTGCAGGATTTCTGACCTCACAGTCTTCCTCCTGTTCCATGCTCTGATCCTCTTTGCCCACAAATTAGGAGTCTAAAGTTCCATTTTTTCTGTTTATTTTGTTTCCTTTGCCTAGCCATATTGCCACTTAATTACTTGATTTTGGGGCTTGTAGCCACAGTAGGACTCTGCCACCAGACAGGAGAGCTTCAGTTGCAAACATGGGGTCTTTACCACTTGTGGAGGATGGGTGGCCTCTGTAAAGCCTCCAATCTGCTCTGGCAAATTGGATGCCCACCCCAGGCTTCCCCCCAAGACCACAATCCAGATCCAAGCAAGTTAAAGCAAGAGAGATTAACCCCCAGACTGATTGCTGGATCTCTCCACAATTCGAAGACCAGGAGTCAGAGCTGCCACTGACACTGCAAAATGGCTTCTGTGCCGAGTTTCCTCAGCAGCTTTTCGCCCCCAGGGGAGGAAACCGAAGAGTTCCCCAAATACTGGTCCCAAAGTCCATAGGGCAATAACCTCTCACTTTGTCCTAGGCATATCTGTGCTGGTAGTTCTGGAATTGCCACAGCTGCTGGTGTTCCAGGGTCCCTCCAGTGTGCTGCTGGCCCGGCCACCCTGGGGCTAAAACCTCAGCTCAAGTGGGACTGGGCTTGGCTCCCACAGCACTGTGCTGTCTGTTCCCAGCGTGCTGTGCTTCCCACTCCCAGAGCTCTGTGCATGCTGTTCCCTGCAGGGCTGCTGGGCTGTCCTCAGCAGGAGGTTAGCTTCTCTGTGTCTTTCTGTGGGTGCTGGGGCTCTAGAAGGTGTTCAGATTCCCCTTTTACATTGTTTGGAGTGCTGTGGGGCAGAGCACCTTGGAAGTGCTGTTTCTACTCTGCCATCTTGGCTCTGCCCCCAGTTTATGATTTTTTCAGTTATAATTTGAATTCCTGAAATAAATCAGAAAATTTGTTAACATTCTAATTAGGAATGCTAATTAGAAAAGTGCCTTCAAGTGAGAGAGTATTTTGGTCAACTGAATTCCTATAAGGTCTGAATATTACAGTACTCATTCTTTGTACAAGCCAGGCACCATGTTAAGCATTTCAAATCCATGTGCTTCTCCCAATAACCCTGGGGAGGTACAAATATTTATTATCCTCTTGTACATATAAAAACTGGTTAAATTCTCTAATTTACTATAATTACAGTGTAGTTTCAAAATTTTCAACCCAATCAAATTTTTAATGTATAATTACTAGTGACAATAACTAAGCCTCATTTTTCACAAAGGTCAATTACTTTTATTTGGCTCATATTAAAAAAAATTCATGGTGATATTGGCAGTATCTTTATTTCTTTGAATCATCCAAAGAGCCAAACTAATTCCTTTTTTTTCTAACATAACTCTACCAGTGTACCTTAAAGCATGTCTCAAAAAATTCCCCAAACTTTTTTTTTTTAATCTCAGTGGGATCAAAATCCTCTTACTTTATTCTATTTGCTTAATTCTTCTAGTCTTTACTTACCAATAAGATACAAGATTGTCTACAGGCTTAATCTTTATTCTAATGAATTCTAATAAATATTATACTAAAAAATAACCTAAGGGGCAGCTAGGTGACACAGTGAATAGAGCACCAGCCCTGGAGTCAGGAGGACCTGAGTTCAAATCCGACCTCAGATATTTAACCCAAAAACTAGCCATGTGACCTTGGGCAAGCCACTTAACCCCAATGGCTCATCAAAAACAAACAAACAAAAAGTAACCTCCCTCCTTCTCAAAGTTTATTGGTCTCTCTTTTATGTGGAAATAATTTATTCAGCTATTTCATGAAGGAATTTGCTTGGTGATAACCAAGGGTTTCATTCAGAGCCCAAAGTATGGCTTAATAGTATTGCACAAAAGCAACTTCAACTTTGGTACTGTTGACAGTGAATCTTCTTTGTTCTTAATTGCCTCCTCCTTTTACAAAGTTTTTATGTTTTTCTTTGTTTATTTTTTGTTTTATTTCTTTTTTTTTAATTTGTATTTAGTATTTTATTTTTCCCCAGCTACATGCAAAAACAATTTCAACATTCACTTCTAAAACCTTGAGGTCCAAATTCTCTCCCCTATTCCCTCCCCAACCCACTCCCACTAAGAAGGCAAGCAACTCAACACAGATTATACGTGTGTAGTCATACAAAACACCTCCACAATAATCATGCTGTGAAAGAGTAACTGTATTTCCTTCTATCTTATCCTCCCATTTATTCTATTCTCCTTTCACCCTGTTCCTACTCAAAAGTGTTTTGCTTCTTACTGCCCCTCCCCCAATTTGCCCTCCCTTCTATCATTCCCCTTTCTCTTATCCTCTTTCCTCTTACTTTCCTGTAGGGTAAGATATATTTCTACACCCAATTGAGTGTGTATGTTATTCCCTCTTTGAGCTAATTCTGATGAGAGTAAAGTTCATTCACTCCCTCTCACCTTCCCCCTCTTCCTTGCTACTGTAAGAGCTTTTTTCTTGCCTATTTTATGTGAGATAATTTACCCCCATTCTTTCTCTTCCTTTCTCTTTCTCCCAGTACGTTCTTCTCACCCCTTAATTTTATTTTTCAGATATCATCCCTTCATATTCAACTCGAACCTGTGCCATCTATCTTTATCTCTCTACCCTAACAATGAGAAAGGTCTTATGAGTTTCAAATATCAACTTTCCATGTAGGGATGTTAACATTTTAATTTTTAATAACTTCCTTATGATTTCCTTTTCCTGTTTATCTTTTCATGTTTCTCTTGAGTCTTGTATTTGAAAGTGAAATTTCCTTTTTAGCTAGGTCTTTTCTCAAGAATCCACTAAATTCTTCTATCTCACCGAACGTCAATTTTCCCCTCATGGATTATACTCAGCTTTGCTGGTTGAGTGATTCTTGGTTGTAATCCTAGCTCCTTTTCCCTCTGGAATATCATATTCTAAGCCCTCTGATACTTTAATGTAGAAGCTGATAAATCTTGTTTTATCCTGATTGTAGCTCCACAATATTTGAATTTTCCTTTATGGCTGCTTGCAATATTTTCTCCTTGACCTGGGAACTTTGGAATTTGACTATATTATTCCTTGGAGTTTACCTTTTGGGATCTCTTTCAGGAGGTGATTTGTGGTTTCTTTCAATTTCATTTTATTCTCTGATTCTAGACTATCAGGGCAGTTTTCCCTGATAATTTCTTGAAAGATGATGTCTATACAGACTCTTTTTTGAATTATGGCCTTCAGGTAGTGCAATAATTTTTAAATTATCTCTCCTTGATCTATTTCCCAAGTCAGTCATTTTTCCAATGAGATCTTTCACATTGTCTTTTTTTTTTCATTCTTTTGGCTTCATTTTACTTATTGATTTCTTTTAGTCGTTAGCTTCCATTTGTTCCATTCTATTTTTGAAAGAATTATTTTCTTCAGTGAGCTTTTGTACCCCCTTTTCTATTTGACCAAATCTGCTTTATAAGGCAGAATTTCCTTTACTATTTTTTGCGTCTCCTTTACCAGGTGGAATTTCCTTCAGTATTTTTTGAGTCTCCTTAACAAATTGTTGACTCATTTTTCATAATTTTCTTGCATTACTTTCATTTTTCTTCCCAATTTTTTCTACTTCTCTTGATTTTCAAAATCCTTTTTGATCTCCTCTATGACCTGAGAAGAATTCATAATTTTCTTGGGGCTTTGGATGTAGGAGTTTTAACTTTGTTGTCTTTTTCTGGCTGTATGTTTTGATCTTCTTTATCACCAAAGTAAGATTCTGTAGTCGAATATTTTCTGCTTTTTGTTTATTTTCCTAGCCAATTACTTGACTTTTTAACTCTTTGTTAGAATAGAACTCTTCTTCCAGCATGGAGGGTGCAGTGTCCCAAGTTTCAGGGATTTTGCACAGCTATTTTCAGAGGTACTTCTAAGGACCAATAAATTTTCATTTCTTCCAAGGTAGTATGATTTAAGGAGAGGTGTATTTGCTACTTTTCTCCTGGCCTTTGCTCTGGTCTGTTAGCAAACCCAAGCACCCTTTTCTGCCCCATAACTATGAAGAGGGTCCCCTCTCCACTGCTGCCACAAGTCCTCCCAAGCCAGTGCTCCTTCACACCCCAGGACTGTCCCCCAGGACTGGGACCCAGATCTAAGTATGGGCAAAGCAACAGAGTCCTGCCTCAGTGATAGCCAAGAGACCCCTGTAATCTCTATCCTCTTACTGTCTGTGGGTTGAGAGTTCCATAAGCGGCTGCTGCTGCTCAAGTTTTACTCACTCCCAGGCCTGCTCCTGGTTTGCTAGGGCCAGGGCTGTACTGGTACCACCTGTACTGAACTGCACTCCTTTCCCACTTGGGTCTGCAGAACTTTCCTGCTGACCTTTTAAATTGTCTTTGGTGGCTGTGGGCTGAGAAGCCTGGAAACCACCACTGCTGCCAGTGATTCAGTCTCCTGAGGTTTGCTGAGGTCTGGTCTATGCTGGTGGAGCCTGCTCTGGACAGTGTTCCTCTCTCAGCCTGCCACAACAGACCTTTCCTGTTGACCTTCCAGGTTGTCTTAGGCTGGAAATTTGTTTCTTTTTGTATTTTTGTGGGTTCTGCTGTTCTAGAATTTGTTGAGAATCATTTTTAAAGGTACTTAGAAGGGTTTGGAAGACATCTCAGGTGAGTACCTCCCTTTACCCTGCCCTCTTGGCTCTACCCCCTTATATTTTTTCAATTCTAAGTTATTAAATTATCCAATTAGGAGTTTAAAGATTTTCTGAAATTAGAAGAGAAGTTAATTTTCTAATTATTCTAAATTACCCCTACCTTAATTTGTTAGATTCTACTAAATCAAAAAGAGCTATATAATCACTTCTATTAACCATTTTAAAATCTTAACTTTCACAAGGGCCATTAACTGCCAGGATTTCAAATTTCATGGCCCACTCCAATCAAGAACTTATGCTTTAATTTTACAAGTTTAACTCATGTTGAAAAGTGATGCTGAAACTACAACCATCAGGGCATAATTGTGAGCATCACATTGGTTCAAATTAAATGTAAATTAAACTTTGAATGGCATACTAATATACTTATGCAATTTCTTCAGTGTTAAAAGACATCAATTTCACTAACTCTTTGATAGTAAAGCAGATTATCATCTTTTTATTGTAGATCATATAAGATCATATCTGTTTCATTGCCAAATGGTCAGTAATGATCTGCATTAGAAATATCCTTTGATTTGTATTTAAAGAATTTCAATTAAAACACTTAATATTAGTAATTAGAGCTAATAAGAATTCCACTACAAAAAAGGCATTTTTGTCTATTTTCTTTTAAATGTTAAATAAAAGAAGTGATTAAACCTCCATTCTTCTAGACATTTTTGCCAAAAAATGGACACACACACACAAAGAAAAAAAAAACTGAGACTGAATAAAACTGAAAAATTTCAAATATTGTGAAGATGGGGGCAGGGAGGACTTAACTCAGACTGAATATTTTTAGCAATACCAGTAGCTTATTTGATCTATGTGAGGTTCAAGAAAAAGTCTTAGTTTTCTAAGGGTAGAATAATCTAGTCAAATATTTGCCAAAGCAAAACACCTGAGTTACTAACAGTTTGATAGCAGACTTTGCATGGCCAGATGGATCTCTTTGTCATCCCAAATGGAATTAGAATTTACTCCATTCTCATGAAAATTAGATCAAAAAAGAATTTACCCCTTTAAATTTACCTAAGGGAGATCCTATAGAAATGCTCATATTTGATGCCATTTCTTCTCTGAGCTTCTCTGAGAAGGAGAATTCCTGGAAATGTTCTGAAAGAATTTTTCTGAGGACACCTTATGTGGGGTATCAAAATTATAATCACAGGGTCCTGATTCAACTCAATCAAAGAGATATTTATTATGTTCCTACTGTGTTCACTACAATGTACTAGAAGCTGGGGAAATAACAAAGTAGGACCTTCTTTCTAGAAGCTTGCATTCCTCCATGACTAAAAGAGCCTGTGATGATAGTTTTGATACCAACTAATTGTATCACCTAGGGCAAGTCACTTTCCATCTTAGGGTCTTAGTTTTTCAATCTGTAAATAAGTAGACTGGACTAATTCTTCCTAAGATCTCTTCTAATTATATTAGTCAGTGTTCTAAGGTTCCTTCTAGTTCAAACAATCAAGAACTAGGGCCCATTCCTGCTCTGGCATGTTATATTCTACATAAAAATTTGGATAATTAAAATATGGCTTCATGGTTACATTCCAATTTTCTAGATCACCATCTATCTTTCATTAATTATATTTTAGAATAACTTCCTAATGAGATTTAGGGAGGTCCCTTAAATCCCATCTGTAACTCACATTACATCATGAGGAGGTACCATCTTGGGAGATTTCTGTTCATTGATTGGGCACTTTCTTGTCTTCTAGGACTCTAGAGTTGTAGAAATCCTAGCATTGCAAAAATTTTATAATTGAATACTTCCAGCCTATCAACTTGCAAATGTAGATTGCATTATTTGATGAAGCTTGTTCTAACAGACTGGGAGATCAGGAAATTTGGGTTCAAGTCTGACTCCACCAATTACAAGTTATCTTGTGAAAATCCCTTTCCTTCTGAGAAAGATAAAGATAATGGAAAAATATCCTACTTACAATACATAATAGTTCAAAATTTACAAATCCTCTTACTTGCAATGGCCCTAGAAGGTCAGTATTATAAGCATTATTATTTTCATTAAAGGGTAATAATTGTATCTAGAATCAAACAGTTTGGGGCAGCTAGGTGGCACAGTGAATAGAGCACTGCCCCTGGATTCAGGAGGACCCATGTTCAAATCCAGCCTCAGACACTTAACACTTACTAGCTGTGTGACCTTGGGCAACTCATTTAATCCCAATTGCCTAGTCTTCCCCACTCAAAAAAAAAATATTTAGATTCAAACCTTTAATTTTACAAATGAGGAAACTAAAAAAAAAGGAGTCAATGACTTGTCCAGGGTCATAATGTTAGTCAGCAGCCAAGACTGAACCATAAGCAGGGTTATGTTAGAATTAGCCCTAACTAGTTCACAAAAGCCAATTGTTAAATTCTCAGTGTGAACATTTATATGTTAGATATCTGCTTCAAATAAGCACTTGATTTATTATTTTTGTTTATTGTCTAGATTTAAGAAAGTGATGGGGAAAGTGTCAATAATTCAGATTAAACTTAAAATTGTGTCTGGCATATATTTTGGGGATAGAAAGCTGGTTATTAAACATTTACCAGCATACTCCTCAACAGATAACTATCTTCCCTTGAAGTTCATGAGATTCACATCTCCAGTGTAGTTACCATACCCACCCCATTGGTTTCTTTGGTTTCTTCTCCACCTTGGGTTCTCACACAAGTACCACATGCCCTTCCCTCTTGATTCATGTTTCTGTAGGATTTTAATATTTACACAGAATTATCCTCCAAACATTCATGTGAGGTATAAAGTAAATGTAACACTTCTCCCATTTTAAGGATGAGTAAACTGATGTTCAGAAAAGTCAGTTGACTTGCCCAAGATCACATGCCAAGCAAAAGAGTCCCTGACCTGAAGGCAAGTCCTAGGAATCCTTATGTAGTAATCTTCCCACCATATCATGTTGACTCTCTAATAATAGAGAGATTAATAAAATTAAATTTTGTATTCCATGCCTCATTTGATTATGGTGAAAATAAAAGCCAAAAGATATAAATAAGAGTTAGAATGTATACCCACACAGCTCTAAGAGCCCTCTCTGCTATTCTAGCTAATGCAGCATTTCACTATCTGGAATAACTTGGTTTTAAGCTAGATAATTGAGAGAGAAACAGACAGAGACAGAGAAAGAGACAAAGAATAAGAGGGAGAGAGAGAGAATCTGGTTGGGTCAAATACCTATTTATGCCTATCTTTTGTTTCCCAGATTCAGTACTAAATAGCTCCTAGTTATGAGACCTTGCCAATGGCTTTTTAAAACCCTATGAAACAAATCAATAATCAGTGTTTAAATAGGTTCATTGATATCCTCTCTCTCTCTTTCCCCCAGGTTAATTTTAGGAAGCTGTTGTATGGTGGAAAGTACACTAGTGTTAGAATCAGAAAATCTGAGATCCAACCCCACTTCTGCCCCTTTGTGTGCTTTAGCATCTGAAGAGCTTTACTTGCCCTCTTTGGGTCTTAGTTTCCTCACCATCAAAGTGGGCATAGTGACGTCTATATTTATTTTGTGACAGGATGGTTGCTACTACAAGAAAAGAACTTTATAAACTTTAACATACTATAAAAATGTGAGTTATTCATGAGATCTGGCTATCATGAGAGAGATAGTATACTGTTTTGATCAAGCACTGAACTGGGGATTATTTTCCTCATTTGTAAAATGAGGTGACTAATCTCAATGACCTTTATTTAGCATCCTACTCAATTCTAAATCTATGATCCTATATTGCTATCACTTGCTTTATTAATTCAAGTCTCCCTGTCTTGCCTTTCCACCCAAAAAGCACATTTATCTTATGGAAGATCTACTAATGGTTTAGTCAGCTAAAAGCCTTCATTAGAGTTGTCAGAGTGACTGAGGCAAAGTTCTTCTAGTGGAGGGCAGATTTGTCTTGATGAAATTGGAGCTTTCAGGTGACCTTGAAAGAATGGTTTTCATAGCTAAATTTTGTTGTTGTTGTTTTTTTAGTTTGGAATACATGCTTCAGGCAAATGTGATTTTACATATATACATACATGTATGTATACATATATGCATGTGTTTATACACAATATACATGCATGTGTGTGCACATATATAGGTGTGTGTATACATGTATGTGTGTATATGTGTATGTGTATATACACACGTGTGTATATACACACATATATAATTGAAGTATGGAAGGGACTTTAGAAAATAGAACTTGGAATGTTTGGACTCAGCATGACCTTCATATATAGACTCATAGATTATCTAAGCTAAGAGAGACCTTACAGTTCCATTCTCCCTCTAATCAGCTGATTGACTTAGGGCAAGATAACTTCCTCTTTGAGGACCACAGTTTTCCCATCTATAAAATGAGGGACATTGAAATAAATTATGGCTTACATGGCTTCCATCTCTAAATTATCTAACCTTACTCCCTTATTTTACAGATGAAGAAACTAAGATTCAGAGAGAATCATAGAATTATAATCTTAAACCTGGAAGCACTCTTAGATTTCTAGTTCACTCCCTTCATTTTACAAGTGAGGTAACTGAGACATTGATCTGTTAAGTGACCTATCCAGAGTCATACAGCTAATGTACAGGGAAGCTGTGACTCCAACCCAGCTCTCCTGATTCTCTGTCTTGGACTTTTTCCACTGTAAGCCTCAAGAAAATTAGCATATAGACTATAGAATGCTATTTACAAAAGGGACTGGCTTAGAATATAGGCTGTTAGCACTAAAAGAGGCCCTAGACTAGACCAAGTAATAAAACAAAAGCATGTATCAGACCTAGAAGGGTCCTTAGAATTAAAAATGTTTGAGTTGGGAGGTGTTTTACAATACAGAATATTAATTTCCTATACAGAACATCAGAGCTAGAGGAGCCCTCAGAAAGCATCTCCTCTAGTCTCCCTTTACCAAGAGGACAACTGGTGGCCAGAGAAGGGAAATAAATTAGGCAGACCATATAGTATTGAGATTAAAAAGAAAGTAACCACTGAGAGCCTACAGAGGGAAGTCTAGCTTTGGAGGGGGAGAAAGGTGTGTGTAGTCCATAAAAATTTGCTTCCATCTGATTCTGAAATGAACTTTGGCCCTATTAAGCCATACAGACAATCACAGCTGTATATAGTTTAGCTACACCTCCCTGGCTTCCTTTTGTTAGGCTAAAACCAGCCAGAGCTGTTGGTTCGGGAGTCTGCCTGGGCGCACACATCCTGTCAGCTGCTTGCCCCAGGGGGGTGGATTAAATGTGGAGAAGTTCAGCTGAGCCCAGACACACCTGTACTGCTGCCACTCCCCAAAGTACAAACTGCTCCATGTGTCCTGGCCCCTCTCTGCAGGATAAACCCCATTAAAACCCGTAAGAAAGCAGCAGCAGGCTGGATTCAAGACCTGGAAAGCTACACAGGAGGGAATAAGGAAGCCCTGGGCTATGATACAGTGTGGGAGTTTATCAGTAGGGATTTTTGCTCCACAGTTCCCCACAGAAGAGGAATTCTCTTCCCCACAAACTCATCCTTTCCCTTCTCATCAGGCATCAATACAGGGTTTAAGAAACCCAAAAGAAGAGTAACTTCATTTTCCTAGACAGACTTCAGGGTATGGGAGAGTGAGGAAGATTTGAAATTAAGACTTTAGAAACCTACTCCCTCATTTTGAAGATGATACTGAGGGTCAGAGGGGTTAAGTCACTTGCCTAGAATCACACAACTAATTAAGAGGTGGTGTCTGCACACAGCTCTTCTGACTACAAAGTCAGTATTTTATCTACTAGGCCATGCTGCCTCCTGTATCTAGTCCATCTAGAATGCATCTGGATCCATCTAGTCCAATTCCTTCACTTTATAGAAGAGATTTCAGATTGAGAAAGCAATTTGCCCAAGGTCACACAGTGAGATTATGGCAGACCTGGGTCTGCAACTCAAATGTTCTTACCCCAATAAGGGAGGGCTCTCTCCAGATAGAGGTAGCTAATGACAAAGTGGATAAAGTGCTAGGCATGGAGTCAAGAAGACCTGAGTTCAAATCTGGCCTCAGACACTTACTAGCTGTGTGACCCTGGGCAAGTCACTTACCCCTATTTGCCTTAGTTTCCTCACCTGTAAAATAAGCCAGAGAAGCAAATGGCAAACCACTCCAGTATCTTTGCCAAAAAAACAAACAACAACAACAACAACAACAACAACAACAAAAACAAAACCAAAAACAAACAAACCCAAATGGGGTCATGAAGAGTTGGATACAACTGAAACAACTCAGCAATAACAACACAACACAAAGATAGAGGGGATAATTTTGTGAAAGGCAGTTTGGTGGCTAGATTTTATTCTGTCCTAATTGGTATTTAATCCAGTTACGTCATCAGTGGTCAGCCTAGATCACATCCACCCATAGTAGGTGGGAAGGGTTTGCTCTCTCATCAATCTTCTGGGAAGGGCCTGTGGCCCTACACCCAACATAATTCCTTTAATTCTCAGCAACAGTGTTGGAAGATCAAACCCTACACTTAGTGACATCTCAGCACATTGCAAAGGAAACAGAGTCACTGGGCTGGGAGGGACCTCAAGAGGTCATCCAGTCTGTGCTCCTGCCTTCAGGCAAGGCCACACCCAACCTATTTCAGAAAGGGGAATCATCCCTATCTTTAAAGACCTCCAGGAAATAACTTACCTCAGCCATGTTTGGTAACCTTTTAATAAGTGTACTATGGAATTATTGTTGTTGTACATTAAGGTCAACAAAATCATTTTATAATAATAATTTCTCTTCATAATTACAGATGAGGAAACTGAGGCTTGAAGAGGGAAAGTCACTTGTCCATGGTCACATTGCAGTTGAGTGACAGTGCTTTGTTGTTATTGGGAATTAGACTCAGGTCCTCCACTCTAATACTAGTGGTGTCCATAGAATCACTGCTATAGAGCTGGAAGGGACTTCAGAGACAATCTCTATCTCGAACTTTACAGATGAGAAATCTGAAACAAATGGAGGTTAGATGAGTCACCCAAGATCACACAGCTAGGTTGTAGTTTGAAATTTGAACCCAGGACCTTTTGGTTAAAATCAATTTAACAATGATTAAATATTTACCTTGTTCATGATACTATGCCAGATAATGGCTATACAAAGAGAAAATCAACAAAACAACCCAATTCAGGATCTCAAGAATCTGACATTGTTAGGGGCATTTGATTCCAAAAGGAATTATCCTTGAACAGCTAGATTAAACTTTTCTAAAGATTCAAGGTTACCTCTTTGTGAATTCTCCCTGGAGTTTAGATCAGAGAGTCCTTTCAGAGGAAGATAATAGGATTTAGAGCTGGAATGACATTTAAAGACTGGCATTCTGGGAAATGTTTAACAACTAGTTTGGGGGTGGGGGAAAAGTGTGCAAGACACACTTTTAAATTTAATCTCTATTATTAGCATTTTTTTTTCTGTCACTTAAGTAGATAATCAACAAAATAGTCCTTATCTGTAGCATTTGCTGGTTTCTGAGGTATAACTATTGCCACTGAAAATTTGGCATTTGGTTCTCAAGAGCCATGTTGAGCTGTCTCCAGTACTCCTTTCCTTAGAGATCATAGGATTGGGAGCCTTGAAGACCACCACCATCCTTCAGATTTCTGTTCTGGTACTTACTGTGTTTGTTGTTGGGTCCTGTACTACTCTCAGTGACCACATATGGGGTTTTCTTGGCAGAGATACTGGAGAAGTTTGCCTTTTCCTTCTCCAGCTCATTTTACAGAAGAGAAATATGAGGCAAACAAGGTTAAGTGATTTGCCTAGGGTCACACAACTTACAAGTGTCTGAGGCTGAATTTGAATTCAGAAAGGTGAGTCTTTCTGAATCCAAGCCCACTGCTCCATACACTGTACCATCTAGTGGCCCCACACATGAATTTCAGATGTCTCAGCTAGAAAATTAAGAAATAGGACTAGATGACCTCAAGGGTTCTTCTAGCTCTTGATCATAAGAAAGTATGATACTCTAACCTTTGCAATAAATAATTTTTATCAGTAGATATAAATAAAGCAATTCTTTTTCTGTTTAGGTGCCACAGCAGATAGAGAATTGGGTCTAAAGTCAGGAAGACATGAGCTCAAATCCAGCCTCAGACACTTACTATCTATGTGATCCTGGGCAAGTCACTTAACCTCTGTCTGCCTCAGTTTCCTCTTTAGTAAAATGGAGATAATAAAAGTCCCTACCTTCTAGGGTTGTTGTGAGGATCAAAGGAGATAACATATGTAAAGTGTTTAACACAGCTCCTGGAATATAATAGATGCTTAATAAATGCTTGATGCCTTCTGCCTCTCCTGCTTCAAGTTTCTCCCTGCTCCAAGCCATACTATATTCATCTGCCAAAAGTATTTCCTAAATGGAGGTTTGACCATGTCTGATGATGTGATTTCCCTACTCAATAAACTCCAATGGCTCCCTATTACTTCTAAGATCAAGTATAAAATCCTCTGGCATTTAAAGCCCATTACAATCCGCCTCCTTGTTTTGCCCTTCTAGTCTTCCTTCACTTTACTGCCATCCATGACTCTAGGCTCACAGACTACCTTGCTCCCTGTTCCTTGAACATAACACTCCCCATCTCCTGACTTTGGGACTTGACACTGGCTGTCCTCCATGCCTGGAATGTGAGCCCTCTTCACTTCTACCTCTTGGTTTCCCAAGCTTCCTTCAAGGTTCTGCTAAAAATCTACATTCTGGAGGAAGCCCTTTCCACATCCTCACTCCCCTGTACTCTCCAGCCCCTGCATTCACCCCCCTCCCACACACACACACAAATGTTAGCACCTTCCCCTTTAGGCAAATTTAAATGAATTTCCTTTGACATGGGGTGAATGCCTTCCCCATTGAGTTCACTTTCTATCTGTATAAACATTTAGCATACACTTATCCCTTCCACATTGCAACTTTCCCCATTGAAGTTTCTATATATAGAGGTTCAGCATAAGATAATTAATTGAGATTTTTTTTAAGGAATTTTGTGGAAGCCATAGACCACACTTGAGGGTCAGCATACAAAACAGAGCCTACGACCAAATTTTACAATAAGGTACTATAAACACCCCATGAATGAAAATGAAAAAAATTCAGACTTATTTGGTATAAAGGGAAGGCCAAAAATTTTCACTTGGATTTTCCTGTCATGGGGCTACTACACCCTTAACCCCCCCACAATGTGGAAGGGATAACTGTATATCTTTAACATACACCATTTTTTTAATCTTCTCCTTTAGTATATAAAACTCCCAGAAAGCAGGCACTCTGTTTTTTCCTTTTCATGACATTCCCATACCTTAGCACAGTGCCTGGAACATAACATAGTGTCTGGCTTAATCAATGCTTCTTAACTAGATGACTCATTTTTTCTTGTCATGAGAGTCTCTGAAAAGTAGGTGCACTGCCTATTGAGGGCCCAGGTCAAAGTCTCTGAAGCATGTTAGAACCTGTAGATCTCCACTGATGCAGTCTAGGGGTGGGGAAGATTGGGTCTGTCTATACCCCAAAGGGAGGGAACAGCAGAAGATTTTTGTGGAGATTTACAAACAAAGGTAGGGGCTTACCAGGTGGTTGAATTAATTAAAGATAAAATGAAGAGAAAGTATATCAAAGAGGTAGAAATAAAGTGCTATTGAGGTTCAGTGAGGAAGGATTCCTGGGCAAAAGAGTGGTAAGAAAGGAAAAGATTTGAATAGAGAATCCCAGGATTTAGAAGCAGAAGGAAATTTAGAGATTATCTATCTGATTGATAATCAGATTTTGTTTTGTTTTTCTTATAGAGGGGAAAAGTGAAGCCCAGAAAGGGGCAGTGGCTTGTTCAATGACACATAGAAACAGTCAAGATCCAAAACTAGGTCAACTAACATCACCTGAAATAAACCAAGTGGGCACCTCAGAAATCTGATATGATTACCTATAATATAGGAGATGTTTTTTGTTTTGGTGTGTTTTTTTTGTTTGTTTGTTTGTTTTTTTTTTGGAGGGCAATTGGGGTTAAGTAACTTGCCCAAGGTCACATAGCTAGGTTTTTGTTTGTGTGTGTATGTTAAGTGTCTGAGGCCGGATCCAAACTCAGGTCCTTCTGACTCCAGGGCTGGTGCTCTACTCACTGTGCCACCTAGCCGCCCTGATATAGGAGATGTTCTTAAGTTTGTTTTTGCCTAGAAAATATGCATGTGTGAGACAACCAGATATGTCCCCAAATAGCACTTCTTCCCAAACTCTGCTGCCCCAAACTCTCTGTTGACTCTAATCCTACATCTCCTGAGGCTTTTCAGACCTCTCAAACTACATGTCCAATAGACATCTTAATCCAACAATGTCCAAAGCAAAACCAATAATCTTCCCTGGAAACATTAGACTCTCTTACCTTCTCTGTTTCTATAGAGAGCAATACCATCCTCCCAGTTCCTCAGGCTTGCCACCTAGGAGTCATCCTGGTTCCGTCATTATCTATCACCCCCTATAGCCAATCTGTTGCCAAGGCCTGTGGATTTCACCTTTGCAACATCTCTCATATACTCCCCTTTCCTCTAAAACTACACCCTGGTGTAGGTCCTCATCACCTCAGGGCCTGGATTATTGCAACAGCCTACTGGTAACTCTGTTTACTTCAAGTCTCTCTCCACTCTAATCTATCCTACACTCAGCCATCAAAGTTATTTTCCTAAAGCAAAGGTCTGTTCATGTTACCTCACCCCTTACACTCAATAAACTCCAATGGCTCCCTATTGCCTCCAGAAGTAAATACAAAATGTTCCATATGACATTCAAAGTCCTTCATAAGTTAACTTCCTCCTACCTTTCCAATCTTCTCACACCTTACTCCCCAACATAGACTCTTCAATCCTGTGCTACTGGCCTCCTAGCTGTTCCACAAATAAGACTCTCCATCTCTAGGTTCTGGGCATTTTCTCTGACTGTCTCCCTGCCTGAAATTCTGTTATGCCTCCACTCTGCCTATATACCTCCCTAGCTTCCTTTAAGTCCAACTAAAATACCATCTTTTAGTAGAAGCCTTCCCCAACTTAATTCCTTTTAATTCTAATGCCTTCCTTCTGTTAATGATTTCCTGTTGATTCTATATATAGCTTGGTATATTTGTTTGCATTTTGTCTCCCATGTTAGATTGAGGCCTTGAGGGCCTGATGATTTTGCACAGCCCTTAAATCCAATTCACCTCCATGTTATGGCATCACCTCCCTGATTTCATGGTCCTCCTCAAGAATGAAGGACAAACAACAACAACCTTGAAAGCAGAGACCATATTTCAGTCTTTTTGTATTTCTGCAGCTTAACACAGTGCCTGGCACACAGTAGGCACTTATTAAATGTTTATTGATTGATTGGTTCCTTGGGCAAGTCACTTAATCCTTGGGCAAGTCACTTAATTGCCCTGCCTTTCCCCCCTCCAAAAACCAAAAAAAAAAAAAAAGAAAGAAAAGAAAGTAATGCAAATGACTCAAAAGACTGGACACCCCATCAGTCAGAATACCTGAGCTGTTAGCAGTGTGATCAAGAAAAAATCACTTCATGTCTCTGATACTCAGTTTCTTCATCTGTAAAAGGCAGTTAGTAATACTTGCACTATCCAGCTATTAAGGTTGCTATGAGGGAAGAGCTTTGCAAACCCTGAAACACCATGGAAGGGGAAATCACTATGTAAATGTGTACATATACCATGTCCCCCTCTCCTCACCATACTGGGAGCTGCTTGAAGGTAGGAGTTGGATTGTTTTTCATCTTTTTATCACCAGCTGAAATACTCTCTGGTGTTTCACTGTGACCTGACTTTTCAGAGGCTGTTCCTTCAGATCTCAAGTTCTGTCGGGTTCTTCTAATCTAAGACAGCTTTCAATATGGGTTTGGCAGCGCACTACTTGCCTGGAGTCTGAGGACCAGCCTACCTAAGTGGTGCAGCACAGTATAGTAGAAAGAAGATAATTCTGAGCATCAGATGGCTTTTATTCGAAACCTATTTTTGATATTTTGTATCTGTATGAGCTAAACTAATTCTCTTTCCTCTCTCTGCTTTTCAGTTTCCTCATCTGAAAAATGCTGGGATTTGGACTTAGTGATCCCCAAATCCTGCTCGGTCTAAAGCCTCTGATCCTGATTGTGGAATATTTTATCACCAGGTTGGCCACATGGTTATATCATTTCTCCATGGCAAAGATCACATATGATAGCAAGGTAGATTTAGGATGTGGACCAAAGAAGGGAGCCCCCATGAGCATGACATCTCAAGATAAAAGTATCTTCAACTTAGCCTATCACAAAGTCCGACACATGGTGGAAGCTTAACAAATGTGTGTTGATTGAATATTTGTTGACTGCAAAGTGAATCACTTCACCCAAGTGAAGTCCAGAGATGAAAATGAAGATCTAAGGAAGGCCTATCCCTATTAGATCTTTGACTTTTCTCACATTCCATTCATTCCATGCCCTCCATGATGAGGTATTACCAAGTCTTTGATCAAAATAACAAAAGCTATTAAGAATTGGGTTCAATGCTAAGTGTATCACCTCATGCTGAGCATTCATTGTTGGACAGCTAACTATATGGTGACTAATTAAAGAGTTTCTCTCCATTATGCACTTTCCTATTCTAACATAGCAGAGGAGATGGGGAGAGGTGGAGGGAGAGATGTATGGGGATCAATACCTCAGAGCCCCACCTGGCATTACAAAGACAAAGAAGAATTATAACAGCACCAAAGAAATTTCCCCCAGGTCATGTGTATCATCCATTGGGAAGGTCTCAATTTCCAAAAAGACATTGGATGAGAAAATGATGACTCAGGAGACTCAGGAGAGTCATGGAGTTAGGAAACTTAGGTCACAGTCTCAGCTCACCCACTACAAACTTAGGTAAATCATCTCCCCTCTGGTATTTAGTTTGCTCATATGTCAAATGAAGATAACCATATATGTACCACCAGTTTATAGAGGTTTGGGGGAGATCAAATGAGATAATTGTAGATTCACAGAATGTCAAAGTTGGAAGGGACTTTACATCACAGAGCCTAGGATCAACATGGAAGTAACTTTTAAACAGAAAACATGGAATGTTAGAGTTGGAAGGAGCTTTGGATATCATTTAATCCAACCCCATCATCAACTGATGCCCAGAGAAGGAAAATGATTGGTCTGAGTACAGAGTTTCAGAGCTGAGATTAGAACTAAGTTTTCAGACCCTAGTGCTATTTTGACTCTACCATAATGTATATAATATATTTTGTAAGCATCAAGGGCAATATAAATGTTAACTTGTATTACTCCATCAGCTTCTGTGTTGCCCTGAATAAGAAATGTGGTTTAATTAAATTGATAAAAATCAACTCATCCCCACTTCTTAAAGTAAAGGACAAGCCAGCAAGTTTTTCCATAAGCTAGGTAACAATGAATATTTTCAAGGTCAACTGAGGTAGTAGAGGTCATGAGTTTATTCAGTTACCTTGGACAGTGGGGAAGAAGTATGCTCATTGATTCTGCAGATAATGATGTTTTCAGAGACTATTATTTTAGAAAACAAATGGCACCAAAAAGAATGATTGGCTCTCCTCAGATGGGCAGAACTCTATCCTAGGGTCAGACTTGACCACAGATGGAAGCTGAGTCAACTAATGCAACTCCTAACCACTCTGATGCAACACTACTGGGTATAGTTGGACATACATTACTGATTCAAAAAGTGGAGTCAAAGTGGAAAAGGTAGAGGATCATGAGGTTGTTTAATGTAAACGAGAGATTTTATTGGTAATCTTTTGGGTATACATGATTGTAGTAGCATAGTAATCAATAACTTTCATGTCCATTATCTCCTTTGAACCTCACAACAACTCTATTAGGTACTATTATCCCCATTTTATAGATGAGGAAACTGGAGGACAGAGAGGAAATGACTTACCCAAGGTTCTACTGGTTAGTGACAGAGTAAGGACTGAAATCCAGATTTCTGTATTCCTTTCATTATGTTCTTTTCATGATACCATGTGTACAAGTGCTATCTCCCACCTGCTCTTCTAGAAACTCCCATTGTCTAGGAAGTTGTATTAATGTTTGAATTGTGATCCATTTTTTCACTAAAAGCAGATTGCACTGAGCCATGAACAAACCATTCTTCTAGCTAGTTCCTATGACAATGGCATACATTATACTCTTAATAGATTTCAAGTCTCTACTAGGTCCTCAAATCCCCAAGGACAGAGACCAGGTCTTATTCATTTCTTTCTCCCTCCTACTTCCAAATCCCACACAAGGATTTGTACAAGATATTTCACAAATGTTTATCAAATGGAGTAGATCAGACCAGTTAGTTGCTATAAGATGGAATACTCTGTGATATGGGATGGGGAGGAACTAGGGAGGTTAAGCCTAAAGAAGGAAAGATTAAAGGAAGGACTTGCTTCTTACCTTCAACTGTCTGAAAGTTCATTGTGTCAAAGAAATATTGACTTCATCTGAGAAAGCAAAATAAAGAATGATAGGTTAACGTTAGAGGTAGTCAGTTAAGTAAATACAAGTAATATACTAAATATATATATATATACATACATACATACATACATATATATATATATATATATGTATGTATATGGTAATTTTGTAGTGAGGAAGTGCTAACTAGGGGAGATCTGGAAAGGACTGACTTCCATCCATCTTTGTACATAAAGCAGTCTTTAATCTATGATAGGCTTTTTTATACCTGTAACAATCCACGGTATGACCTCTGATTCCTTTCTGTTTTCTCTTTGCCAACCAGGTAATGGAGAGTACAGAGTATGGTTGACTAGTGGATCAGAATGACCTTGGTGGGGGAACAAGGGTTTGCCATTACAGTAGCTCTACCACTTTGACTTGTACAAACTGTCTACTTTCCCATGGCTCCCTTCCATACTCTTCTGGCTGAAAAATGAGCCAGGAGCATGTATTATATACCAAACATTACTTTGTCTAAAGATGCCAAGCTGAGAGGAGTAAGAGAATCATTCATTCATACCGTGTAAATATTCTAATACTTTCAGGATCCAGTTTCATCTGTTTAGATGTTTAATCTATTTAGCACAGATTATGAACCCTTTATGCTTCAGTAGAATCCATGAGTTGCTGAGGCCAAAAACATTAGCCCTTTGTAATCAACTTTCAGGTGACAGGCTCCTTACCTGGGAAAAATATCAGGAGAAGCCCTTATGAAAGGGCAGGGCAGGGAAGGAGAAGGGGAAAGGAAAGGGAAAACGAAGGGAAAGGGGAACGGGAAGGGGAAGGGGAAGGGGAAAGGGAAAGGGAAAGGGAAAGGGGAAGGGGAATGGGAAAGGGAAGGGGAAGGGAAGGGGGAGGGGAACAGGAAGGGGAAGGGGAGGGAAACTTCAGTTGTGTAAAATCGGAGCAATAATACTTGCACCACCTATCTAAATAGGTTGTTTTAGGAGAATACCTTACAAATTTTTAAGTGCTAAGAATGTGAATTTTTAAAAAGACTTTTCTTTGACTAGCACTCACTTTTGAAGCTTAATTATGATATAAAAGTTGTTCTGAGTTCTCTATGCTATGCCATTAGAAAATTAACTCTGGGATGGTCCTACTAAAGCAAAAGACTATGGGTATGAATCCATTGAAAGACTGGGTCATGTCATCCAAGGACCAGTCTAGCCAAGTTCAGAAATGTCCATCACCAGGGTGGTTGCAAAGAAATGAATTTGTCAAGTCTACTCTACTGAGCTGTCCAGAGGATGTGCTCTGTGTCAAAAGGGAGATCACCCATATGGACAAAATCTCAGACCCTTGAAATATTGAAATGTTATTATTATTATTATTATTATTATTACTTTCCCCTTGGAACTGATTTTTTTTTCCTCAGCTGTAAATGGACATGAAAACACCTACCCAACCTGCTTTACAGTGTGAAAGAGTTTATATTTGATATCATGGGGCATAGAAAGTTATCATATGCTATGGAGCATTGAACAGAGAAAAATAAGGAAGCCAGTAGGTGGAATTGATTTGGGGAGTGAGATGAGGAAGGAATTGATTAAAGATTAAGTTGGAACCTGTGGGCGCAGATTGGAGGCAAAGAGAATTTGATGGAAGGAGACAAGCTAGGAGTTGTTTTGATGTTTCCAAAATGATTTATGCATGAGTATCTTGGGACTGGGAAAGTGCTAAACACTCCTCAAGTGTTCAATCAGTAATTGCTGATTGATGTTGTTACCTAAAGACATGCAGAAAATTGGGGCTGAGTGTTAGCACACTGTAGGGGAGCATTCCCATTGGACCTTGCTTTGAATGGAAAGGAAAAGCTACTGAAAATCCTTCCCCCTCCCCCCAGAGTTGTAGAACAATAAAATTAAATAGATCATAGTATTAGAGCTGGAAGGAATCTTAGAGGTCATGGAGTATATCCCCTTAATTTTACAGAAAAGGAAAATAAGGCACAGAGAGGTTAATTATATGCCTGTGATACTAGCTACTGAAATATACCCACCTCTTAACCAGTAGGACCCAACTTTGCCTTCTCCTAGGACATGAACATTTTATTCTGAACTCTTCAGTATACTTATTTCCTGCCATCATCCTGGTCTACCTATCCCAGAAAACCTCCCTCCAAGTTGATTGGTGTCCCACTAAAGGGAGTTTTCTTGTGTCAAAGAAATTTCTCTTTAACCTTGTGCTGCTCAATAGTTTATTAATGACTAGTTTCAAGGCCCAGATGTCCTGCTTATCCTGTCTGCAAATGATACTAAGTTGGTAGAGATAAAAGAATAGATGGGGGAGGGAGTGAGAGAGAGAGACAGAGAGACAAAGAGAGACAGACAGAAAGAGACAGAGAGAGAGAGAGAGAGGGGGGGGGGAAAGGGAGAGGGAAAGGAAGATTGAGAGGGAGAAGGAGGAGAGGGAGAAGGGGAAGGAGGAGAAGGAGAAAGAGGAGAAGGCGAAGGAGAAAGGGATGATAAATAGAACAGAATCATGAGGTCAAAATAACTCAATAGACTATAATGATGATCTGAAGCAAATAAGATAAAATTGAATAGAAATAAATACAAATTCCCAAAATTGGATTTCAAAAATAAAATTAATTACACAAGTTCAGATTAAGAAAAATGTGGTTAGACAATGGTTTATATAGGAAAAGTGTGTGATGGGCAGGATGCAGAAGGAGGTTAAATAAACTACAAACTCAATGGGAAAAGGCAACCCAAAAAGCTAATGATTTTGGCTTTCATGATGTACAGGAGTAGGGAGGAGATAATCCTGCTGACCTCTGCCACCTTTTGATGTCTTTTAATGTACAATGTTCAGCTCTAGCTGGCACATTTTAGGATGGGTTTTGACAAGCGAGGTTGAGGCCAGAGCACAGTGATCTGGATGAAGAGGGGACTAAATCTATGTCATATATGAAATAATTGGAGAAAGTGGGGATGTTTGGGATAAAGAAGAAAAGATTCAGGAGAAACATCAGAACTGATGACCAGACCCAAGAGAGTATACATGATCTCTTTCCAGCCAGAAGAAAAAAGTTGGTGGTTCCTCAGTTTTAAAATGATGTCTTCTATGTATGAAGGGTCCTTCCACTTCTAATATTTTCTATTTTGTGGATTCTTCCAGCTTTATGCTTATGTTCTGTCCAAATATGCATGCTTTATGAGTTTATAGGGAGAGGAAGATGAATTGGGTCGTAAGGTAGGGCACTGATTTCAAATTCAAGCCAAGTTCCCATCTGTTCTTAGTGCTGGACAAATACACAATGAAAGAACATTGCTCTGCGTGATGCCACCTGCCCTATAATCCCATTCTCCATGGGAGAGCAGAGTTGGTGTTTGTTCATTCCACAGACTCTGAGAATCATCACCTGATCAAACTGAGTGACAAGTGAGTCAATGGGAGAGAATGCTGCCTGAGATTCTTTGGGAAAGGTTAGCCTTCCACCCCTGGGGTATGGGAGACTGGAGAGGTGTGGGGACCAGGCTTACCATCCCAGGCATTTTCTAGTTGGACATTCACATGACAGAGGTTGCCTAGGTTATTAACAATGAAGTATTGTGTTTGGTAATAGTCAACTACCCATCTGAAAAGAGGGTAGATGGGAGTCATCAGAAAGGTTAGAAAAATCATCCCAATTACAATCATAATAAAACATTCATGTGTGCACATCAGATCACACAATATCTCGCTTAATTCTCACGAGAGCCCAAAAGTTGCCATTTTACAGATGAAGAAGCTAAGGCTCAGAAAGAAGAATGATTTCCCCAAGATCAAACATCATGTTAGTGGGTAGAAGACAGATATAAACCCAGGTCACTCAACTCCCAGTCTCTGCCTTAATTTCCTCCTCCACAAGACCTGGATACTAATCACTCCACTCTCTCCCTCACAGCTCTGGAATGAGGATCCACTAGGAGAATGCACGGGAAAATCCTTCCTAAGCATAAAGAAATAAGTAAAAGTCAGCTGTCATTGTTGTAGGGAACTTGGCTACAAGAATACTCAGGCAGACTAAACTGTCTGAGCCAGAAACACTGGGGCAGAACCCTACCCAGGATTTTAAAAGGACTTTAGAGAGATCAGGCCCAAGAAAAATTTGTTGGCACTACATTAGGATTTATTGTGATGGGTGTCCCCTCCCCTTGCAGTAGTAAATCCTGTTCCATTACCATCTTTTCCTAATTCTTTTTGCTAGTAGCTAAACTATCCAGATAGAAAACAAGCAAAGACAGTCTCATATAAATAAAAATATTCATAGCAGCACTTTTGTAGGAACAAAAATAAAAGAATCAAGGTGTATGACAGTCTGTTAGGGAATGGCTAAGCAAAATGTGAAACATGGATATAATGGAATATTACTGCATTATCAGAAACAAGTATATAGAATTAGAGATGGGTGGGAAAATGGATATGAACAGATATGCCACACGTGGAATTAGAAAAATGGTATATTCATCAATCACAGCCACATAAATGGAAAAAAATACAAAATTGATTTGTTTATAATCGTGTAATTATAACGACCAAACATCCCTGCATACAAAATTAGAAAATGTGCTTCCCTCCATTTTCTATAGAGGTTGAGGACTATGGGGGTAGAACATTACATATACTCTCAAATGCAGTTATCTTAGTTTTGCTGAATTGCTTTCTTTTTCTTCACTTTTATTAAAGGTGATGGCTCACTGGAAAAATGAGGTAGAAGGGATAGATTAAAAATGGATATAATATTTTTAAAAAGGTTAATTTTTAATAAGCCTTGGCTCACATCTTGGAATATTATAATAATAACTCCCATTTAAATTGTGGTTTACAGTTTTCAAACTTTAATATACTTTTAATACTACAACAATTGCGAGGGAGTTAGTGGAATTATTTTGTAGACAGAGAAACTGAACCTTAGGAAAGCAAGGATCCAGGACTCCTTAAATTTCATGTTTCCTCCATTAGAAAACAGCTGCCTCAAAACAGTCATGTGAACATCAAATGATATAATATATATAAAATACTTTATAAATCACTGGGCCAAGAAACCTCTTATCCAACCACAAAGGACTAAATAAATGAGATTATTGCTATCATTATAGTTATTATGATTTTATATATATCACACTCTCCATTACAGTCCTTCCCTGATGCCTCATGGTGGCCCAGAGATGACTTCATGCTTTCAAACATGCTAGCTGGGGAGTACAAGCCCTTCCAAGACTTAACTGAAAAGTCTCCCAAGGATAGAGTAAAGGAGATTGAGAATTCCTAATGTGCTCCAAAGCCCTGCTCCTGAGACTTTTCCATAAGAGATTTTCCTAATATTCTCTCTCCTCTACCTTGAAATTACTTTACTTTCTTTATCATGTGCTTTGTATTCATCTGTTTACAATTCAGCTGTGGGTGGTCTGGATCTCCAAAAAAGCATGCAGGACAAACTTTTATATTTAATCTGCACTACTTACATTTTCTCAATTACTTTCTCAAATCTAGAAAAATCAACAAAATAATAAATTAAGTCCTAATTTGTAGTTTGCAGAATTCCTGTGTATGTTCACAAGGAAAATCTAACAACTGGTTCTCTAGCCAGTTGGACCTGGCTCCTGAACACCCCTCTGTGGAAGGTTAACAGGCTCCCAACAGAATGTAAGCTCCTTGAGGCAATGGAGCAGTTCCCTTTTATCTTAGTCCTCATTATCATAAACAAAGCCTTGTACATATTAGGAACTTAAGAAGTTGAGCTGAATTTGTTCATTTGCATACAGGCCTAGGGATAGACTTGGCTAAGATCTGTTTAAGTGCTCATCCCCCAAAATTTGGTCTTCAGAGAATGAATTGTTTCAGTCACAGTAACTAAGGTTTGGTGGGGCTCTTCCTGTTTTTGCAGAAGGACCACACCAATGAATAAATTGTAATCCTTGACATATAGAAGAAAATGACACTGTCTGCAGACAAATGAATAGTAAAGAAAACTAGGAAGCCTTGAGAGAAGCAGAAACATGGCAATGATTTGCAAAGTCAAGAGGGAGCAGATATAGTAGAAGAAAGGTAAAAAGGCACAGAGATCTCACAGAGTATTGCAGAGCCATACAAGGGCCCAACCCTTCAGGGGTAGGATGGCTTGTGATGCAGTGACCTGAGTGCGCCTCTGGATGATGAAGACTAATAAGGAGTGTCTGAGCTGCTTGTGATAATACTAGCCCCTATCTAACAGCCAATCCCATCCAGCCACCAGCAGGAGACCAGGACTCAACCAAGCCTCTTGTCACCTTCCTCCCCACCACCTCTTCCCAACTTCTCCCTACCAGGAACAGTCACCCTCTGGATCAGATCTTTAGAGGCCACACCCCACTCTTCTAAGAGCTAGCCCACTCAACAACAGAACTTCAAGCTGTGCTTCACCTGTTTTTAGTGCTGAGTGACCCAGTGAGGGAATGAATGAGGAAATACCAATGTGCCTCCCATAGCTTGTTCAGGGAACACTAATCAAATCAATATCACCTTTGCTACAGTAAAGGACATGCCAGTCCTTTGACCTATGGTTTTATTTACAATCCCTGTGACTTGTCAGGCTCAAAATCCTCTTTCTGACCAATAGGCCCATAAATGTTGTCTTCCCATATTAAAATATAAACCCCTGGAAGGCAGAGCCTCTTACTTTTGTGTTTGTATCACCAGGGTCTTAGTACAGTTTCTGGCACATAGTAACCTCTTCAAGCAGTTAGGTAGCACAATGGCTTGAGCGCTGGGCCCAGAGTCAGGAAGAGTTCAAACCTGGCCTCAAGCAGTTACTAGCTGTGGTTGACCCTGGAAAAGTCACTTAACCCTGTTTGTCTGTTTCCTCATTAATAAAAATGAGCTAGAGAAGGAAATAGCAGACCATTTCAGTATCTTTGCCAAGAAAACCCCCAAAGGGGTCACAAAGAATTGGACATGACTGAGAGTGACTGAACTAGTAGGCTCTTCAGAAAGGCTTTTTCATTCATTCATTTCTTTTTGTTTGTTTGTTTGTTTTATTTTATTTTATTTTAAAATTATACAGTTACAATTTTATCCCCATTTTTCCCTACCCACCACCCCAGAATAGCAGTCCCACAAGATATCCCCTCATCCAATCTGCTCTCCCCCATACCTTCTCCCATACCCCCTTCGACTTTTCCATTGGAGGAAGGTGAATCTTTGTGTCCCAATGCCTGCACATCTTATCTCCCAATTACAAGCAAAAGAGTATTAATAATAGTATTTATATATATTTGAAACATTTAATCTTAAGACCTTGAATTTCAGATCCATTTCTTTCCTCCCTTGTCACCCATTCCCTCTGGGGACATAAGTAATTCAGTATATGTTGTACATGTCTAGCTATGCAAAACATTATCATAGTAGATATATTGTGCAAGGCTGCTTATAATTCCCTCCCACTCATCCCACCCCCCACCTGGTCCATTCCCTACATGATCCTGTCCCTCTTCCATAGGGGGGACTTCCAACCTCCCCCCCCCCAAGGATGCCCTCCCATCCATCATCCCTCCTCTCGTCTCCCTTCCCCCTATTCTGCTGTAGGTTAAGATGTCCCAACTAGTATGTATGTCATTCTCTCCCTGAACCAAATTCAATGAGAATGTGGTTTCGCCTTTTTGCCTTCCTATTATTCCCCTCCCCTGCAACCACATCCCCCTGCTTGCTCTACATGAGATAGTTTACCCCACCCTGTCTCTCCCCATCTCCACTTGCCACTTTCCTCTCTCACCTCACAACTTCACCCCTTGAGTATCCTCCCTTCCCAACAAATTCAACCTATGCCCTTTATCCATATATAACTGTAACCATATGCACACACATTCACATATGTATTCATATGACCATGCACCCTTCTTCCATTATTTTCATACTGAGAAAGTTTTCATCAGTCACAGTTGTTGTTTTTCCATGTAGGAATGTAAATAGTTCAACTTTGATAAGTTCCTTTTGAATATCTTTTCCCTGTTTACCTTCTCAGGTATCTCTTGCTTCTTGTGTCTGAATGTCAAATTTTCTATTGAACTCTGGTTTTTTCCTCAAGAATGCTTTAAAGTCCTCTATTCCACTGAATGACCATATTTTCCCCTGAAACAAGATACTCAGTTTTGCTGGGTAGGTGATTCTTGGTTTTAATCCCAGCTCTTTTGACCTCTGGAATATCATATCCCATGCCCTTTGATCCCTCAGTGTAGAAGTTGCCAGGTCCTGTGCTATTCTGATTGTGTTTCCACAATATTGAAATTGTTTCTTCCTGGCTGCTTGTAGTATTTTCTCCTTGATCTGGGAATTCTGGAACCTAGCTATAATATTCCTAGGAGTTTTCTTTTGGGGATCTTTTTTAGGAGGTGATAGGTAGATTCTTTCAACCTCAATTTTGCCCTCTGGGTCTAAAACATCAGGGCAATTTTCCTTGAGAATTTCTTGAAGGATGATTTATAGGTTCTTTCTTTGATCATGGCCTGGGTTAGGCTCCCAGAGCGAGGTGCTGTGGTTCTCAATGTGCTGTGCTGGCCACTCCCTGCGCTGGCCTCTCCCTGTAGGACTGCCGGGCTGTCCTCAGTGGGATGTTAGCTTCTCTGTGTCGTTCTGTGGGTGCTGGAGCTCCAGAAGTTGTTCAGAGTCCACCTTTTACATGTTTTGGAAGTGGTGTGGGGCAGAGTACCTTGGAAGTGTTGTTTCTACTCCACCATTTTGGTTCCACCCCCCCATTCATTCATTTCTATGGCTTCTTATTCTTCGTGCTACCTTTCCAACAACCCTGTGAGGTTGGGAGTGCCCATTATGCTCCAACCCTTTAATGATTTGTCACCTCATTACTTGATTCTCCCTCCAGTGATACAGATACCAACCCTCCATTACTCAGAAACAGTCTTCAAGAGTCGCTGTGATTTGAAAAAAGTCCTAAGAAACTGTGGCCCTATTATAAGAAAGGTCACAGAGTTAGAAGCAGAGTAAAGATCTCAGCCCAGGTTTTCTGATTCACATTCATTGTTCTCCACTGTGCAGTGTTGTGCAATGTACCACATCACCTGCTCCATCCCCTACAATAGCAGGGCTTTCTGGCTATTAAGCTGGCTCTCCATTAACCACAACATGCTGCTTCCCAAACAGAACAAGTCTCTTCCCTCTCTTCCCATGACAGATTTACAAACATTTGACATTTTTCCACCCCTTCTTTTAATCCATGCTATGCATCCTCAATTGCTTCAAATTAGCATCCTTTGCATTAGGCTAGGGGTGGGGAACCTGTGGCCTCTAAACCACATGTGGCCTTCTAGGGCCTTGGCTGCAGCGTTTTGACTGTCTAAATTTTACAGAACAAATGCTTTTATTAAGGGGATTTGTTCTGTGAAGTTTGGATTCAATCAAAGGGCTGCACTTGAGGACCTAGAGGTCCACATATGGCCTTGAGGCCACAGGTTCCCCACTCCTGCATTAGGCACTCAGACCAATAGGCATTGTTTGGAAAGTTTCTGTGTCAGCAAGGAAGGGTTAAGAAAAAAATCCCTGCTCGGGGAGTCAGAAGGCCTGGGATCAGATTTCAAATCCTCTACCAAATGGCCCTGTGTTCTTGGGTACACCATGTCCCTCACTGAGGGTCAGTTTATCTCTATGTAAAATAGTAAAAATAGTCTTTTCTATAATGCCCTCACAAGTCTGTGAGATGAAAGGATAGATTGGAAAAGTACTTTGTAAATGGCCCCATTTCCATCTTAGGACATATCTTCTTCTTCCTTATTTTGTTATTAAGAACATGCTTTCTTTCAGGATAAAGATGAGTAAATATGAAACTGTCCTAAATATGATGTGAACTAAGCCTTCTAGAGTTGGCGCCTGCCATCTTGACACTGGAAATTCAAGCCAGCTCAATGAATTTAATCTTACAAATATTTATTGAAGGCCTTCCATGTGGAGATATTATATCCTTTGAGACTGGTAGCCCCTGCTGAATCAGTATAATATGACCTTAAAATAATAAAATTTAGACATGGGATGGACCTTAGTCTAGTCCAACACCAAACCTTCATTACCATTTTAAACATGGGAAAAATGAGTTTCATAGAGGAAGTAAATTGGTTATGGTTACATGGTTTCAGAAGAAGGACTATAACTCAAATTTAACTACAAATTCAATGTTTTTCCTACTCAATAAGCCTACTTCCCAGTAAAAGTAATAGATTTTTTCATCAGAAGACCTGAGTTCAAATCATGGCTCTTTTATTTAATACTTTGTGACTGAAACTTAACTATGACTTCCTGCTTCTCCAACTCAGGAGAGTTGTTTGAAAAGACTGAAGTAGTGGATTACACTAGATATCGTCATTAAAATCACTTCTAGTTTAAATTCTGTGATACCCTATGATTTTTCTACATCTGTACATTTGTTCAATGTTATTCTCTCTGCCAAGAATCCCCTTTCCCACATATCCCTATTTACTGCATTCCTTTTCACAATCTAAGACCCAATTCAACTACAAATACCCCAGTAAACTTCCTCTAATCCATAAGAGAATTGATAATATTTTTTAATCCTTTAGATTTGATAAATAATGATTTTCTATATATGTATCTTAATCCCACTATTAGATTGAGTGGTCTCTGGGATCAGGGATGAATTTTTATTTAATTTTTTTTTTCATCTAGTACATGTTTTGAAAATAGAAAGCACTTAAATTGATTTTTATTGAGTTCCATTAGTCACAGTTTATTAAGGATGGATGACACAGGCAGCTGAGTTTGTAGTGGATAGAGCGCTAGACATGAAGTCAGGCAGACCATAGCTCATGATTTTAAACTCTTTTTTTTTTTTTTTTTGCATTTTGGAGGGCAATTGGGGTTAAGTAACTTGCCCAAGGTCACATGGCTAGGTTTCTGTTTGTGTGTGTTAAGTGTCTGAGGCCAGATCCGAACTCAGGTCCTTCTGACTCCAGGGCCGGCGCTCTACTCACTGCACCACCTAGCCGCCCCGTGATTTTAAACTCTTATCCTTATTTTAAACATGAGAAAACCAAAGTCACCTGTAGGTATGACATACCTGAAGTCACAGACTGTGGAGCAAGCTAGTGGCAGAGACAGGATGAAGCACCAGGTTTCTTCACTCTCAGTAGCTTTATAGGCCTACTCTGGGGTGCTCTTTGACCCAAAAGAAACTTTTAAAAGACACAGAGGACAAGGGTTATTCTGACAACACTAAAATACTGAAGGAAAATTTACTCTGAAACACTGAGAAATTCCCCTAACCTGCATAGACAGGCTCACACATGTACATGTACATGTACACACATGCACAGAGCAATGGTTTAGAATTCTTAGGGCTTGCTTGTAAGGTCAAATGGAGAGCCCTGGGATAATCAATCAATCAAGATTATCTTGATTGATATCAATCAAGATAAACAAGAATTTATTAAATGTTTGCTATGTGCCAGGCAATGAGTTTGTGAAGGAAATGTAAACAAGATAGTTCCTGCCTTCAAGGAACTTATATACATAGTACATGTATGCATGCACATGCATGTATATGCATGTGTGTGCATATATCTATGTGTACACCTATGTATGTGTTTGTGCGTGTGTGTGTGCATGGATTGTGTTTGTATGTGTGTATGTATTACAAGATATAGACATTCTTGACTAAAACTACTTTGGTTGGCCAATATGAAACATGGTTTTAAAAAAATTGGGTTCTGTTCTGGATGCCACATTTGAGGAAGGACATTGACAAGGGAATCTAGGTGTCACAAGCAGATAGAGCACTGGACTTGGAATCAGGAAAACTCATCTTCTTAAGTTCAAATCTAACCTCAGACACTTATTAGCTGTGTGACACGGGGCAAGTCCCTTAACCCTGCTTGCTTCAGCTCTTCAAATGGTAAACTATTCCAGCATCTTTGCCAAGAAAACCCCAAAATGGGGTCACAGAGAGTTGGGCACAATTAAAATGACTGGGAACAACAACAATCAATAAGGTGAAGTACATTTAAAGGAGGGAAACCAGTAATGAGAGAGACCTAAAGTCCTTCCTTTTCATCTGTTGAGGGGAAATCTCCATGTTTAGCCTGGAGAAGAAAAGACTAATGGGAGCCATGATTACTATCTTTAAACATGTAAAGAGCTGTTATGAGGAACAGTTATTAAACTTTTTCTGCTTGGCCCCAGGGACCAGAACTAAGAACAATGGGTCAGAGTTGCAAGGAGAAAGATTTCATGTCCATATAAAAGAGTTTCCTAACAACTAAATCTTACAATAATAAAATAGGTTGTTTTGTGACATAATGAGTTACCATGCCTAAAGGTCTTGAAGCATAGGCTTAGAAGCCCACTTGTTGGAGGTTGTAGAAGGGATTTCTCATTTCAAAAGAACATTGACAAACTAGACAGTTCTCTAAGGAGGGCAGCCAAAATGGGAAGGGACCTGTATACCATGCCATATAAGGTTCAGTCAGAGGAACAAGAAATGTTTAGCCTAGAGAAGAGATTTACAAGATTTGCAATAGGTATCCGCAGGACGAGCAAGGAGAAAATGGATTAGATTTGTTCTATATGGCCCCAGAGGCCAGAACTAGAAACAATGGAGCGTTTTCAACTAAATATAAGAAAAAAGTTCCTAACACTCAGAGCTATTTGGCATGGGAATGAGTTACCACAGGAGACAGGAAGCTTCATGTTATTCTTGCTATGACAAGCAGAGGTTGAAAGAGGATAATCTTTCCCTGGATGTGAGGTTTGGACTCTATGCAATGCCCTCTAAAAACCCTTCTGGATCTCAGATTCTAGAATCCTCACCTCAAGGGCACCTCTTCTCTTCCATGTTTTGTGACTTTTGTTATTTGTTCTAGCAATGTCACAGGGACAAATGGAAACATTTTCATCCTTACAAATTTTGGAACATGTTTGTTGGCAAGAGGAATAAAAACAATTCTCAGAGTTGGCAGGGAATTCAGGACGATGATATCTAGGATCATAGAATCCTACATTTTGAGCCAAAAAGGACCTTAGGGGTCATTTAATACAAGTCCTTCATCTTAGAAATAAAGAAACTAAAGGGGGGTGGCTAGGTGGCGCAGTGAATAGAGCGCCGGCCTCGGAGTTTGGATGACCCGAGATCAGATCCGGCCTCAGAAAATGAGCACCCACGCATAAATCAAATGACTAGCCGTGTAACCTTGAGCAAGTTACTTAACCCCAATTGCTTTTAAAAAAAAAAAAAAAGAAACTAAAGGCCACAGAATTTAGATGACTTGTCTAAGATCCTACAGGTAATAAGCAGCAAAAAAAAAGATTTCAAATTCAGGTCCCCTGAGTACTCAATCTAAAGACTTTTCCAAAATCTAAGCACGTTTTCACTATATTCTGCTGTTTCTAATGCAATCTCAACTGGATTGCTCTCGAAGTGGAATGTTCCTAAGCAGGAATCTTCTCCATAAATTCTACAATAGATTTAAGACAATGTAAATAAATGTTCCTTGGAAAATTCAGTAGGTCCTTTAAATGGGATAAGGGGGAAAGGAGTGAGGCAGTAATGATTTTTGTTTGTTTGCCTGTTTGTTTTAAGATACAACCAAGATATGAATGCTTTGAAGTACTATAACCATAATTCCACGAGGGGGTGCTCCTACACACACTTTTGGCTTCCATGACAATGCATTATCAGAAGTTGGGAAATTACAAAATCATACAGCTAGAAGGGACCTTAGAATGTAGAAGACAGAATTTCAGAGATGGAAAGGACCTTTGAGCATTGAACACAAAATATCAGAGCTGGAAGTGCACTTAGAACAGGGCATCTTAGAGGCAAAAGTAATCCTAGAAGGTCAGTGCTGGGAGGGATGTTGCAGATAATATAACTGAGACTGAGATTTTAAATTACTCATAAAAGGAAGGGTATAGAGCAAGTAAAAGGCAAAACTCAGGACTTGACTCCCAAGTCAGTCTTCTTTCCCCAAAGCCAATGAATTAAAGAGCAGTACAGCTTACTGTCTGTTTTTTTCAGCATGTCTGGCCAATGGGGTAATATGGTTAATTCAGTTATATATGAGGGGGGGAAAGGGATTTAGATTTAAACATCCTTTGATCTTTCTAAGCAAACCAAGCCTCCTTTCTCAGGATCAGCATCACTACAGAAGAGTTTATCATCAATATGCTGACAGCTTGGTACCAAATTCTATGGATATAGAAATTCATGAAACAAAAATAAAATGAAATAAAATAAAATAAAAATGGTCTTCACTTGTTTGTATTCCCCTTCCATTTCTTTAGTGATACTTGCAGAGTGGCAGCTATGGAGTCAAAGGATACTCAAGGTAGCATCAATTTTACTGCCAATGAACATTAGCTAAGCATACACAGAGAAGAGTCATGCTAGAGAAAAGTTTAATTTATAAGGACATTGATGAATTGATTCTTAAGACATTCTCAAGAAGGGAAAATATCTAACTCCTGGACTGATGGGGGAGTTCTGTGGGATGGATTATGGACTTTGAGACTTCAAATAAAAATGGCAATGTGAAATGTTCTAGCTAAATCCTACTATTTTTCCCCTAAAACTATCTCCAAAAAAAAGAAGAAGCAATTATACCATATGAAATAAAAGATCAATAAGCAAAATAGGTAAATGAAAAGAATCTACACTAAGTTAATCTTCATGAAAGGCAAAGCAAAACAACACAGACAAATCAACAATGGAGCACCCATGCTATAGGTGTGTTAATAGGCTCTGGATCACACCAACTTCTCTCCAGAAATTATACAGCCAAGACCAGTTTGGATGAATCAGTCAGGTGGGGCAACTTTCATCAGCTATTTGTAGTGAAGAAACTGAAAAAATATGTAAACTTGAGAAAATCCCTAATAAAACAAAAAAAAAAAATACCATTGGTTAAAACAAGAAAGAAGAAAAGAAACCTCAGGATAAAATTTCCAAAGCAACAAATAATTTACTAGCAATTATACATAGAAAATGTATTATCCACAAAGATTCCAAGAACTAAAGGAAGACCTATTAAAAGAATGAATGAAAAGACAAAGAATGAGAAAAGGAATGAGTTGAGTATTCTTAAGGAAAAATTTGAAAGAAAATAAATTACTTACAACAAAAGATATAAAACATTACCAAATGAATAAGCACTCAGAAAAAAGGGATAGAAAAGAACAGTACTACAAAATGCAAATGATACAACGAGAAATAGCAAAAAATAATAATAATAAAATTTAAAACTACTTGAAATACCTACTATAAAAAATTGATCTTGAGATGATGAGTAATGGCCTTGAGAAGATGAGAAATCTCTGAGATCCCTGAAAAGTATGATGAAACACAAAACCTAAATATTGTATTTCAAGAAATCATAGAAGAAAATTGCCCACAACTTTTAGATTCAGACAGAAAATTCCAAATAGATAGAACACACAGGTCAAAACTTGAAGGAATGCCTGTTTAACACACAGAGAAATCTAATTTACAATTTATATGAAACTCTAAGTCAAAGGGAAAAACACTATTAATAGGAAAGAAGAAAGGAAGGAAGGAAGGAAGGAAGGAAGGAAGGAAGGAAGGAAGGAAGGAAGGAAGGAAGGAGAAGGAATGAAGGAAGGAAGGGAAAGGATGAAGGATGAAGGACCTAGGAAAGGAATGGATAGGACAGGACAAGTTAGGAGCTTATCACTTTTAGTACTTGGAGCACATAAGAAAAGACTATAAGGGGCAGCTAGGTGACACAGTGACTAGAGCACCAGCCCTGCAGTCAGGAGGACCTGAGTTCAAATCTGGCCTCTGACACTTAACACAAAAAAATAGCTGTGTGACTTTGGGCAAGTAACTTAACACCAATTGCCCTCCAAAAAGAAAAAAAAAGAAAAAAGAAAGAAAGAAAAGACTATAAAGCATGAAAATTTTAAGTAATTAGGAATCTCACAAATTTTATCTGTACTGGGTAAAGGAATGTTGAGAGAACAAAGACTATAAAGTAGTAAACAGGAAACTGGGCTGAATCAGGGAAAGAGAAGTGGGATCAAAAAGAAACAGCACAGTTAGAAAATAGTTACAAGTAAACAGTCTTTGTTGTTGTTCAGTCATTCACAACTCTTTGTGACCTCATTTGTGATGATGTGAGGTGATGAAAGTTTGTACCAGGTGATGGAAGTATCAGAAAAACAAAAAAAGGAGGGGGGAGGGATGGTATATACAAGAGATGTTTTGAAGGTAGAAATAACAGGACTTGTAAACATTGACTATGGGGCAGGAGAGAGGGTTACAGAAATTTAACAGTTGAGGATGGTACCTAGTTTGGAAACCTCAGTGCCTGGGAGAAGGGCTACCTTCAACAATAATAGGGAAATTAGGAAGAGGAGAGGGTTCTGGGTAAAAGAGAATGGGTTGTTGTTTTGGTTTTGGTTTTTATTTTTAAACAAATGCTTTACTAACTTCTTTTTTCTTTTTTTTAAAGCAATTGGGGTTAAGTAACTTGCTCAAGGTTACATGGCTAGTCATTGTTTATGCGTGGGTGCTCATTTTCTGAGGCCGGATCTGATCTCGGGTCATCCCAACTCCGAGGCCGGCGCTCTTACTCACTGCGCCACCTAGCCACCCCTTTAGGGCGATTGGGGTTAAGTAACTTGCCCAAGGTTACATGGCTAGGTTTTTGTTTGTGTGGATTAAGTGTCGGAGGCCGGCTCGGAACTCAGGTCCTTCTGACTCCGGGGACTGCGCTCTATTCACTGTGCAACCTAGCCGCCCCCAATAACTTGCCCAAGGTCACACGGCTAGGTTTTTTTTTTTGTTTGTTTGTTTGTGTGTGTGTTAAGTGTCTGAGGTCAGATCCGAACTCAGGTCCTTCTGACTCCAGGGCCGAAGCTCTACTCACTGCGCCACCTAGCCGCCCCTAATAACTTCTGTATTACATCATTCATTTCCACCAGATTTTGAGTTACAATCATTTCCCCCCATTATTCCCCTACCCAATCTCCCAGAATAGCAGTCCCACAAGATATGGCTTCCTCCAATCTGCTCTCTGCCATACCTTCTCCCATACCCCCTTCGACTTTTCCATTAGAGGAAGGTGAATCTTTGTGTCCCAATGCCTGCACATCTTATCTCCCAATTATAAGCAAAAGAGTATTAATAATAGTATCTATATATATTTGAAACATTTAATGTTAAGACCTCGAATTTCAGATCCATTTCCTTCCTCCTTGTCACCCATTCCCTCTGGGGAGATAAGTAATTCAGTATATGTTGTACATGTCTAGCTATGCAAAACATTATCATAGTAGATATATTGTGCAAGGCTGCTTATAATTCCCTGCCACTCATCCCACCCCCCACCTGGTCCATTCCCTACATGATCCTGTCCCTCTTCTATAGTGGGTACTTCAATCCTCCCCTCCCCCCAAGGATACCCTCCCATCCATCATCCCTCCTCTCATCCCCCTTCCCCCTATTCTGCTGTAGGTTGAGATATCCCATTTAGTATGCATGTCATTCTCTCCCTGAACCAAATTCAATGAGAATGTGGTTTTGCCTTTTTTGCCTTCCTATTCTCCTCCTTGCTTGCAACCACTTCCCCTTGCTTCTTCTACATGAGATAGTTTACCCTACCGTGTCTCTCCCCATCTCCTCTTGCCACTTTCCTCTCTCACCTCATAATTTCATCCCTTGAGTATTCTCCCTTCCCAACAAATTCAACCTATGCCCTTTATCCATATACAACTGTAACCATATACACACACATTCACATATGTATTCATATGACCACACACCCTTCTTCCATTGTTTTCATAGTGAGAAAGATATCATCAGTCACAGTTATTGCTTTTCCATATAGGAATGTATATAGTTCAACTTTGATAATTTCCTTTTAATTTCTTTTCCCTGATTACCTTCTCAGGCATCTCTTGCTTCTTGCGTCTGGATGTCAAATTTTCTATTCAATTCTGTTTTTTTTTTCCTCAGGAATGCTTGAAAGTCCTCTATTCCACTGAATGACCATATTTTCTCCTGAAACAAAATATTCAGTTTTGCTGGGTAGGTGACCCTTGGGTTCATTCCCAGTTCTTTTGCCCTCTGGAATATCATATTCCATGCCCTTTGATCCCTCAGTGTAGAAGCTGCCAGGTCCTGGGCTATTCTGATTGTGTTTCCACAATATTGAAATTGTTTCTTCCTGGCTGCTTGGAGTATTCTCTCCTTGATCTGGGGATTCTGGAACCTGGCTATAATATTCCTGGGAGTTTTCTTTTTGGGATCTTTTTCAGGAGGTGATCTGTGGATTCTTTCAACCTCTATTTTGCCCTCTGGATCTAAAACATCAGGGTAGTTTTCCTTGAGAATTTCTTGAAGGGTGATTTCTAGGTTCTTTCTTTGATTATGGCTTTCAGGTAGTCCAATAATTTTTAAATTGTCTCTCCTGGATCTATTTTCCAGGTCAGTGGTTTTTCCCATGAGATATTTCACATTGCCTTCTAATCTTTCCTTTGTTTGGATCTGCTTACCAGCATCTTGATTTCTCATAAAGTCATTAGCTTCCATTTGCTCCAGTCTAACTCTGAAGGAATGAATCTCCTCAGTGAACTTTTGAGATTCTTTTTCCATCTGGCAAATTCGACTTTTTAAGGCATTCTTCTCCTCATTACCCTTTTGGGCCTCCTTTGCCATTTGAGTTAGTCTATTTTTTAAGGTGTTGTTTTCCTCAGTCAGGCTGTTGATCTTCATTTCATACTTTTCCTGCATCCTTCTCATTTCTCTTTCCAATTTTTCCTCCACTTCTCTTATTTGATTTTTAAAGTCCTTCTTAAGGTCCTCTATGGCCTGCAAACCGCTCATGTTTTCCCCTGGGGCTTTTGGAGCAGGACTTTTGACCTCACAGTCCTTTTCCCGCTCTATGCCCCCAAAATAGGAGTCTAGGGTTGTATTTTTCTGTTTCCTTTGCCTTGGCATGTTGCCACTTGATTACCTGACTTTTGGGCTTGTTGCCACACTATGGCTTTAAGGCCAGATAAAGGAATTTTCATCCTGAACGTGTGGGGGGCAACTTCCGTTTCTGGCAAGCTGTAAACCCACCCACAACTTCCACCCTAGATCACAATCCAGATCCAGGGAGGTTAAAGCAAGAGCGATTACCCCCCAAGACTGATTGCTGCATCTCCCTACAGTTAGCATGCAGGCCAAGAGCTGGAGCTGCCTCTGAAAACTACAAAATGGCGTGTCTCCTCAGGGGCTTCTAGCCCCCAGGGGAGGAAGCTGACGCATTCCCCAAATACTGGTCCCAAAGTCCATAGGACACTAACCTCTTACTTTGTTCTAGGCATGTCTGTGTTGATAATTCTGGAGTCGCCACAGCTGCTGGTGTTCTGGGGTTCCTCCAGCTGGCTGCTGGCCCTGCCGCCCTGGGGCTAAAACCTCAGTGCTTGGCTTGGCTCCCTGCACTCTGAGCGCTGCACACTGCCAGCTCCCAGACCACTTCGCTGGTCCTTCCTGCAGAGCTCCTGGGCTGTCCTCAGCGGGAGGTTAGCTTCTCTGTGTCGTTCTGTGGGTGCTGGGGCTCCAGAAGTTGTTCAGAGTGTCCTCTTTTACATAGTTTGGGGGAAATCTTGGGGCAGAGTGGCTTGGATGAGCTATTTCTACTCCGCAGTCTTGGCTCCGCCCCTTGTTTTGTTTTTTTTAATATTGAGTTTAAGGTATCTACAGAATATGTGAGTAAGACATGCAATTGGAAGTTGGAAATATAAAGCTGGAGGCCAGGAGATAGGTTAGGGCTGGGTGGGCAAAGAGGATTATTTGGGATTCATCACCATAGAGATGATCATTAAATCCATGGGAGCTGATGAGATGACCAAACAAAATATTATAGAGGGAAGGAGAAGAGAACCCAAGGTAAAGCTTTCAGGGGCAGAGCATTAAAAGCCTAGAGGATAATCCAGCAAAGGAAACCAAGAAGTGGTCAGACAGGTAAGAGAAGAACCAGAGGAGAGTAGTGGCAAGAAAACCCAGAGAGAAGACAGCATCAAGCTATGAGGGTGATCAACAATTACAAAAGTTGAAAAGAGATCAAGAAAGATAAAGACTGATTATTTTTTTCCTCCTTTTTGGAGGGGGGAGGGCAGGGCAATTGGGGTTAAGTAACTTGCCGAAGGTCACATGGGTAGTTAAGTGTTAAATGTCTGAGGTCACATTTGAACTCGGGTCCTCGTGACTCCAGGGCTGATTCACTGCAACACATAGCCACCCCAAAGACGGATTTTTTTTAAAAGGTCATTAAATTTAAGAGTTAAGAGATCATTGGTATCTTGTAGACAGAAATTTAGCTAAATAATAAGGTTTTAAACCAAACAGCAGAGAGTTGAGAGCTAAAGGAGAGGAAGTAGAAGTGTTGTTTGTAGCTGACTTTTTCTTTTTATCAAATGCTTTATTAACTTCTAGTTTACATCATTCATTACCGCAAGATTTTGAGTTACAAATTTTCTCCCCGTTTTTCCCCTACCCACCACCCCAAAATATCGATTCCACTGTATATCCCCTCCTCCAATCTGCTCTCTCCCATATCTTCTCCCATAACCCCTCTGACTTTCCTGTAAGGCACAGTGGATCTCTATGTCCCTGTATATCTTATTTCCCAGTTACATACGAAATAATATTAATAATAGTATATATACATATAAAACATTTAATTTTAAAGCTTTGAATTCCACATTCATTCCCATCCTCCCTTGTCACCCACCCTTACTGGGAAGATAATAAGCAATTTAATATAAATTGTACATGTGTAGCTATGCAAAACATTTCCATAATGCATATATTATAAAAGACTGACTATATTTACCTCTCTCCTGTCCCACCTCCCATTTGTTCTAATCTCTACTTTGACCCTGTCCCTTTTCAAAAGTGGGTGTTTCCAACTTGCCTCACCCCAAGCCCTTCCATCCTCCCCCCTCTCATCTCCTTCCCCCTTACTCTCCTATAGGGTGAGATACACTATTTAGTGTGTATGTCTTTCCCTCCCCAAGCCAAATTCAACGAGAATAAGTTGACCCATCCCCTTTTTCCTTCCTGTTCTTCCCCTCCATTGTGACCATTTCCCTTGCCTCTTCTATATGAGATAGTTTACCCCATTCTACCTCAGTCCTTCTTGTCTCATTATATTCCTCTCTCATCTCTTAATTTCACCTTTTAAGTATCATCCTTTCCTATTAAATTGGTCCTGTGCCCTCTATCATTTCATCCCAACACTGGGGTTTTTGCAGCTGCCAAAGGTATTAGTTGGGTGCCCTCTCTGAAGCCTCCACATGCTCTGGCAAGCTGATCACATACCCCAGAACCCCCATCTTAGACTGCAATCTAGATCCAAGCAGGTTAAAGCAAAAGCGATTACCCCTCAGACTATTTGCTTGGTCCCCCTACTATCTGCGGGCCAGGAGCTGAAGCTGCCATGTGGCAGTGGCTGCATGGCCAATGTGCTTCAGCTGCTTCTCACCCAGGGGGCAAAGGCCTACTTCACTTCCAAACTACCATATCCCAAAGCCCACATTTCACTGACCTCTCACTTTTTCCTTAGTTTCTATGGGTTGAAAATTCTGGAAACCACCACAGCTCCTGGTGATCTGAAGTCCCTCCAGCTGGTGGCTGGTCAGGACTGCCCTGAGGCTAAAACCTCCAACTCCAGCAGGGCTGGGGTCGGCTCCCAGAGCACTTCACTGGCCCATTCCTGCTGGCCTCAGTGAGAGGTTAGTATTTCTGTGTCATTATGTGGGTTCTGTAGCTCCAAAGTTCATTCAGAGTCCCCTTTTTGCATGAATTTGAGGAGGTAGAAGCCAGAGCCATGTGGAAGTCCTATTTCTACTCCGCCATCTTGACTCTGCCTCTCTGTAGCTGACTTTTTCAAGTTTAGCAAAAAAAAAAAAAAAAGAGGCTATAGGTCTGACCTATATCCTATTATAGGATGATGATTATCAGGGATGAATAGAATAACCCTCTCATTTTATACCCTCTCATGTAGTTTTCCTTTTAATTCAGTGTTTGTGTATTTGTTTTTCTTTATTCCTTTTCAGGCTTTACTCCACATTTTCCAACATACCTATGGGTCATGCTGCATGAACTTCTATATTATGAAATATCACTCTTATCCTAGAATTCACATGTTAAAATATTTTCCACTTATGAGACCTCTACACTTGATTCAATGGTTGGTTAGTCATAGAACCTCCATTTAAGGAGGGTGCTCAGGCCGGTTATGTCTTACTTTTCCTATGACATACTCATGCCCAATTCCTTCATCTAACCCCTCCTCTTCCAATGTGCTTCTCAACTGCCATGTATTATGTTCCCCCATTAAAATATAAGCTCCTAGCAGGCAAGGGCTATCTTTCTTTCTGCTTTAATGTGTGTTTCCAGCATTTAGCAGATTGCCTAATACCAAGTAAGTACTTTTGGTTGAGTCACTTTTTCAGTCCTGTCTTTGTGACCCCTGTCGGGATTTTCTTGGCAAAGATAGTGGAGTGATTTGTCATTTCCTTCTCCAGATCATTTTTTCAGATGAGGAAACTGAGGCAAACAGGGTTAAGTGACTTGCCTAGGGTCACACACCTAGTAAGTAAGTATCTGAGGCCAGATTAGAACTCAGGAAGATAGCTCTTCCTGACTCCACGCCCAGCACTCAAATCCATCTACCTGCCCTCAAAGGCTTAATAAATGCTTGTTAACTGATTGAGTTTCCCATTACAGAGGCTAAGGATTCAACTTCTACTTAGCCCCTAAGAGTAGAACTAGGAGCAAAAGGGGCAAATTAGGGAGACATATTTAGGCTTTGATGGGATTCAGGCTCTGGAAACCCCCTTGAACTCTCCTTGAATCTTCCCACTGGATCTGGCATTTGCCTAAGGCTATAAGTCTTTTCATTATTGCTATGCCCAATTCTCTTTTTCCCCCCAGTCCAGCCCTCCATTGTATGTTATATCTGAATTGCCTTCTGATACTTCCCAGACTTGATCCTATCAAAATCCCATTCTCTTGGTTCCTGGCCTCCAACTTCTAAGTCATCCCAGCCCACTGGCTACTCCCATGAAGATCTTCTCTAGACCCCTTCTTCCCCAGAGTACTGGGTCAACTCTAGATCCCTCCCACAGTCTTTCTGTATATAAGATCCATCTCAGCCTCCATTTAGATGCTCAGATTCAATCTAGCCTACTTGTCAATACAATGCTCAGATTCCTTAAAAGTCTAGCTAATATAGGGAGTGAATGACATGCACACTAAATAGGGTATCTCACCCTAGAGGAGAGTAGGGGTGAAGGGGATGAGAGGGGGAATGATGGGGGGAGGGCAGGTTGGGGGGAGGTAATTTGGAAGCTCACACTTTTGAAAAGGGACAGGGTCAAAGTAAAGAGTAGAACAAGTCGGGGGTGGGATAGGATGGAGAGAAATATAATCAGTCTTTCACAATATATCCACTATGGAAATGTTTTGCATAGCCACACATGTACAACCTGTATTGAATTGCTTATTTTCCTAGTAAGGGTGGGTGGTGAAGGAGGAAGGGAAAGAATCTGGAATTCAAAGTTTTAAAATCAAATGTTTCAAAAAACCAAATGTATATATTTACATGCAACTGTGAAATAAGATATATAGTCACTGGAGCATAGAGATCCATCTTGCCCTACTGGAAAGTTAGAGGGGGGATAGAGGAGGTTATAAGTGAGAGCAGATTGGGGGAGGGGGTATTCAGTGGGTTTTTGGGGTGGTGAGTAGGGGAAAGATGGGGAGAAAATCTGTAACTCAAAATCTTGTGGAAATGTAAACTAAAAATAAACATAAAATTTAATTTAAAAACAGAAGATACACATAAATAAAAATAAAGTTTAAAAAGAAAAGTGAAAAGAGAGAAGAGTCTAGCCAATACTGAGATTTCTTAGGAGTTTGACCAATATGGCAGATCTTTAATAAACTTTGTTTTTCTTTGACTGAAAGAAGACTTGGGTCAAGTCATTTGTGCAGGACGGTTGTGTCACTATTTCAGGATCCCAGCACCCCTAAACCTCAACAGCTGCATATAATGGAAAAAAAAAAACGACCTATCAACCAGAACTATTCAAAAGGGAAATGACCTGTCTGAACAAGCAGTGAATTTCTTGTTACTGGAAGATGTGGTGCAGTGGATAGAGAGCTGGCCTGGCCTTGGAGTCAGGAACTCTTGAGTTCAAATGTGACCTCAGAAACTTACTGTGTGACCAACAAGATTTTTTTTAAAAGACCTAAAACCACTTTTTGGAGATTTTTTATAGGACATGCTCCTTTGATGCCCAACAAGAGACCCTCAGAACAAAGGGTGAACCCCGGGGAGGGTTAAGGGGACAGCACAAACAAGAGTTGTATAGACTCTGAAGGCATGATTGTACTCACAAACTGTGCTACTGGAGTAATTTTCCAATAAATTCTCCAATAAATCACAATAAGATCATGGATCCAACAAGCTAACAATCTTTCTAAAATATATAAGAATGCCTTCTTGCCTCACAAGATGGCTGTAAAGGCACAATTTTGCCTTAAACTAAGGGGAGTTACAAAAAAAAAGTTTGCTGTTTTCCTCAACTTCCCCATCCCTGTGCCTGTTCAGTAACATATACTGTAATATCTTCTTCTTGCTTCCTTTGCATCATTGCTTCCTGTATTCTCATTTTAGCCTTAAACACAAAAAGGCCAGTGTTAGTGAAAGAAAAAGAAAAATTTTAAGTAGGGCAGAGAGAGACTGTCTTAATGTTAGGAATTTTCCTAACTGAAGATGCTGCTCTTATGATTGAATCCCTATCGGGATTGAATTTTTATCTGATATAAACTCCTTACAATAGAGAAAAGGATAGTGTGGACTTGCAGGTCATCATATTGTTCCTAGGCTGAAACAATAACAAAAACCTATTCAATTGTTTTAACTTGGTGTGACTGATTAAATCTCCAGAGAGCTAGGGAGGAGGAAGGAGAGTACTGTGGTGGGAAGGAGAAAAAAAAGACTTTAAACCACCTTCACACACATCCCGCCCCCACTCTCCACCCTAGGTGTTATTAGGTCAGGCCTAGGAAAGGTTCAGCTCTATGCCATTCATCAGAGAAGGGAGAACAGAAAGGAATAAATACTATTTGATCAGCAGGATCCTCCCGGGAACACCTGCTGTTGTTATACTGGAAACCTGGAGCAGTTACAGAGCCACCGAATAACAGAATTTAAAGGTTAGAAGGAACCTAAGCAGCTACTTAGCCCAAACCAGACCCAACAGGAATACTTACTCTAACACACCTGACAAGTGGTAATCTGATCTCAACACAGAGACCTTCAAAGAAAGGAAATTCAACAATTCACCTTCTTTCTAGTTAACTTCATTCTCCTTTTGGACTATTAGGAAGCTTTGCCTTATGCTAAGCTGAAATTTGCCTCTTCGTAGTGGTGGTAGTGGTAAAAAATTGGAAATTAAGGTGATGCCCATCGGTTGGGGGATGCCTGAACAAGTTGTAGTATGTGATTGTGATGGAATGATGAAAAACTTGGAAAGACTCGTGAGCTGATGAAAAGTAAAGTGAGCAGAATTAGGAGAGCACTGGAGACAGTAACAGCAACATTGTACTGATAACCACATGTGAAAGACAGCTATTCTGATCAATGCAATGAATTATCTACAACAGTTCCAAAAGATTCATGGTGAAAAATGCTGTCTACCTCCAGAGAAAAAACTGATGAGCTCTGAGAACAGATTGAAGCAATTTTTTGCACTTTCATTATTTTTTTGACCTTTTTTTGGCAATATGACTAATATGGAAATGTTGTGCATGGTTTCACATGTATAATGGATGGCATATATTGTGCCTTTCTTTTTTTTAATCTTGCGTTTCACAATGGGTGGGGGAAGGGTGGGAAGGAGGTAGAGAATTTAGAGGTCAGAATTTTTAAAAGTGAATGTTAAATTTTGTTACATGTAATTGTAACATAAAATAACTAAAAATGTTATTTATGAATAAATAAATTTGCCTCTCTGTAGTTTCCAGCAGTTGTCAATATTGTCATCCATTTTACCATTCAATATGCTCACAATTATGAGTTAAAAAAATGTGTTCTTTGAATAGTATAACAGAAATGTGTTAATGTTAATTTTTAACCATCTAATTAAAAAAATCTAGAATCCTTGAATATGGAATGTTATTGTTTTAACCCTCAAGCACATCTTCTGGTCATGGCTTCCTTCTTCCATGTTCTTAGAGGAGTCAGCATCCAAAACATATCATTGTTTATTTCAAGAATCTTTATTGCCTTTATGATTCTGGCAAAACAGGTTTCATGATGCTATTCAGTCTTCACTGAGAGGTCTGACAAGACCTTTTATCTCCCCTTTATCTAGCCATGAGTCAACTCTTCCTAGATTTTCTCCCTTGAAATTATTTCCCCACACTTTCACAACTACCATTGCATGAAAAATATTTTTAATTTCCCCCCCTTTTCCTACACATGAGTCACCTCATAATTTTTTTTCCTGAAATCTATTGGCTTCTGAAACTTTTGTTCTGACATATATTTCAGTCACCTAGTCTACTCTTTAAAGTTTTATTGACACCTATTATTTTTACATTATAATTATTTCTGGATATAGCACTCCCCATAATACACTGCCACCACACCTACAGTGAGTCTTCCCTTATAACAAAGGGGAGAAAAACAGTTAATCAAAACCAACATGTAGACCATGAATTTAAAATCACACACCCTTAGTTCCTCATCTTTACAATGAAGAGAAGGAAGCTTACTTCCTCATCTCTTCTCCAATGCAATATAGGTCATTATAATTATGCAGCATTAGGTTCCACTTTATTGGGTTTTTTTTAAATGTTATTATAATCACTTAGCTTTTGGTTCTGCTTACCTACTCACTGTGCATTAATTCATTCAAGTCTTCCACTATTTTTCTAAACTCCTCATATTCATCATTTTTTATGGCTCAGTAATATTCCATTATTTTCATGTTTGACAGATTTTTCAGCCATTTTCCAGCTGATGGGAATAGCTAGACGGTGCAATGGATAGAGTGCCATACCTGGAATCAGGAAGACCTGATTTCAAATCCAGTCTCAGAAACTTATTAGTTAAGTGACCCCGGATAAGTTGCTTAACCCTATTGGCCTCAGTTTCTTCATCTGTAAAATGATCTGAAGAAGGAAATGGCAAATCCTCTACTGCCAAGAAAACCCCAAATGGGGTCACAAAGAGTCAGACCAGACAGAACAATAACAAAAACCAATTGATGAGCATTCTTTTTTCTAGTTCTTTCCTACTAAGAAAAGCATTCTTCACAGTAGTAAAAGACTAGAAGCAAAGTGGGTGCACATCAATTGGGGAATGACTGACCTGATATCATTGTAATGTGGGCTGGTCTGGGCATGCCCAGTTCTGGTAATATAGAGACCTGCAGCCCCTAACCTGAAACCTCCTTTGATTTTGACTGCCTTTACTTTTAAAACCGGGAGTTTGAGTTTATCTCCTTTTCAATTAGGCTCTTACTCTTATCTGCTATACCTAGTATGAATGCCATGAATTAAATAGGTGAGAAAAGAAAAATTATCTTTCCCCACTACCCTTTTTATACTTCAGCTCTGATGAATGGGTCTGGGGATATTTGTTTCTGTTCTATATTGTTTATCCTCAGTTTAAGGTGCAGGAAGTGATCTCAGACTGAAAGTTCAGGTCACAGTGACCTAGAGCCAGTATTATAGGTGGGGGTGGTACAGCAAACCAACCTGGGAACTGAGCTAAACTATGACCCTAATCCTCTTCCTCTCCCTAATGGGGAAGGAAATTATGCCTCTCATGTTAGGCTTGCAAGTTTATTTGTGATTATACTTTCTGAAGTAAATTTTTCTGCATAAAAGCTCATTTGACTTTGTGGTTAATGGGGTACAGAGGATCCCCTCTGCAATTGAGGAAACATCATTGATGAGGATTAGTCATTCATTCTTCTTCCATAATAGTCATATTGTAAAAGTAGAAATAAAACAAAAGGAAAAAAATATGGAAAAATATAAAGAAAGTGAAAATAGTATGCTTTGACCTGCAATCAGATTCCATCAGCCCTTTCTCAGGATGTGAATAGCATTTTCCATCATGAATCTTTTAGCATAGTTTTGGATCCTTGTATTGCTGAGAAGAGCTAAATCAATCATAGCTGATTATCACACAGTGTTGCTGTTACACTGTGCAATGTTCTCCTGGCTCTGCTCACTTCATTCAGCATCAGTTCATGTAAGTCTTTCCAGGTTTTTCTAAAGTTCAGCTGCTCATCATTTCTTATAGAACAATAGTATTCCATTGCATTCTTATACCACAACTTGTTCAGCCATTCCCCAACTAATGGGCTTTCCCTCAGTCTCAAATTTGCCACCACAAAGAGCTGTTATAAATATTTTTGTACAGTAGGTCCTTTTCCCTTTTTTATGCTCTCTTTGAGATACAGACCTAGTAGTGTTATTACTGAAAAAAAGATTATGCACAGTTGATTGCATAGTTACAAATTGTTATCCAAAATGGTTGGAACAGTTCAAAGATCTACCAACAAAGCATTACTGACCCAAATTTCCCACATCTTCTCCAAAATTTACCATTTTCCTTTTCTGACATATTAATCTGACAGGTGTGAGATGGTTAGTGTCTTTTGATAGGGAACCTAAGCCCCCTAATCCTCTTAAGGGTGTTGTAGAACTCTGAGGGGGAAAAGGTGAAATTAAAATATCTGTTCTTCAGGTAGAAGCCAGGGTGATCAGTGTTACATAAAAGTGCAATAAATGATGACAATATGAATAATTTAGATGAAATAAGTATCTACATGTTTCCTCTCTATTAGAAGCTGAAGAAGCCCCTAGGGAAAAAAAAAAGAAGGGAAAAGAATTTGGTGAGACACTAAGGTTTCAGCACATAAGTTTCTGAAGTTCCCAATTTCTTCCACCTTTGTCCTTAAAAATATTTCATACATTACAGATCAATTTTTATAATGGATGTAAGTGCAAAAGTTTAAATAAAGTATTAGCAATGAGATTTTAGCAATATGTCACAAAGATCATACATAATAATCAGCTGGGACTTATACCAGGAACACAGGACTGGTTCAATATTAGGAAAACTATAAGCAGAATTGACCATATCAATAACAAAACCAACACAAATCATTTAATTATGTCAGTTAATGCAAAAAACCTTTTTTTTTTTTTTTTTGCTTTTTTGGAGGGGGAAAGGCAGGGCAATTGGGGTTAAGTGACTTGCCCAAGGCCACACAGCTAGTAAGTGTAAAGTGTCTGAAGCCAGATTTGAGGTCAGGTCCTCCCGACTCCAGGGCTGGTGTACTATTTACCGTGCCAACTAACTGCCCCCTTCCCAAAAAGCCTTTTGACAAAATAAATCTTTTGATAAGAAATAACTTTTGACTGACAATTGGTGTCAGTCATGAAAAGAACGACAATTATACCTAAGTTGATTTACTTATCTGGTGCCATACCAATCAAACTACCAAAGAATTGTTTTGAATACAAAGTGAATAGATGAAAAAACTACTAGATTTCAAACTATATTACAAACTGTCAATCACCAAAACAATCTAGTACTATCTAAAAAACAGAGTGGTGAATCAATAGAATAGAGTAGATACACAATGCACAGTAGTAAACAACCATACCAATCTAGTTTTTGGTAAACCTAAAGATTTAAGCTTTTAAGGCAAGAACTCACTATTTGTGAAAAATTGCTAGGAAAACTGGGAAGCTGTTTTGTAGATTATAGATCAAAACATCTCACACCATATACAAGATAAGGTCAAAATGGGGACATGGTTTAGATATTTAGGGTTAAATCATAAACAAATTAGGGGTTTGTGGAAAGTTTTTCCTGTCAGATCAACAAGGAAAGAGTTGATGGACAAACAAAAGATAGAGAGGATCACAGAAGTAAAATGGATAATTTTGATTATATGAAATTAAATAGTTTTTGTACAAACAAAACCAATTCAGCCAAAATTAGAAGGAAAGAAAAAAACAGGAAGAGTGAAATTGATGGGGTGCTTGGGATATATATTTGTAACATCAATCTATGTTTGTAATATCAGTTTGTAACATCAGTTTGTAAATAGGGTGCTTTGGGATCTATGTCAGTAAAATCAATTTGTAAAACCAGTCTGTAAAATCACATTTTCCCCCCAACCCAGCCTCAGAGCATTAACACTGCCCCTTCCCCCTGCCAGCACTCTGCCCAGCAATAGCTTATGAACTGTTTATCTCTGTTTGGAACAATAACAAGCTACATATGAATTTTTCACTAAACTATCTATAAATATTTTCGCTTAGGCAAATGTTATCTCCCCTAGTAGAGTGGCCAGCAGCACCATGAATCCTTCAATACCTATCTATAGGTTAACTCCTTAGCCAATTATACCCATACTGAGTCTCTGTTAGCTTTGGTTCCAATCATCCATCTTGTCAAACTTGACATTGATGGATGGCACACTGGGCACTCCTCAGTCAGCCTTGACCACTGGCTGACTTAGTGACTTGTCAGGCCTAAAACCACACCTCCAGGTAGCCCCTCATTGGGCTATTTCTGAGTGAATTATGGGCAATACGCCTGCCAGTTGATATTAAAAGTGCATGTTCCTTTAAGCACTGACCACTCCTTAACTCCTCCCTAATCCCATCCTTACTCACCTAGTTAGCATAATTTACACCTGATTTACTGTCTTGACTCCTTAAAACTATACCTGTGATTTCTGTAATGTTGCAGCTTCCCTAAGAACTCTTGCCCACTGTGTGCTATGCAGTGTAACAATAAACATTTACAGTCTCAGCTTCCAAGTTTGCTTGAGCCTCGTGAAAACTTTCCAGACTGAATTTCAGGGTTTCTGGTCACTGATAGTGATCAGGGTCCTTGGTAGAACCTATTACCCTTCCCTCATCATAATTTTACGGCAAGTTTCTCTGATAAAGCCCTCATTTCTCAAATATATAAGGAACTGAGTCAAATGTATAAAATTTGGAGCTATTCCCCAATTGATAATTGTTCAAAATATATGAGCAAGCAGTTTTCAGAAGAAATCAAAGCTATCTATAGTTGTAAGAGGCAAAAAAAAAAAAACAACCCTCTAAGTCACTATTAATTAGCGATATGCAAATTCAAACAATTCTGAGCTACCACCTCCTATCTGTTAACCAGTCTAACAGACTGGTTAACATAACAGAAAAGGAAAATGACAAATGCTAGAAAGGATGTGGAAAAATAGATACACTAATGCACTGTTGGTGGAATTGTAAACTGATCCAACCTTCTGGAGAGCAATTTGAAATTATGCCCAAAGACCTATAAAACCATATATCCTTTGACACAGAAATATCACTGCCAGGTCTTTATCCCACAGAGATCAAAGAAAAAGGAAAGGGACATAAGTGTACCAAAATATTTATAGTAACTTTTTTTGTGATGTCAAAGAATTGGAAATTGAGGGAATGTCCATTAATTGGAGAATGGCTGAACAAGTTGTGGAAGGATATTGTATTTTAAGAAATACCAAGGGGGATGGATTCAGAAAAAACCTGGGGAAGATGTATATAAATTCTTGAGGAGTGAAGTGAGTAGAATCGGGATATCATTGTATTATAATAATGAGGCTATTGAGATCAGATCCAAGACAGTTCTAAAGGACTAATGATGAAAAATGCTATCCACCCCAGAGAAAGAAATGAAGAACTCTTGCAATCGAAGTATAGTTTTTTTCTTTCACTTTTTTGAATTCTTTTTCCTTTGTTTTCAACATGGCTAATATGGAAATATGTTTTATAAATTTATATGTATATAAATTTCATTATAAAACTTTATATAAACTATATATGAAATATTACATAAACTTCATAGATATAACTGATATATTGCTTACCTTCTCCATGGGTGAAGGAGGGACTGGAGGGAAGGAGAGAATTTGGAACTCAAAAAATATTTTCACGAATGCTTAAAATAAATAGTTTTAAAAAAGGAAAATATCTTATGCCTGCTATACTAGAAAAAAGGTAAAGGTGGCCACACTGGGACTGATACTATAAACAGGGTCACAGCTGCTGTTGTCCTTGATGAAATCCAAGACACTATCAGATGGTCAGTCAGTCAGTCAACAAGCATTTATCATTTACTGTGCACCAGGCACAATTCTAAGCCTGGGTATAGAAATAAAAGTTAGAGAAAAAAGGAGAGAAAGAGGGTCCCTGACTTCAAGGAGTTCCTATTCTAATGAGGTACAGCACATAGAAGGAAGCTGAAGAGGGCAGGAAAGAGTCAGAAAGGTGTCCCATGATGGAGAAGCCTATGCAGCCAGGGAGATGAAAAGAGGGAGGCCTGGGCATCTTTTTTAAATGGTGGTTCATCCAAACAAAAGGAGTTTGCAGGTGTGAATTCCAAATTTGAAATGATCTTATAGGATGGAGGCATTTGGAGGGCATGCTGGAGAAATTCTCCCACAGCCTGGTGCAAATTGGAAGCAGAACTTGTCTAAAAACTGTAGAAGCAATTTAGACCTATCTCAAGGCCAGAGACTTTTGAATGTGTCTGCTACTGTGACTCTTTCCAGTCTAATGGAAAGCCATAAGACTGCTCCAACTACCTACACTCCTCCTGCCTATTCTTGTTTACCAGTCTTTCCTATCATCTACAGGTGAGTGGGTGGCTTTTCTGAATAGCCTTCCAGAAGAGAAAATCTTAAATACAAGATGGAAGAGGTTCTAGAAAGATGTGGTTGCAAAAGTGATGCCTCAAAAAAGGAGCAGTGAATTTCCTTGACTTTTCAATATGTAAGCTAAACCATGTAGTTAGTGTTTGGTAACTGCCTATGTCTGTGAGGAAGGGGTGGAGAATGTGGTATTGATCAGAATGAAGTGAAATCTCAGTTACTTTGCCTTTCTCTGATTATCACTAATTTGCTGTGACCTTACATTGGCTTGTTAAGAGCTTGTAGTTCTTTTGAGTATTTTTTGTTCATAACATTTAACAATTCTGTTGGGGAACTGTCACAGGTGCTATATATTTTTCTATTTCTTTATTAATGAATATCATATCTTTATCAGCAATATTCAAGACAATTATTGTTTCTCCTGATAGACAATTTCCTCTTTATCTTAGCTGCACTGATTTTGTTCTCTAATCTAGTTCTGTATTAATATTGTAAAATAAATCTCCCATCCTTCTGCTCAGTCCTGGTTATTGGTATAAGAGCACATATACCTGGTGACCTAAGGACTCACTGTATTTCTTTCCCAAGTAAGTATAGTTCCTGTCTTGAGAAGCAAAACTACTATTTACCTGCAAGATTCCCTTCTTCCCCCACTGTTCAGAGAAATCCACCTGAAGTCCAACAAAGTCTGCAGGAAACTTAAAACATAAATTATAAAAGTTGGGGGAGGGGGTAAGAAAGCTTAGAAAACCTTCAATTAAACCCTCCTCGTTTGCATGAAGAAAACAGAGGAAGGAAGGAAACAAGCATTCAAGCTGCTCCTCATTTAAGCATCCAGGCACTGCACTAACCCTTTCCCAAATATTTCATTTGATCCTCACAAAAACCCTACAAGAAAGATTCTCTTATTAGCCTCATTTTACAGTTGAGTGAACTAAGGAAGACAGAAGGTAAGTAACTTATCAAGGGTCATGCAGCTACTAAATGTCTGAGGACAGATTTGAAATAAGGATCTTCTTGATTCTAGGCCCTTGATTCTCTCTGCTGCACTGCTTAGCTGCTTCAACAAGAGAAGAGAAGTTGGTTGCTAAAATAACAATTTCCACATTTGAGTTTGTTTTCTTTAAATCAACATTAAATGCACAGGATGTGGAAGATATATTCAAGTAGCATTGAAAGCCAAATGAAACTAGGAATATCAGTGAAGTGAGCTAGACTTTAGGCTACATAAGTCAGGCATCCAGAGTGAGGGAGGAAATAGTCCCCTTGTCCTCTGACCTATTCTAAATGGTACATATGGGTAGAATGACAGGTCTGGAGGCAGGAAAACTAATCTTTCTGAGTTCAAATCTGGCTTCAGACACTTACTAGCTGTGTGACACTGGGCAAGTCACTTAACCCTTTTTGCCTCAGTTTCCTCATCTATAAAATGAACTGGAGAAGGAAATGGCAAACCACTGTAGTATCTTTGCCAAGAAAACCCCAAAAGGGGCCACAAAGAGTCAGACATCACTAAAAATGATTGTACCATAGCAACAACAGTCCATATCTGGATACGAGATTTTATTTTATTTTTTGCTTTTTTTTTTTTAGCTTTTTGGAGGGCAATTGGGGTTAAGTAACTTGCCCAAGGTCACATGGCTAGGTTTTTGTTTGTGTGTGCGTTGTGTCTGAGGCCACATCCGAACTCAGGTCCTTCTGACTCCAGGGCCGATGCTCTACTCACTGCGCCACCTAGCTGCCCCTATTTTTTGCTTTTTGCAGGGGGAGAGCAGGGCAATTGGGGTTAAATGACTTGCCCAAGGTCACACAGCTATTAAGTGTTAAGTGTCTGAGGTCAGATTTGAACTCAGGTTTTCCTGACTCTCAAACCAGTGCTCTATTCATTGTGCTGTCTAGTTGCCCCAGGATACCACATTTTAGAAAAGACAAACTAGAGCATGTCAAGAGGAGAGCAACTGGAATGGAGAGATTTGGGGACTGTCATATAAAGATTATTTGACAGAATCAGTGGTGTGTAAGCTACAGGGGAAAAAAAAGACTCGGGAGACAGGATAGAAATTCTTCAGATATCAACAGGGTTGTCATGGAAGCCTAAGAGGTTTGATTTGCTCTGCTGAAAGTCATAAGCAGAAGCAGGTACAAAGGATGGAAGTTTGGAAAAGGCCAATTTCAGGTTGATCTAAGGGAAATAAGAGCTGGTGACCACCCTTTGACCCTTGCCCGGTTTGAGTCAGCTTAGCCCAGTCTTCTTCCAAGGGGAAACTTACAGATTTCTTCCAGCTATATGAATAGATAAGGTGGCTCTGCCCTTCCTCCCCTCATCCTGACTTACACCTTCCTGCACATCCTGTGCAACATCTGTTTTTGGAACATCCATTGTTCCTATAGAATCTGTGGAAACCAAACTGCTAGCTTTTCTCACAAGGTTGCTAAAGGAAAAGATTCTGGTTATACATGAGAGGAGCTGCAAGTAAGTTTTCATCATGTCCCTGTTGCCAGCTTATTACTCTAGAGACTGTGGGGAGCTTTTCCTTGGGTGAATTCAAGTGCTCTCTCTCTCTATCCCTCTCTCCCTCACCACACCCATCTCTCTCTCTCTCTCTCTCTCTCTCTCTCTCTCTCTCTCTCTCCCTGTTAAATGTCCCATTCACAATGGAAGAGCCCCTTCATTTTGTATTATCTTGTATGTATTCACTAGTATATACCTTCTCTGATTTATTTGGCTATGATTTGGATAAATAAATTTCTTTGCTATTCTCTATATGTGTTCATTATAGAATTGGTATTGGTGGGAATGGGGTCAACACTTAGATATAGGGCTTAGGGTTCCTCCCTTCCCTTCAGAAATAACAAAACAATCAGTAGTTCACGCTTGATTATATCCCCTAGACAAATAATATTTAAGGGAGCAGATAGATCGACTTCTTTTTTTAATTTTATTTATTTTTTATTAATTGATTAGTTTAGTTTTAGTTAACAAGATTCAATTCCATAGTACCTTGAGTTTCAAATTTCTTTCCCTCCCTCCCCCCACCCCCCACGACAGCATATAGTCCAGTATAGGATATGCAAATACATTCATATTAGACATTAGTCCAATTACAAAGGCATATTGTACTAGGTGGGATGAAAAATGGTAAAGAAGAAATAAAACCAAACAATGAAAAGAAAAAGATCAATTAGTTTGCTTCCATCAGGATTCAAGCTCAGTTCTTTCTAGTTATGTCTCTGGATATCGCATTTCTCTCCTTCATGAGTCTTTTAGGATTGACTTATATCACTGCACTGAAAAGAGTCCAGTCTGTCATAGTTGGTCATCACACATATGTTGTGTCTGTGATTGTATACAAATTTCTCCTGATTCTACTCTTCTTGCTCAGCATCAGTTTGTATAAGCCTCTCCAGGTAAATATGAAAACCGTCTCCTCCTCGTTTCTTATAGCACAATAATATTCCATCACATTCATATACCACAACTTGTTTAGCCATTCCCCAATTGATGGGCACCCCTTTAATTTCTAATTCTTTGCAACCACGAAAAGAGCTGCTATAAATATTTTTTGTACATGTGGGTCTTCCTCCCACTTCTATGATCTCTTTGGGATATAACCCTAGAAGTGGTATTGCTGGGTCAAAGGGTATGAAATTATTTATAGCCCTTTGGGCATAATTCTAGATTGCTCTCCAGAATGGTTGGATAAGTTCACAACTCCACCAGAAATGCATTAGTGTTCCAATTTGCCCACATCCTCTCCAGCATTTGTCATTTCCTTGTTTTGTCATCTTAGCCAATCTGACTGGAGAGGTGTGGTATCTCAGAGTTGTTTTGATTTTCATTTCTCTAATCAATTTAGAGCATTTCTTCATATGCTTATAGATATCTTTAATTTCTTTCTCTGAAAACTGCCTGTTCATGATAGATCAACTTCTAGTCTGACCCACCCCTACCTCCATCTCTTTTACTCTCCAAGAGTGGAGAGGGGCATTGGCCCCAATTACCTGTTTATTCTCCTCACAGGAATGAAAATTACCCTTAGAGAAGTGTGGGTGAAGAAGAATCTAGGAATGTCTATTCTATCTCCCTTCAACTCACAAAAAGACAGGCCTCTCCATACATAGAAGCTTCTTCGCACATGGGACTTGCTTCTTTTTCTCCTTATACAAAAATGATTTCATTTGATTTTCACAGTAATCCTGGGAGAGAGGTACTATTATTATTCTCATTTTGCAGATGAGAAAAATGATACTGAGAAAGGTCAAATGACTTACCCAGGGTCAGACAGCTAGCAAATATCTGGAACTAGATCTTAACTCAGGTCTTCCTGACTCCAGACCCAGCACTCTATGTACTGTACCACCTAGCTGCCTCTCCATAAAGCCTTTCCTGATCTCCCCACGTATCCATGCCTTCTCTTGCAAGGTTACCTTGTTCCTACTTTATCTGTGTTTCATGCCTACTCATACATCAGTTTTGGGTATACATATACATACATACATACATATATATATAAATATATATATGTGTGTGTGTATATATATATATATATATACATATATATATATATACATATATACACACACACATATTGACTTCCCTAAATAAGAATGTAAGCTCTTTGAGGGCAGGACTATTATTCTTTTATCTTTATGTCCCCAGTGCCTGCCATAGTCTCTGGTACATAGCAGAGGCTTACTGAGTGTTTGCTTAATATAGTAAGATCATATACGCAATAGTGAAATTGGAGGTTCATTGACAGTGGGGGAGAAGAAATTTTAAAAAGATTTCCTGGGAGTGATATATGAACAGGACCTGATATGAAAGGCCTGGATCATAGCAGAGGAGAGTGGCGAGCAAAGGTACAGAGCAGAGGTAGTATTGGACATAAATGGAGAAGGGTGAGGTTGCATTTAAAGTAAACAGGAACCTAACTATATTCTGAGGCAGTACATTCTATTTGGGGAGAGCTCATAAATGTTAAACAGTTATTTATTAGAGATGAGAAAATGTGCTTTCCTTATTTCATTAAAAAGAAGGAGAATCATTGCTTTGCAACATTGAATATATTATCAAACTCAGTTGGTGATAGTTAATTTTGCTGAATTTATTTTTTCTCATGTTATTTTTTGTTTTAAGGAGTGGCTCCTTGGTTATGGAAGGGAAGAGTACATTCAGAAATGAATCTTGTGTAAAAAGATATCAATAAAAATGTTCTCAAAAATTAAACTGGTAAAAAAAACCAATGTTGGATAAAACATTTCATTGTTTTGTTTTTGTTTTTGTTTTTGTTTTTATTTTTTTTGAGGAGGGAAGGCAAGGCAATTTTGGGTTTAAGTGCCTTGGCCAAGGCCACACAGCTAGTAAGTGTCAATTGTCTGGATCAGATATAACTCAGGTCCTCCTGACTCCAGGGCAGACTCTATTCACTGTACCACCTAGCTGTCCTGCACAAATTGTTTTTAAAATGTTATGATTTCCTCAAAATTCAGTGAAAATCCAGAACTTCCAGCCACTGACCTCAAAGGGGTAATAGAGCAGAAGAGAAAGAGCATTGGATAGGTAGTCAAAAGCTCTGAGTTTTAGTTCTGATTTTGTTCTTAGTATCTTGTGTGACCCTATGGAATCCCTGTCTTCACTCTAGGCCTGATGCCCACACTCTACCCCCAACTAGATTATTTCTAAGACCTACCCCCAAATCTAAGACTTCAGCATACTAGAAGGCCACTTGATACAGTAGAACTTGCCCTAGTCCTAATTTCAAATCTCAGCTCTGCCATTTGCCTTATTATTTATCTTTGGCAAATAATTTAATCCTTATGAACCTCAGTTTGCCCCAGTCCCCTTTGTAAAATTATAATGTTTACTCTAGAAATCTCATGGGGGTAGCTGTGAAGTTAAAATGAAATTATGTGGTGTATATGTCTGTGTCTCTGTCTGTGTGTGCTTTCTTAAATGTATGCATGTGTGCATATGTGTTTTCCTAAAAGTCTTAAGCTGCAATTTTAAGCTAATAAAGCTTGTGAATCAATTGTTACACAAAGGCATTATATGTCATTAACTATTGTTATTCTACATTCCAATATTACTGCAATGTAATAATTAATGTAAAAGTTGGTCAGCCAATAGCAACTCCTATTGGGAGTCCTTTAAGGTTGGTAATAACAAAACAGGTCATTTATTGACAGATACCTTATTAGATTTATAAACAACATCCATTCTGGGCCACTGGAACAATTTCTACCTTCTGAGACATCCCTGAGTAGGACTGGAATCCCTTGAAACAATGATGTTATTAGACTCATATTTCCAAGGCGTAGATCAGACATTCCATAGTCTTCGGTCAAAGTTCCCTTACAGTTCATACTAATTTATGTTCCGAGGTCTCCAGCTTGAAAGTTTTGTGGTGCTTGTGGGTAACTGCATCCACAGAAGAGGAATATAGAGGAAATCCAGGATGGCTTTCTTAGAACATGTGGCATTCACAAGATACTATGGAGGAGCTTCTCCTCTGAGATTCATTGTTTTTTGTTATTGGGTTCACAATTGCCAATATTATTGCCAAGGCAATATTCACAGTATCAATAGTGACTATAAATATGCTGGCATAGTTCTGAATCACAAAATATAAGAGACTTTCCATATATAAGACAAAAGCAAAACATTTATTCAGACACCAGAAAGCCAAATCACAACATCAGAAAAGTGAATTTGTCATAGCAACAAAGAAGTTAATATACATTATCACTGCAGGGAACAACACCATCCCAAAGCCTTCCCCCTGCTTGGCCTTTCCCACAAACCAACACTCAAAATCCTAGCTATCTCATTGCCTGTGTCCTCTCTCTCCCTCTGCTCTAACTGCTTTTACTCATGTCCTGTTCCACCCCTTCCTGCTCCATCCATTCAGCAAACTCTTCCCACCACAGGCTCCATGAGATTACATTAGGCTTATTAAGGGGCAGGGAAGATCTTCAAATTCCCATTACCATTACACCTGGGTACAATGTGAGCACAGCAAGAGCACAGGGTAAGTTTGGGAAGCTTCTTTACCCACCTTTTCATTGTCATGGCCCAGTTTGTCAACACCTTAAATAAACTGAACACTGTACTCCAGATGGAGAGTGATCAGGGTATAGGACAGTAAGATTTTTACTTCCCTTCTACTAGTAGATGCTCAAGAAATACTTAAATAAATATAAATACATGAATAGAATCATGAAATATTAGATCTGGAAGCCACCTTATATACATCTAAACAGAATGACAAACCCTCAGACTCAGAAGGGACCTTGGAGCTCACCTAATCCAATCTATAGCTATACAGAATTCACTGCAATAACATCCTATCAAAGCTGAGTGAAGAATCCTGGGTCCATCACCTATGGATCAATGGCCAGAAAGCACCCTTTGCTAAGGGGTCTTAGAGAGGCAGTGTTGTTAAATGGCAATAGCATAAGATTTGGAATCTGGATTCAGATTCCAGCTCTGCCACTATCTGTCTGTGTGATCTTGGGTTAGCCAATCAACCTCTGTCTAAACCTCATTTCCTCATCTGTAAAATGAGAGCATGGGAGTAGATGGTCTCTAAGATCCCTTCCAACTTCATAAGATTCTACAACCCCTATGAACAAGTAGTCATCCAGCAGTTACTCAAAGACTTCTAGGGAGAGGAAACTCTCCTGGTGTCCTATTCCATCTATAGATAATGTTAACCATAAGGAAGTTTTCTTGACATCAATCTAGATGAATAAGTAGGACTTTAGGGCAGGGGAGTGTTTCTATAGACCACAGAGAAAGGACACTCCAAGGTCCAGTTCTTCCAAGATCATAGGCTGGGTTATTCCAAAAAAGCAATGCAGTTCTGTGAACTTCATTTCTTCTAGGGAAATGGCCCTGTTGAGGGGCTTCTGAGAATTCTGGGGAAAGGGAGTTACTTCTCTAGATCAGGAATGTTGAGACTTAAGGGAACTCTGGATATGATACACTTGATGATCAAAGTAAGGAAAAGGATTCCAGTTGACCTATCAAATGCCTTCCTGTGTTGTGTATCTCTGAGAAAGGGCATGAGGTGGGAAGTAGATACATCAGGAGAGATAACAGCTAGTCAGTTCTATCTCCTGTCCTCTTATTGTTGGCTGCTTACTCTTTCTTAGAGGCCACATTCTCCTTCGAATTATATTACAGAAGCTAAAGTCACCATGAGGCTTTTCAGAATGCTGAGGAAAGCAAGTATATCCCTACCCCACCACAACACATGAGACAAAGCCCCAGCTTCCTCCACACTAGTAAAGGCATGGCATAAAGTTTAAATTTCCTTCATTAGATCATCTACCAATTGCTTCTGCTTTAATTCTATCAAGTCAGATGCATTTTCTTAAATTACCAGTACACTTTAAACATAGCAGGATCTTGTGTTCTTTTTTTTCAAACAAATGCTTTATTAACTTCTGTTTTACATCATTAATTTCCGCCAGATTTTGAGTTACAATTATTTTTCCCCCCTGATTTTGCCCTACCCACTCTCCCAGAATAGCAGTCCCACAAGATATCGCTGCTTCCAATCTGCTCTCTCCCATATCTTCTCCCATACCCACTTTGACTTTTCCATTAGAGGAAGGTGAATCTCTGTGTTCCAATGCCTGCACATCTTATCTCCAAATTACAAGCAAAAGAGTATTAATAATAGTATTTACATATATTTGAAACATTTAATTTTAAGAACTCAAATTTCAGATCCATTCCCTTCCTCCCTTGTCACCCATTCCCTCTGGGAAGATAAGTAATTCAGTACATGTTGTACATGTCTAGCTATGCAAATAATTACCATAGTAGATATATTGTACAAGGCTGCTTATAATTCCCTCCCACTCATCCCACCCCCCACCTGGACCATTCCCTACTTGATCCTGTCCCTCTTCTATAGTGGGTACTTCCAACCTCCCCTCCCCCCAAGGATGCCTTCCCATCTATCATCTCTCCTCTCATCCCCCTTCCCCCTATTCTGCTGCAGGTTGAGATATCTCATTTAGTATGTATGTCATTCTCTCCCTGAAACAAATTCAATGAGAATGTGGTTTTGCCTTTTTGCCTTCCTATTCTTCCCGTCCCTTGCAGCCTCTACCCCTTGCTTCTTCCTCATGAGATAGTTTACCATACCCTGTCTCTCCCAATCTCCTCGTGCCACTTTCCTCTCTCACCTCATAATTTCATACCTTGAGTATCCTCCCTTCCCAACAAATTCAACCTATGCCCTCTATCCATATATAACTGTAAGCATATATACACACATTCACATATGTATTCCTATGTCCACACACCCTTCTTCCTTTATTCTCATACTAAGAAAGATTTCATCAGTCACAGTATTGTTTCTCCATATAGGAATGTAAATAGTTCAACTTTGATAAATTCCTTTAAATTTCTTTTCCCTGATTACCTTCTCAGGCATCTCTTGCTTCTTGTGTCTGGATGTGAAATTTTCTATTCAACTCTGTTTTTTTTCCTCAAGAATGCTTGAAAGTCTTCTATGCCACTGAATGACCATATTTTCTCCTGAAACAAAATATTCAGTTTTGCTGGGTAGGTGACCCTTGGGTTCAGTCCCAGCTCTTTTTCCCTCTGGAATATCATATCCCATGCGCTTTGATCCCTCAGTGTAGAAGCTGCCAGGTCCTGTGCTAATCTGATTGTGTTTCCACAATATTGAAATTGTTTCTTCCTGGTTGCTTGGAGTATTTTCTCCTCGATCTGGGGATTCTGGAACATGGCTATAATATTCCTGGGAGTTTTCTTTTGGGGATCTTTTTCAGGAGGTGATTGGTGCATTCTTTCAACCTCTATTTTGCCCTCTGGATCTAAAACATCAGGGCAATTTTCCTTGAGAATTTCTTGAAGGGTGATTTCTAGGTTCTTTCTTTGATCATGGCTTTTGGGTATTCCAATAATTTTTAAATTTTCTCTCCTGGATCTATTTTCCGGGTCAGTGGTTTTTCCCATGATATATTTCACATTGCCTTCTAATCTTTCATTTGTTTGGATCTGCTTAACAGCATCTTGATTTCTCATAAAGTCATTAGCTTCCATTTGCTCCAGTCTAACACTGAGGGAATGAATCTCCTCAGTGAACTTTTGAGATTCTTTTTCCATAGGGCAAATTTGACTTTTTAAGGCATTCTTCTCCTCATTGCCCTTTTGGGTCTCCTTTGTCATTTGAGTTAGTCTATTTTTTAAGGTGTTGTTTTCTTCAGTCAGGCTGTTGACCCTCATGTCATACTTTTCCTGCATCTTTCTCATTTCTCTTCCCAATTTTTCCTCCACTTCTCTTATTTGATTTTTAAAGTCCTTCTTAAGGTCCTCTATGGACTGTAACCCACTCATATTTTCCTTTGGGGCTTTTGGAACAGGATTTATGACCTCACAGTCCTCCTCCTGTTCCATGCTTCAATCATCTTTGCCCCAAAAGTAGGAGTCTAAGGTTGAATTTTTCTGTTTAATTTGTTTCCTTTGCCTTGGCATGTTGCCACTTAATTACTTGACTTTTAGGCTTGTTGCCACACTATGGCTCTGCCACCAGACAGGGAAATTTTCATCCCGAACGTGTGGGGGGCAACTTCCGTTTCTGGCAAGCTGGAAACCCACCCACAACCTCCACCCTAGATAACAATCCAGATCCAGGGAGGTTAAAGCAAGAGCGATTACCCCCCCAAGACTGATCGCTGGATCTCCCTACAGTTCACAGGCCAGGAGCTGGAGTTGCCTCTGAAAGCTACAAAATGGCATGTCTCCTCAGTGACTTCTAGTCCCCACAGGAGGAAGCTGATGCGTTCCCCAAATACTGGTTCCAAAATCCATAGGGCACCAACCTCTCATTTTGTCCTAGGCATGTCTATGTTGATAATTCTGGAATCACCACAGCTGCTGATGTTCTGGGGTCCCTCTAGCCAGCTGCTGGTCCGGCTGCCCTGGGGCTAAAACCGCTCACACAGACCTGGGCTCGGCTCTCCGTGTGCTGAGCGCTGCTGCACTTCCAGCTCCCAGAGCACTGCACTGGTCCTTCCTGCAGGGCTGCTGGGCTGTCCTCAGCGGGAGGTTAGCTTCTCTGTGTTGTTCTGTGGGTGCTGGGGCTCCAGAAGTTGTTCAGAGTCCCCTTTTACATATTTTGGAGGTGATCTAGGGGGAGAGTGGCTTGGACGCACTGTTTCTCCTCCGCCATATTTGGGATCTTGTGTTCTTTATACTTTCCAATCAATCATATGATGGAAAACATGTAGTATACTGTGCAGCATTGTTTGTAAAACCTACTTCTTTCTGGTATTTGTATAAGTGATATCCTATAAGGAGCCTGACTATTTAGCCAATTCTCAGCAACATTGTAAGTTATAAACTGACACCCAGTTTCTTTCAACAGTAATTATTTGAAATAAGAAAAAGAACAATCTATAAATAACTAGACGTGTAACCTTGAGCAAGTTACTTAACCCCAATTGCTTTAAAAAAAAAAAAAAAGAAAGAAAGAAAAAGAAATATCTGATCCTCTTGGACTCAGCTTCCAGCCAGGTCTATAGAAAGTGGACTACAAAAGAAGTCACATGAAAAGATTGGAGAGTTGGTGTACATTAATTGGACAGGACCCCTTGATTTGAAGTTGACATCACTCTTAGCAAGGCTCCCTCATTTTATAGATAAGAAAACAGGCTTAGTGAAGGGAAAATTACTTACCTAAAGTCATACAGATGGTGACAGTCAGAATTTGAACTAGGGTCTCCTGTCTCTAAAATCAGTGTTCTTTGAACCACTCTCTGCTTATGGTGTACCACAAGGTCCTGGTAGCCATTTTTAAAAATTGTGAATTTTATAATCATCAGCCGTGAACATTTTAAAATAAAAATAATAATAGCAAAAGGATAGCATAAGAAACTTTTGAATTTCTGTTCCCTATATTTAAGTGTATATTAAATTTAGTACTATATTTTAAAAATTATGCTGCTTGTGTCTCCTTTCTGAACTTCTTTCTTGTTTGTTTGGGTTTGGAGTTTGTTTTATTTTTTGGGGGGGGGGGTACATTAGAATATTTTTTTCTTTTCTTTTTTTTTTTTTTGCATCTCTAACACTATCTACTAACTTGATCCTTCCCTTTCTTATAGCAAGTGAGTACAATTAACAAAATAAATTCATACACTGGTTCTGCTTGAAAATACGTATCTAATTGTGTATATTTAGTCTGTTGCCTCTCTTTCAAAAAGTCGCCAACATACTTCACCATCAGTCTTTAGAAGTTACAATGAATCACTACTGATCAGTGTTCTGTATTCTTCTCAAGTTGTTTTCCTTTAAAATACTGAAGACCTGGTAGTTTCACTTCATTCTATCTACTGAGCTCCATCTGACTCTCTGCAGGAATAGACCACCGAAATTTGCCCTCTTTGTCCCACTCAGAAATTGCATGTATCTTATAGCAGGAAAGGACATGAAAACTAGATCTCAAAGTAATATATAAGGTATCCACGAAAATTTAATTAGAAGAGAAAACCAATGTACTGTTGTATGAAAACTCTCAAAAGGGTAGAGGTGGACCATGTCCATCCACTATCTTATTGGTATCCCAGACCTCTATTCACATAAATATTCCCAGCCTGCTAAGAGAAATGATTATTTTTCTCTTATGTTAATAACCATTTACTATTGGGGAGATCCAGAATTTTTTTTCCCTTCCCATTTCCTCATTAAGAAATCAATCCCTGTATGTAATTCAGATAGTCTTTGAAGTGTATGAGCTGATAAAGAGATGAAATCTGGGTGAAACTTCCCCACTGGGAAAACTAGATCTGATCAAAAGTTAAGAGATTCTAGTCTGGTGAATTCTGGCCCATTACATTTTAGTCCAACATCTAGGAGTGGAAGTGGATTCCACCTTTTATCTAGATTGCCCTAAACAGGGGTGGGAAAGTCTCTTTGTCTAAGACTAAGTGGTCAGAGTCAAGTCCCCAGGCTCTCATTAAAATAAGCCCACCTCTCATTATGATATTCATTCTTTCATTGCTAACCAGAGTTGATTGACACATGTCAAGAACACCCACTCTTCCAAAGGCATATAAGCATTGATGGAGTTCCAGGAGAGGTATTTGGTTTATGAAAGAAAGCCAAATCACCATTCTTTTATTAATTATTCTCTAGTCACAATTAATAAAATTATTAATTACCTAGAAATTATGTTTCTCAAACTTTTTTTAATAGGTCACATTACCCATGGTTGATTGGGAAAAGCCCATCACCAGCCTTTATAACAGGAAGCCACAGACCTTCCCTGTCCCAAACTCATCCACCATTTCCCAGTCCCATCAGGTGGTGTGTGCCTACTCTATATTAGATGCTGCTGACTCCTACATCCCTACCTCTGCTATTAAATATGACCTGTTACGACTCCCCAAGATCCTCAGAAACCTTGCCATCTTCCCTGCAACTTTGTCTACTGTATCAACAATGCAATATTCACAATGCCTATGGCAACTATAAATATGCTGATATGGTTATTAATCACAAGATATACCAGGCTCTCTGCATGGAGGATAAAGCTAGAACATTTATTAAAATACCAGAAAACTGAGTCCCAAAACCAGAAAGTCAAAGCCATCACAGTAGTTATGAAGTTGGCACATGTAGTTAATGTAGTAAGCACCCCCATTCTCAAGCATTCAAAAGAGAACAGGCTACCTCAGGCAAAGGTCCTCCTCTCCCTCCTCCTCCTCTGGCCCCCCACAGTTCTGGTCCCTGGCAGTCCTCAGCAGGAGTCCTTAGCAGAAATTCTGGCTGGCTCAAAAAAGGGGTTTGTGCCTCCACCTCCACCTCAGCTGCTACCACAACCACTGCCACAGCTGGCCCCTGCTGCTACCGCTACCCCTGCCAGTTACCACAGGAACTCTAGCTTGGCTTCTGTTTCCTCTTGCCCCACCCCTTCCTGCTACATCAGTGTAGCAGCAAGCACCCCAATATCCCCAGGGTAGCTGCCAACACAGGTTCTTAGATCTGCTTTTGTAAAGGAAAGCAACTCAAAATGGGTTAACAAGCTCACTTTAATCAAACAAACATATTACCTAGTTCAGGGGGAAAAGGTCAGCACCCCGAACTTCAGAGTTACAGAACTTACAGATCAAACAGACAGGCTTCCAAACTGTCCAACCATTATATCAATACCAAATCACAGTTACCAGAGAGGGAAGCATCAACATCTGGGTTTTCAAAGCCAGGGGGCTCTCAACAACGGCTTCCCAGAGTCTCATCTGGTCAAATCACACAACACTTCTCAAAGTGAGCCCCAAAGCAAAGCCTCTCATAAGGGCTCATATAGCCTTCTCTTGGCTCAGAGGATGTAACAACCTTCTGGACCCACTGCCCAATCACAAAGTATCAAGGTGTGGGCTTTCCTGAAAAACAAGCCTCCAGGTGCACTTAAGCTAGGGGCATGGAAGATCTTTAAATTTGCATTTCCATTACAATCAGCAAGTCCAATGGGTCATGGAAGATCTTTAAATCCCATAACCCTTATATTTGTCCCAAAGATCTTTCATCTCCCTTACTTGGCAAAAATACATTAGGAATAGCTGGTGTCAACAGAATTTTACAGCAATGTAGCAAGGGTAGCACGTGATAAACACAGAAAACAATATTTTAGAGTGGGGCTTGAGCACAAGCTCCCCATCACCGCCCCCTCTTCCTGAATGGCATCATGAACAGAATCTACAGAGTAAAAGGAAAGTATGGGGGCTGGGACAATTGTTTGCTTCCCAGTCATGGTAGCTGTGACTATGTGGAGCCATGGATGAGGAGAGAAGAACGACCTGCATGCTGACTTTGCTGAGCTGAGAGCAGGAATGGTGAGCTGCCTGGGGACTGGGGCAGAAGTCAGGAGCAGCTGCCTCCTGTGGGAGAAGGAACCCAGGAGTTTGGAATTCAGCCACCAGACAAGATAAGGACTGTGAGGCAAGGCAGTAACACTGAATGTGTTTTCTTGCTGCATCCCACATTTTGGGACCCAGGGGAAGGATAGACTTGTGTCTATGGTGCGTGGGGTGAAGGGCCATGGACCCCCATGAACCCCACCTGTTATGCCAGAATGTAGCGAGACAAAAGATCCCCGAGAGTAAAATTTGGAAGTGGATTTTATTGCCATGGGACTGCCAGGGTCACACACCCAAATCAGACAGTGAGTTGGCATGGACAGTATGCCAGTTTTTAAATTAGGTTCCAATATTCAGGTTAAGTAAGCCGAAACTACAATCAGTGATTGGTCAGTGTATATTTGAATTTCTGTGAAGTTTACCCTAGGCTGAAGGCAGAAATAGGAGGTGGCAGGGCACAGGGAAGAGTTAATAACTATCCAGCAGGGTGGCATGGGGGAGGATGGAGAAATATCCAGCAGGGGGGAATAAGGGAAAAATATCTGGTTAGGTGTTTTTACCCTAGGCTGAAATTCCAGCTCAAGGATAAGTTGGGGGAGGGAAGGGTGGAGTTGTGCTCAACACATCCTGTTGGTTTTGTTGCAACCTCTCAGGAATTGGAAGCAGGGGCTGGAGCTATGTGAGGGGAAGGACACCCTCCCCTCCCTGCAAGAGAACTTTATTTGGACACTTGTTTTGAATTAAGGTGAGAATGTAATGTACTTTGTGTTTGTTTAAGGCCCTGTGGCCACTTTGGTAACTTCAGTTACAGTTTCAGTAGCAAATATGACCTAAGAGATGTTTAATGATAACTCAAATGTAAATTGCCTATGCTATGGGCATGAAAGATCTTGGAGCTGAATGTTATAGGAATGTAAATTTTTAAGATCTTCTCTGCCCCTAGGTCCTTTGATAACCTTAAGTACACCTGGAGCCTGTGGTGGGAGGCTTGTTTTTTAGGAGATACTTTTGTGATTGGGAAGTGGATCAAGAGGGTTCTTACATTCTCTGAGCCAGGAGAAGGCTATATAATCTCTGAGGTGAGGCATTGTTTTGGGGCTCACTTTGAGAAGTGTTGTGTGATTTGACCAGATGAGACTCTGGGCAGTCCTTGAGAACCCCTGGCTTTGAAAAACCCAGATGTTGGTGCTTCCCTCTTTGGTGACTGACTAGGTATGGATGTAATGGTTGGACAGTTGGGAGCCTGTCTGCTTGAAGTATTTCTCTGTCTTGTAATTTCTACTTGTAACCTCTGTATACTCTGAAGTTCAGGGTGCTGACTTTTTCCCTGAACTAGGGAAATTATATGTTTGATTGATTAAAGCAATATTGTTCATGCACTTTGAGTTGCTTTCCTTTAGAAAAGCAGATCTAAGAACCTGTGTTGGCAGCCACACTGGGGATGCTGGGGTGCTTGCTGCAACATCTACCAGACCCTAAGTACCACCTGACCTTTCCATCTGCCATGAAACTGAATCCTTCTTTATGTGTTTCACAATTAGAATGGAAGTTCTTTGGGAGAAGGGACTCTCACTTTTTTATTTGTATGCCCAGCATTTAATGTAGGGCTTGTCACATAGTAAACAATTAATACGTGTTGTTGGGTTTTTTTTGCCATTTTATTTCATTTCTAATAGTAAGAGACAATTGAAGCACATCTAGCATCTTCCAAGGAGGAAGGGATGGTTTAAGGTTGAAATTGTCACTGTATGAATGATAAAGGAATGAAACCAAGAAGGAATGGAACCAAAACCTAAATTTAAAATGTCATGAGTTCAAATCCAGACTCACACACTTACTAGCTGTATGACCCTGGGCAAGTCACTTAACCCTGTTTGCCTCAGCTTCCTCATCTATAAAATGAGCTGAAGAAAAAAATGACTAACCCCTCCAGTATCTTTACAGTATCTTTATTCTTTACAAGAAAATCCACAATGGGGTCACATAAAGTTGGACACAACTGAAAAATGACCAAACAACACAAAATATATAACAAAGTTGCTAACTTATGGCTGAGAAGCTATCAAGACAAAAGAATGGTACAATTCTTGGCAATCCCCATACTTTCAAAAATCTGGAAATGGCTAGAGCAATAGATTTCAAGACAATAAAAATTTGTGCTCTGGTGGCACAGCTTTCAGTTGAACAACCAACAAGCATTTTTGGTTTCCTATTCTGTGCCAGGCACTACCCTGGGTGCAAAGATTATAATACACAAGACAGTCCCTGCCCCCAAGGAGCTTACCTACACATCACTAGAAATTAAACAAACAAAGCAATTACACCCCTTGGATATAAGCCATGGAATGGTTATTTTTCTTGGAGGGAAGGAAGTGATGAGAGATGTATGGAGGGTGGGGGCCCTAGGCTGCCAAAGAATTAACAAAGAATTATAGGAGGAGACAGGATTCTTGGAGTTATTCAAATGACACCAGAGAGAAAAAGACTCATCTGGACCTAGATAGAAGGGCTGGATTCAAGTTGTAGCACTAGCACTGTGTGGCCTCCAATAAATTACATCTAATCTCTAGGCTTCAGTTTCCCTATTTGTAAAATGATTTTGTTCTGTGACCCCCCCATGATCTCATCCAGTTCTATATATTCTACTTTTTTTTTGAAAGACAGTGTGATGAAGTGGAAATAGTAATAGGATTTGTCAGGAGAGACCAGGTTATGAATCCTGATGTCTGATACTCACTAGTTGTGTAGTCCATGAGCAAATCATTTACCCTAAGGCCTAATTTCCTCAGCTGTAAAATGGAGAAAAACTACAGGATGGTTGTAAGTATCAAATAAAAATGTAAATAAAACTTTCTATGTACCTTAAAGTGTGTATAAATGTCAGCTATTTTTTCTTCTTCTAGTTTTAGCAGTCTATAGTTAATATTCTAATAGCCGTTCTATCTCTATCAGTCTATGTTCTAAGGTCTTTTCCAGAAGAAAACATTCTATGTTCTGTGATCTAAGGGAACTTTCAGCTCTGAAATTCTTTGTTCTATGTTCTACTTTTTCCCCCCAATACTGATGGTTATGTATTTCTAGCCCTGATCTGTAATATAGGCCAATACAAATTAAAATAAGATATTATGTAACACTGTAGGGCTCTGAATTGGAGACAGTGAGGGTGTTGGTCTGGCTGCTTATATACTCATCTTTGCCCAACAATGGGGGCAGTAAATACTTAAAATTATAGAAGAGAGGTTCTGTCTACCATAAAACCCTCTCCAAAGATCAAGGCATGGCGATCTACCCTACTGGGAATGTCATCTCCTCCATCACCTGGATAGACAGGTCACCTTCATCTTCTTGCTTCCCCTGGGTAGACAAGTCACATACACACACACACACACACACACACACACACACACACAGAGGCACACACACTCACACCTCCACTCTCATTCTCATACCTCCAATCTCATTCGAGCACCTACTGCTAGCTAACTATATACCTGAGCTCCAGTTCCTGAAAACAAATTCAGAATTAGCCACATGGGACAAAATCAAAATAAGAAATGGAGAATCAAAAAATTTTAACACTGGAAGGCACCTTATATATTATCTCTTCCAGTCTGTTCTTTTTATGAGTGAAGAGAATGAGGCTATGGTTCAGAAACAAAGATACTAGATCTCATAACCAAGAAGTAGAAGGTCCCTAACCAACCATGTCTTCCTCTAGCTCTTGACAATGTCCTAATGCAACAGGTCCTGCTGTATTCTTACTGGGGCACCTTCAATAACAGAATTTTAAGGTACCAGGACTTGTCTCCATTGTTGCAACTGTAAAACCCAAACTGTTCTATAAGCTCACCTAAGGTCTCCTCCATCTTGGAAATTCTAATCTTCATTCTAAGATTCTTTAGAGCTCTGACATTTTATGATTTATATTCTAAGTTCCCTTAATGTTCTGACATTCCACATTGTGTTTTAAATTCCCTTCCATGTATGATATCCAGCTTCTACATGCTAATGTCTCTCCCAGATGTGTTACACAGTAGAGTGCTGAAGTTGGAGTCTGGAAGACCTGAGTTCAAATTCCATTTCAAATACTTACTAACCTCTCTAACCCTGAACAAATAATACAGGGAAGAGAACACTGGCTCTAGAGTCAGAAGAACTGTATGCAAAAATCTTACCTCTAACACACAGAACTTGGATGACCTTGGGCAAGTCACGTAATTGGCCTGGCCCTCAGTTTCTTCACTTCTGACAAGAGGGGCTCAGACTAGATGATCTCTAGATCTAGGATACAATAGCTTCCATGCAACTCAGTTTCCTCATCTCTAAGATGAGGAAATTAGTACCTACTTCACAAGAAGATGAAGATCAAATGAGTTAATATGCATAAAGCAGCTTGTATACCTGAAAGCATTATATAAATGTGAGGTCTCATTATGTAAATGTCCCTTCCAGCTGATTTTCTATGGGTTAAAGTCCCTCCCAGTTCATAACTATAAAATATTTATAATCGTGTTCTCTTTTTCCCTCCACACCTCAAACACACTCCCACTCATAGAGGCAGGTCTCCTTTTGGTGCTTATGGGATTAAAATAATTGACAGAAGGTGCTGATGACCTATAGGTCCTTCTTTCCAGGCAGGAACTGACTTCAAAAGCATAAGATAGATGTTTCTATTGGAATCTGTAGTAGTTACTGTGAGGAAGAAGAGTGCTTTGGAGCTCTATGATGAGTCCACTTTTAGAGGAACACATAATCCCAGGGACATACATACATAATAATTGAACTAAATTGAAAGATTGCATACACAGTCAAGAGTGTGGTCATAAATATCCAAAGATATGCATAACAGACATGCACACAACAGATACATAATAGAACAAATGCACTTGTGCACACACACAAGCGCACACACACAGAGGCACCCAGGAATATCTACATAAACAGGGATACACATGCCTAAGGACTTTGTTAGATGGGTAAGTCTGAAGGGAAGGGGGTGGGCAGGGAGGGGGAGAAATAGGCAATGGGCTTTTTTTGGAGAAAGAGGTTAAAAGAATACACCTTCTTGGAAGAGGAGGAAGACACTCCTCCCCACTACTAAAAATGTTCCATATTGGAAGAACTATTCCTAGAACCAAAGAACTAGAACCAAAATTTCTAGAACTGTTACATAGTACCAAATAGAAATGTAAATGATGAAGATCAAGGTCTCCTAAACTTGCTCTGTTCTTCTTCCTCAAACTCTACCTCCTTTCTGTCAAGACATTTTGACCCCTGGGAAAATAACCTCACATTCTGAGACCTTCAGAGCAAGAATTCTAAACCTTTTTGGGTCATGAACCCCTTTGTAAGTCTGGTGAAGCCTTTGGACCCTTTCTCAGAAAAAAAATGTTTTCAAATAATTGAAAGTGTGGGAATTGTGGGAATTGAATGAACCACACTGACTCCATCTTATGATTCAATTCTGTACCTAGTATAGTTCCCTTTCTATTCAATTATGGGGTCTATTCCAATTTCTGTCTTGTGAGAAAACTTTATTCAATCATAGGAATTGTCGGGGAATAAGTTTTACTGAATTGTTTGAACCAAACCCTGTATGTCCGGGAAGCTGGACTGTCTTTATCTGTTGTTTAGAGACCATTAATTAAGTTATGCTGACCAGAAACCCAATCAGATCCAAAGATGATGCAAGGAGTTTTCTCACAAGTATATATCTCAAGTAATCCTTAAGTCTTATCTGAAAATTGGCCCTATGTTACTCAGTTACTTTTTCCTTGTTCCTTTAATCGAATACAGACATTTAGAGGGGAGTGGGACACTTTTTCTGATTTCAAGGAATTGTATTCATTCTTTCTCCCCCTACCAATTTGCGAAGCCCCTAATCTCTCCTCCAATTAGAAATCAGATGACCTAATCTTATATCCTGGTTTAATCCTGTTTATTGTTTTCTTTTAATTAATTGTTCTTATTTTGTTAATATTTCTTAATATACAAAAATCTGTTTCTTCCTGAATTCAGGATCTAGCATCAAGCTGAGGAGACCTGGTCCTGATTTGTTATACAAGGGGCATGCATTGCTCAATAAACTGATGTTGGAAGTTCTACCATTGTTTCTTCATTTATTTCAGATTTCACCCATAAGAAAAGAAATGCTAAATTTCAATTAAAAGTTAGTGAAAGTAAACCCAAAGAACTCTCACATTTTTGTTGCCATGGAGTATCCTCCCGTAATCTCCTTTACAAATGGGCTCTCCGAGCCAGGTCACAGGTGATCGTCCGCCGCAGCCCACTGCCTGACAGGGGCAGGGGCTGCTCGGGAGCCGCCACTAAGGTTTACATCATCATAAGAAGAACAAGCAATATGGCAGCAATCCCGTCCAGCGGTTCACTTGTAGCAACCCATGACTACTACTGAATGCGTCTGGGTTCCACCTCCAGCAACAGCTCCTGTGGAAGTGCTGAGTACTCTGGGGAAGTGATCCCCCACCATCCTGGTCTTCCTAAATCAGACCCAGGCCACTGGTGGGCAAGCTTCTTCTTCGGCCAGTCGAGTCATCCATTCATGACAACTGTATTGGAATCCCCAGAGCACTCAGGAACTTTCCAGGTTGCTCATGGCACGATCACCTGTGACCTGGCTCAGGAGGCCATGAGGAAGCAGCATGTCAGCGAGCCCAGCAAGACCAGCACTGGGCCTTCTGCATGAGCAGCACCACCCTCCTTGTTGCTCCCCCTGCTTCTGAAGTGTGCTAGGCATCAGAGCCCATTTCCGCCTTCCTTTCCTTTCCCTTCCCTCTCCCACCTATTCCTTTAGAATAGATAGGCTGCATAAGTATAGAAGTAGTTGTGGGGTGTGTGTGTGTGTGTGTGTGTGTGTGTGTGTGTGTGTGTGTGTGTGTGTGTGTTTAAGGAAAACAAAAGCAAAACACCAAAAAAAAAAAAGTAAAGGAAACCACACTATTTTGGTTTTTTACTATCTGAATCACCTATGTGCTTTTCGTCAGCTTCAGTAACCTGTTGACTTTGTATTCAGCTGAAACTAATAAACTTTGAGCAGCCTTTTAATGGTGTGTGCCCTAAAAAAAAAGTTAGTGAAAGTAAAAATGTAATTATTTTTCCTCTCCAAGTTTATGGACCACCTGAAATTTACTCAGAGATCTTAGATTAAGAAACTTTGCCTTAAAGGCTACATTAGTCACTATACTAGTAGGCAACTAGTCCCTCCACCCCTGATATAACAACCACCCTTATTGCCATACACATACATGATGTGTTCCCAGTTGTGAATCCAATCTTAAGTCTTGGCTGCTTTCTTCAGGGAAGGGATGTGGGCTTTTTAGAGAGGCAGCCTAGAGTAGGGTGAAGAGCATGGGATTTAGGGTCAGAAACATAATACCTAGGTAGGACTGATCTCTGCCATTCATACTATGTGACTCTATAAGATTCACTTCTCCTCTCTCTATACCTGTTTCTTCCCTTACAAAACAGGAATAATATGGGTAACTGTGATGGGACTCCCTCTTAGGATAATTGTGAGAAAAGGATCGATCATAAGCTTTTAAAACAATCAGAAGGCATTCCCCCTATCCTTAAAGGAGTCTATTTAAGGGGGAAGAGGAGAGGATATAAATGTAACCTATATGATCAAAGTTCAATTCATACAAAGGGTTACAAGGAAGCCCTCTCACTTTTCTAGTTCATTGTGTCCCAAGCCCATATGAAAGACTCTAACTTAATTTTCAGCATTCACTCAAACCTTTTTCTTGCTTGTGACCATTAGATCACTTTATAAACATTTGGTTTCATAAGACTTCAAAAACAGAAAAAAAATTCTTGTGTTTTTTTTTTCTTTTTACAAAGTAGAGACTATATGAAGAGTATAATAAATGACCCTAAGAAAGTGAAGAGACACTCCTTTCTGATGAGTTCCCCTCCAAAAGACCTTGTGATAATCCACATAGCCTGATGCCTATGTGTCTCTCTGAAACTAACAAGGCTGACTTATAGAAGGATGCCTCTATTCTAGACATGTGGCATGCCTCTTCTTACTTACTATTCTTTCTTCCTGCCCTTTTTTTGCAGACTTTTATTTGTAATAAACATATGAGCTACTTATTTAGTTCAACTGAGGTATCTTGAATCAGCCAATACCTAGCATTATCCTACTTGTGATATTAGAAATGGAAATGAAGTCAATTTTCCTAAGTGAGAGCTCATCCTCTTCATGTAAAATGCATTAAGTCTAACTGCCCTAGAGGTTTACCTGGTAGAAAGATGATTTTTGACCCAAATATCCCTCACAAATTAGTAGAGATCATTGAGAACTCAGTAGAATAGAATATGACAAAATTGATGGATGCCTAAAGGATCTAAAGGATGATCAGAGAGCTTCTTCCTCCTCAACTATGAACTGAAGATGATCTCTCTTTAAGTACTGGCCAGTTTGGTAGAATCCTTCTTTTATTGCCCCTATTTCTTTTCCTTTAGTTCCTGAGGTATAGGTCTATTCTTTATGGATTGCTAGTTTCACCGGTTATTTTGGGAAACCCATAATTGCTACTAAGGAGACAGGCATACAATTTCTATGATGTACAATATCATCCTGGGCAATGTTAAAGAAAAGGAGAAGGACTTTTGAGCTTCCTCATCTTTGATGATGCTCTGGTACTTACTTGCTCTTTTATGGGCACCTTCATGATAATGTCTGGCTCATCAATGGTATTTGCTGTTATAGACTGTCTTCCCTATTATTTCCTCTCTCCCCAGCCCCTGATTTGGTCCTTTGTTCCTGGCAGGATTCTCCTTACTGTCCCCATTGCTATCCTTTGTTCTGGTTCTTCATCCTAAACTTTTTATGTCTCTTCACCAGGAGAGGGATCCAGCTCCTAAAGACCTGGGCCTTGATTCAGTTGCACAGAAATCTAGGCTCCCCCTGTTATATACATGTCCTGGTCCAGAGAATCATGAGACAATCTCAACTTGATGTTGCATTACCTTCTGGCAACATAACCCCCACCACTGACACTAAGAGTCTCCTTAAGTAGCTCTGGGAATACCTCTTTTCTGGATCATTCTGAAGAAGTTCTCTATTCCCGGTCATCACACAACATGTCTATCCTATTTTCTCTCTCTCTAGCTGAACACCTTAGTTCTGAGTTATTAGAATAGTTAGTTTAAGAAAATTTAGTTCTTAGAATACCTTTTGAGTAAGCAACTGTCAAAAGCACTCCTCTCTTTCCATTTGCTCTTCTGTCTTTCACCTTCTCCAGGGGATTTAGGTTGATTTATGGCAATTACCTCAGGAGGCTTCTCAAAACTCTCCAGAATGGAGAAATAAAGATTGGAGTCAGCTACTCCTTGCATAGTGGAGAGAGAGGGGTCAGCACTAACAGATGTTTGTAGTTCCTACCATACAAATATGCAGGAGAGGTCTCACTTTGGAGGACTGGAGAGGATGCTGGAGGCTAACACCCAGTACCACAAGCTTCCTAGGTAAAAATATCACCAAACTCATAGCAACTCCATGTATGCTTCCCTGGAATCATTCCAAACCGCACTTCATCAGTGGAAGATTCTGCAATATACAATGTTGACCTTTTAAATTTTGTTTCATTTGTCCTGGAAGAAGAGAAACTAAGAAATTCCTGGATATTATTTGAGGCATTGTGGTACAGTGTACACAATGCTAATGGGAAAGAGGAGTGGGGGACTGGAGACCTGGATTAGAGTGCCAACTCTCCCTTTAAATTCTTGTATGACCATGGGGACAGGACGCTGTCCCCTATGGTCTCAATTATCTCTTCTGCAATATGGAGGAGATTCTACTACTAGACTGCTTTTAAAGTACCCCCTTCAACAATTCACTCACATGTTGGGAGAAAGGGAGTCCATTTTTGCATTGGAGCAGAAGTAGGCTGCCATGTCTCTCTAAGTTGAGAAATATTTTCTGTCATAGGATTTGTTCATGATGATTAAGGTGCCTGATGAATCATATCCTTTGCTGTGTTGAGAGCCAAGACAACTCTAAGCTGTTATCTTCTTAGAAAACTTAGCCAAGAAACTCTATCTTCCAGTACTTGCACAGGTTAATTTTATAAACTAGAAAGTGCCCTGGACTGATAGTCGGGAGACCTAGGAACTAATCCTAGCTCTGCCACTAGCTAGCTGTTTGTCCTTAGGAGGTTGCTTTCACACTGGATCTCAATTTCCTGATCAGTCAGATGGGGAAAACATTATCCCTACCATGATCATGGGGACAGGTGTGTGAGTGAAGGAATCCCTAATAAACATAAAAATGCTTTAATAAAAGCAAACTATGATATACTGAATGGGGAATGGAAGAGGGATATATTGGAACATGAAGGCAATATTAAACAAAATTGACTTCAATAAAGTTTTTGAAAATGCAGGAGTACCTTTGGTATCCCATATACCTGGAGTGAGGAAGGAGATGGGGAGAAGGACTATGATAGGCCTAGATCTTTTAGGAACTTGTGGTCCTTTGAAAACAAATGCATTGATGAAATACAAAACAAAAATGAAACCTAAACTGTGGAAAACAGATTGACCAAATTGGAAGGAACCTTACAAAATAAAATAATAGAACAGGAAAGGAATTAAGAGCCTAGATCACAGGATCTAGAGTTGGAGGTAGGAGTTGAACTGAGAATAAATCCCAGGTCATATGACTCCCAGTCATTAGCATGCTTTATTGAAATGTGCTCACAATCATTACAAATGAGGTCAGCAAAGGAAATGTACTTGATTCATATTCTTAAATCAAACTCATCATGTTCCTCCCCTCCCCACCCTCTTCTAACTATCTTATCTCTTTGTCAATGGATCCTCCCAATAGTAGCTAAAAATTTCAGTGGTCATTATGATGTTTCCCTCTCCCTTACTCCCAAATCCATTTGTTTGCCAAGGTCTGTCATTTCTACCTCCATAATACCTCTCACATCTATCCCCTTCTTTCTAATACCAGAGGCCTCACCTGAGTCCAAACCCTTATCACCTGTACAATAGATATATTAGCCTCCTACAGAGTCTCCATCCCTCTACTCTTACACTAAACAATCGTTCTAAAGCATTGCTTTCATCACTGATACAGAGAAGAAAACCTTCAATAGTGCCTCAATGCCTATGGAAAAAGTCCAAACTCTTCACAATCTTGTCTCTCCCCTAAAGCCAGGAATAAACAGATCTTGCAAAAGATTTGCCACCAGCTCACCATGCTGCATGGATGAATCATTTCCTTTCTGTGGCCCTCAATTTCTCCATCTTAAAAAAGAGAAGCCTGAACTTGATGACCCCTGCAGTACCTGCAATCTATACCATTCTATCTTCCATGATCACCTCCAGCTCTGACATTCCCTGTTCCATGTTCAATATTATAGTCATTCTCCTTCAATTAATCATAAGACTATTGTCATCTTTCTCAAAATGATTAATTTTACTCTGTGAGGGGATCTATGATGAGATGGGCAGGACACAAATAATTCACAATACAGGGAAATAAAAGACCAGGCTCAGTCAGAGAGAGAGTGCTTCTGGAACCTAGAGGAAGGAGGGAACACCAAGGAATGGGATTCTGGGGGATTTTACCAGTAGCATAGTAGGGATTATTGCTCCTACTTCTGCTCCCTGCCCCAATGTTACAGATGAAGAAACCAGAGTTCAAAATTTGGTCACTATGGACTTATACTTTCAGTAATAATTTGGGGAAATAAGCTGTTTTCATTATATATGACATACTAGGTCATCCTACATGCTATGACTTTTTGTTTTGCTTTTTTTCCTCCAGTAATGGAGATGGACAACACTGATATATTCATACTCTCAAGTTTCCCCTGCAATCAGATACCTAACAGAAATTATTCAAAGTCTCTGTATAAGGTACAAGAGTTTTGATAGGTCATAGTACAGTAGAAAGAGGACTGGTCTTCTAGCCATGACACTCCAAGAGTCAGAGATCTGACACTTCCAACATTCAATGTACATCTATTGTTACCTTGCTTTATGCGATAGTTTACATTTATAAAACACTTTAAGGTTTGCAAAATGCTTTGTATGCATTATGTCATTTGATCCTCAAAATAATCTTGTAAAATTAGTGCCAAAAATATCCCCATTTTAGAGATGAGGAAACTGAAGCAAACAGAGGTTAAATGAATTGCCCAAGTTTATACAGCTAATAAGAATCTGCTGTTGAATCGGAGGTAAGGGCTTCTTGATCCCAAGCCTAACACTCTTATTTACAACATCATCTAGATGTCCAGTACACTGTACTGAGTCCTGGAGATACAAAGATAAAATATGTTGAGCATCTGATCTCAAAAATCTTAGATTCAGATAGCAAGGGTATTGCCAGGTGCACAAATAAGTACAATGCAAAGCAGGAACTTGAGGGAGACTGATAAAATGTTCCAGTAAAATCTGATGAGGGAAGCAAGGGCATCCTCCACCTATACTTTGAGCTAGAGTAATCTAAGAAGCCTACAAGGCATGGCTACCTTAACTGGGCCTTCAAAGAATGCTCAGTTTGCAAATGAATCAAGGACTCAGAAAAACATATGAAAAAAGAAATTATTAAGTACAAGATGGTCTCTAACCTTTAGGAGGTTATATCCTAATAGGGGTAGACAACATTTATACAGGAGCAAGAGTTGGAAAGAAGCCGGGAAGTTGTAGTTGGGACCAGCCTGTGACTGGGTAAGACAAGGTGATAGACCACCAATCAAAGCCCAGGGTCTCAAGAGTGGGAGTACAAGGTTGAATGAGAGGCGGTTGAGGAGGAGGCAGGAACGCAGGCCCTGGGCAAGAGGCTTCAACTTACCTCTAAAATGTAGATAATAATGCTGACACAATTTACCTCCCAGAGTTGCTTTAAGGAAGGAGTGAAATAATCTACATAAAGCACTTTGTTTCTGTGAGCTGTTGACATCATTATCCTGACTCTGACACTATCTGTGTGACCTAGGACAGGTCACATAACCTCCCTGGGCCTCGGTTTCCTCATCTATAAAATGAGGATTTAGGAATGGATGGCCTCTATGTCTCTTGCAGCTCTAGAATTATTATTATACAATCCTATTATGAATAATTCTAGAATAACCAGAAGGGTGAAGTGAAGTGAAAAGAATTCCTCTTGTCTGGCAACAAATGGTATAATGCTCTGTACATTGTAGGTATAAAAAATATTTGTTGCGTGTGTCAATGAATAAATGAAATCAGTCAAATTGTTCTCTATTAAATATTTATTGCAGAAAGGAAATTGTTCTTTCTTCTTCCATTAAAATGTATACTCTTCTTTTTTGTCACTCATCTCCTAGGGTTACTGTTCCTCCATATTTTTTTATCGTACTATTAGCCCAGGTCCCAATCGAAATGGTCTGGATAGAGATGAACAAATACTACTTGTTGAAGAGCTAGAAAATCAATATTTCCTTGCTAAAGGGAAACATTCTAGAACAGAGACCACAGATCATCAGAGATGGAAGGAATTTTGGAAAACAATGCCAGTTCTGGAATGGACCTTAGAACATAGAAGTAAATTGTTAGAATAACCCCCATCATTCAAAAACAAAACAAAACAAAACCAAACAGACAAACAAATCAAATGCATGAGAGTGTGCACACAGGCACACACACAACTTTAGGTTGTCTAATTATGCAGTTATTTAACTGAAAGAAAACAGAATATATGATTCCCTAAATTTTAATCTAAAAAACTCATTTTGGAATATGGAATATTAGAATATAGATTTCCAGAGTTAGCTTGAATCTTAGAACAAAGGCATCTCCCCTCTCCATGCCTTTACATAACTATACTCTATGCCTGGAATATGTTCCCTCCTCATCTCTTCCTAATAGAATTCCTACCTTTCTTCAAGGTTCAGCTCAAATGCCTTCTGGTCTGAGATACCCACTGTGATTACCCCACTTTCAGGTGCTATTACAGTCCTCTATAAGCCTTCAAATTACTTTGTTTTTATTTTATAAATAATTCTTTTTTGTTGATCTGTGTTGTTCACATTCTTACTTCCCATACCCAACTCTACAGGGTGCAGGAAAAGGTACAAAAAGCAAGAAAAAAAAGTGAAAATAGTATGCTTTCATCTGCATTTGGCTGCCATAGTTCTTTCTCTGGATGTGCATAGAATTTTCCATCATGAGTCCTTTGGAATTGCCTTGGTTCATTGTATTTCTGAGAATAACTAAGTCAATCATAGTCACTGCACAATATTGCTGTTACTGTGTAACATGTTCTCCTGGTATTGATCACTTCATTCAGTACTGGTTCATGTAAGTCTTTCCTGGTTTTTCAGAAATCCTTCTGCTCATCATTTCTTATAGCAAAATAGTATTCCATTACATTCATATAACAATACTTATAATTTATATATATCTATATAAACATATATATAATTATATAGATCATTATCTATAATTATATAGATATCTCTTTATAATGTAATTTAATATTTGGTATGACTAGGCCACCTTCCCTTGCATTTCATTTCATTAATTCCCTTGATATTCTGGCCCTTTTGTTCTTCCAGATGAGTTTCATTATTATTTTTTCTAGCTCTATAAAACAATTTTTGGTAGTTTAATTAGTGTGGCACTAAATAAGTAAATTAATTTAGGTAGAATTGTCATTTTTATTATATTAGCTTGTCCTACCCATGAGCAATTGATATTTTTTCAGTTGGTTATATCTGACTTTATTTCTGTGAAAAATGTTTTGTAATTATGTTCATACAGTTCCTGGACTTGTCTTGTCAGGTAGACTCCCAAATATTTTATGTTGTCTACAATTATTTTAAATGAAATTTCTCTTCTTATCTCTTCTTTCTGAGCTTTGTTTGTAACATATAGAAATGCTGTTGATTTGTGTGGGTTTATTTTATATCCTGCAACTTTGCTAAAGTTATTTTTTCAAGTAGTTTTTTAGTTGATCCTCTGGGATTCTCTAAGTATACCACTATATCACCTTCAAAGACTGATAGTTATGTTTCCTCATCATCTAGTCTAATTGCTCCAATTTCTTTTTCCTGTCTTATTGCTAAAACTAACATTTTTAGTAAAATATTGAATAATAGTGGTGATGATGGGCTTCCTTGTTTCACCTCTGATCTTATTTGGAAAGTTCTAGTTAATCCCCATTCCACATAATCTTTCCTGATGGTTTTACATAGTTACTATTTATCATTTTAAGGATTCCTACATTCATTCTTATGATTTCTAGTGTTTATTCTTCAGTTTACTTGCAGCACTTTTATTTTTCCTTACACAATGACGTGTTGGGCATTACAATTCTCAACTCTTAGGATGACTTACAAATTTTGGTATTCTACTATCATGTGAGAACATTAAGGCGACGTACAAAAATTTTACATAAATTAACTAGATGCACAAATTTACAGGTTATAAATGTAAACTTTTTTGCAACTCAAGGTTGAGTAACTTAGCCCAATGACATTGGGGGAAAACACTGGTTTAAGAAAAAAAAAACTGGTTCCTAAGGCTTGGGTTCAATATGTATTCCTCCTAGAATGTCGGCAAGATGCAACACACACTTAATAAACTCTTGCCAGCTTTAGGAGAGAAATTCTGCAAGTCAGCTCTTTTAGATGCTGGAAATCCGACCTTTAGATACCCTGTACAGATCTGATGCTTTATAGAACTGAACTGTACAGCTGTTGAGTGTCAACCAGTCAGATACTATATCGCCATATTATCAGGTCAATTCTCTATGGAAATTAACTCTTAGCCTTACCTGTCAAAATGAAGTGACCTGTATCAGGGTTTAGATAAAAGATATGTTCAAGGTATGCTAAAATGTACACCAAGGGAACAATTGTTAACTTGAATAAAAGGTCAAATCAGTAATGGTTCAACAATCTAGAAAGTGCTAATATTTGTCTAATATCATATACAAACTTTGCCAAGGACAAGTTTCTTTTCAAAGAAGGCTTATTCCAGTTTCATGAGGCTAACATGAGGCATAGATTTGCGAGGGCAAATTTTTACTTTGTGAATCCTCATGCAGCAAATGCTATGCATCTGCTAACAGTCCATTTAGAAGCATTTGTGATGGACAATGAATGGGCCAGATTCATCATATTCCTGCTTGCTGATCCACATCTGCTGGAAGGTGGAGAGAGATGTCAGAGTAGAACCACCAATCCAGATGGAATACTTACATTCAGGGGGAGCAATGATCTTAATTGTCTTTGTGCTAGGTGCCAGGGTTGTGATTTCTTTCTGTATTCTGTCAGCAATACCAGGGTACATGGTAGTACCACCAGACAATACTGTGTTAGCATATAGATCCTTTCAGATATCAACATCACACTTCATGAAAGAATTGAAAGTAGTCTCATGAATGCCACAGGATTCCATACTTAAGAAGGATGGCTAGAAGAGGGTCTCTGGACACCTGAACCTCTCATTGCCGGTGATGATCACCTGGCCATCAGGAAGCTCATAGCTCTTCTCCAGGGAAGAAGAGGAAGCAGCAATGGCCATCTCCAGGGCAACACAGCACAGCTTCTTGATATCATGAATAATTCCCCTTTCATCTGTGGTAGTGAAGCAGTACTGTCTTTCTGTCAGTATCTTCATGGGGTAGCCTGTCAGGTCACGGCCAGCCAAATCTAGATGAAGGATGGCATGGGGAAGGGCATAACCCTCATAGATGGGCACAGTGTGGGTGACACCATCACCAGAGTCTATAACAATACCAGTGGTACAACCGAGGCGTACAAAGACAACACAGCCTGGGTAGCAACATACATGGCTGGGGTGTTGAAGGTCTCAAACATAATCTGGGTCATCTAATCTCTTTTGGCCTTAGGGTTTAAGGGAGCTTCTGTAAGCAGAACAAGGTGTTCCTCAGGAGCTACATGAAGCTCATTGTAAAAGGTATGATGCCAGATTTTCTCCATATCATCCCAGTTCAATCATCCCAGTAACAATGCCATGTTCAATAGGGTATTTCAGAGTCAGGATACCTCTCTTGCTCTGGGCCTCATCACCAACATAACTGTCCTTCTCTCTCATTCCTAACCATGACACCCTGGTGTCTTGGGTGTCCAACAATGGAGGGGAACACAGCCCAAGGAGCATCATCTCCAGCAAAGCCAGATTTGCACATGCCAGAGCCATTGTCAATGACAAGAGCATCAATTTCTTCTTCCATTTTTGCTTAATTTGAGGCTGGGCACCATTCTAGCCTGAGAATTCAGAGCCAAGGGAAGGGAAGGGACAAGTAAAGGGGGTGTGTCCCAAAGAGGGTAGCCTACAAGTGCTGCTGGCTACCACTGAGATCTAGTGTTTTTTTTTTTTTTTAATGGGAATGGGTGTTGTATTTTGTCCAAGATTTTTTTATGCCTCTACTGAGATAGTCCTATGATTTCAGTTGGTTTTGTTATTGATGTTGTCGATTGTGCCAATAGTTTCCCTAATTTTGAACCAGCCCTACATTCCTGGTACAAATCCCACCTGGTCATAGTGTATTGCTCTGGTGCTAAATTGCTGTAGTCTCTGTACTAAAAGTTTATTTAAATTTTTGCCTTAGTGTCCATTAGGGAAATATGTCTATAATGTTCTTTCTCTATTTTAGCTTTTCTTGGTTTAGGTGTCAGCACCATATTTGTATCACAAAAGTAATTTGGTAGGATTCCTTCTTCAGCTATTTTTTCAAATAGTTTATAAAGCATTGGAATTAATTGTTCCTTAAATGTGCAATAGAATTCACTTGTAAATTCATCTATTCCTGGAGATTTTATCTTAGGGAGTTCATTGATTATTGTTCAATTTCTTTTTTTTTTATTAAATGGAATTATTTAAATATTTTATTTTCTCTTCTGTTAATCTGGGAAATTTATAATTTTTGCAATATTCATCAATTTCAATTCGATTGTCAAATTTATAGGCATATACTTGGGCAAAATAGCTCGTAATTATTGTCTTAATTTCCTTTTCATTGGTGGTGAATTCACCCTTTTCATTGTTTTTTTTAATAATAGTATTTATATACATTTGAAGCATTTAATTTTAAAACTTCAAATTTCAGATCCATTCCCTTCTTCACTTGTCACCCACTCCCTCTGGGAAGATAAGCAATTCAGTATGTGTTGTACATGTATAACTATGCAAAACATTACCATAGTAGATATATTGTAAAAGACTGCTTATATTTCCCTCCCACCCATCCCACCCCCCACCTGGTCCATTCCCTACTTTGATCCTGTCCCTCTTTGAAATGGGTACTTCCAAGCTCCCCACCCCCTAGAATGCTCTCCCCTCCATCATCTCCCCTCTCATCCCCCTTCCCCCTACTCTCCTGCAGGGTGAGATATCCCATTTAGTATGTATGTGATTCTCTCCTTGAGCCAAATTCAATGAGAATATGGTTTTGCCTTTTTGCCTTCCTGATCTTACCCTCCCCTGAAACTACGTCCCCTTGCCTCTTCTACAAGAGATAGTTTACCCTACCCTGTCTCTCCCCATCTCCTCTTGCCACATTCCTCTCTCACCTCTTAAATTCACCCCTTAAGTATCATCCTTTCCCACCAAATTCAACCTGTGGCCTCTATCCATGTATACCTGTACACATATATACACACATTCACATATGTATTCATATGCCCATATACTCATCTTCAATTATTTTCATAACAAGGAAGGTTTCATCAGACACAGTTATTGTTTTTCCATGTAGGAATGTAAATAGTTCAACTTTGATAAGTTCCTTTTGATTTCTTTTCCCTGATTACCTTCTCAAGCATCTCTTGGTTCTTGTGTCTGAATGTCAAATTTTCTATTCAACTCTGGTTTTTTCCTCAAGAATGCTTGAAAGTCCGCTATTCCACTGAATGACCATATTTTCCCCTGAAACAAGATACTCAGTTTTGCTGGGTAGGTGATTCTTGGTTTCAATCCCAGCTCTTTTGCCCTCTGGAATATCATATCCCATGCCCTTTGATCCCTCAGTGTAGAAGTTGCCAGGTCCTGTGCTATTCTGATTGTGTTTCCACAATATTGAAATTGTTTCTTCCTGGATACTTGTAATATTTTCTCCTTGATTTGGGAGTGCTGGAACCTGGCTATAATATTCCTAGGAGTTTTCTTTTTGGGATCTTTTTCAGGAGGTGATCGGTGGATTCTTTCAACCTCTATTTTGCCCTCTGGGTCTAAAACATCAGGGCAATTTTCCTTGACACTTTCTTGAAGGATGATTTCTACGTTCTTTCTTTGATCATGGCTTTCAAGTAGTCCAGTCATTTTTAAATTGTCTCTCCTGGATCTATTTTCTAGGTCAGTGGTTTTTCCCATGAGATATTTCACATTGCCTTCTATTTTTTCATTTGTTTGGATCTGTTTAACAGCATCTTGATTTCTCATAAAGTCATTAGCTTCCATGTGCTCCAGTCTAATTCTAAAGGAATGAATCTCCTCAGTGAGCTTTTAAGATTCTTTTCCATCTGGCAAATTTGGCTTTTTAAGGCATTCTTCTCCTCATTGCCTTTCTGAGACTCTTTTGCCATTTGAGTTAGTCTATTTTTTAAGGTGTTATTTTCCTTAGTCAGGCTGTTGACTGTCATTTCATACTTTTCTTGAATCTTTCTCATTTCTCTTCCCAATTCTCCCCCACTTCTCTGATCTGCTTCTTAAAGTCCTCTATGGCCTGTAGCCAGCTTGTATTTTCATTTGGGGCTTTTGGTGCAGGAGTTCTGACCTCACAGTCTTCCTCCTTTTCCCATGCTTTGATCCTCTTTGCCCCCCAATAGGAGTCTAATATTGCATTTTTCTGTTTATTTTGTTTTATTTGCCTAGGCATGTTGCCACCTAATTACTTGATTTTTCGGCTTGTTGCCACAGTTGGACTATGCCACCAGACAGGAGAGCTTCCATCCCGAACGTTGGGGTCTTCACAACTTCCGGAGGTTGGGTGGCCTCTTTAAAGCCTCCACCAACTCTGGCAAGTTGGATACCCACCCGACACCTCCCCCACAGACCACAATCCAGATCCAAGCACGTTTAAGCAAGAGTGATTAACCCCTAGACTGATCTCCCTACTGTTCGCAGACCAGGACCTGGAGCTGCCACTGATGCTGCAAAATGGCCTCTGTGTCATGTTTCCTCAGCAGCTTTTTGCCCCCAGGGGAGGAAGCCAACGTGTTCCCCAAATACTGGTCCGAAGTCCATAGGGCACTAACCTCTCACTTTGTCCTAGGCATATCTATGCTGATAATTCTGGAATTGCCACAGCTGCTGGTGTTCTGGGGTCCCTCCAGCAGGCTGCTGGCCCGGCCACCCTGGGGCTAAAACCATGGCTCACCCGGGCCTGGGTTCAGCTCCCAGAGTGATTCGCTGTAGGTTCCCAGCAAGCTGTGCTGCCTGCTCTCAGATCTCTGCACTGGCCCTTCCTGCAGGGCTGCTGGGCTGTCCTCAGCGGGAGGGTAGCTTCTCTGTGTCGTTCTGTGGGTGCTGGGGCTCTCTCCTTTTACCCTTTCCCTCCTCACTAGTTTTTTGCTTCTGACCATTGTCTCCCTCAATCTATCCTCCCTTCCATCAGCCCCCTTCCCTTTTCTTTCCCCTTTCTCTTTCTACTTCCCTATAGTGTAAGATAGGTTTTATATCCAACTATGTGTTTATGTTATGCACTCGTTGAGCCAAATTTGATGAGAGCAAGGTTCAAAGAATGCTTATCCTCCCCCCTTCTTTCCCTCTACTGTAATAGGTCTTTTGTACCTCTCCATGTGGTGTAATTTACACTATACTGTCTCCCCCTTTCCTCTTCTCCTAATACAATCAAAGGGCTGGAAAACCCCATTTGCGGCTTTGAATGTAGGCATTTTGACATTGTTGTCCTAGTCTAAGCTTGTGTTTTTATCTTCCCTGTGGCCATAATAGCTTTTGATTATTAGTGCTCTTTTTTGTTTTTTGTTCATTTTTAAAATTGATCTCTTCTCCTGGAGGCACTGTCAGAAGTTTCTTGTTCTTGGGGCCAGAGGCCTAGTCACTGGCTTTCTGCATTGGGGCCACTGAGGTTAGTGACTTGCCCACTGCACTAGGGTTGCCCAGCTTAGTCACACCTGTTGCACCCTGGACTCTGGGGTTGACCACTTGCTTGCTACACTGGGGTTGGAAGCCTCACAGCTTGCCTGCGATGCCACTGTCCTGCTGCTTTAAGGCTTACTGCTTTAGGGAAGTACTAATTCAGGGAAAGATAAGCAGCATTTTGTGTAAGGGTCATGGTAGAAGTCTGTACAGAGATCATGGGGAAAGTCTATTTCATATAAGAGACCACCCTATTCTGGGATGCTGACTGAGCAAAGTCCCCATCCAGAATGCTGACCAAGCAGGATCCCCTACAACCTCCACCCAGAACATGACCCTGGCCTGTTCCATGACCCCAGCTTGTTCTAGGGAATTCCACTCCCCCTGTGCCCTCCATCCTGTACCCTCCACCCTGTTCTATGAGGGACCCCTGTCCCTAGGAAGGTAGCATCCTTGTACAACCCTATCCCTTGCCTTGGGTGACTCACTTTTACCCAGGACTATGCCTTTAAGCTGTTACAAGTGGTTACAGGGTTTAGGATAGAGATAAGGACAAATATAAAGGGGCTTAATGGTGGGCTCCAAATCAGGTGGCATGTGATTTGGGATACAACCGTATTTGCGATAGGGTACAACAAAAGCATTGCAGATACTAAAAGAATGTTAGAGCAAAGAACATATAGTGTTAGTGATGAAGGATACTTAGAAACCATCTCAAAATGGATAGTGTCGTGGACCTGTAGTCAGAAAGACCTAGGTATAAACCCTACCTCAGATATTTACTAGCTGTGACATACTGGGTAATTCACATATAACCTCTCTTGCTCTCAGTTTCTTCATTTGTAGTAATGAAGAAATGGATCAATTTGTCTCATGGGCCTTATGATAACTTCTAACTCTAAAAATATAATCTTATGACAGATAAGTAAAGTAAGGCTCACATAGTGGGAATGACTTCCTGAAGGTAACACAGAAAGTTAGCAGGAAAGCTAAGGATTAGATAGAATCCATCTCTTTTGACTTCCAGTTCAGGGTTCTTTTTACTACTCCAGGCTACCTGTCAAGAACCACCTGGAATGCAGCTCTGGCTTGTCTAACACCTTAATTATTGCATTGCTTGTGAGTGACGTCAATCTGTCTATTGTATAAATTGAGTGAGAGTACATGTGAACCCTAACAACTCACCTGAGACTATACCAGACCAACAAGAATGGCTTCCTCAGTCCTTCAGATGATGATAGCCATAGGACTGCTTACTTTGATTCTTCCCTGTCATGCTGGTGAGTGTTTTTGGTGTGAAAGAGGATAAACAGATATTATAGTTAATAAACAATTATAGAAGAAGATAGCTTAAAGGGATCTTACAGGTTAAGTAGCCCAACCCTTTCATTTCACAGAAGGGGAACCCCAGACCCAGTGAGAGGAAGGCATTTAACCAGGATTGCACACAGCTGTCTAGTTTTATAGAACACATAATGTATTGGAATATAATGGAGTATGCCACCTGGTGTAGGGTAAAACCACTAGGCTAAGGGTCAGCAGAACCTGGGGACAGATGTCACCTTGAATAAGTCACTTAACTTCTCTGGGCCTCAATTTATTCTTCTGTAGTATGGGGATATTGGAATGCATGCTCTTGAAAAATCTCTGTATTCTGATTTAAGCTCCAACCTAGGCATAATATCCTGTACACTATGTGTGGTAACAAAATCTATTGTCTGTGTCCTAAGATCCAACGTTCTATGTCCTGAGGATACACTTAGTTCTGACATTCTTTCTTCCATACTCTAAGGAACCTTTTCAGCCTGACATTCTAGGTCTAAAGTCTCTTCTAACCCTCACATCCAGCAGAATATAAATTCCTTGAGGGAATGAATTTTTTTCTTTGTATCTTCAGATCTGGCATATTGCCTTACATAGTCAACATTTTATGTTTTTGCTTTTTTTAATTAAATTTACTATTTGAGGTTCTATGTTCTAGGTTTCCTTTCGTATCTGATATTATATATTTTGTGTGGCTACATTCTGTGCTTCGAACTCTTTTCTAACATTCCCTATTCTCTTCTCAAAGAGCCATTCTAATACTGATATTCTATATACCCTGTTCTAATGTTCCTTATAATTCTAACATTCAATTAATAAAAATCTCTGAAACAGATAGTAATGCTACCCAAGTTCCCCTTAGAGAGGAAAAGATAATGCTTCAGTAAAATATTGTTGCAATCGCCCCACACCATGATTCCAGAGACTGAATCTCTGCCCTTGGTTTCAGATGATAAGCCACCAGTTTCTGATCCAAAACAAGGTGAAGAATTACCATCATTCTTAAATTCCCTGGGCACTGGAATCCTTGAATCTGCAATGGAATATCTTCTCTCTTCAATGGCCCGGAAATCGTAAGTAATGAGCCTGTTTCCACCATCATCTCTCTCTTAGTTTCCATTTTTACACCCTGACCTGAGAAGGATTGATAGAACAAAGTAGTATGAAAGCAGGGGTATTGCCTATTGCTAAGGACTCCATCTTTGATCTTTTTAGATTGAGATCATTAATAGGTGCGACTGAGATCACAACATGACTTTTAGGACAAATTATAACCTTGAGGTGATTTGAATGGGATACTTCTACTTACCACCAAGGGACCCCACATTAGGGACTTGGTACCTTGATCTGGGTAATGGTATGGTTAGGATAGAGAGGAAACCACAGCCTGTGAATATGTGGGGATAAGGCTTAGATAGTTAGTGACAGTCAAGACAAAGAGCTTAGGGCTCTCGGGCTCATCAAGTGGAAATAACATGGAATAAAGAGCAGGAATTAGTCAATCTATAAGAAATTATGGATGAGTTATTTTGCCCATAATCTTCAACTGGGCATTGAGGAAAGTATAGCAATAACTCACAGTCACCTGCTTTCAGAGCTCACAGCCCATGTCCCAGTGCTATAGTGGAGGCAGCTCATATTGATTTTCTGAGCTGATTGTCAAATTTTCAGCATGAAAATTTATGCCTAGAAAATTAGTAAATACTGCAAATCAGGGCTTGATTTATTGTTTTGTTAATTGTCTAGACTTAAGAAAGGGATAAAATGTTAATAATGCAGATTAAATTTGTGTGTGTCATGATAAAGATGGCTGTCAAACATTTACCAGTATGCTGCTGAACCCAACTCTGTATATTCATAGATGCTCAGAATGATCTAATTAGAAAAATTGAATATGAAATATTAGATCTAGAAGAATCTTTAGAATATGGAGTGTGCTGTATTCCAAGAAGTTAAATGACTTTTCCAAGGCTACATTGATATTAAGAAGCAGCATTGAGGGGTGGCTAGGTGGCACAGTGAGTAAGAGCACTGGCCTCGGAGTTGGGATGACCCGAGATCAAAACCGGCCTCAGAAAATGAGCACCCACACACAAATAATGACTATCCGTGCAACCTTGAGCAAGTTACTTAACCCCAATTGCTTTTTAAAAAAAAGAAGCATCATTGGTATTACAATTCATGATGTCCACTTCCAAATTGAGGGATCTTTCTACTATGCCACACTCCTTCTGAAATGGGGGCAGCTAAATGGTGCAGTAGACAGTCCCAGGGGTCAAAATCAGCCTCAGATACTTACTAGTTGTGCAATCTTAGGCAAATCATTTAAGCTCTATTTTCCTCTGTTTCCTCAACTGTAAATCCTTCCAGGGTTGTTGTGAGGATAATATGAGATAATAATTGCAAAAACACTTAATACAGTACCTGTTGTATAAGAGATGCTGTACAAATGTTAACTATTATTATTCAATATACTATAGAAGATAGAAAACAGATTGTTAAAACACCTGACAGAGACACTTACAGTCTAAATATCCTCACTTTGACTATTGAGCTTTGTCTCTGAAGCCAATCTTTTCCCACTCTCCTCACTCTACTCCAAACACAACTCAATCTACATATCTTTCTTTTCTTTCAAGAGGATTTTCTGACATGGAAAATGAACCAGAAAAGACTTCATGAGAATGACTGGTGAGTTAAATGTGATTTTATTTATTAATGGGGTAACTCATGGGGTTACTCATGGGCCTAATTCCACTACTGATCCGAACAAAAGCTTTTTCTATGCCCTCCAGTTGTTTTTCCTTGAACAACCCAGTCCCACCCACACACAGCTCCAGGGGGCTCACCATATTGATGTCAGACTTACTCCCATTAACTGTAGCTCAGAGCCTAAGCTCAAGACAATTACAAGTCTCAGCTTCCCCAATAGTTGGGATTATAGGTATGATTCTCCACTTGATAGCTGATATCTATAGCTTAATATGATTAACCATTGTAATGAGTGGAGTGATGGACTTGTAGTCAAAGTTATTGGATTTTAGTCCAAGCTTTACTATTTGCTACTTGTACAACCAAGAACAAATCACTTGTCCTCTCTGAAGCTCAGGTTTCTCTTCTCTTAAATGGGAAAAAATAATGCCTGCCTCTCTCACAGGTTTGTTGAATGGATGAAATGAGAAAATTAATGGTAAAGCATTTTGTAGATTTCAAACAGCTTAATTTATAAGTGTTTTAAAAATGGGATCAGATTCCACCAGATTTGGGAGATTAATAATAATCTTTAAGAAAAAAAACCACTTTAGAGTGATTTCATAGAATCTCATAGATCAAAGGAATCTCAGATAATATCTAATCCAATCCTTACTTGAAGACCTTCAATTAAGGAGAATTTACTACTACCTATTTTTGGATTGCACTAATTGTGAGGAAGCACTCCCAAAATCTGACTTCCCTAAAACTTCCTGTGTGTGCTCCTATTTCCTTGAGTTGACATCAAGACCCTCTCCCTATTAGACACATAAACCTGAACTCCAAGCTAGGAATTCTCCAGCGTCTTAGAAATGACAGAAATTGTGGGTGGCTCCACCAAGATCCTGAACCAAGAATTGTTTTAAATGAGTCATGTCAAGTTCTTTATTCATTCACTCAGTTAATTGGCAGAGGGAAATAATAGTTGAAGAAAAAAGTCTCCAGAGAAGCCCTACCTTTCAAAATCTATTGCTCTTAGTTGGGGTGCTAGACAAAATGATCTGAACAGTTGTAGACAAAAAAGTTCCAAAAGTTCACTGCAATCACCTTGACAGCTTTATGGAGAATAGATTCATAGGAGTGAGAAAAAGTTTCAATCAGGGAGGTTATTGAAAAAGTCTGGCCAAGAAGTGATTTGATTCTGAATTAAGATGGTGCTTGAATGGGTATAGTAGGGGATAGTTTTAAGAGATATTCATAAGATTTGGCAACTGATTGGTTATATAGGTGCTTGAGACCTAGAGGCAAAGATAACACAAAGGTTGAGAACCAAGAGTGGCATCCTTGACAGAAATAGGGAAGTTTAGAAGAATGGATTTAAGGGGAAGATAATGTTCTGTTTTGAACACATTTTGTTTGAAATTTGTATCGAATATCCATTTGGAAATGCAACTTTTCAAAGGAATAGTAGAAAGTGTGCAACACAGAGCTGCAAGCAGCACCTATTGAATGCCTAGAAAGACATAATCTATTGGCAAGAATTATATACAAGAGGCTCACTGTTATTCCTGAATTCCTAGTCAAAATTCCATATTATGACTACAAACCTCAAAATTTCTTTTAGAATTCAACAAATAATCTCTGCTGGAACCAGAGCATAGTCACAAATAACACCATTACCCATAATTGCCAGGATATGACAATGACCCCCAGAAACTTACATTCAATTACAAAAACCAATCACTTTATCAACCTGAGTAATAATAGATCATTAAACATCATGTATAAAAGAAGAACGGGTTAATGACTTGTCCTGTCAAATATAAAGGTGAAAATGTGATCATGAAATAATAGCAATAATAATAACTGACTGCTATAGTGCTTTAGGTTTTATAAAACTCTTTGACCCATGCAATCTCATTTGATTTGCACAATACTCATGTGATATGGGCACATAGCTATTGCTATCCCTGTTTTGCAGAAGAGGAAACTGAAGGTCAGAGAGGTTAAGCAACTTGCCCATGGTTACATAACTAAGTCCTGTCAGAGGCAGGATTTAATCCCAGATAACTCTATAAGGATGGGCTAAATCTACTAAAATGAAGTTAAATAGAAACAAATGTTAAATTTGGTATTTGGGCTCAAAAAAATCACCCATGTCAATACAGCATGAATGAGGCATAACTTGGCAGAAGTTGCTACAAAGACCTTAGCATCCTTAATATTAGTGGTCTTAGTGGTTTTCTATACAACGTGTGTCATAAGAGTAGTCTGGCAGCCAAAAAGAAAGTTAATATCATCACAGACTGCATTAGGAGATGCATAGAATTAGGGAGTTGATAGTCCCACTGTGGGTAACAAAGCTTAGGAAGTACAATGACAAGTTAGAGAGTTTTAGAGGGAAGAAATCTGGATATTCTGAAGATTCAGAGCCATATCACGAAAGGGTCAGCTGAAGAAATTGGGAAGAATTTGAGAAGAAAAGAATGGGAAAGGAAGAGGGTAAAGGACATGATACTGGCTCAAAGAACTATAATAGTGAAGCCATATTGGCTTGTTCTACTTGGTCCCAAAAGCAGGAAATGGAATTTGCATGGTGGCAGATTTCAAGTTATTAAAAGGAGAAATTTACCAACAACTGGAGCTCTATAGAAGTGGAATGGGTTGTCCTTTGAGGCAATGACTTGACATCACTAAAAAAAATTTTTGAATAAAGACTAGATGTCACTTGTTATGCATATTATATGCAGAATATCTGGGGGAGATAGGTGGTGCAGTGGATAGAGTGCCAGGCTTGAAGTCTGGAAGACTCAGGTTTCTGAGTTCAACAAATCTAGCCTCAGATGCTAACTGTATGAGATTGCGTAAGTCACTTAACATTTTTTGTCTCAGTTCCTCATCTGTTCAAAAAAAAATGACCTGGAGAAGGAAACAACAAACCATATCTCTGCCAAGAAAATCTCAAATGGGATCACAGAGAGTCAGACACAACTGAAAAAATGACTTAACAACAAAATACATACTACCTTTTCATACACAAAATGACCCTTGTGGTTTCAACCCTGAGAATTCCATGAAGAATAAACCAATCATCCTTACATCCCTTCTCAGGAAGAAAAAATTCTAGACTTCTTTTTGTTCCAAACAACAAATCTCTCCAAAGTGAGGAGGAGACAACAAAATATCAACTAAGCAGGTGCAGTCCCCAATTAACTTGATTGCCCAAACAAGTCCTACTTGTACTTCTGTTGAATCACATCCAGGTCTAAGGCTGTGAAAACGCCTTCTTAAGTTTTCATTAGATATACCTTTTCAGACTCTGATAGTGGAGGTGATGCTTGCAGAACTCTTCCAATCCAGTGGAATTTAACTCAGAAACCTTTTGTACAATCCCTAACTTTTAGACTCCGAAAAAAAATTAGAACATAGAACAAAGAATGTCAGACTTTGAAAAAGCCTTAAAACATCAAATATTCATGCTGTAAGGAATCTAATAATGTAGAGCTAGAAAGGACTTTCACTGCATAAAATGTTAGATTTTTAAATTTTATTTTATTTTGCCTAGAAGGAAGCTCAGATCAGAGAACAGAGGATGTTAGATTAAAAGGAGGACAGAGAACTGGAAGTAAACTTAGAGGTACGCTAGTTCAGAGTCTAATTGAGCAGAAATCTTCTATACATTTATTTACATCTAGTACAGTATATAAAATGCCTGATGTTTGGTCCTGTGAGAAAGACTAAAACAAATAACAGTCAGGTCCTGACTCCCAGGAGCTCACAGTAGTGGGGAGAAGCTGTGGCCTCACAGATGTCACATCAAACAGACCATACACAATAAGTTCATAAAAGAACAACATGCTATTGAAGGTCTGATGAGAGGCGGTGATTTCCAATTGTAAGAATCAGGTAAAGGTATCTGTAGTTGGCATTTATACTTAGGCCTTGAAAGTTGGCAAGAATATCAATAGATATTGATGAGATGGTTCCCAGTAGGGAAAAAATTAAATCAGTTTGGTTGAGATTTCAGGAAAGTGAAGAGCAATAGGTGAACAGACGGAAAATGTTTAGGAGTAGCTTAAAGAAGGTTTTGAAAATCAGGATAAGGAGAGGCAGCCAGGTGGCACAGTGAATAGAGCACTGGCCCTGGAGTCAGGAGGATCTGAGTTCAAATCTGCCTCAGACACTTGACACACTTACTAGCCATGTGACTTTGGGCAAGTCACTTAACCGCAACTGCCCTCCAAAAAGCAAAAAATAAAATAAAATAAAGAGAAAAAGAAAATCAGGATAAGGCAGGATAAGGAGATTGGCCTTTATCTTCCAGGCAATTGTTGCTGTTCAGATGTATCTGACACTTCATGATCCTATTTGGGTTTTTCTTGGCAAAGGTACTGGAGTGGTTTGCCATTTCTTTCTTCAGTTCATTTTATATATGAGGAAACTGAGGCAAACGGTTTCCCAGGGTCACACAGCTAAAAAGCATCTGAGACCAGATTTGAACTCAGGAAGATGAGTCTCCCTCACTTCTGGCCCAGCCACCCTACCCACTGATCCACCTAACTGCCCTCTCTGGGCAGCAGTGAGTCACTGGGCTTAATTTGAAGTCGTTGAACTTTAAAAAAAATTGTTAAGTATATTTAAGTTTAATTGGTTTCATTTGTAATTTTGTGTATTTTATTTTATACATTTAAAAACACTATTCAGAGAAGGAGTGCACAGGCCTTATCAGACTGGCAAAGGGGTCTAGAGCACAAAAAAATGTAGAGAATCCCTGGAGTAAAGATTACTGAGACATGAAGGCATATGCTCAGAGATGGGCAGGGTAGATTCAAGATACCATTTCCAAGGAACTAGAGGCAGAGAGACATGTTAAAAGATTTGTAGTACTCTAGGCAGGAAGTTATGAAGGCCTGATGTTTACTGGGAACCCTGAGAATTCCAATTTAATAGTAACCTAAGCCAAAGTACTGAAGGCCTAATTGTAAACCTTCAGGCACAAAGCAATTTCAGGGGGAGGATGTTCAATAAGACCTTCCCAGGGCCAACCAAAACTAAAAGTTGACTATCATCTCCTTCCTTTAAAGAAGAAAAATATATTTCCTTTAAAAGGCAGCCTAGGGGTGGCTAGGTAGTACAGTGAATAGAACACTGGCCCTGGAGTCAGGAAGACCTGAGTTCAAATCTGGCCTCAGAAACTTAACACAAAACTAGCCATGTGACCTTGGGCAAGTCATTTAACCCCAATTGCCCTTCCTTCCCCTCCAAAAAGCAAATTCCAGAAAAAAAATTTCCTAAAAATTAGAGTAATGTCAGAAAAGAGGATGTGTGAGACATTGTAAAGGACTGACAAGACTTGGCAACAGATGGACTATAAGGAGAAGAGAGTGAGGAGTAGTGAAGACTGACACTTAGGTTAGAAACCTGGGTGAATGGGGGGATAGTGATGCCTTGGACAATGGGAGTTGTCCAAAAGCAGAGTGGGCCACCTTCCCCACAGCAGTTTCATTTGAGTTCTTCAAACAAATGCCGTATGTCTGATTCTTAGTGACTGACATCATTTGGGGTTTTCTTGGCAAAGATACTGGAGTGGTTTGCCATTTCCTTCTACAACTCATTTTACAGATAAGGAAACTGAGGTAATCAGTGACTTTCCCAGATTGACACAGCTAATAAGTGTCTGAGATCAGATTTGAAGATAATCTTCTTGACCCAAGGAACCCCCTAGCTGCTCCTAGGACACCAGATATGCCCTAGAAGAATCCAACTCAGCATAGAAAGTATGAAACCCAGTACTTCTTAGTTGGTAACATGTTGGAGCCTTCTTATACCCACTATGACACTTTGTATATTTTATAATCTTATTACTATGTAGCTATGATTTAACAGTTAATTTTTATTAATGGATAATTGGTGTTATAAAAATCAATTTTTACATAGAACTTGATCCATTTTTAGTTTTGAGTAAGTAGTGACTCATCTATATTAGCTAATTATTACAATTGACTTGTTAACTAATGGAGTAATTCATTTGAATTACCTAAACAATAAATACTTTTATCATTTAAATTACTAAGACAAGTTTGTTGGTATTAATATTGTTTTTGTTTCCTCTCTAGACAATACATCTGACTAATGCTTGTGTTTTTCTTCCCAGAATGCTGATCTCAGCTCCTCAACCAGACCAGGCCACTCCTTTCCTTCAGCTTTCCTGGATGGCTAGCCCAGAGACCTTGAGCTATTGTTATTGCTTTGCATATCAGTAGCTCCAGTCCCCTGGAAGGAATCAGCCTCAGAAGATTATGTATAAATGATTACTCTTCCTTTTCTGGAAGACAAAATAAAGTCCATAAATTCATAATCTTGAATCATTACTATAGCAAGGTATTTCTCTCAGTGTGTTCTTACTCTTGATATAAAAATATAAGTACCCCACTGATAACCACACTAGGCCCTGTGTCTAGAAAAGGGAGTATACCTCTCCTTAATTCCATTTCCAGAAAGGGGGGCTGTTTGGTAGTCAACAGGGGCTATATTGGAAAGCATTCTGAGGAGCCCCGTCTCCTTTGCTTCCTCCAAAGTTTCCGTGTTCCACGGTTCCACAGTAACTGTGGCCGAATTTTCATTTGATGACTAAAGATACCACATATTTAGAACTATATTCTCTGTTCTCTTCCAGCTCTGACTTTATCTACTCTGTTTTAAGGTCCCTTCCAAGTTTTAGATTCTGTGTCCCATTCCAGCTCTGAGATTCTGTGTATGGCGTTTTTTTCTAGAATATTAGAATATTCTAGAATATAAATTATATATAATGCAATATAATATAAATTTATAAATATATAATATAATATAAAATCTTAGAATATTCTAAGATTCCTTTTAGCTCTGATGCTCTGCAGTTATGTGACATAATCACTTTGTAGCTCTGGGCTCAGTTACCTACCTATTTATCACCCCAAACTGTTAGTCAAAATATGGAAAATATGTCAAAGCGATTTATTCTTACAATAATATTGTAATTTATTCTTACAATAAATTGATATATGTCAATGTGCTTTATTCTTAAAATCATTATCGTTACTACTACTATTATTTTACCTAGTTTTAGTGCCACCCTCAGCAGGAGGTATTTCCAGTCTCCCTAGCTGCTGGTATCTTCCCATCTGATATGATATCTGCTTTATAAGTGTTTTATGTGTACCTATCTATTTATATTTTTCCTCTGCCTTAGAATGTAACACCCTTGAGAGAACTGACTGTTGACTGTCTTTGAATCACCAGTAAATAGCACAGTTCTTGGCATGCATAATTTTTAAAATAAATGTTAAGTGATTATTTACTTATTTGCATGCTTGCTTTATTGGTTAATAAATCTCTAGGGCTTCTATAACTCAGGATGCTTAAGGAGGAATAAAGGAGTTACGATGAAAAAAAGAGAGAAGATCTGGAAGCATCTAACCACAATTGCTTTTATCATAGTACTAGAATAACACCGAGGGATAAGACCTCATGAAAAATAAAAGTTGTATTGGACCAGATTGCTTGGACTGGGAGTTGTGGGGCCAAGGCAGGAACTATTTTCTTCTCAGGACCTTTGGGAGGGGAAGAGGGAAGAACAATTAAACTAACAGAAAAAAATAAAAATACTTTTTAAAAGACTGATAAAAATTGATAGGCCAATTATTTTATTTTTAAAAGAAATCATGCTTTTAAAAATAAAAAAGTGAAAAAAATCAAAACTAAAGGAGAAAAAATGAAGAGTATTAGGAGTCACATTGCCAAAGTATGGGACAATATAGCTGAAAGCCTCAATGAAATGAATGGTTATCAAAATTTAAAATAACAAAACTACCAAAATTGGAAATCAAAAATCTAAATAACCTATTTATAAAAAGAGAAATTGAACAAGTCTTAAATCAACTCCCACCAGAAAAAATCAATTCTCCTATCTATATAATCTTCCCCAGTTTCTGGTTTTTGTTGTTATGTGTCCTCAGCTCTTGGCAAAATGCTTGGTACATTGCAAAGTCCTTAGCACTAGAAGAACCAAGCTCATCAATTGGCAAGGACATGTTTGACAATAAATCTTTTCTTTCTCCAATTTGTGCAAATGTGCTTAAAATACAAATAACTGCAATTATAACTTTACTTTGAAATAAATTTTTTTCATCTTCTTATCTCTAGTTTCTTTGCTTTTATGTATAAAAAATGCATTGCATTAATTGATGTGGCTTCAAGGTTTTTGAAGGTTTTCTGAGGCATTAATCAATTGCTTTTCATTCATTCATTCATTCTAACTCCAGCACTTTGATGCTAAGCCAGTTGTCCTAGGATAATGTAGGACAGGCAAGGACCGTGACTCACCTAAGCCTCAGGTTTGGGGGATAGATTCACAAAGGACTGGTAACCTTTAGAGGGAAAATGTAAAACAGGGGTTCTTAACCTTTAAAAAAGTCTTTGACACCTTTGACAGTCTGATAGAGTCTATGAACCTCTCCTCAAATGAAATTTTAAAATCCCAAATAGTTTTAAAATAAAAGACATAGGACTACATAGGAAAAATATTTAGATAGTTGTCAAAATATTTTTATAAAAAATAGATTCCTAGACCCAAAATTAAAAACCCCTGATGCAGAGAGAAGAATTTGGGCAAACACAGATTAAGAGACACACAATACCCTAAGTGCAAATACACTGCCAATGGGAATTGGGGCTCTGATATGTGAGTTTTCATTTCATCTTGTCCCAAATGTGACTTCAATTCCATGTCGCAGTCACCACATACCATTTCTATGTATAAGTATCCTCACCCCTTTGGGGCTCCATTATGTATTAGCTACCTCCACTGGCATGTAAACTTCTTGAAGGCAGGGACCATCTAACTTGCTTTTATTTCCATTCGCAGAACTTAGCATAGTGCCTGAAACATAGTAAGTCCTTTATAAATGCTCTATATCTGCTAGTCTACCCACAATCCCCATTGATTGCCAGAAAACTGCAGTATTTGAGGGTATCAAAGCAGAGCTAGCTAGGGAAGACATGAATGTGAAAGTAGGAGGGAGCCAGGGATTTGTAGAGATAACCAAATAATTGGGCTTCCACTGCTCCAATCAATTTTTAAACAATTGGCTTATAAGTGTAGCTGGCAACTAAAGAGACTTTGTGTAAGGAGATGGGGCTGGCGGAAGTGGGGGAAGGAGGAAGAGAGGGGCAGAGAATATGAGCATTATTATTCTTTAAACTGTTGAAAGTGTAGAACAAGCTGCAAATGCCGCATATGTATCCCCTTTCCTCTCTTTGCTTCTTTTCTTGTCTCCTGTAATTATAAAATTTCTAACATGAGCTAGTTGTTCTATTGTCCTCTGAAATATGACATTTTATAACCTGTGTTCTAATAGTGTCTTTCCTAAAGACTTTATTTCTAACATTCAAAGACTTGTTTCATTCCATGTTCTATATTCTCAGGCCTTTCCCAGCCCTCATAATGTGAGATCCTTTGTATTTTATAATGGTGTGCAAACCACCTAAAACATATTCAATATTTTTTAACATCCATAAGTTGTTCAACTTTTTACATGTTTAAAAATTTTAATATGTTATTTGTCCTCCCTTTGTTTCACCACTTGCCTTTACAACGTCATTGAGTTCACAAAATTTTGATATATACTATTGAATTCAAGATGAAATCACATTTGTATCATATTAGACATTTAAATGCACTTTTAGGCACCTGTTTATTTTTCCAAATCAAACCTTGATTATAGCCATGGATTTTCATTCAGAGCATAAATCAGACAAGTTTCCACATCATTGAGGAATGCTTATATTCAATTATCAAATACATTTCTCTGGCATGCATAACATGTGGCATGGAGCAAGGTTGCTATTCAGTATTTCATCAGTGTTGGTATTTTGTATCACCTTCTACAGTTTGTGTTTTAAAAATAATTTTAGCTGTTACTATTAAAATTATTAGCCTTTATGAGTGAGTATTAAATAAATGTTCAGTTTTTAAAGCACAATTCCCTGGCTATATATCCTAATGAAATGTTTTGTGCATACTAGTCATTGCTGTTGCCATAAGGTTAAGTGGAATTCTAGTGCACAGTTTTTCTCCTGGCTTCCTTGGAGCGTGGCTATAGCAACCCCCACTGGTTTTTAATCTGCCTGATCGATTTCCTTTTCATTCCTTCAGACAGACTGGGAGATGAGTTAGGAGCAAAGGGAAAGTTAATTCAGAGATACCAAAGTCTGCTACTTGAAGCTTTGCTTTGTTGCTTCCTTGAGTTGCCTCCATAAACACATTGTTTTAATAAACCATGTGATCATTAACAGCAAATTGTCAAATCATACGAGTAGGGAAGATATGATTGAGGTTGGTGTCACTAGTCCATGGGAAAAGGTGGTTTTATGAGTTGAAGAGAGATTTTGAATTTTGGGGTAATTTGAGGCATATTCTAGATCTGTGATCTCCAAACTCTGCTCATAAGCTCCTATAAATAAAAACATTTTTAGCACATATGCCCTAATATGCATAAACTTAATAATGTTTGTTATATCATTTGTTATATTGTATTAATATTTATGTATATTCTAAAACCAAAACAGTTATTTAGGATAAGTTAAAGATGAAATATATTAGATCTTAGAGTTAAGAGGGAACCATTGAAGTCTATTGAGTTGAAGACCTACTATGTGTCAGACACTGGGCTAAGTATGAGTCAGATCTGTACTTTTCAGAAAGTCACTTTGGTAGCAGTGTGTAGAGGCTGGATCACAGTTTGGAAGGGATACCATCTAATATAGGGGTTGAGAGAAGCAGGCAGGCACAAAAGATGCCAGGACTAACAGGATTTGACAATTGACTGATTGTGTGTATGTGAAGTGGAGAAAAGTGAGGCATTAAAAATGACAATGAGCTTGTGAAAATCTAGTAGACTGGAAAGATGGTGGTGCTCTTGATGGTAATCAGAAAGTTAGGAAGATGGATGGGTTTAAGGGGAAACATAATATCTTTCATCTGGTTGACAACCCATCCCTGCCTGTTCATCCTGTGTGACTTGATCTGTCCCACACAAAATGAAAAATGCAGAGGCAGTGATCTTACTCACCAGCATTCATCCTTAGTCTAGTTCACCCTCTGAGAGATACCTCCTGCAACCAAGAGGTGATCTGAGGGGCAAAGATGGGAGGAGCAGAACTTTCCCACAGGCTTTAGATCATAGCCTGCTCAGGAGAGGAGTTGGGTCATTACACAGTCCAGGGAGGTGAGAGAGTGTTGGGGAGTAAAGGCAGGTGCAGATGTCTTGAGGGATGAAGATATTTGTGGAGGGGGAAGTGTGAGACAAGCCCTTCACTGACTATAGATCCCAACAAGGGCCAGATATAACCTCTTCCTCATCCTTTCAAGTGTTTTATCAGGTTCCCCCCCCTCCCCCCCCCCCCCGGCTCAGAACATGCCTTCTGCACCTCCTTAAGGAGATTTCTAGGTCTTCACTTTGGAGACCATAGTTCTAGAACATACCACTAGGTTTACACCTCTTGAAGGGGAGAGAGCTAAGCAACTGGAGGATAGAGAAATGGAAGATGTAGGAATAGGCTAATCACTAACAGCTTGAGCGCCCTCTAGTGGTCAATGAACTGCATCTCGCTCCATCGATTAAGTATTGACATCACAAAAGAGCCTGCTGCTTAAGTGAAGATTTTTGGATTTATTGTTAATGCCTCTTTTATCACCTCAGACACTAACCACCAACAGCCTTGTTGTATGCACATACCTCGAGTGGATACCTGAGAGTCTTTAATAAACCTGTTACATTTGTATTTCCAAAGTGAATGCTGAAAATATTCTCTATCAAAATAAATCATGTTCATGAGGTGAATATTTTGCCTCATCATTGAAAAGACCCTGAACACTTTTATTGTTATAAACTTAACAGTTTCTCCTCTAGGTCCCAAATCCAGTCGTCACCACCAAGTCAATGATTCAAGTCCAGACCCTTACAAAGCTTTATGCACCCTGGTAGGGTGTGAAATTGGTAGTCAGGAAGACCTGCGGGCAAAGTACAGACTGGGGTTCAGACTGGGGTCCAGAGACCTGAGCTTCAGATTTTGGTTTTCCATTAGTTCACTATATGACCCTTAGCAAGTCATTTCCTTCTCTAGATTTCAGTTTTCTCAGTTATAAAACAAGGGGATAGGACTAGATGAGTCCTTTGCTGTCACAGACTTCTGAGAACTGTGTCCTCTCCCCTTTCTAGTCCACTTTCTCTAAGGAAGAAGGGACAGAGTGAAGAAGCACCTACTATATGCCAGGTACTTTAAGTAGATTAACTCATTTGATCAGATTATCTCTTAGTCAGATGTTCCACTGAGCTGCCTCTCCTCCTGGCATCAAGTAAATTGAATTAATTACATAAACCGTCCTATAAACAGTGACACAGAGAAAAGTACATTGTATTTCAAGTTGAGAACGTGGTTTAAACCTAGGCTCAGCTATTTATCACCTGTGCAAGTAATACATACCTGGACAAATAACTTTAGTTCTGTTTTTCAGGACATAGACAGCTCTAAATCCTTTTGTCCTCTGATTTGGAATTCAGAAAGGCCTCCCTCCTCAAACTGCAGACTTTCTTGGCAACAGAAATCTTTCTGACCACTTCCTCACCTAAATTCAGAGGGAGTATGAGGAATGTGCAAGTGTGGGCACCCCCCCCCTTCAATGAACTAACAGTCCATTTATCTGCAGGCTTCAGCGGGACAGCTTGGCCTTTTCGTCCAGCTCATCCCCATCCCTTGGGGAACAGCTCCTGCCTCTGTTCAGGGAAGCAATGCTGGCAAAAGCCAAAGAATCATGGAGCCATTTGTAAGACCAAGGCTTCCTTTTTATGTGCCTAATAACCAATTATGTCAAGGAAGAAGCCAGAATTAAAAAAAAAAAAAGGAAGCTGAGCAACAGTGCTGTCAAATGCAAGAGCTGGGCTGCCAAGGGAAGCATTTCATATTCAGACATATTTAGTGCCTGGTTTGACAGCTTAGTACAGCCTGATGAGCCTGAAGGCATTTCTAAACCTGAATTTTGCTGGACTTTGTTCAAGTGACTGAACACATATTCCTTTACTCCAAGAGAAGGGTATCAATAAAGACAGAGAATAAATGTGTGTTGAGTCTCCATTTCTGCAAGCAGTCCTTATGGCCTAGTTGTTCTGCACTGAAGTACTCCATCCAGGCACCACAGGCAGTACTGACCCTCCTAGAATAAGACCATCATACCCTCCCTCCTCCTTTTACACTTAGATTTCCTGAGTCTCCCCTCTAGGGTGGAGGGGAGATGACAAAGGGATGGGCAATTCAAATATATAGAATCAGAACTAGAATCCTTGAGGTCATTGAATTCATTCCGTTCATTTTCCAGATCAGGTAATTGCATCATCAGTTGTATTAATGGAATTGCCCAAATTCATGAAGCCAGGTAAGTGGAAGAGCTGGTTCTGAACTTTAGTCCTTTGACTCCAAATGCAACACACTTTCCATTGTACCACTTTGCTTCCATGTGGGTGTCAATTTACCTTCAGTATTTTTTGTCTACTGGGGCAGCTAGGTGGTGCAGTGTATAGAAAACCAGGTCAAAAGTAAGGAACCGGGGCGGCTAGGTGGCGCAGTGAGTAGAGTGCCGGCCCCAGAGCCAGAAGGACCTGAGTTCGGTTCCGGCCTCAGCCACTTAACACACACGACCAAAAAAAAAAAACTAGCCGTGTAACCTTGGGCAAGTTACTTAACCCCAATTTCCCTCCAAAAAAAAAAAAAAGTAAGGAACCTTCTTGAGTTCAAATCTAGCTTCGGATATTTACTAGCTGTGTGACCCTGAGCAAATCACTTCACCTTGTTTGCCTCAGTTCCCTCATCTGTAAAATGAGCTGGAGAAGGTATCTTTACGAAATGGGGTCATGAAGAGTTGGATATGACTGAAGGAAAAAGAACTTTTTTTTTTTGACTAATTACATTTGTTTAGAAATTTAACACATTTATTTTTTTAATTTTATCAATCATCTTTATTGATAAAATTATACAGTACACATTTCAAATATACATTTCAAGCTTCTGGATTACAAAAATAATGCGTATATGACAAAAACTTATTACACAAAATGAAACTCTTCAAAACCCTAAAATTAAGTCTCAAAAACACAATATAGCTATGACGGGCAAGAAATAAATTAAATCAGGCTTTTATTTACAAAAATACTCATCAAGCATTTTTTAATAATAGCTGCCTCAAGATTGCCACATACTAAATCTTAACAGTGCAGCTTGTTTTATTTTATTAAGTTAAATGGGATGAAATCAAAATTATCTAGAGAAATCTGCCACCAAATCAAGTATTGTTTCTTTTTCAATGTAAGATAGAAGACAGTTACCAAACAATTTTAAGGAAAAAATATCTTTTTTTATTGAAAATCTTCAGTAAGGCCTCTGGAATAAGGTTTTATTTTAAATAAAAAAGAAACACCCAGTTTTTGGGAAGGTAAGTTTGAGTAAATAGTTGTTGCTTTTTACTCTTAGCAATACGTGCATCTTTGCACACTAATAGATTCTAAGAATAGTATTTCTTCAACAGATGATCTAAATGGAATTTGCAATCTGCTAGTTTGAGAAAATTTAGTTTCTACTTTCTGTTTATTTCAATTTACTTGGTTTTCTGTTTTGAAAATTCACACAGTGGTAGTAAATAACTTGCAGTTTATGTAAAACCCAAGAAAATGAACTATTCCCAAATATCTGTTTCAGTATGATGGCCATAAGTTCAAGGGCAGATTCAGAGAGACCTACAATTATAGGTTCTTTGCTCCTGTTGGCATCTAATAAGAAAAACAAGCCTTTATTAAGGAATAAAGCTTTCTTTTTATAAACCAGATGAAAGTTTACATTTACTATTAACAAGGCTAAAATAAATACATTGGTTCATTTTTTTTTTTTTTGCCCATTTCCAATCTCTTTTATTCCTGGCTTCCTATATAAGGCCTTCCAACTGGGACAGCTGGGTAATGGATAGGTTAATATACCTAAAATCAACCAGAAAGCAAACCTGACCAAATTAATATTTATTCAGGAATCCAAACCTAACCTTCCCCCCCCCCCCCGGCTGCTCCAGAAGGGCCAGGCTCCACTCCTCCCTACAGGGCTGCAAAGCCGGGCTGGGTCCCCTCAGCAGGTGACAGCAGAGCCAGGTAGAGACAGCAGCAAGGGGAGGCGGCCGAATCCACCCCCCTCGCGGAGTGGGGGGCGGGCTGTTCACTCTACCTCCAGCGCTAGAGAAGCTGGGGGGAGGGGGGGGAGGCTAACACATATTTATTAAGCAGCTACTTTGTGCATAGCACTAGGCTCAGTTCTTAGTTTGAGACTAAATTTAGAGGGAGATTATTACCAATGGTGAGTTTATATTGAGTAAACTGTTTAGAGATCATGTAATCAATTGTCATTCTATATATGATGAGATGTCAGATCTGTCCCAAAATGGCATAAGAGAGAGCATGCATCTTAGAGAAATCCAACTATATGACACAGACATAGCTAAGTAAACTGACACAGTCAACAGGCATCCTGAGATAGCATGATTTTGACTTTCAGCTATCTGGCACTCTGTGAAATGATAGCATAAATGGGCTAGAAAACCCTTCTAAGAAATTTTAAACACGTTTTACTGACCACAATACAATAAAATTCTATTTACTAAAAAGCTTTTGAAGAATTTTAAAATAATTGGAAACAAGATAATTTAATTTTAAAGAACTGGTGGGTGAAAGAACAAATTAAGGAAGTAATGGAAAATCTCATAAAAGAAAATGAAGAGCAATTTGGCAGCAAACCAGAAGTTTTATTCTTGTCAGAGATCATAGAAGGGAGCTTATGTATCAATTCCTGGGCAAGAAGGCAAAGCAGTATCCAATCTATGATTATCTGTATCCCTTTCCAAGCTCAAACCAGGGCTAGAAGTCATACCAGACTCTACGAGAATTCCAGGAGCAAGGATGAGGTCCACTGGAGAGTGGCTTGACTGCCAGGCTCTGACTCTCTTAATGACCCAAAGATCTGAAGGCCAGAGGCCTAGTTCTAGTGCCCTACATTAAAAAATTCTCTCCTAGCCACATTGCTGAAGACAGCAAATTTTGTCCAATAGACCAAAGAGTTTAATGAGGGATTGACTAATGAGCTTAGCCCCTAGGAACATGCACAGGGTGCTCTGTTGATATAGCTCCTACATAGACTTTGGAATATGTGTAGATATTCTTTCTTCCAGCTACTAACCATATAGTGAAAAGAAGTTCATTTGCTAGGCTAAGGAGCTAGAACTCTTTGAGGTACTGAGGAGTAAGGAGGTGAAGACTAAACTCTCAATGGGGATAGTGGTTTTAGGCCTTATTTTTTGCACACCATGACCATCACAATGAAACTCATGTTTCAATGAAGGACATGACCCTGCTGTTGCTTTTGTCACTGTTATAGCTCCTCTTCCTATCTTTAGACTAAGATAGAAGATGTCTATGACTTTGGGAGCTATGAAAAGACAGGAGAGCCAGTCATATGGAGATCTAGGAGTGCTGAGTTTTTCATAGCCAACATAATATTGAGGGCCCCACAAAATGACCTTTGGGAGTCTGTTCATCAGTAGCTGAGACACAGACTTAACTAAGGGCTATGCCACATTTGGGGTAGTTAAGTGATGTAGTGGATAGAGTGATGGGCCTGGAGTCAGGAAGACTCATCTTCCAGGATTCACATCTGACCTCCATCACATTCCAGCTATGTGACTCTGGGCAAGTGATTTAACCCTGTTTGCCTCAGTTTCCCTAGATATAAAATGAGCTGTAGAAAGAAATGGAAAACCACTTCCAATATCTTTGACAAGAAAACCCCAAATAGGGTCATGAAAAGTCAAACATGGCTGAACAACAAAGGTCGCATTTGAATATGAACTTGAACATACGAAAGTGTGTCAAATCTATACCTATACAACTGAAATAACATAGGGGGAAATATGCCCTTAGGTGTTAGGGAAATGTGTATAAGTCTCTTTGAGATATCATTGTAATAAATATTCCTTTGTATAACTAATTAATAACTAATTAATATTCAAATTATTTTTTGATTAAATGAATTACTGGTAGTTAACAGTGGTAGAAACACAACAGAATTGAGGCTCAGGCTGATATCATTAAAGAAAACCATCCCACTCCCCCCACCCCTGGGCACTCTAAAGCAGTCAGAGGGAGATAACTGACCTTAGTCTAGAACAGTGAGTCCAAAGCAACCAATACTCATTTATGTACATATTTTAATACGTAAGTACATGTTGAAAACAATTACATAAGATTACTATATTAAAAGACATTGACTATGAAGGACTGTACGGGACGATGTCAAGGGTTAGCTCTGAGGGGTCTGCCATGGACATGAATCCAGGCCATGGACCACTTTGAGCCTATTTCCACCCACCTGAGCTCAATATCTCAGGGTGTTGATTCACCACCCCGCCATTACTCACCCCCACCCCCACCCGTGCAAGGGAGGCTTGGAACATTCTAGCTGTCCCTGGAACCCTAGCCACTTGAGCAATATAGATAAAGAAGTAGTGCATGAGATAAGAAAGCAGGAAATTGTCCCATGGGAATGGCCTCCCAAAGGTTGCAAGCTAGGCACCTCATGTAGCAAACTACATGAAATTTCCCATGAGGAAGTATATTGTAAGTGCTTTAGCTATAGCATATAAACTTGGACCCTCAGATACTTATCTGAGACTTGCTTAGTGTCCATGCAATAAACGTATGAATTCTTTGACAATCTTCTCCTGGTCCATGGACTCATTATTCACATTTACACATTTTGTTTGGTGCTGCAAGTGTAGGCTACACAAGATATTTTAAGACTTCTTCCTGTTCAAATTCATGTTTTATTAATTTTCATCATCTATATATTTTACTTGTCTCTATTATAGTAGGATTGTAATTCATACCTAGAACTTATATAAACCACATACATAAGCCTCTCTTCAGTTGATTCAGTAATAATATTAAGATTATTTAAGTTGCCAAATATCCATAGACTTTTCCCTAGGAATCTTGTAGGATTCTGCCTTGGTCCAGGATGAAAAATCTTTAATAATTAGACTCAGGGGTGGGGAACTTGTGGCCTTGAGGCCACATGTGGCCCTCTAGGTCCCCAAGTGTGGCCCTTCCAGTTTGAATTCAAAGGGCCACACTTGAGGACCAAAGGGCCACATGTGACTTCACGCTACAGGTTCCCCATCCTTGCTAGGCCCTTTGACCTCAATGTTAAGATTTGGTTCTAATATCTCCTGTTTGTAAAATTAGGGTGACCCCATAATGTAGTTGGGAAGATCATTGGAAAGGGAGTCAGGTGATTTGGGGTTTAGCTACAAATCTGAAATTAAAATTCTACTGTATGACTTTGAAAAGTCAAATTCTTTCCCTGGGCTTCAATTCACTCATTTATAAAAATAAGGATATTCAACTAGGACATTGAATAAGGACATATGACCTTATCCATTGCTAATTCTATGATTGAATATAAGGGAAAGACCTGCAGAGTCTACTCCAGAAGGTATAGATGAACAGTGTTTGATAATGGATTTCTTTCTTTCCTGCTATCACTGTAGGGTAGATTGTCTATGGGTGTCAGTGTCAGTACAAAGTCAAGGTTTTGGGTTTTCAAAAGCTCACTCATAGCATGCTTAAGAATTTGGGGAATAAACCAATGAAAGAAGTGTTTATTAGGCACCTACAATATACATAGCCCAGTTCTTAAACTGGGATAATAAGGTTTAGATAAGAAAAAGTGTTTTTCTTCATGGAATTTCAATCTTCAACAATGAAGAAAGCTGTAGATAGTTCTACTACTGCCTATGTGAATGAGACTATTTAAGTTCAACTGTTGTTTCCCATCCTCATGGAAGAAGTGCCAATAGCTAGGCATTAGGTACCTAACAAAGCACTTTAGAAAAACCCAGATAATTACCTCCATTCATTTCCGCAATTTCAGTCTATGACTAATCTAGAGTTGGCCCAGATCTCACAGGGAAGTGGTTCCTTCCCCCAATCCCATCTTGTTATTTATAATATTTCAATTATAATGAGGGTTAAAAACCCAAACAAGTCATACCCACAATTAAAGAAGAGTCATCACACCCTCCTTGTGATCCAGAATGTCAAGTTGGATATGACTTCCAACTATTGCTCCTGCACCTGTCTCTGGGAATCATGCAAAACAAGCTTATCTTTTCTCCTTTTAAACATCTCTATTTTCTTGAAGTTTGGAGTCTTTGGAAGCATTTCACATTGTCTTCCATACAGCATATCCTTTTTATTCTGTGTATTCATTTTTATAGCTATCACATTTGGCATGTCTTATCTAAATGTATGGGGAGACATAAGATGGATATAAATAGACTGCAGCATTCTACCAAAAATGAATTGAATTAGAGAATTCAATTCAACTCAGTTCATCAAGGATTTATTATGGAATGTACTTTTCTCAACCCTCATTCTTCTTGGCCTCTCTGAAGCTGCTTCTAGATACTCCTCTCTAGGCTTCCATAGCACTGTTCTCTCCTGATTCTCCTTCTATCTGCCTAGCAGCTGCTTCTCAATCTCCTTTGCTAGATCTTGATCAAGGTCAAACCCATTAAACCATGGGTCTTCCTAACTCAGGCCCTGTCCTAGGCCCTTGGTTCTCCTTCTACAATATTTCATTTAGTTATCCCATGAACTCCCATGGATTCAATAATCATGTCTATGCAAGTTATTACTAGGTTTATATATCCAGTCCTACTTTCCTTAAGCTCCAGTCCTAAATCAAGAACTGCCTTTTGTTTATCTCAGGTAGGAGATTTAATAAAGATCTCAAAATCAGTATGTCCAATATAGAAGTCATTATCTCCCCCCCACCCTTTCTCCTTTTTCCCTCCTTTCAGGTGGGGAACTGAAGCCTCAAGGTCACATGTGCCTTTGACTGAATCCAAACTTCATAGAATAAATCCCCTTAATAAAAGGATTTATTCTATAAAACTCAGTTTGGACTCAGTCAAAAGGCTGCACCCAAGGACCTACAAGGCCATATGTGGCCCTATCCCTAAACCTTCCCTTCTTTCCAACTTTTCTATCATTGTCAAGGAGCACAACCATCATCCTAGTTAACCAGACTCATGAGCTCAGTGTTATACTCACTCAAACTCACCCCCATATGTCCAAGGTTTTGTCAAATTCTATCGTTTTTATTCTCATAATGTCTCCCATAAATGTCTCCTCTCCACTCACACAGCCATTACCCCTTTTACTCCTAACCTCTCACTTAGACTATTGCAATAGCCTCCTAACTGGTCTTCCTGTCTCTATTCCCTCCCAACTCCAATCCATTCCCCACTCAACTGCCCCAGTGATTTTCTTCAAGCATAGATCTGATGTTTTCACCCCCTCTGCTTAGTAAACTCCAGGTTGGCTCCTTATTATCTCCAAAAGCAAATAGAAATTTCTCTTTGGAATGTTTAAAGTTGTTAACAACCTACATTCTCCCTATCCTTTCTACTTTTCTTATAATCTCTTCTCCTCCATATAGTCTATGATCTTGTCAAATTAATTTACTGTTCTTCACACAGGACTATTTTCTAACTATGTGCTTTCACACTTGCTGTTCCCTCATGCCTGGAATTCTCTGCTTCCTCACCTCTCCTTCCTGGCCTCTCTGGCTTTCTTTATGAATCAACTCAAATCCTACCTTCTGCAAATCTCCCACCCCCACCCCTATGCTAGCAGTTTCCCTCTGAGTACTTCCTATTTACACTGTGTCTATCTTATATGTATATAATTATTTACATATTGTCTCTCATTAGAAAGTGAGCCTCTTGAGGGTAGAGATGGTTAAGATAGTTTTTGCCTTTGTATTCCCAGTGCTTAGTATGTTGTAAGCACCTAATTAATGCTTTTGGACTGATGAAAAATGGAAAGAATATTAGATTTGAAGTTCGAGTTCCTGGTTCAAATTCTCTGTATGTTTATTTTCTGTGTTGTCTTTGGCAAATCAGTTAACCTTTCTGGACCTCAGTTTCCCCCCTCTGTAAATGCTATCTAAGGTGACTTCCATCTAATTTAATTGCCTAGTCCTTCACTTATAGAGAAGGAAACTGAGTCTCAATCTAGATAATACTTGGCAGAACCAAGATTGGGAACCCAAATTTGACCCCCAATTAATACACACTTTCTCTTTCTCTCCTTCTCATGCTTTCCTGAACACCCACAGAATTTGAGAAAAGTAGTGTAGGAGTTGCTGGAAAGAGGTTTCTGGGCCACAAAGATGCCCATCCAAGGTGAAGTAAGGATGGTGTATATGTAGTATAAATTCAAAGGACCCTAAGAGTGAGGGGTGAAGAAGATATTAGTTTATCGTTGGGGATCAGGAAACATTTTTCTAATAAAAGCACTGATCTGGCTTAATGATAGATGTCGAGTACATGGAAGCAGGGAGGGACAACCTAATGTGTACTACTGTTATGGTTCTTTTCAAAAAGTACAGTTGTAAATTCAACCTTTACTTGAGCAGGCAACTGATTTCTTGGAACTTGGTTAATGTGTCTTTTTATCACATTTATTGAAATGAAGGTGTTTATTCTAATATGAGAGTATTCCCTTTTGGCTGGTCATACAAAGTGGGGAAGATGGTAAGGGAGTCTTAATTGAAATGAAGTATGGGTTATATTTTAAGAGATTTTCCTGGAGTAATAGATGGGTACAAAATAGGTACAATTTAGTATAAACTTATTGAATATTACCAGCAAATTATTTTATACTTTTAAAAACTCTGTGCTTAGCTTAGAGGGACTTGGGCCAAGAGGGGAGGGGTGAGGAGACTGCTATACGCAGGACAACTTTCTAAATCAGTTCAGCTGCACAAACTATTGAAGAGGTAGCAAGGGAACCAAGAGAAAGTACTGTCATGAAAATCCATGTGGTTTAAATGTCCATCATGAGCACTGCAATGTGTCATGACCAAATGTCTGATGACATGATGTTCTATGTTGTCTTTTGACATAAGATAAAACCAGTTCCTTGAAATCCTTTATCTTTGTGATCCAAGTAGAATCCATGCGTCATCCTTCCATTTGGTTCCAACTTCCTTTTGTCTTCTGCTTTTGCCTAAGAGAATATAAAGATTGCTGAATAAATGAGTGAATGGATAGATGAATGAAAATTAATTTTTAAGCATTCCTTATGTGTAAAGTACCACGCTAAGTAAATGTTAGGAATACAAATAGAATGTATGACAGTCACTCTCAAAGAGTTCACATTCTAATAAGGAGAGACGGCATATAGGAGGTTTCAGCTCTAGTTACATGAAGAGGCCCCATGGTGTCTGGGTGCATAGCAAGGCAGATCCTAATACATCTTCTTCAGCTCTAAGTCTATTAATAAAATCCATTTCTGATGTTGAATCATTTGACAGTGCCAAGGACTGGAGATAACTTCCTTTTCTGGTGTTTAGTAGCTGTAGCTGCTGAAAAGAGCTACAGCAACTGCAAAAGCAGTTGCTAGATTGCATTTTCCAAGAGCTGTTTCCTTCAATGATGCTTGTGGAGGCATGGCTAGAAGCAGGGATATTGGTCTGGAGTTACTGCTCTTCCCAAAGCTCCTGGGAAAAGAGTCCTAGGTGACCTCCCATAGAATGTAAAGGGTTATTTGTCAATTCATTTTGTTTTTGTAACCTAAATACCTAATACATTGTTTTAAAGATACATAGTTTTAAAGATCTATACATTTATTGGACCAGATTGGAGTGCATTGGAACCAAATTAATCTGTATCCCATAGTTCACCTATTTCCCCCCTATGGTACAATATCTTTGCTATGATGAATCATGGCACTCTGAACATTTAAATTGTCAGCACCATGGAAGACAGAAAATTCATGTCCATGCAGTTTCACTTCAATAAGAAAAACTATTTTTGTTTAATTCTTTGTGACTGGAGGGTCTAGTGTGTTTTGAATTCAGCAGATTCCAGGAATAGGCAAGTTTTGTTTATTTTGTGAATATTGTATTTACAACACTCTATATGGAAAGTAAGAAAAATTCATATTAAACAAAGTTATAAATTTTACCTGCATGTAAAATTCTGTGGCACTCCCAGCATAACTCAGGCCTTTAAGAACCACTGCTGTAGCCTATTGGGTTAATGGAGAGGGGACAGGCATGGAATCAGGAGGTGTGGGTTGGAATATCTGGGTTGAGCCCCTTTTTTAGTTTGGTGACCTTGTACAATTCATCACCTTCTCAGAGATGATCTATTGGTAAGATTTCTTCAATCTCTGACGTTGTATGATCTTTTCTAACTGACATTGCATGGTGTCTTCTCTACTTCTTATAGTCTACATTCTAAAGCCATCCCCTACTCTAAGGTGATGCAGTTGAAAGAATACTGACTCTGGAGACAGAACCTTTGGTCCAAACCCTGTCTCTGACACTCACCATCTGACCTTGGGAAAGCCATTTCATTTTCCTGGGCCTCAGTGTCCCCATCTGCAAAATAAGGGTGTTAGAATGGTCTCTGAATCTCCATCCAGCTCTTTCTATATTTTCTAATGGCCATTCAGACTCTGATCTTCTTTAATTTTATGTCCCCTGTACCTCCAACATTCTGTGATCTAGACATTCAAACATTTAATGTACTGATTAGAGGCCAGAATAGTGTAGGCAGTAGCACCTCCTGGTGGACATTTGGCTACATTACACTGCAGCTGTCACAATTGCTTCTTTGGGGTGGGGGTAGGTGAGTGGCAGAGTATGTATTTCAAAGTCCCTGAATTTACAGAGAGCCCATCTTTCAAAGTATTTCTGTGCACTTTACACTAAACCCGTTAGAAATGGTGTATAAAAGATTCCTCTTTGGTTGGGGCTGAACTAGGGGAAGCACAGTGTAGAGGGCAAGTGTTCTGGATTTTTAGTTAGAGGATCTAGGTTGGCACCCAGGTTGTTTGTAATCTTGGTCAATTCAAATAACCTCTCTCTGTGCCTCAGTTCTCTCATCTGTATAATGAGAGGCTTAGGAAGCAGAACCAAGATGGTGGAATGGCAGGAAGAAGTGCAGCACACTTTGTCACACTCACACACACACACACACACACACACACACACACACACACACAGATGAGACAGATAGAAGTGCACTGCATATAGGATTAAGGTACAGGGAGAGGATATACACCAGGGAAAGGAGAGGAAACTGAGTCCCAGATTGGGAGTCAGAAGATCTGGCTTTGTATTCTAACTCCTGTGTCACTTTAGGCAAGCCACTTGGCCCAATGGATAGAACTGAGTCTGAGTCAGGGAGACCTGAGTTCAAATTTAGCTTCAGACACTCAAATACTTACTGGCTATAAGACCTTGGGCAAGTTGCTTAATATCTATGTGCCTCAGTTTCCTGATCATTGACATAAAGGTTGTTGTGAGGAGCAGTATGATAATTGTAACTCACTTAGCCCAGTACCTGGCACAGAGAGCTATATAAATGTTAACTATTATCATTCTTACTCCCATCTCCAATCCACATCTTTTCTACTTATGCTTGATGCATTGCTTCAATTTGTGCAAAACTTTTTTTTTTCCTTTTGGAGGGCAGTTGGGGTTAAGTAACTTGCCCAAGGTCACACGGCTAGGTTTTTTTTTTTTGTTTGTGTGTGTTGTCTGAGGTCAGATCTGAACTCAGGTCCTTCTGACTCCAGGACCAACGCTCTACTCACTGCGCCACCTAGCCGCCCCTTGTGCAAAACTTTTAAAAATATTTATACGATTCATGCTAGTTCATTTTTTTTTTTGGCAATGCCATCTATATCATGGTGCATTAAGAATGTTTTTACCTCTCCACAGCTCTGAAAGATAAAGCCTTGAAATCTGCTCTATTTTTTTATAATGTGGACTTTTATGTTTAGATAATTTTCACTTAGAATTTATTAGATTATGTCAGATCAGATGCTTGACTAATCCCATCTTCCACCACACTCCTATTAAGTTTTTCCCAACAGTATTTCTATTGAGGATTGACTTCCTTGCCTGTTAATTTGTGCTTATCAAACACTAGACTTGCATATACATTTTATCCCAAAGCTTGCTTGTCTAGGTTTTTTCCACCAATCTGCTTTTCTATTAATGTGTGTGTATGTGTATGTATACATTTTTAATAATTCTTGTTTTATCATCTAATTTGAGATCTTTTTGTGCCATTTTCCTTTCTTCCCAATTTTTATTTCCTTGCTGCCCTTGATATTGCTGCCCTTTTGTTTTTCCAAAGAATTTTGCTGCTGTTTTATTTAAATCTATAAAGTATCCCAAGGACAGGTAGGTGGTTAACTAACTGTGGTTAGAGTGCTGGGCCTCAAGTCAGGAAAGTTCATCTTATATTTCAGGAAGAGATTCAGGGTCAGGAGGAGAAGGTGGAGGATGAGCAAAGACTAGGGGATGCAAAGATATGAAATGTGATCTTCAGACTAAGGATGATTTGGTTGTGACAGATCATCCCATTGACTTTAGGACAGGAATTCTTAACTTGGAGTGCATGAACTTTTAAAAATATTTTTTATAATTGTCATATACTGGGTTTCCTTTGTAATCCCATTGTGCATTTAAACAACATTATACTGGCCAGGCTTGATGGGGCATGCCTGTAATCCTTGTTACTAGTGGAATGCTTTACCTTGGGAATTCCAGGCTGTGGTAGGGATTCCTGATAGGGTGTTCACACCAATTCCTGCACCCAGGGAAAAGAGCACCAGTAAGTTGCTTAAAGAGGGATGGCAAGATAGGGGAACCCAGGCCAAATATGCATGCATGCAATCTGTGTGAATACAAGTATGCATGCAATTTGTGTGGATATACACATTCATGTGTGTGCATGTACATATAGATATAGATATAGATATGGATGTACATGTATATTTTCTCCTTAGCAGTCTTAGATTCATAGAATGACAGGACTGGAAGGGAGTCTTAAGACATAGAGAACTGTGTTGGAGAAATCTCTTGACCTCTTTAAAGACAGTAGAAATCCAATGGCTACAGGGTCAAAGATAGAAGGCCAAAATGAAAGCAAAATAATGTATTATCCTGCTAAATAATATCGATTTCTTGCTGATAGTAGCTTCAATTTTCTAGGGTACAGATTTGTTTTTTCTAACCTTCCAGGCCCCGTTAGAGTACACAGTCAGCAGCATCCTGCCACATCTTAAGTTATAAAAGTAAGTCATTTAATGAGGCATGGGGGAGAGAAAGAAGGAGATCAGTCAAGGGAGAAAAGGGAAATATTTGGAATGCAAGTGGAAGGAATTATTATCAGAATAAGAAAATATTCACTGTTCAAGGCAAGGGATAAAGGGAAGAGATTACATACAGAGTCAGTACGTGGGGAACCCCTTTGGGATTTGGGTAATTGTAATGGGAATGGGAATGGGAAGATCTTCCCTGACCCTTAATAAGCCGAAGGGAATTTGAAGACCTTCTCTGCCCCCTAATAGTAAGACCTTCCGTGCTTTGAAAATATATTCTTCCCCCAATAGGCTGAATATAGTCACATGTAGTCTGGGGTGGGAAAAATTTGGTGAAGAGTGAAGCTGAGCTCATAGGAATCTTGGAGTCAGAGTTAGACTAGACAATGGGGAGCAGAGCATGCTTCTGAGGGAGAGATACAGACTTGTGAGTAAAAGTTGTTTTTGTTGTTTGTTTGTTTTTTGTCACCTGCTGTGACAGCTAGGTTTGTGTTGGTTTGTAGAAAGGCTAAAGGATGGTATGACTCTCTGTTATATTGTGGTACATTAACTTCTAATGTTGCTATGATGACTTCTGTTTCCTGGTGCCAGGATTTGGTTTTCTGGTGTCTGAATAAATGTTTTTCTTCTGTCTTCTATATGGAGAGTGTTATATCTATGATCAAGCTCCATGCAGGTATACTTATAGTGACTGTGGGTGCTATGAATATTGCATTGGCACTACAGTAATGCATAGAGGAATACATGTACCTGCCTCAACTGGATCCAATTGAGGCTTAATGGGGATTTAGTAGAGTGCACAAGCTGGAATGGTGTACCTGTCTCAATTGAACCTGCTTCCCTTCTTCCTGTAGGCCCCTACGAAAAGGGTGATTAGGGAATGCTGTAGGTGTTGGTGCTTCCATTGTCTGCAACACCCTCTTGAGAAGACTAGAATAAGCCAAGATTATTTACCCCTCTGAAGCTCTCTTCCTGTCCTTCCTGCCTGACTAGATCGAGTGAACCTGTTAGAGGTTGGAGTCTGAAAACCCCAGTGCCTACCATGTGTCATTTGTGAAACATGCCCCAACAGTTGGATAAAAATTAAAACATGGAATGTAGAATGCCTGAACTGGAAGGGACCTTAGAACATAATAGATAGACTAGCTATTCTAACCTTAGCTATTACTTTTCAGATGAAAAAACAAAGGCCCAGAGGAATGAAGTAACTTGTCCTAGGTCATTGTGTTAGTAGAAGACCCAGGACTAGATCAGGTAAGCTAGTCAGAGTCAGAGAATTCAAGGAGCAGAGATACAGACACATTCACTTTAAGGTGAGCACAACATTTATTAGGTAATAAATAGCATACAATCTACTAGTAAAACACTCATACAAAAAAGGTATGAGACATGTTTACTATCTACCCCATTGCCATCTCTGAATCCCTGCTTTGGGGGAGAGGCAGGATAAGGATAGTAAAGTTATACCTGTACATATCTAAATTCCAGGCAACTATCGCAGTCCAGAATAGTGTATAGGGAACAAAATTCACAGACCTGTATTCTTCTTACTCATTTTGCAACTTTGACATTTCATTAAAATCTTTCTCCTCCCTCCATGTTCTCCCCTTGCCTACAAGTACAGTGGAATTTTTCTTTTCTTTATCAGAGAATAAAAAGTGTTATTAAATAAGTATAATAAAAATTTAAAAATATTTAATCCCTGTTATGGTTAATTAAGAAGGAAGAGAAAAGGAAAATAGACAATGTGAAGTAGTGGAAACTATATTAAAATGAGAGTCAAGTAGGGGTATGCTGGCAAATATTTAGCAACTGATTCTCAGGGAGAAAAATGTATGCCAACAAAGTTTCAAGTTTAATATGCATTATTAACATTTTATCCATCACTTCCTCAAGTCTAAAATTAACAAGACAACAACTCAAGTCCTAATTTGTGGTTGTTGTCAATTTCCAAGGTATAAACATTCAAACTGAAAATTTCACACTTGGTTCTCTAGAGCCAGTATGACCCGGATCTGTCTGGAAACCTCCGCTGTAGTTCTGATTTTTAAAGTTGCATAACTTGGAGTGAGTCATTCAATTGCCTTGAGATCCAGTTTTAGCCACATTGATATCTAACTATAAGGTATTTTAAAATATTTTTTTCATTGACAGGTTAGATGTTTTTTAATGACTTGGTTCTAAATTGTCATGATTCTAAGCAACATCAAAAAGAGACCATGAGCTGAGCTGAACAGGTAGAGAAGAGGGGAGAAACAAATAGTGAAAACATTCACATCAGAAATTAAACATCAGATTAGCCTTATTCCTCTGTTAAATTGGTTTTATTAAACCTTGAAAGAAAAAGTCATTGCTTCCCATCAGTGTAGAAATTTTTGTCTGAACTAAAGAAAGAGCTCTACTGTTGTAACCAGCTTACAGATACAGGCATTTGTCCTACGCTCACAGCTCGTGATAGCTTTTCCCAAGACTCACTCTGCAGTCCTTGGAAGGCGGTGAAGAATAGAGGAGGATCACAGAAGACCTATTACATTCTGCAGCTGCCCTTTCAACAAAAGAATGAGTCAGAAAAGGAAGTTGTGAATCGAGAAGGTATCTAAAGGCTCAATTTTTTCTGGCTCCAGGAAGGGTGATAAAGAAGCAGGAAGTCAGAGTTTTCTGTTCCTTAAAAAATTTCTGGGGAATAAAGAATGAATAAAGTAAATGGTAATAAAAAGTTATTACCATTATAAAAATTAAAGCAGTAAATTCTGCATAAATTATATAAATAAGCAAAGAAATGGGGTTGTTGTAAGGAGTGGTTTATTAAACTTAAAGTGCTGTCTAAATGTGAGTTATTAATATTATTATCATTGATCTACTTATCTGCATAAAGAGGCTTAGTAGGTGCTTAAGAATGACTGTTTGCTATTGTTTGTCTTTCCTTTTTGAAGAAGACCATGACATCAAGAAGATGATTCTCATCTTTGGTTTTTGTAAAAGGATTATTTCTTAGTGGATATAATTATTCCCCCAAATGAGAGACTTTGCTGGCAAATCATGCAATATTTATAAGACAAGTATTTTGCCTTCAAAAAAAGTGTCAAGAAAAACCCTGAATACTTTTCTCATTGATATTAGACAGATGTCTCATACCCAGGCCTTGCCCTACATCTAGCCCTGACTGAATTATTCAAAGGTTGCCCTTGCTTCAAACTTGATCCACCTGTCACATCTGGATGATAAAGAACCTTTGCAAAGAAGATTCCTTTATAGAAGAGAGGGAGGAGCAATTTGGCATTTTACAAAAACCCCTAGGCGGGTAACCTGGAGAACAAGTATTAACCTTGGGTTTTCTAATGATGCTACACATTCTTGGATAAATTACATCCCTTCTGTAGGTCTCAGTTTCCTCATCTGTAAAATCAAGAATTTGGGCTAGATGATCTCTAAGTTCCTTCACAGTTTAAATGTTGCATTCTAAGGTTCATTTCCATTAAATGAATATATAGTTCCAAATCCTATTAAAAAGTAAGAGTGGGCAGCCTCTTCCTTTCCCACTTTATTTTTCATATCCAGATGTTCAAACCCCAGATCTTGGGTTTGATAGGAATCTTGCATTTATATAAACTAATTGTTGGGTATTAAATGTTCATAGTTGCCTCAGACCAAGTTTCCCTTTCCAAGTTAGTCTCCCATTTTTCACCCTCACTCACTCTCTCCTTTCACTTTTCTTTTTTTTCTTTCACTTTTCTATGGTTTGGCTACTCAAAAGCTTCCTGACTCATCTCTTGGCTTTTCATCCTCAGTCTTTGCTTACTGATCTCTACCCCTAGAATCTTCCCTTTCTTCTCTAACCACTTACCCTTTCCTGAATTAGTCAGGAAAGCAGATCAGATCTGAATAATAATAAGCCATAAATGATTCTCATTAGAGATTTACAAGGCTAGAGCTATTTATTGAAAGATACATAGATGGTATTAAATGGAAATCAACAGCAACCTCTTCCCCACTGGTACTGAAGGGACAGCCCCATTCAGCAAATCCAACACAGCCTCAATTTCCTCACTCTGAAGTCGGAGGTAGGCACCACCAATAATACTCAGGACACTGGCTCACTACTGAAACAGTCCTAATTTCTAAAGTATTGGTAGGAGCGAGTTTTATACCCTATAGGAAGGCTAGATAAAAAAATACTGGCAGGATCCTTGTGTCATCTTCTGGGGTCAACCTTCTTTAGAGCATCTCAGAGAGAGACAGAAGGCTAGGAGACCCTTGTAATTATTTGTTGGTCTGTAGGAACTTATGATGGTTGCCACACTGGGGATTTGGAACACAAGATTTCCAAACCAGTCCAAGAGCTATAAATCTGTGGCCCTCTAAACCTGCTTTTAGAAATTCGATCCATCCTTCAAAACCTTTGGCTGGCAGCTTGTTAGCTCTAACAAATCTCTCTAAACCTCAGTTTCTTTATCCATGAAATGGAGATGACAGTAGTTAACATGGCCTACCTCATGGGGTTGTTGTAAGGAATGCTTTGTTAATCTTAAAGTGCTGTCTAAATGTGAATTATTAATATTTTCATCATTGATCCACTTATTTACATAAATAGATTTAAAAGGGTGCTTAAGAATAACTGATGTTTGCTGTTGTTGTCTGTCCTTCCTTTTTGAAGAAGACCATGACATTAAGGAGATGATTCAATGACTTGCAAGTAAATTGGATTTAAGTGAGGGAGGGCTGTGCAGGGGCACCAGCCACACTTTCTCCTCCAGAGTCATCTTGGTCCAGTGGCAAGATACAGATCTGGATGACTGGAGATGGCCCTCTTAAGAATGACTACCATCTAGTGGAAAGAGCAGAGGATTTGAAGTCAGATGACTGGAGTTTCTGTCCCACTTCTGCTACTGGCTACTAATTTTACCTCAGACAAGACCCTTCTTCAGCCCAAATCTCAGTTTCTTCATCTATCTAATAAGGATAATACAGGGGTACTGTGCAGCACAAAAGATTATTATAAGGAAAGCATTTTTGTAACCAAAAGTCTGTAGAGAGTGAAGGTTGGATCATTGTTTTTGTCACTATTTTTTATGTCTAACCACCCTCAGCATGACTACAATGTACATCCTTAGCTTCTGCTGACTCTTCCAAGAGATAAGTTATTTCCATCATGTCACAAGTTCCTTCTAGTCCCAGCTTCCTCCATGGTTGTTGTTGTTGTTTAGTCATAACTGACTCTCCATGTTCCCATTTGGAGTTTTCTTGGCAAAGATACTGGAGTGGTTTGCCATTTGCTTCTTGAGCTCATTTTATAGATGAGGAAACTGAGGCAAACAGGGTTAAGTGACTTGCCCAGGGTCACATAGCTAGCAAGTATCTGAGGCTAAATTATCTTCCTGACTCCAGGTCTGGCACTTTATCCACTGTACCACCTAGGTGCCTAACATTATAATATAGTAATGAAAAAAAAAAAAACAACTCATACTACATTTAAGCTTCATTATAAATCCAAAGCAGAGAGCAACATCAGTGTCAATCTAGTCCAATACCTTAATTATATAACTGAATAAACTGAAGTCCAGGGAAGGTAAATGACTTGTCCAAATCACATTACTGCTGTAGGGCATAAGGAAGGATCTGAACCTATGTCCCCTGATTCCAGAGCCAGCACTCTTTGCACTTCCACCTGATGCAGAAAAGTACAGTGTACAGAGAGAGTCTCATGACAGATGCTGTATTTTTTTGCTCTGATGAAATCCCAACTGGAGTATCGGTTAATCAGTAAAAATGTATTAAGTACCTACTCTGTGCCAGGCACTGTGCAGAGGTCAGAAGATACAAATAGAAAAAGATATTCCTTGCCCTCAAGGTACATTGTTAGGGTAGAAGACAATGCACAAAAGGAAGCTGGAAAAACAGAGGGGGAAAGGATCTGGGCAGCCAATGGGAAATGAAGGGATGGCTTGTCTGCCCCTTAAATGGCAGCTTTAGGAGGATCTCTTCCCTCTGCCTCCCAGCCAGAGGGGCAGAAAGTACTGAGGGTACTGATGAGGTAGGAGTGTGGTGCATAGCTTTGACCACCACCTTTTAGGAAAGGCATTGACTAGCTAGAGCATTCCAAAGGAGAACAACTCCAGCTTGCTGAGAAGATTAGAAAATCTGATATGAGGATTATTTGAAAGAAATGAGCATTTTGAGCCTGGAGAAGAGAAGACTTAAGAGAAGATGATTGTTGACTCAATGATTTAAAAGTCTTTTATGTAAAAGTGACATGGGATGTGCTCTAGTTGGCAATAATAAAAACAATAAAATTAGTTAGCATCTACATAGTACCTACTATATGCCAGGAACTGTACTAAGCACTTTACAAATATTACCTTGTACAACAACCCCAGGGGTAACTGTTGTTGGTATTATTATCCCCATTTTATTGTTCAGGAAACTGAAGCAAGCAGAAGTCATATGACTTACCTTAGCCAAAGGTCACACTGGTACTATCTGAAGCCAGATTTGAACTCCTAGAATATAGATCTAGGAGCAGAGAATGAAGGTCGCAGGGAGGTTATCAATACATTGGCTTAATGTGAAGAAAAGCTTCTTAACAATTAGGACTGGTGCTAGAGGTCTTGGAGTTTAGAGTTTGAGGAACTCTGGGCCAAACTTTATAACCTGGAATATATCCTGGAATTTTATCTTGGGTGTTTGACTTGGGGGTGGGGGTAGGGCAGAAAAGAGCTAGATAACTCATTTTAGCTTGGGGCTAACCCAGATTATTCATGCATACTCATTTCCTTTTCATTGGAGGGTGAAGCATTGATTTCCATTTTGGAAATCCCTACACATTGCCTTGGGGGTAGGGGAGAGTGGTCCTCCAGGTTTGTCTGATCCTTTGGAATTAGCTCTAACACTGAAGGGTGAATTAGAGTGATTCAAGAGTGATTCCAAGAGTGATTGATAGTTAGCAAATCCCACTTGTTTGGCAGATCCAAGGTTTCCTGTAGTATGCATGAATAGGACAGCTCTGAAGACACCTGGGAACTTGATTATACTTATTTATTACAAAAGGTCCCCCCTTTCTTTTGATGGGTTATTTAAAGAAATAAATAGATGCTTGATAATTGGGGGAAATTTATTAAAATAAAAAAGATTTTACTGCCCAAGTTAATTTTTGAGGCTTACCCTAGTCTTTTCCTTTTCAGCAGGTAAACTTGTAGAACTTTCTCTCTTTTTCTTTCACATTATCTTCTCTCTCCTCCCCTTTAATTGACGTTTGGGTGTGGATAATAGAAGGGGTCTGGGACAGAGCTTCTTAAGCACCTAAGCAGAATGAATCTTACAAGAACTTTATAACACTTTTCATGGGGTTGAATTCATCCTGTTATGAGTTTGGGAGTAATTAGAAATTCCATGCCTGCCCAGCTAATGGAAGATACATTGTATGTATTTATTGTATATATTTATAATATGATATATGTATATTGTATGACATGTGTATATTGTATAATATATGTACATATATTTATTATATGATATATTGTACATATTTATATATTGTAAACTTTAGGAGTGTTTAAGCCATATACTTCATAGACACCGAGGGGATTCACTTCAAGGCACTTGTTGTTCAGTTGTTTCAGTCATGTCAGACTCTTCAAGACCTCATTTGGGGTTTTCTTGGAAAAGATACCAGAGTGGTTTGCCATTTCCTCCTCCAGCTCATTTTACAGATGAGGAAACTGAAGCAAACATGGTTAAGTGACTTGCCCAAAGACACACAGCCAGTAAGTATTTGAGGCCAGATTTGAACTCAGGTCTTTCTGACTCTGGGGCTGGCACTGTGGCCACTGCGCTACCTAGCCACCCCATCAAGGAACTGGAGAAGGTCATCAAAAAGAGGGCAATTGTTGGAACTTCTCTAGTTTCCCAGAATTGGAAGTTTGTACCAAAATTTCCAAAGGAAGCTTAGTTTGATTTACTGAGACAATACATATTTAACCAGCGGAATTATGAGGGGCTATGAGGAGAGTTTTACCAACCAACTTGCTCAACTTACAGGGCAATCACCTATTGCCTGGTTTTCTGCTCGTTATTCCCCTTATAAGATACAGATATGCCCATTGACACCTTGTTAAGAGCACACCAACATTTCCTGAGTAAATGTCAGTGATTGGGGCTGCCCCAAGATGAATATGGTGCAGTAGAAAGTGCTGAACTTGGAGTTAAAGGATCCAAGTTCAAATTCCAGCTATTCTGCCAAATACATGTATGACTTTGTGAAAGTCACTAAATCTCTCTGGGAGCCTGTTTCCTCATATATAAAATAAGGAGGTTGAAACAAATAGCCTCAAAGTTGCTTTCTAGGTCTAGATCTATGATTTTATCTATTAATTGACTCAAACTAGTAGGAGGATGGAATTCATTGGTAGGAACCATCCTTTATGATGGCTTGTAAATACTTTTACAGCTGACAAGTCCAACCATACTTCTTTTGGATGCTTTTCTTTCATCCTTTCTTCTTTGTGTACAGAGATATTTCTTATTCACCTCACATCCTAAGGAGCATTAATGACTCCCTCGGGGCAGAAACATGTATACAAGGAGGTGTTGCCCTTAGTTGCCTACAAAATGAGTTCATGGAAAATGTAATTCCTGAATCCCTCCCTCCTAGTTCAAAGAGATGGAATGGATAAGGCAGCATGATTCAATCACCTAGCCTTCCAGAGAAAGAAGATTTCTTAGGCAGCACTGGCCATGGAGATTGCCTCATGATTAACCCCTAGCTCAAAAATTCAATGATATTGCCTTTTAGAGAAAGGGAAATCCCTAAGCAGCAAGTCTCCTGAGGAGAGAAGAATATGACTAACATGATCCCTGGGGTAAAAACAAATACCAAAATTTGAGGAGGCATATAAACTATGCTTTATTCCCAGTTATTACTGTGAATTATTTGGAGAGTGCAGATCTGATGGGAAGGGAGGAAACTAAGCATCTTCACAATGTGCTTGTTTTCCTGAAGAAGTTTGAACCACAAGAAGGCAGAACAAATCTTTAGGGGACTATGTAAGACCCTATGCAAGAGATACTTGAACTATCATGATATTGGTTTGACAATAACTCCAAGTTCAGTTCCTTTCTGAGGGGAGTCAAAACAGAGCATTCATGATGAGGCAGAGGACATTAAGACCCAAGTGGGAAAAAAAACGACTCACCAAAGAGGGAAGAAAACCATGTTGATTCTTTATGTGCTATTGTAAGTCTCTTTAGATGATTCCTGAAGTTTTTATGGATTTCTGAAAAATCAGCAGTGATTCTCCCACCTCCTTCCCAAAGACTGTAACACCAGAGCTTCTAGGGAACCTCTTGGTTTCATGTGTTTCCCATATTCCCTATGCACCTGCCTCCAAATGTTTCTTTCTAGGCTTTAAGCCTCCTTTTGAAAACAAACAAACAAACAAAAAGACCTAATTCTTCTACCCCCGCTGTTTCTAATCCCCTTTGTAGGATTAGATTTTGGGTCTCTGGCTCTCCCAGAGATTTTATGGTTTAGTCACAGGCAAAGAGTCTATCACTCAGTGCTGCCAAGATGAGGTTGGGATTCAGAAGCTGTCCTAGAAAATAAAGAGAAGAATTAGATCAAATAATACTATATTGGCATAGGACATAGGTCAATATCAAATATAGGTGCTACTCCAAAAGTGAGATCTCTTTGACATTCAATTCAACCAATATTCACTAATGCTACTCTAAACAATATGCTGTTCTTGGTATTCAGGAAAATGCTATTTGCATAAAATGCATCTAATAATGTATAAACAAATATAGTAGATTATAAGGTCCTCAGAATTAGGGATTGTGCCATCTCTCCCCACCCCAGGCCTACCTCAAATTTTTTTTGCTATATAGATCAAGATGACAGTATAGTGTGGTAGAAAGATGTTGAACTTGGTGACAGAAACTTGGATTTGAATCCAAGTCATGCTTCTCACTGCCCAAGTAAACTTGGACAAGTCATGTTTCCTCCCTTACTCTAAGTGCCCTGACCCATAAAATGAAGCAGTTGGACAAGACAACCATCAATGTTCCTTCTACCTCTAAATCCTTCAGTGTGGGATAGATAAAGGGTGAAGCTGGACTATTTGATATAACACTACTAGTGTTTGATCCTGGGTCTTCTTCCCTTCTGCCCTCAGGGTTGAGATGTTCCCAAGATGTTGTTTCATTCAGGATTGTGGCTTATAGAAAAATTTCTTCTTCCAAGGATTTAGAAATAGGAACAGAAAGCAATTCAATTTAAGGAACATTTATTGTGTACCTCCTATACATATAACACTGTGTTTGGCACTGGGAGAAATAAAAGAATGAGATTTTGTATACATGGGTACTTTTGTGTGTGTGTGTGTGTGTGTGTGTGTGTGTGTGTGTGTGTGTGTGTGTGTGTTTGTGCTTCCTTCCAATTTACAGTAAATGGAGAAAGTTTGGTCCATTGGAGGAAGGGCTGAAGAGCTGTGCACACAACATAGCCAAGGAAGGTGTAGATTGAATTGGACCATGGGGGGAGGGAATCAGCATCACAATTACATGGGAGGGGGAAGGGTAAACTATACTTATATAGCCTTGTCCCAGCTCTGTATGTAAGGGAGTCAGAGGACCATATGAAGGGCTCAGCTTTTGGTTTGGATGATGTACAAGAATTCAGGCTTAAGGAAGCTCCACCCACCAGGAAGCCATCCACATGCCAGATCCTTACAGTTGACCCCAGTCACAGAGCCTCCATAAATGATCCTGGTAGGTTCTTATACAGGTTCTGATACATGGGTCTTAAGCCACCACTGAAGCTTCTCATGTACCTCTTGGGTCTGCTGGGGTATAGGGGTCTTGTCAGTACCAATAGCCCAGACTAGTTCATAGGCTAAGATGACTTTGCACCAGTCCTTCCCATTTCTGCAATGGCCTTGGTCTGGTCAAAAACAACCTTCCCATTGATTTCAGCTTCCCTTTCATCCAATTTCTCACCAATACAGTCAATCAGTCCTAGGCCTTCTGACAGAGCATGGGCTACCTTATGCCCAATGAGCTCATCTGACTCCCCAAAGATATGTCCCCTTTCAGAATGTCCTAGGATCACCCAGTGGGCCCACAGTTCTTAATCATGACAGGGCTAATCTCCCCAGTAAATGCACCCTTGGCCACTTTGTAGCAGTTCTGAGCAGCTACACCAACTTTTCCATCCAATTTAGGATAAACAAAAGTCAAGGGAGATAGCAGGGGCTCCACATACCACTTTGGTGCCAGCAGGCACCTTGGCCCATTGATGGAAGTGATGAGCTCCCCCAGACACTTCTTGTCCCCATTCATCTTCCAATTGCTGTTAATGAAGAACTTCTGCAACTTCATGGCTCCTTGTTAATGGGCAGTGACTCCAAAGGAGACTAAAGATCAGCAATAGAGCCTAACCACCACCCCAACCACAAGCCGCTTATGTAGACCTGCATGGGTACTTTTCCTACAGTTATATGACAAATAGTCACAACTCACAGATGATTTACCAGTCAGTAATCTGGACTATAATTTGCCCCTTAATTTAGGTTCTCCCTAAAATATATCATATATGCATGTATAGATAGATATAGACACAGACATAGACATAGACATAGACACAGACACAGACACAGACACAGACACAGACACAGACATAGATAGATAGATAGATAGATAGATAGATAGATAGATAGATAGACAGATAGATATAGAGATAGAGAAAAAAGATATGGATATGGATATGAATATGGATATGGATATGGATGTAGAAATAGATATAGTTCTAGATAATATAGATACAGACGTAGATATAGATATAGGCATAGGTATAGGTATAGGAATAGATGTGTAGGTGTGTATGTGAAATCAGCAATCATTCCAAATATGAGTTAGCTAGGCATAAGCGCCAATATATCTGTTCCCAGACTAAGTATATTTTTTCTATCTCCTGAAAGAACTTATACACTATATTTGTAGCTACTTTTTTTATTTTCAAGATTAACAAATACCAAATAAGATGAGTGATTCCATATGCAAGCAGAATAGGAAGACAATTATGCATTTAACTACAACATTTTTAAGTATGTTATTTCTGCTTCCATTAAAATGTTACATTAAAATGACTTTTCTACTGTTCTCTTACCTATTCTTCACCTCTCCAGATACTATGCATTTTTTAGGACCACATCAAGTCTCCCCTCATTCTTTAGGGAAAAAATCCTGACCATCCCAGAATATAGTAGTCCTACCCTCATCTGACATCTCTGGTACTTTGTACCACTGAACTTAGGCTGCCTGGTGTTATCATATATGCTCATTGCCAAGTTGGAAAAAGTGGAAAGAGCACTAGTTTGAGAATCTGGAGACCTGGTTTGAAACCAGTCTATGCCACTTCCACTTGAGTGACCATGGGCATTTACTTAAGTGGCAAGTCACAATTTAAATCAGCAACTCAACCTATCTTTCACTAAACTTCGTCATCATAAAGCAAAGTGGTTGGGCAAGGATTCTTAACTATTTTGATATCATCAACCCCTTTTGAATTCTGGTGAAGCATACAGACACCTTCATAGAATAATGCCTTTAAATGCATAAAAAATTGCACAGGATTGCAAAATAAATCAGTTTTGTTAAAATAAAGAAGTATTTTTTCCCATCTAAGTTCACCAACAGTGCTGAATCTTTTTGTAGAACATTTAAGAACCCATGGAGCTAAAGTTAAGCATCCTTGGAGTTAAGCATCTCTAAGGTCCCTTGCAGCTATACATGATCCTCCCCTTAATACACTGAAAACTCCTTTAAAGCAAGGATCATACCTTATTCAACTCTCCCTGAATTGCCTTCAGTCTTTTGCATAATAATGTCATAGGATAATAGGGTATAAAGCTGAAAAGGACCTTAGGAAAGATCTAGTTTAATTCTCTAATTCTGCAGATGAGGCAAAGTAGAGTTACAAAGGAGGGGAAACTTGCTCCAGGGTAGAGGGTGCTCTGGGCAGTGTCCAATATGACTTAAAAGTTATGAGTTGCATGCTATAAATGATTTTTGATATTGATCTTATAGCCTTATAAACTTAGCTATGAATGGAGATGGGGTGGAAGCAGGTCCAAGGACACCTTACATTCTTGCAACCTGCAACAGGGATGTCTTTTGTCCTGTGACTCATCAGCCAAGGCTCGTTCCACAGCAGCTGGCAGAGAGTGGAGTAGCTGTTCACGAAAATCATGCCCAATGAAAACATAAAGCACTGGATTGAGGCAGCTGTTCAAGAAGGCCAGGGAGGTGGCAATTGCACCCAGACGTTGGACAGTGGTATAGAGGACCTGATGATTCTTCAATGAGGAAATGAATTCTACCCACTGGAGCACATGAAAGGGCAGCCAGCAGAGGAAGAAGGCAACAACCACACCCATGAGGACCTGAAAGGGCCGGCTGGACAATACAAGCTGATTCTGCCAAAGCTTGGCACTTATCAGGCCATAACAGATCCCAATGACAACCATTGGCCCCACAAAGCCGCATACTGAGCGGATGATGATAAGGGCATGGTACCGAGGGATTGCAATCTTCTGCCACAGCTCATAGTTCCCGTGGGTTTCATTCCAGATATCATAGTTGTTGTAGCAGTAGGTGACACCTTGGTATGTAATTGTGTCCTTGATCATCAGTGAAGTACCACAGAAAGCAAGGGCCATGATCCAGGCTCCCATAGCCCCAAGGGTTGCCAGGTGTGGCCTTCTGTGTTTCCTGGCCCAAAGGGGCCAACGAACAGTGACACAGCGGTCCACAGAAAAGAGGGACACTAGGAAGACACTGGCAAAGAGGCTGAGGTTATTCATGGCACCATGGAGTTTGCAGAGAGCCCTACCAAATGGCCAGTGTCTATGCAGAATCACAAAGGTCATGTTGAGGGGTAGGGAGAGGCAAAAAGCAAAGTCAGCAATAGCAAGGTTGACAAACCACACAGTGTTGATAGTACGAGGCATACGGAAACCAGCAACCCAGATGACAAGTGCATTGCCAGTTGTACCCATGATGAACGTTATTCCAAAGATGATTACACACAGGATGTCAAGAGCAGCCCAGCCTTGGTGAGGTGAGTCAACAGCTGTGTCTGATGGTGCTAAGGAGCTATCCTGGGGCAATATTGTCATGTTCTCCATGGGAAGGACCTATAACAGACACAGTTCATTCCTGTTTACCCAAGAACAAATCAGCTTCCCACTCAGAGCTTCTCACCCATTTGTTCCTTCCCTCAAATAAGAATTTTGGGATGCTTATCTCTGCTTCCTATCCTCCAAGATGTATGAAGAAAATAATGGCTTAAATCCAGTCTATCATGAATGTGATCCAGAAGAAAGAGCAAAGGATTCAATAGACCTACTTCAAGGCTGACTTACCTCAGTCATTGACCCATCATAGAATAGTTTTATGTCAGACAGCATTTTAATTATTTGGCTCTGTCACTTCATCTATGATATAGGGAAAATAACCCCTAAACTACTTCACTCAAAGAGAAGCAAATGAGGCAGCATGAAGGAAAGCTTTGTAGTAATAAAATACTCCATGTGTGTAAGTTGTAGAAATAATCTCCCCAAGAGAAGCGCAGAATATATTTGAGGCACTCAGAAGCCAGGGATGAAATTAACATCTTTAAAGACTCCTAGAGAAATTAGAGCACAAATTGATGTAGCTTGAAAGGGTCTTAGAACATGAAACACAGAATGTTAGTTGGAAGGGACATTAAAGCATAATGATTAAAGAAAGGAAAGATCTTAAGGTACACATATAGACTACAATGTTGAAATGGAAAGAGCCTAAAACTACGGATCACAGAATTTGAATGCAGAGGGCACCTAAGAAACATAGCACATAGAATGCTATAGCTAGAAAGACTGTAAAATGTGATATAAACCAATAAGATTAGAAGGTATGTGTGACCATAGAATCTAAGAGGATCAGACCTAGAAGGACCTTATAAATAAACATGGAATTTTAGAGCTAGAAGGAAACCTAGAATATAAAACATAGAATGGCATGGATGGAAGGTTCTTGAAATCTTAGAACACAAAGTTGTATAAATAAAAAGACCCTTAAAACATACATAATAGACTTTGAGAGAGAGAAGGAGCCTTTGAACAAAGAACATAGAATTTTAGGAATAGAAGGAATCTTGTAATGGAAGAGAAAAAAATGTAAGACCTGAAAGGAGCCAAAATTTCAAATATTAAGGCTTAAAAGGACCTTAGAACATGGAACACAATATATTTAGGGTGGAAAATTAAATTAGATATGAATGTTAGAGAGGAATAGAACCCTAAGATTTAAAAAAATAGAATGTCCCAAATGGAAAGGACCTTTTATCACAAAGGACACTAGAAGATATTTTCAAACAGAACATCAGAGCTAGAATACACCTTTGAACATAAGCCATAAAATAGTAGAACTGAAAGGAAACATTATAGATTATTAAAGATAAAGATTTTAGAGTGAATGAATTAATGAATGAATGAAAAAACATTTACTACATGCCAAATATTATGCTAAACACTGGGGATGTAAATAGTAAAAAAGACAATCTCTGCTCTCAAGGAAAAGGAAAATCATAGTTCCCTTAAGAATAGTATCATAAGTGATACACTCAAAACTGAGCTGATAACAAAACCAAAAAATAACAAAAGGAAAATGCTTAGTTAATTTAGGGAAAAGAGCAGGATACAAGAAGCAAGAGGATTTAAGTTCAGGTCAGGTGGGATGCCAAAAACTAATGATGGGAAGAAGGCAGAGTGGTTGAATTTTTATTTTGCTTCTGTTTTCTCTGTCAACAGAACAGAAATACATAATAGGGAGCTGATACTCAAGATAGGCACAGAGATACAAAGAGGGATTAGTTGCCTTTTAAAATTATAAGTCCTTTCCCCCCTTCAAAAAACTACATATATATATATGTCATCTGATCAAGCAAAACTACTGGACATGGCAGATATGAATGCTAAGTCCCCATCAGCAATCCTTGAAATGTTTTGGTAAATAAGAGAAATACTTTAGGATTAGAAAATAGTGAATGGCATCCAGATTTTTGTATAAAAGAAGGATATACTGCAATTCTACTTTTGCAAGAATACTGAAAATTCTAAGCCATTGAATTTAATGTCAATTCTTGGAAAACATTCTGGAATGTATTATTACATAGAGCAGCTCATAAAATAGTGAATAGAGTGCTAGGCATGGAGTTAAGAAAATATGAATTCAAATGCAATCACAGATACTTATGAGGTATATTACCCTGGGTAAGTCACTTAAATTCTTTTTGCATCTGTTTTCTCATCTGTGAATGTGGCATAATAACAGCACCTACCTCCTGGAATTATTGTGAGGATCAAATGAGATAATATTCTTAAAGCTTAGCACAATGACTGAAAGGCAGTAAATGCTATATACATACTAGCTATTATTGCTGTTGTTGCTGTTGTTATTGTTACTATTATGGGCATGGTTAGTGAATTATTGAGGAAAAGGGAGTGTGGTCTCAAAAAGACAGCATGAATTCATGCAAAATAGAATATGCTTAATCTTGGTCTCTGAACAGTTGGTGAAATATATCCCACTCCTTTGAAAGAGAGGTGGGAACCACAGGTGTGTTGTATTGCATATGCTGTCATATGTATTTATTTTGTCTCTGGTTTTGCTGAATTGTTTTTTTGTTTTGTTTTGTCAAAAGCGAAGGCAATACAGCTAAGCACATTTCCCCAAAATGGAAAATAAGGTCCAATATGCGCCAAAACATTATTATCTACGCTTTTTATATATGAAAGAAACAGAAACAAATTGAATGCCCATTAAATGGGAAATAGATAAATTTTACATAGAAATGACTCTGCCTCATAAGAAATAATGAACATGAAGAATACAGGAAGGCAAAGAAAGACATATGAACATATGCCAAGGGAAACAAACAGAACCAAGAAAATAATATATAAAATTATTTTAAAAACATAAATGGAAAGGACAGCACGAATATTAATTCTGAATGTTGTGTAATTATAATGATCAAGTTTAACATTGAAGATGAGCTATGAGAATGTACTTCCCTCTTTTCTTTGCAGAGGTGGGGGACAGTAAATGAGGAACAAAGAATTCACTGTCAGGCTTATTTTAATGTGTTGGTTAGTTTTGATAAACTGCATTTTATTTACTTTTTTAAGCTTTGCTTTTATAAGAGATGGTTGTCTGGATAGAAGGGAAAGGATTTATTGGGAAATGAAAATGATTAAAAAAATATCGGTAATTTTCCAGAAGAAGGCAAAAAGGTGCTGGTGTGTCCAGAAATGTTGTTGTTGAGTCATTTCAGTCATGCCTGATTCTTCATGACCCCATTTGGGGTTTTCTTGGCAAAGATACTGGAGTGATTTGTCATTTCCTTCTCTAGCTCATTTGACAGGTAAGGAAACTGAGGCAAACACAGTTAGGTGACTAAGGATTACACAGCTAGCAAGTGTCTAAGGCCCTACTTAAACTCAGGTCCTGCCCCTAGGACCACCACTCTATCCACTAAGTCATCTATTTACCCCATATCCAAAAATGATCATGATTGAAAAATAAATAAGTAAACAATTAACAATAAACATTAATTATCCATACATTCTGATATTGAGGAAAAAAGTCATACCAGGCTAAAGGTATTTTTTTGTTATTTTTGGCAGGGCTACTAATCAAACAGATTAAGGAAAAGCTGTAATTCCATATCTATATTTTAACAAAGAACTTGACAGTCTCTCCTACTTTTCTTGCAGAAAATTCAGCAAGATATGGGTTAAATGCTAATGTGGCTGGCTGTATTTGAGACTGGTCAAATAACCTATTATTAAAGGACCTAGTTATTAATGGGTTGATGTCATCCAGAAAGGACTCTAGAATACATGTGTGGCTCTGAGTTCTGTCATACTGCTCCAAAAGCCCCAGGGGAAAACATGAGCAGGTTGCAGGCCATAGAGGACCTTAAGAAGGACTTTAAAAATCAAACAAGAGAAGAGGAGGAAAAATTGGTAAGAGAAATGAGAAGGATGCAGGAAAAGTATGAAATGAGGGTCAACAGCCTGACTGAGGAAAACAACACCTTAAAAAATAGACTAACTCAAATGGCAAAGGAGGCCCAAAAGGGCAATGAGGAGAAGAATGCCTTAAAAGTCGAATTTGCCAGATGGAAAAAGAATCTCAAAAGTTCACTGAGGAGATTCACTCCTTCAGAGTTAGACTGGAGCAAATGGAAGCTAATGACTTTATGAGAAATCAAGATGCTGTTAAGCAGATCCAAACAAATGAAAGATTAGAAGGCAATGTGAAATATCTCATGGGAAAAACCACTGACCTGGAAAATAGATCCAGGAGAGACAATTTAAAAATTATTGGACTACCTGAGAGCCATGATCAAAGAAAGAACCTAGAAATCACCCTTTAAGAAATTCTCAAGGAAAACTGCCCTGATGTTTTAGATCCAGAGGGCAAAATAGAGGTTGAAAGAATCCACCAATCACCTCCTGAAAAAGATCCCAAAAAGAAAACTCCCAGGAATATTATAGCCAGGTTCCAGAATCCCCAGATCAAGGAGAAAATACTACAAGCAGCCAGGAAGAAACAATTTCAATATTGTGGAAACACAATCAGAATAGCCCAGGACCTTGCAGCTTCTACACTGAGGGATCGAAGGGCATGGAATATGATATTCCAGAGGGCAAAAGAACTGGGAATGAACCCAAGGGTCACCTACCCAGCAAAACTGAGTATTTTGTTTCAGGGGAAAATATGGTCATTCAGTGGAATAGAGGACTTTCAAGCATTCTTGAGGAAAAAATCAGAATTGAATAGAAAATTTGACATCCAGACACAAGAAGCAAGAGATGCCTGAGAAGGTAATCAGGGAAAAGAAATCAAAAGGAACTTATCAAAGTTGAACTATTTACATTCCTATATGGAAAAGCAATAACTGTGACTGATGATATCTTTCTCACTATGAAAATAATGGAAGAAGGGTGTGGTCATATGAATACATATGTGAATGTGTGTGTATATGGTTACAGTTATATATGGATAGAGGGCATAGGTTGAATTTATTGGGAAGGGAGAATACTCAAGGGATGAAATTATGAGGTGAGAGAGGAAAGTGGCAAGAGGAGATGGGGAGAGACAGGGTAGGGTAAACTATCTCATGTAGAAGAAGCAAGGGGAAGTGGTTGCAAAGGAGGAGGAGAATAGGAAGGCAAAAAAGGCAAAACCACATTCTCATTGAATTTGGTTCAGGGAGAGAATGACATACATACTAAATGGGATATCTCAACCTGCAGCAGAATAGGGGGAAGGCGGATGAGAGGAGGGATGATGGATGGGAGGGCATCCTTGGGGGGAGGGGAGGTTGGAAGTACCCACTATAGAAGAGGGACAGGATCATGTAGGGAATGGACCAGGTGGGGGGTGGGATGAGTGGGAGGGAATTATAAGCAGCCTTGTACAATATATCTACTATGATAATGTTTTGCATAGCTAGACATATACAACATATACTGAATTACTTATCTCCCCAGAGGGAGTGGGTGACAAGGGAGGAAGGAAATGGATCTGAAATTCGAGGTCTTAACATTAAATGTTTCAAATATATATATATATATATATATATATATATATATATATATATATATATATATATATATATATATATATAAATACTATTATTAATACTCATTTGCTTATAATTGGGAGATAAGATGTGCAGGCATTGGGACACAAAGATTCACCTTCCTCTAATGGAAAAGTCGAAGGGAGTATGGGAGAAGGTATGGGAGAGAGCAGATTGGAGGAAGCAATATCTTGTGGGACTGCTATTGTGGGAGGTTGGGTAGGGGAATAACGGGGGGAAAGTGATTGTAACTCAAAATCTGGTGGAAATGAATGATGTAAAACAGAAGTTAATAAAGCATTCGTTTAAAAAAAAGACCTTTTTCCAGGTACAGGTTGGATTAGATAACGTATGAAGGGTTTCCTTTCAAGTATAAAATCTATGATTCTTTATTTTATAAGAAAAGAAGATGGAGGTGGGAGGAAAGAGAAGGAAGATTATATTGGGAAACCAATGTCATATAAAACAGAAGCTATCGGTACAGTTATCCCTTCGACATCACAACTTTCTCTATGGTCTCAATCTATTGTGGGCCAGCATTAAAAAAATAAATTGGAATTTTGGCAGAGTTTTGTAGAAGCTGCAGGCAACACACAAAGGCTAGCAGATGACACAGAAAAAGTTTAGAAACTCAGAAATGCATAAAACATATGGTATTATATAATATCAATATATTTTATCTTGTAATAGCATAACAATTTCAAACTTCTTTTCTTGTTAACAGGGGAGTATCAAAAATTTTTATGCAGATTTTCCAAATTGAGAGGGGCACCATGACTCTAACCCCCATGATGCAGAATGGATAACTGTACTATGTTTTGTTTTGTTTTGTTTTTTTAAAGAAAGAAAGGAAGCTGTGATTCAAAGAGTGGAAATAACCTACCCAAGATCACAAATCAAGTATGCATCATTGCCAGTACCAGAACTTGTCTCATGTCTTCCACTCATTCCTGAGGCATTTAGCAAAATTTCCCTATGTGCACTGTAATTATTTGCCTTAAGTCTATGACCTCCCAAACTTGACTGTAAGCTTCTCAAGGACACAGTTGTTTGTTATGGTCCAATGACTACTCTGTAGTACAAAGTAAATAGACAATAGATGTTTACAGATTGATAAGAAGGATGCTGGTGAAAATGAAAATGGTGAAAGAAGATGGGTCACGAATTTTCCCTAGGTTTCTGGATATTCAGCTGAATTTTGAAAATAGGACTGGCCCTCTAGGAATCACCCATTCACCACCTCCCCCTCTCTTTTCTTAGACCCGAGATACATCAGTTCTTACTCTCCACTTCAGAGCTCCCCCCTTTCCTATCTATAAAATGCCTCCTGTAAGGACCGCTTGTCTACCCTCCCTTAGCCCCCTTCACCTTACCGTGTACGTCTGGGTCTCTAGGCCCCAGGAGACACGTATCTCTTGGCTACTTCTGTTCCATGCCATGTCTTTTCTGAGGGGATGACACTCTACTGAAGTTTGGAGCTAAGTCTTTGGAAAGGAATTAAGAAGACTTGTGGTTTGGTATGATTATCAAGAGCCAGGCTGATGCAAGTAAACAGCTGGGGAGAAAGAGGAACAGAGGAATGGATGAGTGTTTTGATTTGGCTGTTATTTTGGGACAGTGACTAGGAGTAGGTATGAAGACTAGTATTGGATCACTTGATGGGGTGGGGGAAAGATAATGTGTTTGAAGTTATAACATCTTTGGTATAGCAATTAGCACACACACACCCCAAAATGTTGATAATGATTATACTAGAGATACTTTTTAAAAATATATTGACATCCTCTGCTATACATAGCTTTAATTTCCCCCAGAATTCCTCCTCTCCCCTCGCAGGTAACTATCCCAAATAATAAAGAATATTTTGCTTATACTACTTTTAAGCTATTTTCAACAATAAAATTGTAATGATGTGAGAAGGCACTTGGAGCAGTGGATAGATCACTGGCCTTGGAGTCCGGAGACCCTGAGTTTAAATTTGACCTTGGATACTCACTAGATGTGTGGTCCTGGGCAAGTCACTTAACCTTGTTTTTCTCAGTTGCTCATCTGTAAAATGAATGAGAAGGAAATGATAAATCACTAGCATCTTTGCCAAGAAAACCCCAAATACACTCACAGTTTAGTGAGACAGGACTGAAATGACTCAATAACAACAGTGATATGATAGTTTATCCTTTAGCTCCCTTCTGAATCTGTTCTAGATTCCATCTTCTAAAGAACTTTCCACTTCTGGCATTTTATATTATTGTATAGACTGGTTCAAATGTTCTTTGTTCTATTTCACAAAGGGCCCTCAAAATCTGACCTCCTATATTTTATTCTCGGTTTCTCTCTAGCTTTTACAATCTGTATTCTATGATTGTGTAACTTTTTTCCCCCTAATTGGTCATGGTCCAGTGAAAGTGCAATTTTGGTAATGAGAAAAGTGAGAATTTTCCCTTCTTGGCTTATTCTACTCAGTAAAAAGTGCTATGAAAAATAATTTCAGAGTGTAAATTTGAGAAGTCTTTCCCTATTTCCTATATTACATTCAGTTCCAACTCTGACAGCTTATTAATGTTGTGTACACCAGTCTGAAAGATGGTTATAGCGGAAAGCACACTGGATTTTGAATCATAAGACTGAGATGTGAATCTCTATTTTTCCCCATGGGATGTACATACCTTCCAATTAAAGATAAACTACTTAAAGATAAGGAAGGCTTGAGGGGTGGAGTCAAGATGGTGGAGTAGAAACAGCACTTCCAAGGAGCTCCAGTCAACACCACTTCAAAATTATGTAAAAGGGGGACTATAAATGACCTCTGGAGCTCCAGAACCCAGAAAATGACACAGAGAAGCTAACCTCCTGCTGAAGACAGTCCTGCAGCCCGGCAATGAATGGCTAGCACAGAGCTCTGGAAGCAGAGCCCAGGCCCATGTGAGTCTGAGGTTTTAGCCCCAGGGTGGCCAGAGCAGCAGCCTGCTGGAGGGACCCCAGAACACCAGCAGCTGAGGAGTATCCAGAATTATCAGCACATCGATGCCTAAGACAAAGTGAGAGGTCATTACCCTATGGACTTGGGGACTGGTTGGGAGAGCACAGTCAGCTTATTCCCGTGGGGGTGAGAAACCACTGAGGAGCTGGCACAGCTTGCCACGTTGCAGCTTCAGCTCTTGGCCTGTGAACTGTAGGGGTATCCTGCTATCAATCTGGGGGGTAATCGCTCTTGCTTTACCCTTCTTGGATCTGGATTGCAGTCTGGGGTGGAGGTCTTGGGGTGTGTGAACTGCTTGCCAGAGTGTGTGGAGGCTTCACAGAGGACACCCAACTAATACCTCCGGAAATTGAGAAAACCACAACATTTGGGACAGAAGTTCCCCTGGCTGGTGGCAAAGTCCTACTGTGGCAACAAGCCCAAAAGTCAAGTAATTAAGTGGCAACATGCTTAGGCAAAGGAAACAAAATAAACAGAAAAATGCAACATTAGACTCTTATTTGGGGGGCAAAGAGGATCAAAGCATGGAACAGGAGGAGGGCTGTGGGATCAGAACTCCTGCACCAAAAGCCCAAATGAAAATACAAGCTGGCTACAGGCCATAGAGGACCTTAAGAAGCAGATAAGAGACGTGGGGGAAAAATTGGGAAGAGAAATCAGAAAGATGCAAAAAAAAGTATGAAATGAGAGTCAACAGTCTGACTGAGGAAAATAACGCCTTAAAAAATAGACTAATTCAAATGGCAAAGGAGGCTCAAAAAGGCAATGAAGAGAAGAATGCCTTAAAAAGCCAAAATTTGCCAGATGGAAAAACAATCCCAAAAGCACACTGAGGAGAACCATTCCTTCAGAATTAGACTGGAGGAAATGGAAGCTAGTTACTTTATGAGAAATCAAAATGCTCTTAAGCAATCCAAACAAATGAAAGAATGGAAGGCAATGTGAAATATCTCATGGGAAAAACCACTGACCTGGAAAATAGATCCAGGAGAGACAATCTAAAAATTATTGGACTACCTGAAAACCATTATCAAAGAAAGAATCTAAAAAACCATCCTCCAAGAAATTCTTTAGGAAAATTGCTCTGATGTTTTAGAACCAGAGGGCAAAATAGAGGTTGAAAGAATCCACACATCACCTCTTGAAAAAGATCCCAAAAAGAAAACTCCTAGGAATGTTGTAGCCACATTCCAGAATTCCCAAATCAAGGAGAGAATATTACAAGCAGCCAGGAAGAAAAATCCCAATGTTGTAGAAACACAATCAGGATAACACAGGATCTTGCAGCTTCTATGCTGAGGGATTGAAGGGCACGGAATATGATATGCCGAAAGTCAAAGGACCTAGGATTAAAACCAAGAATCACCTACCTAGCAAAACTGAATATCATGTTTCAGGGGAAAATTTGGTCATTCAGTGGAATAGAGGACTTTCAAGCGTTCTTGAGGAAAAAACCAGAGTTGAATAGAAAATTTGACATTCAGACAAAAGAAGCAAGAGATGCTTGAGAAGGTAAACAGGGAAAAGAAATCACTATGAACTTATCAAAGTTGAATTATTTACATTCCTACAGGGAAAAACAATAACTATAACTGATGAAACCTTTCTCAGTATGAAAATAGTTGAAGAAGGATATATGGGCATATGAATACATATGTGAATGTGTGTATATATGTTTTCAGGTATACATAGATAGAGGGCACAGGTCAAATTTAATAGGAAGGAATGATACTTAAAAGGTGAAGTTAAGAGGTGAGAGAGTAATGTAGCGAGGTGAAAGGGCGAGAGACAATGGGGTGAATTGTCTTGTGTAGAGGAGGCAGGGGAAAGTGGTTTTAGGGGAGGGGAGGAACAGGAAGGCAAAAAGGTAAAACATTATTCTCATTGAATTTGGACCAGGGAGAGAACGACATGCACACTAAATAGGGTGTCCCACCCTACAGGAGCGTAGGGGGGAGGGTGATGGGGGAAGGTGGTGGAGGGGAGGGTGGGCTGGGGGGAGGGCGATTGGAAGCACCTGCTTTTGAAAAGGGACAGGATCAAGGTGGGAAATGGACCAGGTGGAAGGTGGGATGGGAGGGAGGGAAATATAGTCAGTCTTTTACAATATATCTTCTATGGTAATGTTTTGCATAGCTACACATGTACAGCATACACTGAGTTGCTTATCTTCCTTTTAAAATGAAATTATATATATATATTATATAATTATATTATATATAATATATAATATATATATTATATATATATTATATAATATATAATTATATAATTATATAATATAATATATATTATATTATATAATATATTATATATTATATATATATACACAAATACTATGATTAATACTATTTTTGCATATAATTGGGAGATAGGATGTGCAGGCAATGGGGTGCGGGGGATTCACCCCGCCCTATTGGAAAAGTCGAAGGGGTTATGGGAGGAGAGATTGGAGAGGGCAGATTGGTTGAGGGGATATCCTGTATGACTGTTATTCTGGGTTGTGGGTAGGGGAAAATGGGGAAAAATTGTAATGCAAAATCTGATGGAAATGAATGATGTAAACCGAAAGTTAATAAAGCATTTGGAAAAAAAGATAAGGAAGGCTTCATCTTGACTTTTTATTCCCCACACATAGCATGGTTTCAGGTACATAGATGTAGCTTAATAAATAGTTACTGATCAATTGGTTGATAGTTTAATTCTACTTAATATCTGTGTGATATTGGACAAATAATTTCCCCTGTCTAGGTCCCAGTTTCCTTATGTATAAAATGAAAGTTTTGAGGTAGATCATGGCTTCTCAAATGGTATACTTTTAGGAAGGAATTTCAATGAGGTATGTTTTATGAAATCTACATTTCTTAGTCCCTACCTCCTGGTGCAATTTGCTGCCTTTTTCCGAGTCAGGAAAATCACACTAGAGGACAAGTAACAATATTTACTACAGAGATGCAAAGCTGTTTTCTTGAAATGAAGTCTTGGGAAAGTAAGAAAAGAGGAGGTGGAGGGGTCAGAAAAGGGGTAGGATAGGCAGATTCTCAACCTATTGTTGGTTGTAACCCAGGTCATTTGAACTAGGGTCATTATGATATCCTGGTTACCAATAAGTAATTTGGTGATACTTGGAGAGATCCATGTAAGATGCAGGATAAGTAGACTTGAGATGCATCATAATAAAGGTGATCAATGAATCCATGGGAGGTGGTGAGTTCACATAGGATATCTAGTCTAATCCTCTGTTAAGTGAAGACCTCCTCACCAGCAGCATGGTGTAGTATACAGAGTGCTAGTCTAAAAGTCAGGAAACTCAGACTCAGTTTGAAGCCCTGCTTCCGGCATATTGTACTCACTGTAACCATGGACATGTTAATGTCTCAGTGCCATAGGAATCATTCTAAGACTATAAATTGAAGATCAGGTAACTACTTGTTGGAAGCATCTACCTTGGTACAAGAGAGAACGTATCCGCAGGCTGCTTTCCATTCATTAAAATAAAGCTCCACTCGTATAATCTCAGTGCTGATTCATAATAGCTTATTTCAGGGATAAGAACTCTAATCTCTGGATGGACTAATGACCTACAGTTAGTATCAAAGGGTTCAGGACATGTGGCCCCTTTGCATTTTGATTTTGGTTACTCTCAACTATATACTCACAAGTGAGATGATTAGAGGGCTCTTCACCGATGCTACAGCACCTTAAAGATTTCCAAAAGTAGCCACTGAAGCTGAGGAAGATACTCAGGTCTCAATAATTCTTGTAATATGACTAGATGAGGAGTACTTTGATTTTCTCAGGGTCAGCACCCACTCCTTGCTGAGACATTTTATCATCCTCATAAGAGAAGCTCTGTAGACAGGGCCCTTGATATTCTAATATCCAAGATATGGCAAAAACTCTTTGAAAACTAAGGACAAACCACACAACAACACAATCCAGGATATACATACCCACATGCACACAAACTTTTGCACAAGTACATATGTGTGTGTGTATGCATATATGTGTGTGTGTATATATATATGTATATATATATATATAAAATACCTGTCTGCAAGTATTTAAAGGACTATCATGAAGAAGAAATATTAAAGCTATTTTTGCTTTATCCTGGAGGGTAAAACAGGAAGCAATAGAGGATGTTGAGATGTTAGCTCAACAAAGTAAAGGGCATCCTGACAATGTGAACTGACCAAAGGAAGAATGGGTTGACTAGGGAGGAAGTAGATTTCCCATTGTTTGAGGTCTTTGAATTTGGGGGAAGGAGATTCTGTGGAAGAGGTTCTTGATGGTCAGCTTGACTTCATAGACACTTCCACCCACCAAGTATCAGTTTTCTTGTTTATCTTTTATTGGGGCATCATTTCAGTAGTGTCTGACTCTTCATGACCTCATTTGGGGTTTTCCCAGCAAAGATACTAGAAAAGTTTGCAATTTTGTTCTCCCTCTCATTTTATAGATAAGGAAACTGAGGTAAACAGTGACTTGTCCAGGGTCATGAAGCTAACAAGTGTCAGAGACCATATTTGAACTCAGGAAGATGAGTCTGTCTGACTCTAGCACTTATGAGGGAAGTTCCTTGTAAGTCTTAGAATTATATGGAAATTAGAGTTATTATTATTATCTCAGAATAAGACCTCTGAAACCTATCCAATTCATGATTTTCCATAAAAATTATAAGTCTTTACCACAGGAAACATGTCAAATTTGAGAAAGTAAAAGCTGCTTTTGCTGCCTTCAGCAGGAATACTAGAGCACGTGATTGGGCAAGAAGGGAAGAGAGAGGAAAGGTAGAGAGCAGAAGAAGAATGGGGATAACCCAACCTCTTAAATCAGTCTATGGGTTTCTTGGAAGAGGAAGGTGCTGGCCAAACTTCACTACCATTTATATTATTCTAGAACCTTTTAAAATGTTCCCTCTTTCCCCAGATGTTTCTCCTCTTCCATCCCACTGTCTGTTGGTTAGAGAAATAAAGGTAGAAAAGGGAAGTGAAAGTTCAGAAAGGGGAAATGGAGTTTGGCAATGGGCTTGGGGGAGGGGATGGGGTCAATGAAAGGAAGTAGAAAATACAGTGAAAGTCTAGGGGACAGGTGGATTAGTTATGGTCTTTGAGGAATGGAATTAAGGCTGCTGGATTGTGTTCCCTCTCTTGAGAGGCAGCAGGATGTGGAGAGAAATGCTTCTAGGTTAAGGGACAGGTTAGTGGATCCTGAGTTTGAGAACTAATGTCTTTGTTTTTGTATTTTCAGAAGCATTATATCTTCCTAGGAATAGGATAGTAGAAAGAGCATGGATTGAAGTAAAAGGATATGGGTTCTGGGGTGGCTAGGTGGTACAGTGAATAGAGCACTCCCCTGGAGTCAGGAGGACCTGAGTTCAAATAGGGCCTCAGACACTTAACACTTAACTAGCCATGTGACCTTGGGCAAGTCACTTAACCCCAATTGCCCTGCCTTCCCCCTCCAAAAAGAAAAAAAGTATGGGTTCAAAACCCCAGCTCTGCAAGCTTTGACCAGCTCTTCCCATTAGCTGTGAGACTTTGGACAAGTCATTTGCCTCCTCTATGTCTTGATTTCTTCACCTTCAAAATGTCAGTGTTGGCATGTAGTCTCTATCCATTTCATCTCTAGTCATCTATGAATTGATGCATTAGCATAAGGGAGCATCCCAAATCTCCTCTGCTCTCTAGGTTGGTTTACTCTGTATATGAAAAGGCCAGGAATATGAGTGAAGCAGGGAGGAAACAGGGACATTGGCACCTGGACTTAGCATGTGGTTGTGCCTCTTTTCCTGTCTATGAAAGACTGGGAAAGAATCATGGTTTAAAAACTGAGGAATCCTAAACCCCAACACTATTTTGTAATCACTAGGTAAATAACATAATTTGCCTGGCTCATATTGTATCCTAAAGAGACTGAAAACTGAGAGATATGCAGAATGTTCAAAATAAAATAAGGTGAGATCCCTGACAGAGGCATCCAAATCCCTGGATCAGGACAAAGAATCAGAGACAAGCAAAAAGGCTAAGCCTGAGGAAATCAGCCAGCTCTGGGGAGATGGGGACTGCTCTTTGTTCTATTAGAATTGATGATTTTTGTTTTTGCTGTCACCTTCATTTCTGAAAATATCCATCACCACCCTCCTCCAGTGAGCCATCCCTAGTAACAAAGAATAGAAAAGAAAGATAAAGATAATTTGACACCTGGGACTGAGAAGCTCCTCCTTAGGAGATAAGAGGCCATTAGTCAAAATCCTGAAGGAGCTAGATAGGAGAGACTGAAAGGTGACTTTTTGTTGATTCCCAAGCAAAGGTTTCTGCTTTTTTTCAATAACCATGGTGGGGACAGAGGGAGGGAAGGAGAAGGTGAGGAAGAAGGGGAAGGAGTATGGCAGCACTAGAAATCTGCCTAGAAGAAGAGCTAGTCAAAGATTTTAGTTGAGCAAGAAATAGTATCCAAGGAAGACTATGGCTGAACAGCATCAGTCAGAGATGACCTCATCTAGATGGTCAGCATCTGGTGGGGTCGATAAGTCTGCCAGATCAGAATTTATCTAATGGAGTTTAGCAGGGACTACAAGACCAGCAGGAAGCAGGTCCAGCAAGAGCAACATAATGATTCCACTAGAAGACATCAGTGACCCGGCTCTGTAAGTTCTCCATCTGGATCCCTTCACATATGCACCCTAGCCAAATGTGTTCCCTCCATGTGCATTTCTCCATGTGTGCCCTGGTGATAGGTGTTCCTCACATCTGTTCTTCTCCATATGTGTTCCTCATTAGCATACACTATTCCCCCTGATGTTATGGATACTTGAGAAAGTGCTCTCCGCATTTATAAGGTGTATGTTTATTTTTCTTATCATATTATTTCATTTAATGACTTTCCTTTCAACTGTGTCCTCTGACTATTAAAGGTAGATGCATTGGTAGGGGCTCATGAGCTATGGTTTTAGGGGATGTAGATCCACAGATAATTTTAATTATATTCCAGTCATTCATTGAGGAGAGACATACTCCAAGTTGGGGGTGCCTTTCCCCAGGTGCTGTACTACCTGTACAACTTTGAGTAAGACATTTTCCCATTCTGAGCTTTCAGCCTCCTCTTCTATAACATTTTGCAATTCAACTACACAATCACTGAGATTCCTCCAAGCTTTAAATCCTGAGATTTTAAATATGGTTGCATTGAAACCAGAAAATTATAGCATCTAAGAAGGGACTGTTGTATTTTTATTTTTGTATGTTAGGGCAGCTAGGTGGTAGAGTAATAGGGTGCCAGGCCTGAAGTCAGGAAGACTTATTTTCATGAACTACAACCTAGCCTCAGACACTTATTAACTGTGTAACCCTGGGCAAATCACTTACCCCAATTTGCCTCAGTTTCCTCACCTGTAAAATGAGCTGGAGAAATGGCAGACCACTCCAGTAACTTTGTCAAGAAAACACTAAATGGTGTCACAAAGAGCTTTACATAACTGAAATATCTGAACAACAACATACTTCGGAGAAAGCACTGTAACGTATATATATATATATAGTACCTTCAACAAATTCTTTTAAAGTTTATTTGAAAAGAAAAAGAGACTTGTTATGGGGATGGAGAGGGTAAATGGTGGTGTGATAGGGGGCATAGGATTATTACATTATCAAAGAGAAATGTCAATAAGTGAGCAGAGATAGAACAATTTATATTATAGCATTGATATTCTAGAATAAACAATTTTTAGGACTTTCTCAAACTGATGAAGAATGAAATGGGTAAAACCAGGAGAACACTTTATACAACAACATTATAAAAATAAAGAACTTTGACATCTGTCTGAACTGTGATTAATATAAGGACTGTCTATAATCCCAAAGACCTGATGATGAAACGCCATTTGATGGAGATGACATATATACATATACATAAATATTTGCGTGCAGCCAATGATGGAATATGTTTTCTTGATTATGCACATTTGTTACAAGGGATTTTTTCATTTTTCTTTTTTACCCCATAGGGTAAAGAATAGGAGGGAGAGAAAATAAATTTCTGTTAATTTTTCAAAACCAGTTTCAGAACAGAGAGAAGGGGCTTGTACCACAAATAGGGAATGTAGTATTCACAGCCAGCTGAGGTCCTTGTATTATTTGTTTTGCTTAAATTGATTACTTTGTTACAAGTGATCTCTCAAGAAGTGGGGGAGTGATTTGTGAAAGTTTATAATTTAAAAACAAAAACACATCAATAAAATGCTTTTTTCAAATTAAAAGAAAACTTAGTATTTGAAGAGACCTCATAAACCACCTAGTCTAATCCCCTCATTGTTCACATGAAGCCCAGGAAAGAAAAATGATTTAGGATTATGGGATCATGGATTTGGACTGGAAGAGACTTGACTTTCATCTCTAAAGCTCTCATTTTACAGATGAGTAAATTAATCTGGTCATGATTGTTGTCTTTAAATATCTGAAGGGCTGCCTTGGGAAAGATGGATTAGGCTAGTTCTGCTTGCCACCAGAAGACAGAATTAGGAACTGAGGGTGGGGGTGGAGGAGAATCACAGGGAGGAAGACTCTGACTGAATATAAAGAAGAAATGCGTACTGATCAGAGCTGTCCGAGAATAGATAGAGCCACCTCAACACTTATTAAGAGCTGCTGACAGTGCATTGCTATGCAAAAGAAAAAATGGATTGGAAGAGGGTTGGACTAGAAACAAGGGGAGGCAATCATCTTTTTAAAGTGTCTCATCTCTCACTTCCCTGCTCAAGTTCCCCATTGACTGACATATGGAGTCCAAACCCTTTTTCCTGGAATTCAAGGCCTTCCACAACCTTGCCTTTCTAACATTATGCCCCTCTGCAAATAAACTCTCCCCTTTAACCCAGACTAGGTCCAGATTCTCATTGCCGCAATATGTATGCTATGTATTTGCTGTCTCTCCACCTTTCTGTTCCTCACACATCAGAGCCCCAAGCCCCTGTTTCGTCTATCTGACCCCAACCTAACTTGACTCTCCTCTTAGAGGAAAAATCCCTAACCATTTCAGCACCCCATGATCTATTTCCTTCCTGAGCTCCCTTAAAACTTCCACAGGACGAAGAGCCTTGGACTGAGGTTTAAATATCTATGTTTGCCACTCAGCTTCATAACTTCCTAGCTGTGGCACCGTGGCCAAATCACTCGCCTTTTCTGGGCCTCAGTGTCTAGATTTTTCTGGCTTAGCCTAGGGGAAGAGGGAGAGAAGGGAATATGTGTTTATATAGTTCCTACTATATGTCTGACATTGTGGTAAGTACTTTGCATATACCTGATTTGATTCTCACAACCCTAAAAGGCAGGCACTATTTGTGCCTTCATTTACAAATTAGGAAACTGACAATCAGGTCACATAACTAGTAAGTGTCTGAGGCCAGGTTTGAACTCAGACCATCTGGACTCCAGGCCCAGTAAACTAGCCATTGCATCACCTAGCTGCCTAGATGACTCCTCTAAGAATCTTCCCAGCTCTGATATTCTATATATCGTATCTAAGGGTCTTTCAGTACAAACATTCCATATTCTGTGTGCTAAGATTCCTTTCAGGCTCCTGAATTCTCTTCCTGGGATTAGCAGAAGCTCTAATTGTTAGTTCCATTGTACTTTGCCTTTGTTGAACCACAATTTGGTGAATTGTATGCAGACTGGTCTACATTTTAGGGAGGACATTGAAATGCAGCATGGTATTGGAGATGGAAAGCTGAGCTTAGAGTCAGGAAAACCATGGTGCAAGGCTTGGCCCCTGAAAAATATCATCATCATCATCATCATCATCATCATCATCATCATCATCATCATCATCATCATTTACATAGCACTTTACAGTTTGCAAAGTACTATACAAATATTGGAATGTACTATTATTATCATCCCCATTTTATAATTGAGGAAATTGAGGCAAATAGAGATGAAGTGACTTCTCCAGAGTCACACACATACTAAATATTTGAGGCTGGATTTGAACTCACGTCTTCTTGATTTCAAGTTCGCTGTGCCAACTCACTGCCTCCAAATACATATCCCAAGTGTGTGAAACCAGGCGAGTCACTTAAATTCTCAGTTCTTCATGCAATTTTCCAAGGCTACAAGTTGCAAAACACGCACTGACATGCTTTGATAGTGGACATTTCTTTACTGGGAGTTCCCTATACCAATTACATTACAGTTCTGGTCAAAAAAGAAAAACAATAATCAAAACAACCCAAACTGGAAGGCATAGAGAAGAGAGAAGTCAGAATGACGAAGGGCCTCACATGCCCTGTGAGGACCAGCTGGAAGAGGCAGAATCAGGTGGCCTGGAGAAGACTTATGGGCAATCCAACAGCCAGTCTTCAAGAATTTGAAAGGCTAGTAGCAGACATGAGAACCAGGGAATGGACTTGTCCTCTTTGACCTCAGAAGTTGCAAAGAAACAGACTTAGACTTGACCTAAAGAAAAAATTTCCTAACAATTTAAGCTACTCAGAAACGAAACAAGCTTTCCCCAGGCAGGGAGTTCACCCCCAGGAGGCCTCAGGGAAAAGTCAAATGACCACTTATGAGCTTTATTGAAGAACAATTATTTATAGGTATGTTGTTCAATTGATTCATTTGTGACCCGTTATTCACAACCACATTTGGGGTTTTCTTGGTATAGATACTGGAGTGGTTTGCCATTTCCTTCTCTAGCTCAATTTACAGATGAGGAAACTGAGGCAAACAGAGTTACTTGACTTGCTCAGTCACACAGTTGGTGTCTTGAGGCCAGATTTGAACTCAGGAAGATGAGTTGACCTAACTCCAGGCCTGCACTCTGTGTACTCTGGTGCCACCTAGTGGCCTACACATCAATTGACTCTGACCTCCTCATCCCAATACTTCTATGATTCTTTGATTTCAGATTTGACAGTCTGTCTTTGATAATCTTATAGATCTATCTCCAATCCTCTGTTTAAGGAGAAAGTTCAGCTCAGACATCTCCTCGTTTCTCATCTGGCTGCACTATTTTCGGACTTCTTTAACTGACTTTTCCATAATGCCCTCACTCTAATCAGGTACTTTCTCCTCACCACCCTTTCTTCTTCCCACATTCTCTACCTGTTAAGTTTGCTTTTGTGTGGTCTTCCCCATTAGATTGTAAGCTCCTATAAGGCAGAGACATTCATTTTTTTCTTATTTGTCTGACACATAGTAGATGCTTAATAAATGCTCGTTCATTGACCAAATGATTATCCTCTGAGGAGCTTATAGCTCTAATATTATTATGTACAATGATCTTCCCAACTCTACATGCTGAGGCACCTTCCAATCATAAGTTTGTGTTCTTCCAGTTCACCCATTCTATCTTCAATGTTCCAAGATTGCTGCTACCTCTAATATTTCATCTTATATTTTAAGGATCCTTCACGCTCAGAAATTAAATATTTGATCTTCTAAAATCCCTTTTAATACTTAAAGTCTCTGTTCTATATTCTAAGTTTCCATCCAATGCTGATATCTTATCTCCCATATTTTAAGGCCTCATCAGCCTTAATATGTGATGTACTAAGATATTCCCAGATCTCACACTTATATCTTATGTACTATTTGCTTCAGATTCTAGTATATTTCTCCTAAGGACTATTTTCAGAGCTCACATTTTATGTTTTATGCTTTGTGACTTCTTTCAACACTCTAGTCAAGCATTCTATGTACAAGGCAAAGGTTGAGCAGTTCTAATAGTCTATATCCTAAGGTCTCTTCAAGCCACGAATTTCTAAGCTTTGATTTTATGTTCTTTCTACCGCTAACATTCTATATTTCCAACATTCCTACCAGTTCTAGCATTTATGTTCTTTGTCCTATAAGAAGTTCTAGCACTCACATTCTACTTTCCAAAGGTCCTTCCAGCTCTGACTTTATATTCTATGCTGATTTATTCATTCAGTAAATATTTTTTAAGCAGCTGTTATGTACAAGGTATTATGCTAAGAGCTGAGGATGCAAACATAAAACCAAGAGCTTATATTAAGTGTTCAAAGCTCACTCCCAATTCTTACATGCTATGTTCAACATGGGGTAGGGTTGGAATGGGGAGGGAATACTTCATTTATACAGATAAGTGTAAAGTAATTTGAAGTAGAACAGGGCAAAAAAATCTAAGGGGTCAGGAAAGGTTTCCCACAGAATGCAGTATCTGAGCTGAACTCCGAAAGAAACTAAGTACTCTAGGAGGCAGAGGGCCTTCAAAATCTAATAATAGTCTACGTTCTGTATTCACTAAGTGCAGTATGAAATGATGCTCCACCAATTCAATGTGATCCAACAAGCATTTATTGAGGTCCTATTCTTAGGAAGATTCTGAAGATCACCTGACAGGATAAGGTACCAGACACAAAGACACCGAGGTCCTTACTTTAACTAAACTGCCAAGTATTCAAACTGTACTTCAGAGAGCACAACTCTGATGGGCTGGCTACATTGTTCGAATGCAAAACATATGCTTGCCAAAAAGATTATTTTATGGAGAACTTACACATGGCAAGTGCTCACATGATGGTCAGAAGGAGCGAACAAAGACACTATGAAGGTCTCTCTTAAGACCTTTGGAATTGATTATGTGATATGGGAGACACTAGCAGAGGACTACCCAGCATGGCATGGCCTCATCAGAGAAGTTGCTATGCTCTATGAACAAAGCAGAATTGAAACAGCTCAAAGTAAATGCAGGATGCACAAATTTAGAGAATCTACCTCCAATGTTACATGGCCTATTTGTGCCTGACCTGTGGTAGAGCATTCTAAGCTTGTATTGATCTGTTCAAGCACAGTCAGATACACTGAAATTTGACTGTAACATAATGATGTCATTTTGGTCTTCTTCAAGTACAAAGGACAGCCACCACACACTGAGGTCCTAATCTGTGCTGAGGCACTGTCTTCAGTGTCATCTGAGTGGTCCTTGCCAACTGGGACCAATCCCACCATGTTGTTGTTCAGTCATTTATCAGTCATGTTGGATTCTTCATGGTCCCATCTGGGGCTTTCTTGGAAAAGATGCCAGAGTAACTTGCCATTTCCTTTTGCTCATTTTACAGATGAGGAAACTGATGCAAACAGGGCTGAGTGACTTACCCAGAGTCACACAGCTAATAAGTGTCTGAGGCCAGATTTGAACTCAGGACAATGAGTCTTCCTGACTCCAGGCCCAGCATTCTATCCACTGTGACACCTAGTTGCCCAATCCACCATAGAATCAGAGGATTTAGAAATAAAAAGGACCTTAGCAATATAGTTTAATAATGTCATTTTACAAATGGAGAAACTGAAGGCCAGAGAGAGGGGAATGACTTAGCCTAGGAATCTGAACCCAGGTCCTCTACCTGCTAATAAAAGGCTATTTCTCCAACACCAGGATTTTTTTTTTTAGGAAAAAGCATTGAATATGGAGTCCAATTCATTTTTTAAAATTATTCATTAATTTATGAAGCACATGCTATGTGCCAGACACTGAGCTAGATGCTGAGGAAGAATCCTTGCCCTCAAGGAGCATGCATTCTAATTAGGGGGAGAGGAGAGAAATGTACATATATAAGTAAATATGAAATATATGAACATAATTTCCGGGGGGGGGGAACAGGCAGTTTAACAGTAGAACAGGGTTACAGAAAATACAATAGGGAGAAAAGGAACAGTAAGATAGGGACCCTGGTGGGATAGACCTATACCATGGATGGGCAAGAAGAAACAAGGAGGGGTGGTCCAAAAAGGGAGCTGCCATCTAGGCAGCCCATAACGCAATCATAGCAATCAAGGTCCACATTAATCACTAGAATGACAGGAATTGAGAATGGAGCCAAAAGGAAGTAAATTGTCATGTTTTTACAGAAGCAATAGTAATGTTAATCTAAAGATCAATCCCTAAGCAAGAGATGGTATATCTAGCTCTGCATTCTCTAATCCTATGGTTGGACTGGCCCCATTTGGCAGGGGCCACCCACAGGACACTGAAGACACATTGTCTCAGCAAAGAGTAGGACTTCTGTAAGTACTCACTGAATCACATTGAATCATTAGAGCACCATGATGGCAGGTACCAACCTCAGAAGGCTTGTTTCATGCTGTGCTCAGAGAAAGAGAGGAAAGTAGTTTGGAAGTAGGTATTACAACTACTTGGTTATTATGGCAGGATGTAATGGTAATGGGAATTTGAAGATTTTCCCTGCCCCTTAATAGACTTGGGTGAGTTTGAGAACCTCCCCTGATTTGAGGGTATACTCTGTCCCCTAATAGACTAAATATGGTAGTAAGGAGCCTTTGGTGGGAGGAGTTTGCTGAAGGTTGGTGCAGAACCCACAGGAGAAGCTTGCTTAGGGGAGGTTTGTTTTCAGGAAGATACAACTTTTGTTACTTTGTTATCAAGCAGTGGGTCATGAGGGTTGTGACGTTCTCTGACCCTGGAGAAGGCTATATATACACCCTGTGGTGAGGTTTTGCTTTGGGTTTTATTTATGGAAAGGGTTGTGTGATTTGGTCAGATAAGGATCTGGGCAGCCGTTCATTTCCCCTAGGTTTGAAAACCCAGATGTTGCTGCTTCTCTCTCTGATAACTAACTGTATGTATGTGATGGTCAGACAGCTGGAAGCCCTGTCAGTTTAATTGTGTTAGTTTCTCTGCATTTTTTGTCTGCTTGTAACTTCTGTTTGTTTTCTCTTAAGTTCAGGGTCCTGACTTTTCCCCCTGAATTGGGTAAATGATATATGGTTGATTGTTAACGCCTTTTGAGTTGCTGTCCTTTAGAAAAGCATATCAAAGAACCTGTGCTAGTATCCATCCTGGGTATACTAGGGTGCTTGCTGGCTGAGGTACTTAGGGAGCCGTATTTGAGATGTGAGATTCTTACCCTTCAATCATCAGCTAATTTGTTCTGCTTCAGTAGTATTGAATAGATTATTTGTGAGGGGTTGGGAATTCAGGAGGGTCTTTGGCCCTATACTAGCATGGAGAGGGAAGGGTAGAAGGATAGATGATGATTTCCTGATCTTGCCTGGTGAATAATGCAAGGACTGGTGGGATAAAAAGAATTGAGCTTGAATCCCTAATGCCTTTACACCTCTGAGACTGAGCAGATTAATTAACTTGCTAATTTTGCAGATGGGTAAACTGATTCTCAATCTATTAAGAGGAATAGATCATACCAGAATGATTCTTCAATTTAATATCTGTTCCACATAAATGGGACTAGGGGTTTTGACTACCTAACCTCTTTTAAGTCCCTTCCAGATCTAAGTCCTATAATCTTTGATATACCATGATTTCCCCACTTCTGTGCCATTCTTTCCACTGCTCATTGGACCTGAAACAACCTTCCCCAAACTGATTTTGATCCCTACTTAGTGCATTGAGTCCACACTTCAAAGCCCAACTCAATTACCTTCCCCAGGAATCACTTCTTGAATATCCCTTCCCCAAAATAGCCGTATTTTTTCTATCCTTAGCCTACACATAGCAATTATGTATCATGGTCAATCAGTAGGCATTTATCATGTATCTATTATGTTCCAGACAATAAACTAAGTACTGGCTATAGTTGTCTATGCCAATATTTTATTCCCTTGCTTGACTGTGAGTTCTAAAAGACCAAGGACTCTGTCTTATCCACACTCTGTATTTCCTCCATCAGAGGAGTTTGTAAACAATAAGTGCATAATAAATGTTTTCCCCATTGTATTAGAGTCATAGACCATTAGAGTTGTAGGAGCTCTAAAATTTATTACAGCATTAGAAATTATCTAAGTCAATTCACTAATTTTAAAAAATGTGGAAACAGGGGTAGCTAGATGGAACAGTGAATAGAGCACTGGCCCTGGAGTCAGGAGACTTGAGTTCAAATCTGAACTCAGATACTTAACACTTACTAGCCATGTGACCTTAGGTAAGTCACTTAACCCCAATTACCCAACATCCTCCCTCCAAAAAGCAAAAAAAAATAAAATTTAAAAATACAAGGAACAGGCTCAGAGAAATTAAATGAATACCCAAAGTCACAAAGTAACCTAGAGGTCAAGCCAGAAAATGCTATAGGCTCGACACCCAGTAACCTCAGGAGACAGTGAGGTGGCATATCAGATAGATTCCATTCTCATTTCAGAGTCTAATTAGCGCCATGATCCTGGACAAATATCACATCACTTAAGCCCTCTCCATCCCAGTTTCGTCATCTATAAAATGGAGGTAAAAATAGCACCCACTTCACAGGGTTGTTGTAAGGACTAAATGAGATAATATATGTAAAAACAGTTTGTATACTTTGAAGCACTATACAGATGTTGACTGTTATTTTTGTTTTTGCTTTTGTTTGTTGTTGTCATCACCCCAGAGGACCATCTTGGGTCATAAAGCAACTTCAAGCCCAAAGAACACCCAAGCCAGTAGCCCCTCTGACGATTCTAAATCTCTGAAAGGAATCCTGGTTTGGCTCTGAATTCCTCAGAAATACACCTAACAGACATACATTTTAGCCTCCAAGTATGGTTTGCAATATGCAAGGCTGATTAAGAACTGTCTGGCTGCCTTAGTATGAAATATAATTGCAAATATTATACGCAATTCTGGACCCACACTGTGGGCAATAATCTCTAAGAGCCCTCTCACTCTGAATTTCAAAGATTGTACAACCCTCACCTCTTTCTCTGGGCTTTGTGGTTTGGGATTGGCTTCCTGGGGGCATTGCTGGGGCATATGGGATATTTTAATCATTACAAACATATTATACTAGATAGAATCACAGTTGAAAAAGACTCACATGGGCATCCAGCGCAACTCTGACTTAGATAAGGATGCCATCCACAATATCTTCCAAATAGGATAATGTAAAGTATAATTGAGTGACCTAGATGTTGACCCATGCATAAATACAAGTTTTTCACAGGAGAAATGTGTTCATTTTTCAGGTATACCCATGTATGACTTGTGGGACTTACTAGAGTTGTTAGGCCATTGGGAGTGCTTGCCCATTAATTATTCTGGACTATAGTTAATTTTTTTTTGCACTCTTAGGATGCCCTAGAAAATTAGGATGGAAGGGAAATTAGACCACGGGACTTCAGAGTTGAAAGGGCCCTCAGAACGTAGAGTACTGAATGTCAAGAATTGGGGTGATCAGAGAAATTCTCCAGAGAAACTAAGGAAGGGACTTGAAAAATGTTAGTATGGGGGCAGGCGGGAGGTGATGAAGTCCTGCGCTGCCAGTCTCTCAAAGACAGAAAAGGAATACACTAATGACCCTGAAGGTGTAATTAACAGTAGTGTTGTTTAAGCTACAATGTTGTTGTTCAGTTTTTTCGGTCACTCTTTGTGACCCCATTTGGGGTTTTTGTGGGAAAGATACTGGAGTGGTTTGCTGTTCCCTTTTCTAACTCATTTTACAAATGAGGAAAATGGAGCAAACAGGATTAAGTAACTTGTCCAAGTAACTTGTCACATAGCTAATAAGCGTGAGAGGCTAGATTTGAACTCAGGAAGATGTCTTTCTGACTCCAAGTCTGGAACTCTATCCACTGTGCCACCTAGCTATCCCCCAAGCCACAATATGGAAGAGCAAAAGACCTTGACTTTGTCTTCTGATATTAAATGAACTTACCAAAGAGTGAGTGTCTGATGGAGAGAAGATAGGCTCCTTGGAAACCTCAAGTATTTTTCCCTTTCAAGGAAATTCCAAATCTTGAAGGTAGTACCATAAAGTTGAATACCTATGTGGATTTAGTGGGGGGAGAGGAGGTGAAAGTAGAACTCACTGAAATATCAGAGTTGTCTATCTAATAACCCTAAGTGTATTTCCCTTTGAAGGGAATTCCAAACCCCAAGGTGACACTATGAGTTTACAGAACTATAAGATTCATCAGAGATGTTAGAGACCTGTATTAATTGCATATGGAGCTCTGTGGGTCCATTGATGCATTTTTGCATTGTCTCTTTCATGGAACAAAGACTATTCCATATTCAATATAATAGCAAACTTGAGTGCTTATATCAAATCTGAAGACCTATTTATTCACACTTCTGGAAACCTAGACATAAGTTATATTATGAGATTTCCCAGAGAGAAATTTGGTTAGGTCTAACATGAAACAAAAAATGATTTCAGTATACCCCAAAGATTAAAGCTAGTCTGGAGCTTAGGATGCTAGACTCACAGGCAAGGATAAATAAATATAAAGTCTAGTACTTAGGTTTCTAAAAATCAGTAATAGGAGAACTGATAAGTTAAAACATGGCTAAATAGCAGGAAATGAAAGAAAACATTAGAATATGAGCTCAGTGTATTTGGTACATATATGTTTATGCTGAAATGTCTTCGTTGTCTATGGTACCTTTTAGCAATATGTAATTTCCTTCCTTATCTCTTTCAATTAGATCTATTTTTGCTTTTTCCCTATCTGAGATCATGATGGCTACCCCCACTTTTTTTTTTTTTACTTCAGCTACAGCATAATAGATTCTGCTCCAGCCCCTTACCTACTCTGTGTGCATCTCTCTGCTTCAAATATGTTTCTTGTCAACAACATATTTTAGGACTCTGTTTTTGAACCATTATTGCTATCCACTTCCATTTCCCTCCATCCTATTTTCCCCTTGTTTAACTCTCTCTCTCTCTCTCTCTCTCTCTCTCTCTCTCTCTCTCTCTCTCTCTTTCTCTCTCTCTCTCTCTCTCTCTCTCTCTCTCTCTCTCTCTCTTACGCTCATCCTTCTCCTCCTCCTCCTCCCTACTTTTACCCTATCTTTTCCCAACCATGTTTTGCTTCTGACTAACACCTAACCTAATCTACCCTCCCTTCTTATCAGTCCACCCACATTCTCTTATCCTACTGTCATATAAGGTAAGATAGATTTCTATACCCAACTGAATGTGTACGTTATTTATTCTTTGAGCCAATTTTGATGAGAATAAAGTTCAAGTGATGCCCCCCAACACACACACACACACACACACACACACACACACACACACCCCACACACACACACACAGACACACACCTTTCCCTCCACTTTAATAGGTCTTTTGTACTTCTTGTGAGATAATTTCCCCCATTCTTTCTCCCTTTCCCTCTTCTCCCAGTGCAATCTTATTTCTCACACTTAATTATCATTATTATTATTTTTTTGCTTTTTGAAGGGCAATTGGGGTTAAGTAACTTGCCCAAGGTCACACAGCTAGGTTTTTTTGTTTGTTTGTTTGTTTGTGTGTGCGTTAAGTGTCTGAGGCTGGATCCGAACTCAGGTCCTTCTGACTCCAGGGCCAATGCTCTACTCACTGCGCCACCTAGCTGCCCCTGCACTTAATTATTTTTAATATCAATCCACTAAGGTTAACTTCTATTTACACTTTCTATCTATGTATATTCTTTCTAACTGCTTTAATTATGATAAAGTTCTTTAGAATTATAAGTATCATTTTTCCATGAAGGGATGCAAACAATTTAACCTTATTGAATCCCTTATCTTTTCTCTTTCTGTTTACCTTTTCATACATCTCAAGTTCTGTATTTGAAGATCAAATTTTCTGTTTCACTCTGGTCTTTACATTGGAAATGCTTGAAAGTTCTCCATTTCATTGAATATCCAAAGAATATACTGTTGCACAGGGTAGTTGATTCTTAGTTGTAAACCAAGCTCTGTTGCCTTCCAGAATATCATATTCTAAGCCCTCCAGTCCTTTAATGTACAAGCTGTTAAATCCTGTGTAATCCGGACTGGCTCCACAATATTTGAATTGTTTCTTTCTGAGTGTTTGTAGTATTTTGTCCTTGACCTGGGAGTTCTAGATTTTGGCTGTAATATTCCCAGGAGTTTTCATTTAAGGATCTCTTTCATTAGAGGGTTGGTGGATTTTTTTTCAATTTCTATTTTACCCTCTGGTTTTAAGATATCAGAGGAATTTTCCTTGATAATTTCTTGGAAGGTGATGTAAACAGTCTTTTTTTTATCATTGATTTATATAGTCCAAAAATTCTTAAATTTTCTTTCTTAGATCTATTTTCCAGGTGAGTTGTTTTACTAATGAGATGTTTCATATTTTCTTCTTTTTTTCTTCTTTTGATTTTGTTTCTTTGTTGATGTCTCATAGAATCATTAGTTTCCAACTGAACATTCCAATTTTTAGGGAATCATTTTCTCCAGTGAGTTTCTGTACCTTTTTTTCCATTTGGTAAATTCTACTTTTCAATGAGATGTTTTCTTCAATGATTTTTTTTTTTACATTTTTCCCATTTTTGTGCTTCCTTTACCTAGATGTTGACTATTTTTTCCAGAATTCTCTTGCATCACTATCATTTCTTTTCACAATTATTCTTCTACATCCCTTATTTGATTTTAAAAATCCCTTTTTGTGGAATCCGAGCAGATTCTGGAGTGACAGAACCCACTGGAAGACAGAGTGTGGCTCAGTCCAGCCCAGGAGGTTGCCCAGTGTGTTCGTACAGGACGAGCTCAGATCACATGGGGTCTGCACAGCTCAGACCTAAGAGCAGACAAGCAGACTACACCAGAGAGAAAAAGCCCCAGCCTGCAGACTTACCAAGGATGAGTCTCAGTCATCTTGCCTTCCTCTCATGAGGGGACAGGAAGGGTCATTGGAGCCAGGTAGGAGAGTCTGGCCCCCAGTGGAGAGAGCGGCTTCCCCGGCTGCGTTCAGCCCCCAGCCTGGAAGTTTAGAGACTGCCTGCCTGTATAATACAGGGGCTGGAATGGCAAAGTAAATTCTAGCTGCTCAGATCCTCCCATCCCTCCTTCATGAAGCAGAAAACCCTAAGATAAGTCTCCCACCCAGATTGAAATCCCAAGTTAATGGAAATAGCCTCAGGCTTGAGAGTCTCCAAGAAGGGGTATAAATGAGACAGCCAGGAGTCTGAAGAGAAGAGAGGGAGGGGTCCCAACAAGCCCCACCTGACCTCACCAACAAAAGCCTGCTTATAGCCCAGGGGTATAGAGGCAGAAATCTGAAGTGGTCAGACTCACAATCACCTACTCATCTACATTCCTCACTGATTTCCCTGACTTAGCCATAAACTAGCCACCCAGAGATATTCAAAGTCAATGATTAGGCCCTAAACTCATAGCCTGAGAAACTAAGAAACAGGAAATAACAATGGGAAGGAAGGAAGCTGAGAAGGAGGGGGGAAGGCAAGAAAGTCTATTCGAGCCTACTATGCAGGGCAAGAACATCCAAATACACAGGACAATATAGATTCTCTACCCACACCTGAGACCACAGAAGAGAACATAAACTGGTCTCAAGCACAAATAGCATTGCTGGAGGAGCTTAAGAAAAATTTTAAAGACCAAATCAGGGAAGCAGTGACCAACTTGGAAATAAGTCTCAAAAGTAAAATTAGTGAATGAACTGGAGAAAATACCTCCCTAAAAAAGGACCTTCAAAAATTAACTAAAGACCATAATTCGCTAAAAATTAGATACAATCAATCTGAAACTCAGAACTCTGTGATGCAGCAAGAGTCAATCAAACAAATCAAGACGATCAAAAAATTGGAAGAAGATGTAAAATATCTCACTGGAAAAATAACTGACCTAGAGAACAAATCCAGGAGAGACTACTTAAGAATTATTGGTCTACCAGAAAGCCATAATGAAAAAAGCAGCCTAGACAATATCCTCCAAGAGACTGTCAAAAAAATTTGTCCTGAGGTCCTGGAATCAGAAGATAAAATAGCTATCGATAGAATTTACCGGACTCCTCCTGAAAGAGATCCTAAATTGAAAACTCCAAGAAATATAGTAGCCAAATTCCAGAATTACAAGATTAAAGAAAAAATTCTAGAATCAGCCAGAAAGAAACAATTCAATTATCGAGGAGCTACAGTTAGGATCACACAGGACCTAGCAGCCTCTACATTAAAACAGTGGAGGGACTGGAATTTGATATTTCATAGGGCAAGAGAGCTAGGACTACAACCAAGGATTAACTACCCAGCAAAACTGAGCATAAGCTTTCAGGGAAGGAGATGGTCGTTTAATGAAATAAGGGACTTCCAGACTTTCCTGATGAAAAAGCCAGAGCTCAATGGAAAATTTGATCTCCAGTTACAGGACTCAAGAAAGACATAAAAAGGTAAACAAGGGAAACACAGACTCACACATGCATAAGTGCACACACTCACACCCACAAACACACGCTCATTACTTGGGATGCAAAAAGAGCAAAATGTTCACATCCTTATATGCAGATATGATTACTGTCAATATTCGAAATCTTCATGATTATCATGACCTTCAAAAGGGTTATACTTAGATAGAGGGTGTGGGTATGAATGCACTAACCTGAAGACTTTAAAAAAAAAAACTACTAAGGGGATCAAAGGGACTGTAATGGGAAAAAGGAAAGGATGAGATAGGAAAAGGTAAAATATGCCATCTGAAGAGGCATCAAAACACACTATAGATGAGGGGAAAGAAAGAGGGAGAGGAATATCATTTAAAAACTATTCTCACTGGTTTTGGTTCAAAGAGGGATCAACTTAATCAGTGAAGTTTAAGACTCTAATGTGAATAGGGACATAAATTCGTTAAATAGAGGAAAAGGAGGGAGGGAGAGGAGCACTGTTTGAAATTTACTCTCATTGGTTTGGAATCAAACGGGGAGTAATTTACTCTGATAAGTATAAAAATTTATTTTGTCCTATAGATAGTGGGAGGGTAAGGGGGGTGTGAAGAGGAAGAGACTAAAGGGGGGGATGAGAAGGGAGGGAAATAGTAGTAAGGGGAGAGGGTAGTTAAGAAGGGGGGTCACTGGGTGGGAACACTGAGGGAGGGGTCGGTCAAAATGGAAAACTTCAAGGAGGGGAAGGGAGAAGGAAGAAACCAAACATAAATAGGGGAGGGAATAGGATGGAGGGGAAGAGACAGATAGTCATCATTACTGTGAATGTGAATGGGATGAACTCTCCCATAAAACAGAGGCAGATAGCAGGATGGATTAAAAACCATAATCCTACAATATGCTGTCCACAAGAAACACATTTGAAACAAAGAGATACCCACAGGGTCAAGGTAAAAGGTTGGAGTAAAATTTATTATGCCTCAGTTAAGTAAAAAAAGCAGGGGTAGCAATACTTATCTCAGATAAAGCAAAAGCAAAAATAGATATAATTAAAAGAGATAAGGAAGGAAACTATATCCTACTAAAAGGCACCATCGAGAATGAAGCAATATCAGAACTTAATATATATACACCAAGTGGTATAGCATCCAAATTCCTAGAGGAGAAGTTAAAGGAATTAGAGGAAGAAATAGATAGCAAAACTATATTAGTGGGGGACCCTAATCTCCCCCTCTCTGAACTCGATAAATCTAACCACAAAATAAAAAGAATGAAGTTAAGGAGGTGAACAGAATCTTAGAGAGACTAGATATGATGGATCTCTGGAGAAAACTGAATGGGGATAAAAAGAAATTCCCTTTCTTCTTAGGAGTGCATGGTACATACTCAAAAATAGACCATGTACTAGGGCATAAAAACCTCACAATCCAGTGCAAAAAGGCAGAAATATTAAAGGCATCATTCTCAGATCATGATGCAATAAAAATTATATGCAATAAAGGGCCAGGGAAAGATAGACAAAAACTAATTGGAAATTAAACATTTTAATCCTAAAGAATGGATGGATTAAACAAGAAATTATAGAAACAATCAATAATTACATTCAAGAGAAAGATAATAATGAGACAACATACCAAAATTTGTGGGATGTACTAAAGGCAGTTCTCAGGGGAAGTTTTATATCCCTGAGTGCATACTTAATTAAAGCAGAGAGAAATGAATTGGACATGCAATTAAAAAAGCTAGAAAAAGAACAAATTGAAAATCCCCAATTTAGTATTAACTTAGAAATATTGAAAACCAAAGGAGATATTAATAAAATTGAAATTAAGAAAACTATTGAATCAATAAATAAAATTAAGAGCTGGTTTTATGAAAAAAATCAACAAAATTGATAGAGCCTTAGTCAATTTGATAGGAAAAAAAGAAAGAAGAAAACCAAATTATGAGTATCAAAAATAAAAATGGGTGAATCTACCTCCAATGAAGAGGAAATCAAAAAAAAATGAGGAATTATTTTTCCCAATTGTATGCACATAAATATGACAATCATAGTGAAATGGATGAATATTTACAAAATTACAAGTTGCCCAGATTAACTGAAGAGGAAGTGAATTATCTAAATAACCCCACCTCAGAAAAAGAAATCAAACAAGCCATCAATGAACTCCCTAGGAAAAAATCTCCAGAGCCAGATGGGTTTATTAGTGAATTCTATCAAACATTTAAAGAACAATTGATTCCAATGCTCTACAAACTATTTGGGAAAATTAGTGAAGAAGGAGTCCTACCAAACTCTTTCTATGACAAAAATATGGTACTGATTCCTAAATTAGGGAGAGATAAAACAGAGAAAGATAATTATAGACCAATTTCCCTCATCAATTTAGATGCAAAAATTTTAAATAAAATATTAGCCAAAAGACTCCAACAACTTATCACAAAAATAATACACTCTGATAAGGTAGGATTCATTCTAGGAATGCAAGGATGATTTAATATTAGGAAAACCATAAGTATAACTGAACATATCAACAATAAAACTAGCAGAAACCACATGATCATCTCAATAGATCCAGAAAAGGCTTTTGACAAAGTACAACATCCATTCCTTTTAAAAACACTAGAAAGTATAGGAATAAATGGAGCCTTCCTTAAAATAGTTGATAGCATCTATTTAAAACCATCAGCAAGTATTATATGCAATGGGGATAAACTAGAAGCCTTTCCAATGAGATCAGGAGTGAAACAAGGGTGTCCATTATCACCCATCTTATTCAATCTGGCACTAGAAACACTAGCAGTAGCAATTAGAGAAGAAAAAGAAATCAAAGGAATCAAATTAGGCAAAGAAGTGACCAAGCTATCACTCTTTGAAGATGATATGATGATATACTTAGAGAATCCTAGAGAATCATGTAAAAAACTACTTGAGGCAATAAATAAACTTGGCAAAGTTGCAGGATATAAAATAAACCCACATAAACCCTCAGCATTCCTGTACATCTCTAATGAAACTCAACAGCAAGAGATAGAAAGAGAAATCCCATTTAAAGTCAATGTAGACATTATAAAATATTTGGGAATCTACTTGCCAAAACAAACCCAGAATCTATATGATCACAACTACAAAACACTTCTCACACAAATAAGATCAGATCTAAATAGTTGGAAAAATAGCAATTGCTTGTGGCTGGGTCGAGCTAATACAATAAAAATGACAATTTTACCCAAACTAAACTATATATTTAGTGCCATACCAATCAATTTACCAAAAAACTACTTTGTAGAGTTAGACAAAATAATGACACAATTTATTTGGAAAAACAAACGGTCTAGAATATCAAGGGAATTAATGAAAAGAAATGCTAGGGCAGGTGGACTAGCTATGCCAGATCTTAATCTGTATTATAGAGCAGCAGTCATCAAAACTGCTTGATACTGGCAGAAGAGTAGAGTAGTGGATCAATGGAATAGATTAGGTGCAGGAGACCCAGCAGTTAATGAATATAGTAATCTATTGTTCGATAAACCCAAAGACCCCAGTTTTTGGGATAAGAATGCACTATTTGACAAAAACTGCTAGGAACACTGGAATACAGTATGGCAGAAAGTGGGCATAGATCACTATCTAACACCATATACCAAAATCAAGTCTAAATGGGTGCATGATCTAGGTGTAAAGGATGATACTGTAAGCAATTTGGGAAAGCAAGGAATAGTTTTCCTGACAGATTTGTGGAGAGGAGAAGACTTTAGGACCAAACAAGAATTAGAGAGCATTATAAAATGCAAAATGGATAATTTTGATTACATCAAATGGAAAAGCTTCTGTACAAACAAAGCCAATGTAACAAAGATCAAGAGGGAGGTGGGAAATTGGGAAAGAATTTTTACAACTTGTGTCTCTGATAAAGGACTCATTTCTAAAATTTATAGAGAATTGAGCTAAATCTATATGAGTACAAGTCATTCCCCAATTGATAAATGGTCAAAGGATATGAACAGGCAGTTTTCAGAGAAAGAAATTAAAGATATCTATAAGCATATGAAGAAATGCTCTAAATCACTATTGATTAGAGAAATGCAAATCAAAACAACTCTGAGATACCACATCTCTCCAGTTAGATTGGCTAAGATGACAAAACAAGAAAGTGACAAATGCTGGAGAGGATGTGGATAAATTGGAACACTAATACATTGCTGGTGGAGTTGTGAACTTATCCAACCCTTCTGGAGAACAATCTGGAATTATGCCCAAAGGATTATAAATAATTTCATACCCTTTGATCCAACAATACCACTTCTAAGGTTATATCCCAAAGAGATCATAGAAGTGGGAGAAAGACCCATATGTCCAAAAATATTTATAGCAGCCCTTTTTGTGGTAGCAAAGAATTGGAAACTAAAGGGGTTCCCATCAATTGGGGAATGGCTAAACAAGTTGTGGTATATGAATGTAATGGAATATTATTTGTGCTATAAGAAACGAGGAGGTGACGGATTTCATAATTACCTGGAGAGACTTACACAAACTGATGCTGAGCGAGAAGAGTAGAATAAGAACAAATTTGTATACAATCACAGACACACCATATCTGTGATGACAAATTATGAGAGACTGGACTCTTCAGCAATGCAGTGATATAAGTCAATCCCGAAAGACTCAAGAAAGAGAGAAATGCGACATCCAGAGATATAACTAGAAAGAACTTAGCCTGAATCCTGATGGAAGCAAACTAAATGATCTTTTTCTTTTAAAAAAAAATCCATTTTTGAGCTCTTCTAGGAGTTCTTTTTGAGCCTGAAACCAATTGTTTTATTCTTTGAGACTTTGTATATAGGTATTTTGACACTATTGTACTCTTCTGAGTTTGTGTTTTGATCTTCCCTGTTTCCATGGTAACTTTCTGTGGTCAGGTTCTTCTTTGTTTTTTGCTCATTTTTTGAAGCCTACTTCATGATTGCTTTTTTTTTCCTTTTTGGAGGGGCAATTGGGGTTAAGTGACTTCCCAAAGGTCACATGGCTAGTTTTTGTGTTAAGTGTCTGAGGCCAGATTTGAACTCAGATCTTCCTGACTCCAGTCATTGCACCACCTAGCCACCCTTATTTCATGATTTTTTTAAGTTGGGTTCTGTTTTGGGCATGGAGGGGCACCGTTCCCAAGCTTTTTGACCTGCTATAACATGGGATTCAGGGCCTCTGAGCTGGATACTGTGCAGAGACTGCAGGGCCTGTCCACTTGCCTGCTCAGGAATGGACAGTTGCTGGCTTGTCCGGATGCTGCCCATATTGTACTACATTTCCTTTTTACTCAAGTGAGACAGACCTTTCCTACCAACCTTTTAAGTTGTCTTGGGTTGGAAAATTATTTGACTTTATCTTTTTGGTGGTTCTGTCATATCAGAGTGTGTTTTAAAGCATTATTTTATCATTGTTTGGAGGTGAATTTAGGAAAGTTCAGGAGAGTACTGTCTTACTCTTATCATTTCAGTTCTCTCTTCCCCCCACCCCCAGATAATATTTGTAAAGGAAAAAAAAAGAGCACAATGCCTGGTACATAATAAGCACCATCAAAGTATTCATTCACTTTTTTCTCCTTCTTGCTTTCCCCCAACAGGTCTACAGCTAAGTATATGCAAAATAATAGACAAAGTACAAATTAATTCCCAAAGGTTCAGAACAGTTCATTAGGAAAGGCCTCTTGTGACAAGTGGTCTTTGACTTGAGCATTGAAAGTCTATTTGGGAATACAAGAGATAGAAGTGAGGAGAGAGAGCATTCCGGGAATGGGGGAGCAGAAAATATTGCATTTTATACTTGAAAAATCAAATGAGACAATTTGGAATGTAGAGTATATGAAATGGAATGATATAAAATCAGTCAAGGGTTAGATTATATCTGTATTTCTAATATCACGTCATTGATCGTAGATATACATAGAGGTTAGCGTGTTACACTGTCCTATCAGGTCTCCATTCTGTGTAGTCAATGCCATTGACTTGTGTACGCTGATTCACATAGACCCATTTCTCCCCTTGAGCACATGTTCAGTCAACCTGGCCAGGGAGCCTAAAGAAAAGGCTTATGCATGGCAGTGACCCCATAGCATAACAAAAATCCCTTAGAAAATCTGAGACTTGAAGAGATTCAGGTTTGATGGAAAACTTAGAATGCAGAATTTCATAGTTGGAAGGGACCTAAGAAAATAACAGAACCTTAAATGACCTTAGATCCAAGAACATAAATTATCACAGCAGAAATGTTCTGCTTTAGAATAGAAAGCATAGGCTCTAAGGGACTTTAGAATGAAGGTTCCTAAATTTTTTGTGTGTTTTATCAACTCCTTTGTCAGGCTGCTGAAGTCTAAGGACCCTTACTCAAAATAATGTTCATAATTACATAAAATTAAAATAACAGGACATGGAATATATACAAAAGTTCCTGAAAATAAAGGTGAAATTTTTTAATAAAAGCTCATATGCCCCCTAAAATCTGTATTGGGGGTCCATTTACCCCAGATTAATAACCCTTATCTTAGAATATAGAACATAGGTTATTGCAGAAAGGAAGGAGTTTAGAAAATGGAATATAGAAAGGCAATCCTAACAGAGACCTCAGAACTTAGATCACAAATTGTTTTAGCTAAAAGCACCTTCAATTTCATTTCATCTAACTGCTGTTTTAGTGCCTGAATACCTCCTATGATCTCCCTAGCAGAGAGGGTCATCTAGCCTTCCCTGGAACATATGTGTTGACTCAACAATGATTTATCAAATGCATTCTAAGCACAAAGCACTCTGCTGGACTCTGGAGTTAAGTCCATGGTAATAAAGACATGATCTTGCACCCTCATGGAGCTCACAATCTAGCAGAAGAAATATGATATGCAAAAATGTGAAAAACTATGAATGATCATGTTGTAAAGTGAAATATAATAAGAGTATAAGAAGAATAAAAGCAATGTTTGGTTGAGAAATCTTCACTGAAAGGTTGAAGAATCATTAGGAACTTGGTCAGAGGGGGGAAATTCAGGTAAATACTAAAGGAGACAACGTTGGAGCTGCTCTTAATGAATAAGCTGAATTTGAAAAACACAGGTGGAAGAAGAGGAAAGTCCAAGTATAAGGGAAAATGTAAACAAACATATTGAGGAAGGGCACCATGGGGTAGAAATGGGAAGGCACATACTTCCATTAAAAAGGAGTTCATAACTTATAAAATTGTTCCTTCTATTTGGGTACTATTTTAATTGTTTAAAAAGTTGTCCATTGTAATTTGATATTTCAATGAGCCTGAGATGTAATCAATGTAGAACACCCCTCAACCATTTTGTCCTGAACTCATCCATACCATCTTATCTTGCAAGTTTCTGGTTGATGTCCAACCATGCTTTCTCCACAATGGGTCCACCTCCACATGCTTCATGCTTCCCTATAGACCTCTTGACTTCATGTAAATATCTAATGGGACCCAGAGACTGTCCATTGGTTATCCTTTACTTTTAACACATGGACCAGCCTACCTTTGGTTTTAGTCCCACAATCCTCTGATGAAATTCTTTATGCCACTTCTCTTGCCTAATTCTTACCGTGTTATTATAGCCTACTCACACCCACCATACAGCTCTCCATTATCCCTTGGGTTACCTTTAACTTTAATTCACCAGATTATAGAATTGTAGATTTAAAGCTAGAAAGGATCTCTACTCCAACCTCAACATTTTTACATATGAACACACTTCCTTTAGCCCCCATTCCACCTCCTCTCTTTAGCCCCTACAAAATCCTGTGTTCAACATCTTCTTTCCTCCAGGGAATCTCCAAAAACAAATGTCTCACTGCTCCCAGGCTAACCTTTTGATTCCTCAGGAAGAAGAAAAGGCAATCTCTTTTTTTCTGTAGTCATTGACAGCCTAATTGATTCCAGGAAACAGGTGATAAAAACCTTCTCATTGCCTGCAAATAATTGACTTTCAGTGCCCCCACTCATTTAATCAAGTGCTATCAGAGTTTTACAGGTGAAGAAAATGGTTGTCCAAAGGAGCTGTGATCCACCCTGGGGTCACATAGCTTGAAGGAGTATAGCTAAGCTTCTGACTTGAAGGCACCTTGTGGTATAGTGGATGGAGTGCAAGTTTGGAGTCAATTAAGACCTGAATTCTAACCCAGCCTCAGATGCTATTGTGTGACTCTAAGCAAGTTACCTAACCTCTATTTCCCCTATCTCCTTAACTGTAAAATGAGAATATAATAGCACCTACCTTGCAGGATTGTTGTGGGGATCAAATGAAATGATATTGTAAAGTGCTTAGCACAGTGGTTAGCACTGAAATAGTGTTAAGTGCTGAGGTTTGAACTCAGATCCTCCTGACTCTAGGGTTGGTGCTCTATTCATTGCGCCCTAGCAGCCCCCCTCTCCTTCCCTTCAAACCTGTGTCTCCAGACTCTTTGAATCACATCATGCAGTGGTGGCCACAGATGAATTATTTTGGTCACAAAAATTCATAAAGACAATGTACCTCTGGTGTGGGCTGAGGTCTGCATTAGCACAGGGAGCACTTCCTCCATATATAGTGATGACTCTACCTTATTGTCTCCGCTGAACTACCACTGCCACTCTACTGGAGTTTAGAGTTCATTGTCATTCCAAGGATTTACATAAAAAATAAAGGTAAAAACTAATCCACTGTTAAGAATATGTGAAAAATCAAAGGGCAAGAAATGGGAGACCCTCCAGCCCTTTTCATTTCACTGTTGGAATTGATGATAAGAGGCTGAAAACCTATGGAGGGGAGGGGGGGGAAGGAAGAGAACAGGGTTAACATTCTCTTGGGGAATGTAATTTTTCCCGTAGGAATGAATGAGCCAATGAGAGAGAGAGAGAGTAAGACAGGGGCCCAGGCCTTGAGCTTACATATACAAGACAGACAATAGGATAAACTTTAACTATATGTGGCACAGTAGATATAGTGCCAGGCCTGAAGTCAGGAAAATGAATCTTCCTGAGTTCAAATTGGACCTCAAACACTTACTACTGCGTGACTCTGGACAAGTCATTTAACCCTGTTTGCTCAGTTCCTCATCTGTAAAATGAATTGGAGAAGGAAATGGCAGACCACATTATCTTTGCCAAGAAAACCCCAAATGGGGTCAGAGTCAGACACAAATCAAAAACAACAGCAGCAAAAATCCAGAAACCTAAAAAGAGAAAGCCATGAGGGCATCACATATTTAAATATTCCAGAGATCCATGAGTAGAAAAGAGCATTGGCTGAAGATTCAGGTTCAAATGCCAGCTCCATAACTTATGCTACTTACAGAATGATGGGTTAAGTCACTTACACTCTTTTGGTTTCAGTTTCTTCATCTGGAAATTACGGAACTAGACTAGAAATGCTTCTGGCCCTAAAGCTAAGATCCTGTGATCATTGCAGGTGTTTATTATATCTGTGCAAATCATGACCCTTTGGCTAATTTAATTAATTAATTTAATGTTAATTTAATAAACAATTTTCATTTGTCACTGTGAACCAAAGAATTAACTATCTACCTCTCTGCATTCATTGAAGCTGGTTCTGAGGCCAGAAATACAACTGAAACACTTGATTTCTGTGTTCTAATGTCCCAGTTCTGTCTATCTTCACTCTAAGATCCTCCCATTCTTTGACTTTGCAAGATCTCTTTAGCATCCTGCTTCCTTTTGTCTCCTCCACCCTTAAATCACATCACCATTCCACAAACCCCAGCCTTCTGGGAGTAGTTTCTTATGGGACTAAAGCAATTGACAATGAAGTGTGAATGAACAATAGTCCCAGCCTTCCCCAGGTGATATTTGCATCTTAAAGAAAGGATTGTTTTCAAAGGCAAAAGCTGCTGTGGCAATGGGGAAGAAATACCTGGATGGGTGTGATTTGATTCAGTAACCACTACACGCCTATTTATACACACATGAATAGATACATAGCAACACACACAAAAACACAAAAGGGCATGTGTAGGCAAACTGGGGGGAGGGGAGATAGATAGCTAGAGAGAGAGAGAGAGAGAGAGAGAGAGAGAGAGAGAGAGAGGGAGAGGGAGGGAGAGAGGGAAGGGAGGGAGAGGAAGGAAAGATGCATATACATACATATATACATGTATAGTTATTTATCTATATATATCAGGTCCAGAACTTGAACTAGATGCTCTAGATTTTGCCAGCTGGGCTCTCCCTGACACTCACAGTAACCTGTAATCTCTACTCCTAATATCAGCCTAGTCAGGCTCTCTCTAGAGTCCAGCAATTGTCTGTGTGCTCTCCCCCCAACCCCATTACCCCCCTCTCCCACAACTAACCAGCTTATTCAGTGGCAAGAACACTGAAATCAATTAACTCAGGCCTAAGTCCTGGTTTTATTGCTGATTCCTTTTATGACCTTCAACAAATTACCACTTCTCAGGACCTCATTTCCCTTATGTGTAAAACATTCTATATTCTATAGCCTAAAGTCTCTCCAAGCTCTAATATTCCAAGTACTGTATTTATTTGATGCCTCTCTACTTCAACACCAACAAAAGGCCCATGGTCAGAGGACTGAGGAAGGCATCCAACAACATCCCCAGCCTATTGCAATGACCTCTAACTGGTCTTCCTGACTCCATTCACTTCCCCTGCAACACATATCACACAGACCATCAAAAGAATTGTCCTAAAACACTGTTCTTGACTGCTCATTTCCCTGAAAAGGAAGCACCAATGACTCCTCATTGTCTATAAGATAATAACCAAACTCTTCATCATCTTGGTCCTCCTGTCAATGTCTAAGACCTTGTCAGACTTACCACCAATGTGATGTTACATAAAAACATCATTCCCTCTCTAGATCTCAGTTTTCTCGCAGCAAGAGGAAGAATATGATCTATGTGATCACTAAGCCCTCTTCCGATTATTAAAAATATCCTATAATAGTCTATATAATAAATATTCTATGGGATACTATGTAATATATAATGTAATATTCTATAATTCTATAATATCCTATGTCCTAAAGACTCTTCTTGTTCTGAATTTCTACATCCTGTGTGCTCACATTCGTTCTAGCCCTAAGTTCTTTGTTCTATGATAAAATTATGGTTATTTCAATGAATCTATGAAAAACCTTTACTAAGCACCTACTATGTATTAGGTACTATGCAAAGCACTGGGGATGCAAATAGTCAAAAAACAAATGGCCCCTGCCCTCAAGGAGCTTACAATCTAGTAGGGGAGACAACATGTATAAAAATATAAACAAATAAGATGTAAATAGGACAAATAGGAAATAATTAACAGAAAGAAAGCACTAGAATTAAGAGAGGTTGGGAAAAGCTTCCTATAAAAGATGAGATTTTAGTTGGAAGTCAATAGATATAGTTGAGGAGGGAGTTCCAGATATGGGGAGAAAAGCCAAAAACGATATCTGAAGCATATAATTGGAGAATGTTATTTGTGGAACAATCAGGAGGTCAGTGTCACTGGACCTGTTGTGGAGTGTTATGGAAGAAATATCTTCTTTTTGAGTTCATGTGGTAGGTGATTGCTGCCAAATAGTTCTACCACAAAGCAGAAATTATAGAGGTAAAGATATAAATTTTATTATGCTTAAGCATAAGCACAGGTCAGGAGGCACACAAAAATAATCCTGAAGCCTGATTGGAATTTCTAAGGAACTTATATAAAGAAAATTACATCAGAGAGGCTGGGAAATAAATTCTTTTAAATATTGCAAACTTGTACATTCTTTTAGGTTACAAAAGGTTGTTTTTGTTTTTGTTTTTTTTTAAGATTTCTAATCCCATGCTTCCTTCAATGTCATAAAAATTGAATAAATTTGGTCAAACAACCATAATCTCATACATCCTCTAAGGGAATAGAGTTAAGCAGACTATAGGTAAACTAAGTCAGGTTACAGATTAAACTGCATTCAGAGGGTTTGCAGTGGATTGATTGAGGGGGAAGGAATTTATACATCGCCATAAGGATAAGGAGTCTTCAAATAACTTACATCATTTTGTCTCTCCTTTGGCTTCCATCTGAATATCAAACAGTCTTCACTTAACACTATATTTCATGAGTCAGGTTTTGGTCAGGTGAGGTTAATATTAACAGAAGACTGACTTTTAGTTAGACAGTTGCAAGAGAAATGGCCCTGGGACTCAAATAATAAAAATAAATGACAAATTCCTGTAACAGGAGTAAGATACAAGAAGGGCAGAAAGTTAGGGGAGAGCTAGGTTATGCAGGTGACTGAATGTTAAATAGAAGATTTTGTATCTTATCCTGGAATCAATAGGGAGCTACTGTAATTTATTCAGTAGGGGGATGACAATTCCTTTCAATTCATTACTTTAAGTAACAACAATAATAATAACTAAAATCTTTAACTAACATTTTAAGGTTTGCAAAGTGCTTTACATGTATTTCATTTGAACCCCACAACAATCTTGTGAAGAGAAAACATTTATAATGTGCTTAGCACAATTCCTGGCAGATAGTAGGTATTAATGTTCATTTCCTTCCCTTTCTCTCCATTGTATAGATGTGGAAGCAGAGGTTGAGAGAGGTTGTGATTTCCTACAACTACTGTAGGAAAGGCCTGTCTTGGCCTGGCACTTTAGGTTGGAGACTGGAATGAAATGATACTTGTGGAATATTTAACAATTAGGAAAAGGAGATTTTCTTAGCTTTCAAAATGAAAGGCTATACCACAAGGATATTTAGTAAGAACATTCTCCCCTATGTCATCATGGTCCCTGGTGAGAGATGGCACACTCTGAAAGTATCTGCTTTTGTCCCATTAAGTTCATTTCAGAATGCAGCATAATTGACTGAGAAAATTACTTCAGAAAACAGCATTTAAGCTGCCAGATAAGAATGGGTCTAATTCTTTTCTAGACAAGGTTCCACAGATCCCCTAGGACTGTGCTGGCAGTAAATTTTGGTATGAACTCCCATTCCTGAATCTCTCAGGGCCTTCCCCACATGTCAAAGCTCACAAGGTCAAAGCACAATGTGTAATTTTTGTAATATGTTATGATCTTTTAGCTAATATTTTATTTAGGATTTTTACATCCATATTCATTAATGAAATTGGTCTATAATTTTCTTTCTTTGTTTTTACTTTTCCTAGTTTAGATATCAGTATCATATTTGTTTCATAAAAGGAGTTTGGCAGGATCCCTTCTTTATTTATTATTCCAAATTATTTAATATTGGAATTACTTGAACTTTAAGTGTTTGATAGAATTCACTTGTAAATCCATTTGGTCCTCCGTGCTTTTCTCTTAGGAAGAGCATCTATGGCCTGTTCAATTTCTTTTTCTAAAATAGGTCTATTTGGATATTTTATTCCCTCTTCTGCTAATCTAGGAAATCTATATTTTTGCAAATATTCTTCCATTTCATTTAAACTGTTAAATTTACTGGCATATAATTGGGCAAAATCACAACTTTGAGCAAATAAGTTATTTTAACTATTATAAGTACCTAAATTAACTATAAAGGGCATGTGAATACAGATGCTATCTGCAGCCACAGAAAGAATTGATAAATAGAAGCATATATGGAATAATTTTACATATATACGTGTTTGTTTCTAATGATAGTCATGGTGGGGGGAAGGGAAGAAAAATAGGAAAAAAGAAATTTACCTTAAAACTTTGTTGTATATTTAAAAGGAATAATAAATCATACAAAGTAGATTTACAGTTTCATGTGCAATCATCTTTTTAAAAATTATACTATGTTATGGAAATGTTTGTTTTATTCCATAATTTTAAAATAAATAGATGAATAAATATATAAAACTAGGTCACAGTATAGTTCATTCTATCTCCAACAGTTCACTTCAATAAAACAGAAAAAAATAGACATAGAAGGGTCAGAAACAACAGCAATGCCATATGCTGATGGCTTCATATCAATATGGGTGGGGAGAGTTGGGTGGGGAAGAGCCTAAGGCTTTTAGCAATTTCTGCCTGACTCCTCACAAGAAGCCAAGGAGGAAAAAGGCTGAACTGAACCCTCCCCCAACTCTCTCTCTCTCTCTCTCTCTCTCTCTCTCTCTCTCTCTCTCTCTCTCTCTGTATATGTGTGTGTGTGTGTGTGTGTGTGTGTGTGTGTGTATCCATTTTTGCAGATGAAGAGACTCAGAGAAGAGTTAGCATATCCCCTGATTTTTTGCATTCAATAATAACAAAAGGAAAATGGACCACCCTCCAATACATACAACTCAACATATTGAATTTAATTATTTTGGTCCTCTGCCTACAGATGTGGCATCTATCACTCAGCCTGAACTGAATCCTTTTCCATCTTTGTAGAACCTATGGGAACCAGCAGCACTCTGGAAGCCCAGCTTTCAAGAATCCAGGGTCATCTCTCTGTGGAACAATGAGGCTTCTGATGAGGCATTTCAGTTAGACTTAGGTAGAGGGCTCTGTACCTAAGTGTTTGCTAAATGTTTGTTGAATGTGTGTATAAATGAATGAAGCAATGAATGCTTCATTAACAGTTTTTAAGTGTGGTGAGAGAGAAGAAGGAGGAGCACTTGCATTTTCTTTCACCAAGGACTCCACCCTTCTAAGATGTTGTTATTCATCTTCTAGGAGTATCTGTTCTGCCCTAACACTTATCTAAACATCAGTTCATTTCTCAGTTGGAACAGACTCAGGGCCACCTGCTAAAATATCATTTGTTGAAAGCCAATAAAGACTGGTAAATATCAGGACAGCTGAGCAATGTGTTTTCTTTCTCAGGGGTATCATAAAAGCTGGAAAGTACCTTAAAATAATAAAAGAGAATGCTACATTTGAAAGGAATCTTAAAACTGAGAACACAAAATTCAGAATTGGATATTTTGAACACAAAATGGTAGAACTAGAAAGGAACCTTAGGATATCTGAATGTTATCGAATACTGGAATATATAGTATAGATATTAGAATAAAAGAATAAAAAATTAAAGCTAAAAAGGGGGGATGGAACCTTACAACATAGAATGTTAGAAGCCAGATTATCCTTAGAACATAAAGTTTTAACATCTTGAGGCCTGGGACTATATGTATGATTTTTATCTTTGTACCTCCCCCGCACATGGCACATTGTACTGAGCATAATAGATGCTTAAGAATTGGTCATTCAACTGAATATGACGAATGTTAGAGCCAGAAGTGATCATGAAGCATAAAATGTTAAAAAAAAAAAAGTAATTAACATGAAATATCAGAGTCAGAAAGAAATGTAGAAAACAGAACTATAGAATATTAAAAATCATTGGCACCTTAGAATATTGAACAGAGAAAATCTGGACTGAAAAAGATATTAGACTATAGAACATAAAATGTTCGAATAGGGAAGAAGCCCTAGAAATGTTCTAGTTGCAACTGCTTCCTTTCTCAGATGAGACAAGGAGATGGGAAATGTCACATAACTGGTTAGTGGCATAACTGAGAGTAAAACCCACGGGTTCTTATTCCCAGTCCTGGGCTCTTACCATCAAATCAGGTTGCCTTACAGGAGTCTCTTGACACATAGCCCAGTCTTGCCTAATATCTTAATTAACTTCACTGTAGGTGAATGATGTCATTTTTCTCTGTCATATAAATTGAGTGAGAATTCATCTTTACCTCCAGGACTCAGCTGAACCCAGAGGAACAAGAATGGCTGCCTCAGTCCTTCAAATGATGATGGCCATAGGGCTGTTAACTTTGATTCTTCCCTGTCATGCTGGTGAGTATCTGAGATGTGAAATAGGAGAAAGAGTTGGTACAGTTCCTATATAATATTAGATGTGAGAGATGAAACCTTAGAGCATTGTGTCCACCACAACACTTCCCACTCTTCATTTTAGCAAAAGAGAAACTCAGGTTCAGGAAGTGGAACTGACCTGTGAATGCAAAGCTAATTTGTATGTGTATGTGTGTACATGCACGCACACATATATGTTATGTGTGCACATATATATTGTATGAATCTGTGTGCTCCTATTCATATGTATGTGTTCGTATGTGCATATATATAACATATATGTGTTGTTTTATATATATATACATACATATATATATATATATGTAGGGATAGAGACTCAATCTGTGATTCATTGATATAGGAAATTTCTGGGTAGAGAAACCCCCACTACCAATGTGAGGCATTACCTTTTCTACCTCTTAAAAGTCTTAGAGACTTGCCTAGACCACTGTGAGGTTCAATGACCAGCCAAATGTCACACAGCCATCTTGAGGCAGAGCCAGATTTGAAGCAATTGACTCTGAGGCCAGATCTCTAGCCACCATGCTACACTGCCTTTCTAGAATATAATATACTTTAATATTATATTTAATATGGCATGATATAATATATAAGAACCTGTAATTTGTAACATAATGTAATACAATGTAATGTACAGTTTACTATTGTACAGAATAGTAGAATAGAATAAGATGTGATATAATATGGTATGATATATGATGTGATATGATATATGATGTGATAGAACATAAAATAATATAACACGATGTAACATACAATATATGCTATAATATAATTATATATATTATAATATGTTATAATAGTTGTGAAAATGTTATATAATATAATGCTTTTGTGTGATATAATTATATTATATTATATATTACATTGTTGTTGTTTAGTCATTTCCAATTTTTCATTACCCCATTTGTGGTTAAGTGATTTGCCCAGGGTCACACAGTCTTTGTCTGAAGATGTATTTGAACTCACAAATAGGAATCTTTGTGACACCAGGAAGGCCTGGCACTCTATCCACATTATATTACATCATATCCCACCATGTTACATCAAATCATATTATACTACATCTTACCATATCACACCACATCCTATATTCTATCCTATAATACTATAATATATATGATGAAATACAAGAAAATATGACATAACATAACTTCATATAATATAGTAACTAATATAACATCTCCTAACATAAAAATAATTTAATGTAGTTTACAGTATAAATGTTCTAGTCAATTATTACACATATATAGTTCATAGGGTCGGATAGCATAACATGTGTTATATGATGTGATATGATATTTTATGATATGATGTGTTTTTATGTGTAATATGACATGATACAAAATAATATAATGAATATATCTAGTTATTTCATATTTTGATATAATATCTCACATAGCATGGTAGAAAAACACTCAAAACTGGAAATCCAGGGCCCTCTGCCACTGCCTATGTGCTGTGAGACCTCATGAAAGTCCTCAAACTCTCTAGTCCTCAATTTTCTCATCTATCGATGAGGGTAACTCAAGCATGTTATATAACCAGTACTCTTTTTTTTTTAACCTTTTATATTACAAGGATCCTTCCAGCACTGACATTCTACTGTATGTTCTAACATTCTAGATTGCAAAGAAATTCACATTTCTGATATTTGTTATAAAGAATTAGCCAGCTCTGTAAGTCTATGATATTATAACCACCCTTCCATCAACATTTTATGTTTTATGTCCTAAGGAATCAATCCACTCTGGCATTCTATCTTTGTTCTAGAACTTCTTGTATCTGAAACATTGTCTTAAGGTAAAGGACTCTTTTCTTTTAATTCACAGCATCTAACATAAAGACATGCATGGGAGAGAGAGAAACTTTAAGTCATTTGAATATTTTAGCATCTGCATTCTAAGGTCTGTTTTAGCTTCTAGAACTTGTATTCTAACATTCTGCGTTCTAAAATGCCTCCTTACTCTAACATTATATATCCTCTTTGGTTTGCAACTGTGACATTTTATGTTCTATATTGGAAGATGCCTTTCAGCTCTGACATTCTGTGTTTGGTATTATAACATACTTTCCAAGGTTTCTTCTAGGTCACTATTTCTATGTTCATTGTTCAAAGGGGCTTTCCATTTAAAATCTACAACCTAGATTCTATGATACAGTAAGATCCAGAGAAATTCCTTTCAGAGATACAGAGACAACATAAAGTCTAATATTCTTGCCATTTCCTCCAAATGATTAAGGCAAATCTTTGGGTTCCAGGTGACAAGTCATCCGATTCTGGTAAAAATTCAGACAAGGACCTCCCATCAGTCTTAAACTTCCTAGGCACTGGGATCATCGATTCTGCACTAGACTATGTTCTCAACACAATATACCAGAAATCGTAAGTAATGTGAATCTCACCAAAATTGCATTTTGGGTGATCTTATTGGTATAACATGGGGCATATCCTTAAGACTGAATTGTCCAAAAACTCATATCTTATTACCCTGTGGGCTTCATATAGGCCTGAATAACATGACCATCAAGAAACCTACATTTTCTGTTTTGTATAATAATAATAATAATAATAATAATATAGATGTATAACAGAATATGTTATTACATATGCATACATATATATATATATATATTCACAGTCATTGGCATTCCATGGAAAGCTCTGCTCTGGCCTCTTTCCTGGCCTCCCTACCTCAGGGCCAGGTACCTCACGCAGTGAGGTTGGTGCAGACATGGGTTACCATCCTTATGTGTGTGGTAGAAGCCCCAGGCAAGGTAATGCTAATAGTGCTAAAGTCAGGGCTATGTTTCAGATCTCCTGACTCTCTCTCAGGTAAAAAAAGACTAAGGGAAAGAAGCAAAATCAAACAACTACTCTTTGATGAGCAACTACTCAAGGGCTAGAGTCTGAAGAAAGCCAAGGGATAAATAAACCACAGTCCCCTTCATGTCAGGTACTTACAATTCAGTCCCATTATTTACAGATGAGAAAACAACCTGCACAGACTAGAATCATTAGATCATTAACTGGAATCATTGAAAAGACAATGTAGATCTAGAAGGGACCCTAGAACATACAATGTAGAAGACTTTAACAATAGGGAACCTTAGAACATAGAATTTTAGAGCTTAAAAAGCCTTAGGACATAGAATGTATCATAAGTTGGATGAGCCTGAAGTACATGGAATGTTAGAACTAGAAAAGATGACAGAACAGAAACATTTGTGCAAAAATCAATCTAAGAACATAAAATGTTAGAGCACAATTTTGCCTTAGAACATAGAATACCAGATATGAAAGAACCCCTAGAATGTAAATCATTGAAGAGGAAGAGATGCAAGTCATTTTGCATTACTGAAAAATAGTATTTATAGTAGGAGGCTCTGATTCTAAATGCAAGGCTCTTTCAATTACTGCGCACTTCTGGGAGGGCATGTAGAATTATAGGTTCTTGCATCTGTATTTGGAAGGAACTTCAAATGTCATTTAGTCCAACCCCTCCCCTCATTTTACAGATGAGGAAAGTAAGATGAAGTGATTTGCCCAAATCTATAAAAGAAGTACACATTCAAGGTGGGATTTAAATCCAGATTCCATCCTTTGACTTCACAACATGCAACATAAATTCACTAATTCAACAAACATTTATTAAATACCCACTCACCAGACACTGTATTAGGTGCTTGGCATACAAAAATTTTAAAAAATGAAAGTAGTCACCGCCCTTTTTAGCACTGGAAAGGTATTTAGAAAATAGTACACAGATTATTATCTGTAGAGATGCTTTTAAACATAGAACATAGAACATTGGAGACAAGCTTGTCTAATTCCCTTTATTCTGGTTTGAAGGCAATTTATTTTGTCTCTTTTCCTCATTCTTGTCAAGTGGCTTTTTGGAATCACCAGAAAAATCAAAAAAGGATTCAGAATAACAGGTAAGTGGATGATTTTCACATTTAATTTACAATCAGTCTAACATTAATAATACTGATGTAATGGGAAGAATACTGGAGTTGGAATCAGGGTACCTTGGTGTGAATCATGGGCTCTGCCACTTACTACCTATGTAACCAAAGGAAACTCATTTGCCCTTCATGAGCCTCATTTTTCACCTCTACAAAATGGGAAGACCTACTTTCTTAATAGGACTATGAGAATTACTTATATCATAGATGTGAAAGTATTTTGTGAATCATAAAGGACTCTAAAAGGTGGGGCTGAACTGTCCCAGCTTTTTGCCCCAATTGTTTTAGGAGAACAAAAATAAATTTCAAGACACAGAAGCTATTTCATAATCGTGTCTTAGAAGGAGAAGGAATTCCAGAGAGCAATTAAGCCAATCTTTCCTTGAAAAGGTAACATTCACTAGGAACAAAGGTTAAAGCTTGAGTCTTTGAAGGAGATAAAGGTGAGTAAGACACAATCTTGCCTTCAAGGAAGGAAGAGTCTGTGCAGAAAGAATAGTATGAGCTTAGGCATGGGGGTTAAAATAAAAGGCATAAATCTGGGAACACTGAGCAGACCCATTTGGATAGAGTACCAGGTATATGAAGGAAAATAGCAGAAGATATGGTTGGAAAGGTACAATAAAGAGTACTAATATATATTGTAGACACTAGGATGCCACTAGATGTTTTTCAAAGTCCAGAAGGGACATGATCAGAGATATGTTTTAGGAAAATTATAGAGGCAGTAGTCCCTGGTAACAGCTAAGAAGATACAACTTATTCTGTTTATTGCAGACATGGGTGTGGATTACACTCTAAAGTATGGTAAATATGTTGGCCAGACTTGCTTTCTTTTGTAATCTGTTATAAACAAGACTCATTGATGAGAAGTTGAGATAGAGGGTGGGGAAGAATATATTTGAAAATTACCACATTATAAAACAAAAAAGGAATTTTTTTTCAATTTTTAAAGAAGGAAGATTATATAGGCAATTGAGTACAGGGTGGATCCAAGGGAGAGTATCTGGAGTTTATATATGGCTTGTAATAGATGACTTCTGAGTTCTCTTTCAACCCTGAGATTCCCTATGGTTTTGTGATGTTGTGATGGGGAGATTTGTTAAAAGGTTTTAACAACAGGAATTCTTACCCCAATTAAAAGCTCAACCCAAAGGAATGAAGTGGTAATGTTGAAATTTCAGGCATCAGCAAGTAAGTAGGGGAAGTTGTTTGTAGACAGGGAAGGCTTACCAGCACCCCCCAATCCACAAATGGGCAGTTACCTCCTCTATCTTGCCTGAATGGTAGTTAAAGGATGACAATGACTTGGCTGGCCATGTCCCCAGGTGAACTACTATTTGCCAATCACAATCTTATCCATAACTATCTGCCAGTCTCAGCCAAATACTCACAAACTCTACCAGAGATAACAGAAGTTCAGCAGCTAATTTACTCAGGAAAAATATGGTTCTACAAGATGGAAAGAGCCTTGCACATAGTATAGACAAGAAGAAATAACAAGACTGGACTTTTAGGGCTATCAGTTCATTTTCCAGGTTGCCTGTTTGTTTTCTCATTCTTGATCCATGTCTAACCATTCAACCAATAATATCTTCTGTACCATTCTTAGAAGCATCTTAGCACATAAAACACAGAAGAGTCAACATGTCTTCAATCAGAACAAGCTAAAACCTTCTTGCCCCAACCAAGTCATCTAAGGCTCTGGCAATGTTAGTTATATTTTAACTCTAATAGGATGCCTAAAATTTCTGTTATCTTTACTGATCAAAATATTGAAATAATTAAATTACCATATGTTAATAATTTAATTCAACAAGTTTTTAAGTACTTTCTATATGCAAGGGACTGTGAAGTCACTGGGATATAAAACCAAAAGGAAAAAAATCACTGACAGAGGAGCTTACATTCTAAAAACATGGCATTCTAAGTGTGTATGAATTAACTAATTCTTTTGAGTAAATAATGATCAGTTAATTATTAGCTTTGCTTAAATAATAATTCATTTGAATTAACTAAGTTACTATTAATCTTTATAAATTAATAATGTTGTTTTATTGGTATCACTTCTCTAGAAAATACTCCTGGCCATTAGCTCTTGGTTTTTTCCTGAAGGCCCTGACCCATACAGCTCCTGGACCAGATTCAACCTTTCCTGTCCCTCAGCATCACCAGGTTATTCAACCAAGAATCTCTAAGTTGCTGGGGCATCCGTGGCTCTAGTCCTTTGGCTCAGCAAGAGCTTGGTGTTATGTAAATGGACCCTCTTCTCTTTCTGAGATGTTGGAAGACAAAATAAAGTCCCCGTACTCAGTCGTTCAAGTTTTTTCTATGTCAAAGCATTTATTACAGAGGGGTAGTATTCTCAGAATCAAAATGTCAGTACTAAACGACTGCAGAGATGCTTTCTGGCCAAGGGGACACCTTAATAACTATATTTTCTAAGAGCAACAGTTTAAAGTCCCAAACCCTTCTGGATTCATCCTATACTGGAGGAAAAGTTCTCAAAATACCCTGTCCTGTTACCATTAGGTACTATCAGAGGCATCTAGTAACCATCCCTTATTCTTCACTTGGTAATATGTGATCTTGCCCATTTCAATTCATGTTTTATGTACTTTAGTCCCATGTCAGGGGGACAATTTTGATTCTGTAACATAGATTCCTTTTAACTTTAGTTACATTTCCCCCCAGAAATGAAGGACAGAACAAGAAAAATCTGCTTCATATAATCTTTATTGACATAGCTCTGGGTCTGTAAATAATTCATCATGGTTGACTAGACATGGTAGAGGAGAGAGAAAAGTCAGAAGACCTGGGAGAAGCACCCAGGAAACATATTTTGTTCTTGAGTCATTTCAGTAATGTTTGATTCTTCATGACCCCATTTGGGGTTTTCTTGGCAAAGATATTGGAGTGGCTTGCCATTTCCTTCTCTAGCTCATTTTACAGATGAGGAAACTGAGGCAAATAGGATTAAATGACTTATTCAGGGTCACACAGCTAGTAAGTGTCTGAGGTTAGATTTGAACTCATGAAGATGAGGCTTTGTAACTTCAGGCCCAGCACTCTGTCCACTGTGCCATCTAATTACCCAGAAGCATATAGTCATTCATTTTGTTTTTATATTTGAAACGTTTAATTTTAAAATCTTGAATTTCAGATCCATTCCCTTCCTCTCTTGTCACCCATTCCCTCTGGGAAGACAAGCAATTCAGTATGTGATGTACATGTATAGCTATGCAGAACATTACCACAGTAGATATATTGTAAAAGGCTGCCTATAATTTCCTCCCACCCATACCACCTCCCACCTGGTCCATTCCCCACCTTGATCCTCTCCCTCTTTGATAGTGGGGACATCCAACCTCCCCTCCCCTCCATGATCCCCCCTCTCACCCCCCTTCCCCCTACTCACCAGCAGGGTGAGATATCCCATTTAGTATGTATGTCATCCTCTCCCTGAGCCAGATTCAATGAGAATATGGTTTTGCCTTTTTGTCTTCCTGTTCTTCCCCTCCCTGCAGCCACTTCCCCTTGCTTCTTCTACATGAGATAGTTTACCCTACTCTGTGTCTCCCCATCTACTCTTGCCACTTTCCTCTCTCACCTCATAATTTCACCCCTTAAGTATCATCCCTTCCCACCAAAATCAACCTATGCCCTTTATCCATGTATAACTGTAAACATATATACACACATTCACATATGTATTCATATGCCCATATACCCTTCTTCAATTACTTTCATAATGAGGAAGGTTTCATCAGACACAGTTATTGTTTTTCCATATAGGAATGTAAATAGTTCAACTTTGATAAGTTCCTTTTGATTTATTTTCCCTGATTACCTTCTCAAGCATCTCTTGCTTCTTGTGTCTGAATGTCAAATTTTCTATTCAACTCTAGTTTTTTCCTCAAGAATGCTTGAAAGTCCTCTATTCCACTGAATGACCATATTTTCCTCTGAAACAAGATACTCAGTTTTGCTGGGTAGGTGGTTCTTTGTTTTAATCCCAGCTCCATTGCCCTCTGGAATATCATATTCCATGCCCTTCAATCCCTCAGTGTAGAAGCTGCCAGGTCCTGGGCTATTCTGATTGTGTTTCCACAATATTGAAATTGTTTCTTCCTGGCTGCTTGTAGTATTTTCTCCTTGATCTGGAAATCCTGGAACCTGGCTATAATATTCCTAGAAGTTTTCTTTTTGGGACCTTTTTTCAGGAGGTGATCTGTGGATTCTTTCAACCTCTATTTCCCCCTCTGGGTCTAAAACATCAGGGCAATTTTCCTTGAGAATTTCTTGAAGGATGATTTCTAGGTTATTTCTTTGATCATGGCTTTCAGGTAGTCCAATAATTTTTAAATTATCTCTCCTGGATCTATTTTCCAGGTCAGTGGTTTTTCCCATGAGATATTTCACATTGCCTTCTATTCTTTCATTTGTTTGGATCTGTTTAATAGTATCTTGATTTCTCATAAAGTCACTAGCTTCCATTTGCTCCAGTCTAACTCTGAAGGAATGAATCTCCTCAGTGGGCTTTTGAGATTCTTTTTCCATCTGGCAAATTTGGCTTTTTAAGGCATTCTTCTCCTCATTGCCTTTCTGAGCCTCTTTTGCCATTTGAGTTAGTCTATTTTTTAAGGTGTTATTTTCCTCAGTCAGGCTGTTGATTGTCATTTCATACTTTTCTTGCTTCTTTCTCATTTCTCTTCCCAATTTTCCCCCTCTTCTCTTATCTGCTTCTTAAGGTCCTCTATGGCTGGTAGCCAGCTTGTATTTTCATTTGGGGCTTTTGGTGCAGGATTTCTGACCTCACAGTCCTCCACCTGTTCCATGCTTTGATCATCTTTGCTCCCAAAATAGGAATCTAATGTTGCATTTTTCTGTTTATTTTGTTTCCTTTTCCTAGACATGTTGCCACTTAATTACTTGATTTTGGGGCTTGTTGCCACAGTAGGACTCTGCCACCAGACAGGGGTGCTTCCTTCCTGAACATTTGGGTCTTCACAACTTCTGGAGGTTGGGTGGCCTCTGTAAAGCCTCCACCTGCTCTGGCAAGTTGGATACCCACCCCAGACGCCCCCTCCCCCCCCACCCAGACCACAATACAGATCCAAGCAGGTTAAAGCAAGAGCAATTAACCCCCAGACTGATTGCTGAATCTCCCTACAGTTCTCAGACCAAGAGCTGGAGCTGCCACAGATGCTGCAAAATGGCCTCTATGCTGCATTTCCTCAGCAGCTTTTCGCCCCCAGGGGAGGAAGCCAATGTGTTGCCCAAATACTGGTCCCAAAGTCCATAGGGCATTAACCTCCCACTTTGTCCTAGGCATATCTGTGCTGATAATTTTGGAATCGCCACAGCTGCTGGTATTCTGGGATCTCTCCAGCTTGCTGCTGTCCAGGTCACCCTGGGGCTAAAACCATGGTTCATGTGGGCCTGGGCTAGGCTCACAGTGCATTGCGCTGTGCTGTGCTGGCCTCTCCCTGCAGGGCTGCTGGGCTGTCCTCAGTGGGAGGTTCGCTTCTCTGTGTTGTTCTGTGGGTGCTGGGGCTCCAGAAATTGTGCAGATTCCACCTTTTACATTGTTTGAAAGTGGTGTAGGGCAGAGCACCTTGGAAGTGCTGTTTCTTCCCCACCATCTTGGCTCTGCCCCCCAAGATAAGTGTTACTAACTCCAGGCCCAGTGCTCTATCCACCACACCACCTAGCTGCCATTGGATAGAGAGGGAGGTAAAACTAGAATGAACAGAGAAATCTTGAGGCTCACAAGTAGAAAGTGTATCACAGGTGGTTAGCGGACGACCAGTCATGAATACAGATCATCTGACCCTCCTGCTGTACTTCTTTCCACTGAACCTTTCTGACGTTGGTGTGGATAATTTTTTTATATAAGGCCTATCTCCTGACTACTACAATATATTCCTGAGGGTAAGGATTATGTCTCTCCCAGGGAATACTTTTGTTTGTTTGTTTGGAGGCAATTGGGGTTAAGTGACTGGAATAAATTATTCTCAATACACATTTAATATAGTTTACATTCCTGAAGTGCTTTAAAGTTTACAAAGGAGTTTACCCTATGAAGTAGGGTAGGTCAAGTATTTTTATCCTCAATTCACAGAGGAGGAAACTGAGAGTCAAAGAAATTACTAGCCTAAGGTCACAAAACCATTCAGAGCCAGAACTCAAACCCAGGTCTTCTGACTCCAAAATCATTGCCCTTTCCATTAACCAGGGTTAACCTTTTTATATGTCATAGCCTTCTTTGGCAGTCTGGCAAAGCCCATGGATCCCTTCTTAGAATAATACTTTTTTTCTCTCTCTTTTTTTTTTTTTTTTAAGCAATTGGGGTTAAGTAAACTTGCTCAAGGTTACATGGCTAGTCATGATTTATGTGTGGGTGCTCATTTTCTGAGGCCAGTTTCGATCCCAGGTCATCCCAACTCCGAGGCCGGCACTCTTACTCACTGCACCACCTAGCCACCCCTAGAATAATACTTTTAAATGTGTAAGATAAAATATATAAGATTACCAAGAAAAAAATTACATTGAAAAACAGCATGTTCCCAAAGTCTTAGAATAGTTTTTAGGGTTAATACCTTCTAAGGTATAAATGCTACTATCTTACCAAAAAAAGTCCTTTCAAAGTACAAAAATTTACATTTATTTTACTTATATTGATTTTGAACAATATATATTTTATTTTAAGAAGACACAATATCTTGTCATTAGAAATTATATCCATGACAGTTTCTGGGTGACACTTTCTCAGACCTGTGGATCAGCAGAAGAAATCCTCTTTCCTGATCACCTGATCAATCTCCACTAGACTTTTTATTGTATCTTTGTGTCAAAATTGTCATGTATATGTCAAAACCTCATTCTCTGAATGACCTTAAAGCTAGAATTGCAAATGCAGACCTTGCAATCACTGAGCAGCAGCTAATGAAAATGATTACCAAAAATCAACTAGAACATTGAATACTACAAGAAAGTAGTCATGTTGAATTTCATTAAGAAATATATCAAGGGGCGGCTAGGTGGCGCAGTGAGTAGAGCGTCGGCCCTGGAGTCAGAAGGACCTGAGTTCGGATCCGGCCTCAGACACTTAATGCACGCACAAACAAAAAAACCTAGCCATGTGACCTTGGGCAAGTTACTTAACCCCAATTGCCCCAAAAAGCAAAAAAAAGGAAAAAAAAGAAATATATCAATAATTTAAATTTTTGAATAGCATTTCAGATTTTGTTTTCTGTAAGTTTGTAGCATCTATGTCTCTAAAGTTTTTAAAATTTAAAAATATAGTAAGTCTTCTGGGATGTTATCAAAATTATTAAAGTTATCAAAAAAAATAAAGTTCACAGATGATAGATTAAAAACCCCCACTAAAGGATACTGTGTTTATTAGACATTTGCTGGTTTTTACCCAAAATCGAATTCCATCTCTGAAATTCTCAACTTGGTGAATCACTTTTCTGAGCTTTTTGTTCTTTTCATTTTAAAATAGAAGTAAAAATATCTGTAGTACCCTACCTCCCAGGGGAGTTGTGAAGATCAAAAGAAACATCTTCAGATCTAAGTAATTTTGTAAAATAAATTCTTTACTTTATAGCATTTAAATTAACAAATGCTATACTATATAGTATTTAAATTAAAAAATACTATATAAATAATATTTAAATTCAAAATGCTATATAAATAGTATTTAAATTCAAAATGCTATGCTATGTAGTATTTAAATTTAAAAATGCTATACTATATAGTATTAAAATTCAAAAATACTATGCTATACAGTATTAAAATTCTATACAAACGTCACCGTTGTTGTTGCTGTTGCTTGTGTTTTTGTTACTTAGTTACTTAGTTGAGTTGTTGTGTCTAAGATCTCATATAGGCTGACACCAGTCTACCTTTGTAGCCTTATATAATTTAATCCCTTTCCTCTATTTCTGTAATATTCTCTCTCTACCAAAATCCTGACCATCTGTCAATATCTAGTTCAGATGCTATGACCTTCAAGAAACCACCTGACACTTCAGGCTAAGCAATTACTCTCTCCAGCAAGCTGCCATAACATTTTCTTTTATCACACTCTTAACCCAACTTGCCTTGTGTTATTATAGCTATGGGCATCTGTGATCTTGTCTCCTCTACTAGACTGGGAATTTTCTGAGGGCAGAGATTAAATCTTATCCATCTCAATCTCTCTTAGTGTCTGTTGAAGAAAATCATAAACACAGTAATAGCTGCTTAGGGAAGGTTTGTTGAGTGAGAGGGTTTTTTTTTTGGGGGGGGAGGGGGTTGTTTGTTTCTTTGTTCTTGTTTTTTGAGACTGGGTGTCCCTATCTTACCAGAAATGAAGGGGCTACTCACAGGTTCAACTCCACTTGAGGGTTTTAGACTGTGTCATTTCCAACCTGAGTTGCTTCCTTTTTTTAGACAGCCTGGTGACCTTCCCTTACCAGTGATGCTGGACTTAATGAGATCACTGATTGGCTTAGCCCACTACAACTCAGAACTGATCCACCAGCCTGAGCCTTCCCTGTTGTAGCAGCAAGCACCCCAATATCCCCAGAGTGGCAGCCAACACAGGTTCTTAGATCTGCTTTTCAAAAGGAAAGCAACTCAAAATGGGTTAACAAGCTTACTTTAATCAAACAAACACACATTACCTAGTTCAGGGGAAAAAGGTCAGCACCCCGAACTTCAGAGTTACAGAACTTACAGATCAGACAGGCTTCCAAACTGTCCCAACATTACATGCATCAATACCAAATCACAGTTACCAGAGAGGGAAGCATCAACATCTGGGTTTTCAAAGCCGGGGGGCTCTCAACAACGGCTTCCCAGAGTCTCATCTGGTCAAATCACACAACACTTCTCAAAGTGAGCCCCAAAGCTAAGCCTCTCATCAGGGTTTATATAGTCTTCTCCTAGCTCAGAGATTGTAACAACCTCCTTGACCCACTGCCCAATCACAAAGTATCAAGGTGTGGGCTTTCCTGAAAAACAAGCCTCCCACCACAGGTTCCAGGTGCACTTAAGCTAGGGGCAGGGAAGAGCTTTAAATCTGCATTTCCATTACACCTGTACAGGTGAATGCCACCACACCCAACTTAAAATGAATCATTTCAACTGAACTGGATGTTTTTGTTTTTGTTTTTGTTGTTGTTTTTTCAGTGATACTGAAGGAAGAGGAGAAATTTTGCTCCCTCAGAGGAGGATGTTAACAATGAGAGAGACTTAAGCCCTTGTGGTATAATTCCAAGCTGAGATCACATAGCTGATGTATAGGGGTCCTGCTTCAAATGCCCTGTATTTCTAGATAGACACTGAATTCCTACCCATCTTTTTAAAACCCATGGCAAATGCAAGGTCCTCTACAGTACTTTTCCTTATTTTCCTGGTCAGACATAGCTTGGACCTCTGTAATACATGTAGTCATTATACCTTGTGTGTCTTAGCTATCTGTATTGGGGTAGTGTAGAGAGGAGCATCTCCTCTCATGGCACATTTACAGATATTCAGCATTAGGGCCTATTGGAGAAAATTAACCTCACAGCTGCTTCCAGCCATGTGGTAATTCATCACTGAAAGGATTTGGCATTTTGTTATGATGTGGTAAACCCTGAGATCATCCCTCTTTCCCTCTTTTTCTCCCCTCCCTTCCCTCCTGCTCTAGCTCTGTGATACAGTGGAGAGAATACTGGGTCTGGAGTCAGGAAGACCTGGATTCAAATCTGGTCTTTACTAGCTAGGTGGCCCTGGGCAAATTGCTTAACCTCTGCCTGCCTCAGTTTCCTTAAATGCAAAATGACGATAATAATAGCATTCAGCTTCCACACAACCTGTACAGGGTTGTTGTGAGAATCAAATGAGAGAATATATTTGTAGAGGACTTAGCACAGTGCCTAGCACATAGTAAGCACTTAATAAATGCTTGTCTCACCTCCCCCTTATGTGACCTCATCAGATAATATGGGAGGATAAGCACTTTCTTTACAGTGGCATCCCTCTGAGATTGTAAATTCTAATAACAGAGGGGCTGTGTCTCAGCTTAACTGTGCATCTCACACTAATAGATTACAAATTTCCAGCTAGACAATGAGTCACTTGGCAGTATGACCTATGTCTTCATTATTTTTGTATATTCCCAATTAGGATCTAGAAAAGTATTTTGCCTACTGTGATAAAAATAAAGACAATAATAGCAAAAACTCCTCTTTTTTTTTTTTTTTTTTAGCACGTTATAATTTACAAAGAGCTTTGTTCATGAATGCTACCTGAAGCAGAAAAGTGCAAGTATGATTAGACCCATTTTATAGGTGAGGAAGCTGAGGTGCCATAAAAGGAAATAACTTCCTCAAGTTCACATGACTGAAACCCAAGTATTTCAAACTCCAGGATTCTTTTTTTGTTTTTTTAAAGCAATTGGGGTTAAGTAACTTGCTCAAGGTTACACGACCAGTCATTATTTATGTTTGAGTGCTCATTTTCTGAGGCCGGGACCCATCCCGCGTCATCCCAATGCCCGGGCCAGCACTCTTATACCACCTAGCCACCCCAAAACTTATTTTTACATTTTTTGAATCCTCTCTTATGTTCGGCTATGCATACAACATGCTTTTATTTCTGTTTTTGTTTTTTTGTTTTGTTTTGTTTTGTTTTTGTTTTTTGGGAGGGCAATTGGGGTTAAGTAACTTGCCCGAGGTCACATGGCTAGGTTTTTGTTTGTGTGTGCATTGTGTCTGAGGCCCAATCCGGACTCAGGTCCTTCTGACTTCAGTGACGGCGCTCTATTCACTGCTCCACCTAGCCACCCCTAAACTCCAGGATTCTTGCCACTGTGACATAATTTTCAAGAGAGATAATTTCTGGGTAATTAATCATTTTATTAATAATGCTAGCATTTTATTAATAAAAGAAGTCAGTGGGGGGCGGAGCCAAGATGGCTGAGTAGAAACAGCTCGTCCAAGCCTCTCTGCCCCCAGATTCTCCACAAACTATGTAAAAAAGGACTCTGAAAATCTTCTGGAGCCCCAGCACCCACAGAACGACACAGAGAAGCTAACCTCCCGCTGAGGACAGCCCAGCACCCTGCAGGAAGGACCAGCGAAGTGGTCTGGGAGCCGGCAGCACGCAGAGCACAGGAGCCAAGCCGAGCCCAGGTCCACCTGAGCCGAGGTTTTAGCCCCAGGGCGGCAGGGCCAGCAGCTGGCTGGAGGAACCCCAGAACACCAGGAACTGTGGAGACGCCAGAATTATCAACATAGACTTGCCTAGGACAAAGTAAGAGGTTAGTGTCCTATGGACTTTGGGACCTGTATTTGGGGAATGCGTCAGCTCCCTCCCCTGAGGGCTAGAAGCTGCTGAGGAGACACGCCACTGTGTAGTTTTCAGAGGCATTTCCGGCTCCCAGCCTACAAATCGTGGGGAGATCCAGCGATCAGTCCTGGGGGGTAATCGCTCTTGCTCTAACCTCCCTGGATCTGGATTGTGATCTAGGGTGGAAGTTGTGGGTGGGTTTACAGCTTGCCAGAAACGGAAGTTGCCCCCCACACGTTCGGGACGAAAATTCCTCTAGCTGGCCTTAAAGCCATAGTGTGGCAACAAGCCCAAAAGTCAAGCAATTAAGTGGCAACATGCCAAGGCAAGGAAACAGAAAAATGCAACCCTAGACTCCTATTTTGGGGGCATAGAGTGGGAAAAGGACTGTGAGGTCAGAAGTCCTGCTCCAAAAGCCCCAGGGAAAACATGAGCGGGTTGCAGGCCATAGAGGACCTTAAGAAGGACTTTAAAAATCAAATAAGAGAAGTGGAGGAAAAATTAGAAAGAGAAATGAGAAGGATACAGGAAAAGTATGAAATGAGGGTCAACAGCCTGACTGAGGAAAACAACACCTTAAAAAATAGACTAGCTCAAATGGCAAAGGAGGCCCAAAGGGCATTGAGGAGAAGAATGCCTTAAAAAGTCGAATTTGCCAGATGGAAAAAGAATCTCAAAAGTTCACTGAGGAGATTCATTCCTTCAAAGTTAGACTGGAGCAAATGGAAGCTAATGACTTTATGAGAAATCAAGATGCTGTTAAGCAGATCCAAACAAACGAAAGATTAGAAGGCAATGTGAAATATCTCATGGGAAAAACCACTGACCTGGTAAATAGATCCAGGAGAGACAATTTAAAAATTATTGGACTACCTGAAAGCCATGATCAAAGAAAGAACCTAGAAATCACCCTTCAAGAAATTCTCAAGGAAAATTGCCCTGATGTTTTAGATCCAGAGGGCAAAATAGAGGTTGAAAGAATCCACCGATCACCTCCTGAAAAGATCCCAAAAAGAAAACTCCCAGGAATATTATAGCCAGGTTCCAGAATCCCCAGATCAAGGAGAAAATACTCCAAGCAGCCAGGAAGAAACAATTTCAATATTGTGGAAACACAATCAGAATAGCCCAGGACCTGGCAGCTTCTACACTGAGGGATTGGAGGGCATGGAATATGATATTCCAGAGGGCAAAAGAGCTGGGAATGAACCCAAGGGTCACCTACCCAGCAAAACTGAGTATTGTGTTTCAGGGGAAAATATGGTCATTCAGTGGAATAGAGGACTTTCAAGCATTCTTGAGGAAAAAACCAGAGTTGAAAAGAAAATTTGACATCCAGACGCAAGAAGTAAGAGATGCCTGAGAAGGTAATTAGGGAAAAGAAATCACAAGGAACTTATCAAAGTTGAACTATTTACATTCCTATATGGAAAAGCAATAACTGTGACTGATGATATCTTTCTCACTATGAAAATAATGGAAGAAGGGGTGTGGTCATATGAATACATATGTGAATGTGTGTGTATATGGTTACAGTTATATATGGATAGTGGGCATAGGTTGATTTTGTTGGGAAGGGAGAGTACTCAAGGGATGAAATTATGAGGTGAAAGAAGAAAGTGGCAAGAGGAGATGGGGAGAGACATGGTAGGGTAAACTATCTCATGTAGGGGAAGTGGGTGCGAAGGAGGGGGAGAATAAGGGAGGCTAAAAAGGCAAAACCACATTCACATTGAATTTGGTTCAGGAAGAAAATGACATACATACTAAATGGGATATCTCAACCTGCAGCAGGATAGGGGGAAGGGGATGAGAGGAGGGATGATGGATGGGAGGGCATCCTTGGGGGGAGGGGAGGTTGGAAGTACCCACTATAGAAGAGGGACAGGATCATGTAGGGAATGGACCAGGTGGGGGTGGGATGAGTGGGAGGGAATTATAAGCAGCCTTATACAATATATCTACTATGATAATGTTTTGCATAGCTAGACATGTACAACATATACTGAATTACTTATATGCCAAGAAGGAATGGGTGACAAGGGAGGAAGGAAATGGATCTGAAATTCAAGGTCGTAACATTAAATGTTTCAAATATATATATATAAATACTATTATTAATACTCTTTTGCCTATAATTGGGAGATAAGATGTGCAGGCATTGGGACACAAAGATTCATCTTCCTCTCATGGAAAAGTCGATGGGCGTATGGGAGAAGGTATGGGAGAGAGCAGATTGGAGGAAGCGATATCTTGTGGGACTGCTATTCTGGGAGGTTGGGTAGGGGAATAATGGGGGGAAAATGATTGTAACTCAAAATCTGGCGGAAATGAATGATGTAAAACAGAAGTTAATAAAGTATTTGTTAAAAAAAAAAATAAAAGAAGTCAGTGGCACTCCCAAATGTCAAAGACCCCTCATGTAACAGTATTTGATTCTCCTGGCAGAACTGACTTTTATATCCGTTACAAGGTTTGATCTCTACTGAGATATTTCTCAGGCACTGCAAACTAATTGATATGTTTGAGTCATTATGTTTGCTGTATAAAAAATCTGGAATCCCCATTTACTGGCAGGTGTCCCTACCCAGGATCATGCATGTTAAGAGGTATCAGGTCAGTCTTACAGGTGGTAAGAATTTTTACTACATCCATGCCCCTGTACATTTTAGAGCCTGGGATTTCTGGGACCCAGGAGGAATTATTTGAGCAGAAATGTCACATTTATCTGATGTATGACATTTGCCCATTAAAGATCAGCTTGATCTTTAACAAGTAAATGCAATTGGCTGTGACTCGGCTCAAGTATAATACCTGGTAAAAGAAGGGGGCGTCTAGCAGTTTGATAGACATAGTCAATTCAGTCATCATACAAATAACCCAGTCAAACTCCTCCATTGTACAATAACTTGGTACTAAATATGTAGTAGAGGAACAGTAACGTATAACAAGGATAAAATAATGGTAGAGAAGCCATATAATTTTATAATAGCTGTGCAATAAACTATAGAATAACTACATAACTTTATAATACTAATGCAATAATTATAGAGTGATTATGCATTGACCATGCAGTAATAATAGTACAGATGCCATGTAGTGCTTAGGCAGTGAATGCATATAGCCGGGTCATGACTACTCTGTGACTCCAGTGTAGAATAAAATAATATCAGAAGAACTCTGAAGCTTACAACTGCCAAAAGCTTCTTTACAAAATCTGGAACCTTGAGCTACTCCACATATTCATTCAATCCTTAACCTGGTTCTCCACTGCAATAGATGCCTACATATGACAGGAGCAGTTACCCTTGGAACAGAATGGGAGAGGTGGGGTCCAGAGGCAGTCAATGTTCATGAGAAGAAGATGCTGCATTATGAAGAATGTGGAATAAAGTGCTCTGTGGAGCAAGGGAGATTTGGGAGGAAAGGGGAGACATGGCACATGAGGTGAAACAGGTCATTTTTGTTTGTCCTTCATTCTTGAAGAGGACCATGACATCAGAGAGGTGATGCCATGACTTGTAAGTGAATTAGATTTAAGTGAGGTAAGGCTGTGCAAAGTCACCAGCCTCACTTTCTCCTCTGGAGCCATCTGGATCCAGTGTCAACATATAAGATCAGGATGACTGGAGATGACCCCACATGAGGTAAAACACTAAGCTCTTGAGCTTCCATACCAAAAGGATTGCTCCTTTAGTGGCCAAAGACATATTGAGCCTCTCCTGCATGCCCACACCACTCCCACCCCTAATCCCAATGAAATTCAAGAAGTACCTGGGTGAGATTTAAGCCTATAGAGGAAAAATTCTCTCTCTCTCTCTCTCTCTCTCTCTCTCTCTCTCTCTCTCTCTCTCTCTCTCTCTCTTTCTCTTTCTCTTTCCTTCTTCCCTCCCTCTTCCTCCCTCATGTTTTCTTGCCTCGTTAACTTTCAAGTTGCTGACATTTAGAAAGTTGCAATAGTATGGAGGCCTCAGAATCAGAGGATTTAGAGCTTTAAGAGACCATAGAGATCATCTAGTTCACCTTCATCCCTCTTATTGCGTAGGTGAGGAAACAGAGCTTCAGAAAGTTTGACCTGACCCAGTTCACCCTTGTAGTTTATAACAGAACTGGGAATCAAACCCAGACCCATGGATCTCACATCCCACATGCCCCATTCAGGATTTCATACTTGATTCAGCTTATAGGTTTTGGAGCTTCCAACATAGAAGATTCATCTTTTCTGTATTTGCTTTCTGGGGTTAAAAGGGAGAAGGTTAGCCATCTAAATGATTCTTCTCTCAGTCACTTAAATGTAGAGGTACCACTTTACATACAGATCAGAATACTTAGGAAATAAACAGAGCAGAAGGATTGCAGTTATATTAAACCTGTTGTCCAGTCTGACATCTCCACCTGTCTATTAGACATCTTGAACTAGATATTCTATAGACATTTTCAACTCATCATTTCTAAAACTGAGCTGATTATCCCTCCCCTCAAATTTCCATTCTTCCTGACTTACTTACTATTGTCAAGGTCACCACCACACTTTCAGTCACACAAGTTCAAAACCTATGTGACACCCTCAGCTCTGTACTCTCTCTCTTTCACACCCTCTATCCAATTTATTGCCCAGTGCTATCAATTCTACCTTCAAAACATTTTTCGTGCACACCCTCTTTTGACACTGCCTCCACCCTCTACTGCCTCTATAGCTCTATACTGGCCATGCCTAAAATGTGTGCCACCACCTTCACCTCTGCCTGTTAAAAGATTTTTCTTCCTCCAGGGAAATGTTACTTCATCTGTGGGGCTTTTCCTGACCACCACACACACACACACACATACACACACACATAGTCCTGCCCTCCAGCTCAAAGTGATCACTCCTCCAAATTTTACTAGAGCCATTGCTCTCTCCTTAGCTTTTTTTTTTTTTATGGAAGCCAAGTCACAGAGACTTTATTAACTTCTGTTTTACATCATTAATTTCCGCCAGATTTTGAGTTACAATCATTTTCCCCCCATTATTCCCCTACCCAACCTCCCAGAATAGTAGTCCCACAAGATATCGCTTCCTCCAATCTGCTCTCTCCCATACCTTCTCCCATACCCCCATCGACTTTTCTATTAAAGGAAGGTGAGTCTTTGTGTCCCAATGCCTGCACATCTTATCTCCCTATTACAAGCAAAAGAGTATTAATAATAGAATTTATATATATTTGAAACATTTAATGTTACAACCTTGATTTTCAGATCCATTTCCTTCCTCCCTTGTCACCCATTCCTTCTTGGGAGATAAGTAATTCAGTATATGTTGTACATGTCTAGCTATGCAAAACATTATCATAGTAGATATATTGTACAAGGCTGCTTATAATTCCCTCCCACTCATCCCACCCCCACCTGGTCCATTCCCTACATGATCCTGTCCCTCTTCTATAGTGGGTACTTCCAACCTCCCCTTCCCCCAAGGATGCCCTCCCATCCATCATCCCTCCTCTCATCCCCCTTCCCCCTATCCTGCTGCAGGTTGAGATATCCCATTTAGTATGTATGTCATTTTCTCCCTGAACCAAATTTAATGTGAATGTGGTTTTGCCTTTTTAGCCTTCCTTATTCTCCCCCTCTTTTGCAACCACTTCCCCTTCTTCTGCATGGGATAGTTTACACTACCCTGTCTCTCCCCATCTCCTCTTGCCACTTTTCCTCTCTCACCTCATAATTTCATCCCTTGAGTATTCTCCCTTCCCAACAAATTCAACTTATGCCCTCTATCCATATATAACTGTAACCATATACACACACATTCACATATGTTTTCATATGACCACACACCCTTCTTCCATTATTTTCATAGTGAGAAAGATATTGTCAGTCACAGTTATTGCTTTTCCATATAGGAATGTAAATAGTTCAACTTTGATAAGTTCCTTTTGATTTTTTTTCCCTGATTACCTTCTCAGGCATCTCTTCCTTCTTGTGTCTGGATGTCAAATTTTCTATTCAATTCTGGTTTTTTCCTCAAGAATGCTTGAAAGTCCTCTATTCCACTGAATGACCATATTTTCCCCTGAAACTAAATACTCAGTTTTGCTGGGTAGGTGACCCTTGGGTTCATTCTCAGTTCTTTTGCCCTCTGGAATATCATATTCCATACCCTTCGATCCCTCAGTGTAGAAGCTGCCAGGTCCTGGGCTATTCTGATTGTGTTTCCACAATATTGAAATTGTTTCTTCCTGGCTGCTTGTAGTATTTCTCCTTGATCTGGGGATTCTGGAACCTGGCTATAATATTCCTGGGAGTTTTCTTTTTGGGATCTTTTTCAGGAGGTGATCGGTGGATTCTTTCAACCTCTATTTTGCCCTCTGGATCTAAAACATCAGGACAGTTTTCCTTGAGAATTTCTTGAAGGGTGATTTCTAGTTTCTTTCTTTGATCATGGCTTTCAGGTAGTCCAATAATTTTTAAATTGTCTCTCCTGGATCTATTCTCCAGGTCAGTGGTTTTTCCATGAGATATTTCACATTGCCTTCTAATCTTTCGTTTGTTTGGATCTGCTTAACAGCATCTTGATTTCTCATAAAGTCACTAGCTTCCATTTGCTCCAGTCTAACTCTGAAGGAATGAATCTCCTTAGTGAACTTTTGAGATTCTTTTTCCATCTGGCAAATTCGACTTTTTAAGGCATTCTTCTCCTCATTGCCCTTTGGGCCTCCTTTGCCATTTGAGTTAGTCTATTTTTTAAGGTGTTGTTTTCCTCAGTCAGGCTGTTGACCCTCATTTCATACTTTTCCTGCATCCTTCTCATTTCTCGTTCCAATTTTTCCTCCACTTCTCTTATTTGATTTTTAAAGTCCTTTTTAAGGTCCTCTATGGCCTGCAACCCGCTCATGGTTTCCCCTGGGGCTTTTGGAGCAGGACTTCTGACCTCACAGTCCTTTTCCCACTCTATGCCCCCAAAATAGGAGTCTAAGTTTGCATTTTTCTGTTTCCTTTGCCTTGGCATGTTGCCACTTAATTGCTTGACTTTTGGGCTTGTTGCCACACTATGGCTTTAAGGCCAGATAGAGGAATTTTCATCCCGAACATGTGGGGGCCAACTTCCGTTTCTGGCAAGCTGTAAACCCACCCACGACTTCCACCCTAGATCACAATCCAGATCCAGGGAGGTTAAAGCAAGAGCGATTACCCCCCAAGACTGATCGCTGGATCTCCCTACAATTTGCAGGCCGGGAGCTGGAGCTGCCTCTGAAAACTACAAAATGGCGTGTCTCCTCAGAGGCTTCTAGCCCCCAGGGGAGGGAGCAGATGCATTCCCTAAATACAGGTCCCAAAGTCCATAGGACACTAACCTCTTACTTTGTCCTAGGCATGTCTATGTTGATAATTCTGGAGTCACCACAGCTGCTGGTGTTCTGGGGTTCCTCCAGCCGGCTGCTGGCCCTACCGCCCTGGGGCTAAAACCTCGGCTCAAGTGGAGCTGGGCTCACCTCGGCTCCCTGTGCTCTGCATGCTGCATGCTGCCAGGTCCCAGACCACTGCACTGGTCCTTCCTGCAGGGCTGCTGGGCTGTCCTCAGAGGGAGGTTAGCTTCTCTGTGTCATTCTGTGGGTGCTGGGGCTCCAGAAAGTTGTTCAGAGTCCCCTTTTACATAGTTTGGGGGGAATCTGGGGGCAGAGTGGCTTGGGTGAGCTGTTTCTACTCCGCCATCTTGGCTCTGCCCCCCCCCGCCCCTTAGCTTTCATCTCACTCTGCTTCATGTCTGACTTTTTTTGGGTGTCCACTGTATCTCCCCTTCCCTTTTTATCACACTGTGAACTAGTGGTTATTGACTGCAACTTTTCATCACTGGATTTCTAACTGAAGCCCTTTTGTGCTTTGACATGGCTTGGAAGAAGTCTTGAACCTCAGAGGCTATTCTAGCCAGACAGAATCTGTGACAGACCCTTTATTGTTGTTGTTCAGTTGTTTCAGTCATTTCTGACTCTCCAAGACTCATTTTCTTGGTTTGGGGAGTTTTTAGGCAAAGATATTGGAATGATTTGCCATTTAATTCTCCAGTCCATTTTATAGATGAAGAAACTGAGGCACCCAGGTTTAAATGACTTTCCCAGGATCACACAGCTAGTACCAATTTGAAATCAAGAGATCTGAGTTCAAACTCTGGCTTATATATTTCCTAGAAGGCTCCCTCTTTCCCCCCTCTCTACAATTTGAATTTCCTCAGCTATTATATAAGAGAAAGTGCAGAAAGGCTTATCAGAACATAATGAATTTTATGGCCTCAGATAATCATGCTTGAAGCATGAGAACTATACTCAGATTAGCCTAGCATAGAGGTGTGTACATGTGTGTGTTTGTATGTGTGTGTGTGTTTGTGTGTGTGTGTGTATGTGTGTGAGTGTGTGTGTGTGTTGGGGGTGGGAGAAGAATGAGCCTATCATTTCATTTTTATAGGAAACTCCCACTAAGGACACTCATTCTATCAATATATCTCTACAGCAAAAATATTTATTAAGAAATAAAATGACTTGTCCAAGATTACCCATATAGTATTTCTCAGAGGCAAGATTGATCTTGGGCCTTCCTGGCTCCTAAGTTAGCTCTCCATACTTATATCAGGTTGCTTTATCCTTTTGCTTAAATTCTATTGAAGTGTGTTTTTTATTAAAGTGAAAATGATTCACTTCCCTAATGGCTTAAAAAAAAGTCAAAGTAGAAAATAAATATCCCTGAAAGGAGGCCACCTGAGCTATCTTTACTTGGCTATTCTTATACTCCAAGCATTAAAAGTCTTTCTCTGTGACATCAAGAACTGTCCAGGAATCAGACTCAGCATTCTACTGCAGGTAGAACACCTACAGTAACCCTGAAACTGACAGCTTATTCCTTGGGCCTTTCTATCTTCATTCTCCTATTTTCCCCTGAAGGAGAGTGTTATTTATGAATCAACACAGTAGTCCTCTGCCGGATTCTACAAGGACAAATAGAAGAATTATTGTAGTGAGACCAAATAAATCACCTAGCCCAGGCTTCTCACCTTTTCATTAATAGTTTGCAGAGGGAGGAAATTGGAGCTGCTTCAGGAAAAACTGAAGAGTGGGCTACTGGTCTCTGGACATCTTAATGAGCTCCTGACAACTCCTGCCAGCTTCTCTCACCTGGTTGGTGAGAGTTCTCCATAACTAGCTGAATAAGATTCACCAAGCTGTTGTTCTCCCAGATGTCTTTGTTCCATACCAAACTCCTTTCCTTGAACCCTTTCCACCTCCAGCTCTGGAAACAGTAATCAAATCAACACTATCATTCCTAGAAACCATATATCAACCAATTGTTTCATGACTCCCCTGGGACTTCCCAGCCCAAAACAACATTCCCTGGTCACCAGTCCATTATGTGAGTTGTCTTTCCTTATTAGAATAATATCTTTGAAAATAAGGACCATAATTAGCAATGAATACTGAGCCAGTAAATCTCAGTGGAAAGTACCAATCAGAATATACCATACACCAAACCCCACCACTAGGTAGAGACCTTATATACCATGAGATTAGTAGAAGGCAGATTTGATAGGACTAAGTGCTATGATATCACCAGAAGACATCAGTGGTCCCAAGATGTCAAAAGCTTGCATTGGTCCTCCACATGTATCTTGCCCCATACATACCCCATATACATACCAAAGTCACACATATTCCCTGCATGCATGCCCCTCCAAACATGCCCAGGCTACATAAGTTCCTTATGTATCTGTCTTCATCCTGCACGCTCCTTAGTTATATCCACTCATCCCATTAATGTATGTAATTATGGAAAAATATGCCCTAGTTCACAAAGGAAATACTGTTTTGCTACTTTAGTTATGCTATTTCATTAAATGCTTTACTTTGAAATAGTTCTTTTCTCTAGCTGAGTAGTAGATGCATTCATGAGGGCATATGAACTGTGGTTTTGTGTGGATGTTGACCATCAGAGTATACTGACTTAGAATAGCTTATGAGAGGGAAGTTACTCCAGATGCTATATCAAATATTATCCTATCCAAAGATGCCAAAGTAGGGAAGGAAAAGAATAAGACAATCATTCATTCCTATTCATTCATTCATGCCTTTAAAATAATTCAATAACTCAAAGGTCACTATTTCCACATCAATGTGTATGATCCAATCATATTGCAATCTCACCACAATTTAGTAGACTTCAAATATAACCAAGAAGAAAAAACATTTTCCAATGCAATGGCTAACCTCCTAGAAATGAGCTTCTCCATACTAAACTTGGACATTGAGTAGCAGACACAGTCCATCACTTGGCATGCCTTTATAGATTTTTCTAGCTTGTTAATATGTGTTGGAGCTCACATCAAAATGTCATAGCCTTCCATAACTCAGTCATCACCATGCTAGAAAGAGGCACCAGAGAAAGGTTTATAAGAGAGGAGTTACCTACATACTGCAGGTAATTAATACATTTTTGGTAATTTAAATTTTATAAATTTGATTCATTTCCTACTGCACTTTTTTGGCTTGGCCAGGGTCAGATAGGAGGCATACTGCAAAGAGGGACTTAGACCAATTGACCTATGTGGTACCCTCCAAAACTGAGATTCCGGACTTCTAAGTAATTAGTCCTCAGTTCTAATGATTCACATAGGTACAAAAGATTGATAGAGCAACAAATGAAAACTTTAAGCATACAGATAATATTTTCATCATTATTGCCAATTTATAGTAGGGATTTCATATGAGAAAGGCAAATTCGGAAAATGTATGGCAGGTTGAGAAGATGGTATCTAAGAAGAGATTTTATATTTCTAAATAATAGATTTAAATGTCCAAATGATGGGATCTTGGCCAGGAAATGCATTTACCTGATGAGACCTGATGAAAGTTATTTTTTTTTTCTGGACTATTGTGAAACAAATTAAGACTTTACATTGAAAAGAAAGAGGAAAGGAGAAAATTATCTATTTATACCCGAGCTAGTATAGATAGCTAGACAGGAAAGAGTAGCTACAATATAGAAAAACTAGTGGAAAGGATTACCAGAAATTCACGGGAGACAAAACTGAAGAAAGAAAACAATGATAAGGTCCATGGCCTTAGCTGTGGACACACAAATGTGCAAAGTAAGGGCAACAGGAATGATAAGCTGGAGATATTAAATACTGGGGAGCAAATGTGATGTGATATCAAAAGGGTCATTCAGAATTAGTAGAATAGGTTCCATGACTGGTATAGTGCTCTGAAAAACTCATATGAAGGGAGGAAGGAAGGAAAGAAGAAAAGGAAGGAAGGAAGGAAGGAAGGAAGGAAGGAAGGAAGGAAGGAAGGAAGGAAGGAAGGAAGGAAGGAAAAGGAAGGGAGATAAGGAGGAACTGAGGGAGGGAGGAAAGGAAGGAAGGGAGGGAGGAAAGAAGGAAGGAAAGGAAGAAGGAAGGGAGGGAGAAAGGAAACACATTTATTACTCACTATATTCCAAGCTTGAAGCAGCTAGGTGGTTCAGTGGATAGAGCATTAGTTCTGGAGTCAGGAAGAACTGAGATTAAATCGCCTCAGACACTTATTAGCTGTATGACCCTGGGCAAGTCACTTAACTTCTAGAGAGGGAAATGACAAACTGCTCCTTTTTGCCTACCCCCCCCCCCAAACATGCCCAGTATTAGCATGCTCTGGTCCACAGGGTTACAAAGAATTGATCATGCCTGAACCACTGAGCATGTACTATATGCTAAGCAATAGGATGACAAATATAAGCAAAAAGACAGTTCCTACTCAGGAGTTTAGATTCTAATAGGGAACTGCAAAACACAAAAGAGATCTGTAGCAGACTGTAGAAGGAAGGTAATGAAAGTACCTGGAATAAGGACATGGCCATGGTATCTGGAAATAGGAACAGACCAAGTGAAGAGTGAAGGACAGCTTGGGTCTCATACAAAATAGAGGCTCCAGAAGAAGTTTACAATGTGACGAAGGAATGGGACCTACGGAAGGATATTCTAGATTGAAAAGGCACAAGGGTAGTCAGATACTTCAGGGTGTAATGGAAATGCAAATTTAAAGCTCTTCCCTGCCCCTAGCTTAAGTGCACCTGGAGCCTGTGGTGGGAGGCTTGTTTTTCAGGAAAGCCCACACCTTGATACTTTGTGATTGGGCAGTGGGTCCAGAAGGTTGTTACATTCTCTGAGCCAGGAGAAGGCTATATAAACCCTTAGGAGAGGCTTTGCTTTGGGGCTCACTTTGAGAAGTGTTGTGTGATTTGACCAGATGGGACTCTGGGAAGCCGTTGTTGAGAGGCCCCCGGCTTTGAAAACCCAGATGTTGATGCTGGTAACTCTGGTAACTGTGATTTGGTATTGATATAATGGTTGGACAGTTTGGAAGCCTGTCTGATCTGTAAGTTCTGTAACTCTGAAGTTCGGGGTGCTGACCTTTTCCCCCTGAACTAAATGATATATGTTTGTTTGATTAAAGTAAGCTTGTTAACCCATTTTGAGTTGCTTTCCTTTACAAAAGCAGATTTAAGAACCTGTGTTGGCAGCTACCCTGGGGATGTTGGGGTGCTTGCTGCTACACAGGGCAACGAGGCCCAAGGTGCTGAGGGAAATTCCAGGATAAAACAGAGGCAGAGACATGGTTTTGCAATCTGAAAATCAGGAACAGGGCCAGGAAAGAAAAGTAACAACATAGGTAAAGGGGAATGATCCAAAATATTATTGTTTATGAAGAAGGCATATTAAAGTGAGGAATTCAGGAACTAGAGCAAGGAAGATTAACAAATGCTATAAGGGCAAATATTAAATGAGATAGACACAATATTGTCATCTTATTATACTAGAGACTCCGAAAGAAAAGTGAAATAAATTAGGAGTTCAGGAAAACATACAACATATTCTATAATGGGACTATTATCTATACATCTATTATCTATATATCTGCTCTTTTTTTCTTTCTTTCTCCTCTTCTCCATTTCCACTTTCCCTCTACCAAATGTAGGGCACCTAATCATTTTATGATTTGTCTTGATAATTTTATACTTTAGAAGGTAGGGGGGAAAACAATACTATGGGCTAGTTTCTTCATCCACAAGAAAATATTTGTTAATGAAGCAAAAATTATGGGAATCTTGGGGATAGATGACCACACAATCTTAGAGTTTATAATAGAAAAGTAGAAAAAATAGAGTGCCTCAGTGTAAGAATTTGGGCGGACTTGGAAGATTATCACAGGAGAATTAAACTGGCCTATGAATGCTGAAAGCAATTAATCTTTATTTGGTACATTTTACCACACACAAGAGAAAGCTTGGTGCTCAAGGGAGCACACCAAAGGGTGGGAGGAAAGAAATGAATCAGGGAGAAAGAAGGGAAGGGTACAGCATGATGGTCTTAGAGCCATGGCAGGAAGATGAATAGTTTAAGGAAGGTTCTAAGCCCTAGGGATACAAATTCAAAAGTTAAGACAGTCCCTTCTTTTAAGAAACCTACCTTCTAATAGGAGAGGGAAAATATAAGGAGTGCTGACCACAGAGGGACACTTCAAGTTGCAGAGGTCATGAGAAGGGTCATAGTGGAACAGATTGACACATCCCATCCAGGAATAATTGCAAAATTAATTTGACAGGAGTTCATGATTCCAAAACTGGGGGAGGGCATTGTAAGGTGTGGGTAGCACCTTCCACCAAAGACAGTAGAAGAGAAGTCCAAGAGCATAGAGAATAAGAAGTAAAGCCTGGTAGCAGAGAATTTCCTTCTCTTCCTCTTCCTCCTCTTCTTCTTCCTCTTCTTCCTCCTCCTCTACCTTCTCAGGCAAGGAGAACTGAATCTCATTCTTTCTTTGTGTCTCAGATTTCCCCCATCTGGAAGATGAATTTGTAATAGATGATTACTAAGATTCCTAATGGTTCTGACAACTTAGGATCTTCAGGTCACTTTTATATCTGAAAGCAATGTCCTCTATCTGGGTCTCAAAGGTATTCAAACAGAGGTTGAATGACCACTTGTCAGGTATGATGTAGAAGGAATTCTTGCTCATTTAAATGGCTTCTGAGGTCCCCTCCAACTGGGTTTCTAAGATTACATAATGTTCTATTAGTCTAACTCTCACCTGTCATGTCCAATACAAATGAATAAAACAATATTTTGGTTAACACCATCAGGGCTCTCTATTCTGGAAAAAATAAGGATAAAAAATAAGGGCCTCATGCTGGGTACTCAGTAACATATCATTGTCCTCACTCAGGGAATGGGGGATAAACAATTCTTAATACTTTAGAACAGGGGTTCCCTTCATCCTGACACATGTGCCAGAGGCCATCGTAGGAATCACCACCCTACCCTGTCTGGAGTGTCATCTCCACCCTTAGAATCCTAACCTTGCTCAATAAACCCCATCCCTATCCATAACCACATCCTGGACCCAGTGGAACAAAGCCAGGATTGTCCCAGAGCATAAGATCAAGTGAATCTTCATTTCTCCTCTTCCTCCCTTCTAGGCCCTTTGAAGCTTGGATTCCAACCTCATCATTCACCTAAAACTGCTCTCTCCAATATTACCAATCATCTCTTAATTACCAAATCTGAGGACTTTTTCTCAGTCCTCATCTTACTTGACCTGTCTGCAAACATCAACAGTGTCATTCACCTTCTTCTGGATACTCTACACTTATCCCAAGTTCCTACATGAAGCATGGGACCTCTGGCTTAATCTCTCACTTGACATTGCTCTGTCTTGTTTCTCTTTCCACCTCTCTGAGTCCCCTTTGCTGAGTTTTCATCCAGGTCATGCTCACTTACTGTGAGTGACTCCCAAGAGTCTGCTTTCTTTTCCCTCTACATTTTTTTTCATTTGATGGTCTCACAAGCTATCATGAGTCCAATCATAATCTCCATGAAAATGATTCTCAAATACATTTATCCAATCCTAACCTCTATCCTAACCTCCAGCATTACATTATCAACTATTGCTTGGGCATCTTAAACTGAACCTAGTTGTCATCCTGTCAGCTTCATATCCTTGCTATTTCTAACTTCACAACATCTCTCATATATATGTATATATATTTCTTACAAGGAATACATTATAATATTATTATATAATTATATAATATAAATTATAATATATCGATCAATATATTAATACATAATGCATCATATAATATTAATATAATATAGAATTATGTTATATAACATTATATATACACATGCACATATACATATAGGTATACATATATTCTATACACGTACACACACACACACACACATGCACACACACATACTTATTCCTCAGTTGCTACTCTAATTCAAGCCCTCATTACTTCCTTCTTGGAATACTGCAATACCTGCTGTTTGTTTATACCCCTCCCTTATCAATTCTCTCCCTACTCAAATCCAACCTCTACTCAGTTGTCAAAGTGATGGGTATGACCTCATCATGCCTCTACTCAATAAAGTCCAGTATCTCCCACTGACCTCTAAGATCAAATATAAAATCATCTTTTGGCCTTTACAACCTGGCCCCTCTTACCTTTTTAGTCTTCAAATACTTTACTCCCCCATAATGGATTTAAAGACCCAGAGACATTGCTCTCCTTGCTATTCATCTCGTGTAAAACAATACTCCATCTCCTGACTCTGTGCCTTTTTATGCTCTGAAATGCTCTCCCAAATCATTTGCATTTCCTGGCTTCCTTCAAACTCCACCTTCTTCAGCACATCTTTTTCAGGCCCTATTGCCTGACCTCTGAGATTATCTCCCATTCACACTCTATATATACATAATTGTCTACTTTTTGTCTCCTCCATTAGAACATGATCTCCTTGAGGGCATGGATTGTGTTTTTTGCCTTTCTTTGTATCTTTGGCACTTAGTACATGTTGTTGTAGAGCCATTTCAATTGTGTCCAACTCTATGTGACCCCATTTTGGGTTTTCTTGGCAAAAATACTAGAGAGGTTTGCCATTTCCTTCTCCAGTTCATTTTACAGATGAAGAAACTAAGACAAACAAGGTTGAGTAACTCATCCAAGGTCACATAGTCAATAAGTGTGTGAGGCCAGATTTGAACTAGTCTTCCTGATGCTAAGCCCAACACTCTATCCACTGCACCTCTTAGCTGCACCCCAACTTAGTACATTGTCTAGCATATAGTAGCCACTTAGCCAAAATAACTTAAATGCTTTTGGAGGAGGAGGAGGATTCCAGTCCTACCTCTTACACATATGAGCTAAGGAATCCTGGGTAAGTTATTTACTCTCTCAGTTCTATAAGACAATTCTCTAAGTCTCTAGAAATCACCTTAATGGAAGAGACTTGTAAAGGAACACACTCTAGAAAAAACAACCATACAGTTATAGCCCAAAAATACTATAAATTTCTCCAAGATTCCAAAAGCAAGGATTTCCAAAATTTGAAATCTCAGGCACAGAATCTCCCAGGGATCCCCCAGATTACAGAGTCCAAATTTATCCCAAGTTCCTACATGAAGCATGGGACTTCTGGCCTACTCTCTCAGTGCTAAGTATGCTACCTCACCCCTCATTGTCCAATGGTGCTCTTTAAGGATTCCTAGAGTATCTCTTCTCTACTGAGGTCAGCTCCACTAGCTGTGTCTGCCCCCACTTTGGGGGAACCAGTAACTAGTATTCCATTTCTATTTAACTACCTAGCACCAGGTAAATGTTTTAGTTGTTGTTGTTCTGTTGTTTTTCAGTCATGTCTGACTTTTCATGATTCCACTTAGGGTTTTCTTGGCAGCCAGGTCATTTTGCAGATGAGCAAGATGAGGGAAACAGTGTTAAGTGACTTGGCTAGGGTCACACAGCTAATAAATGTCTGAGACCAGATTTGATATCAGGAAAAGGAGTCTTCCTGACTCCAGGTCCAGCACTCTATCCACCAAGCCACCTAGTCGCTATGGGTAGCTTTTACAAAGGGATATTTATGTCAAAGATATAGCAAGACCAAGAACACTTCCTCCAACAGCTAAGGGGCAAAATTCTCATTATGCCACCTTAGTCTTTGGGACTTGGCTCCTCTCGGATAAAACACTGGACAAACTAAGTTCACACTCAAATGCGTCATCTCTGCTGGATGAGTTTTTGTCTTAGCTACCTATGAGCAGGAATCCTTAATGCCGCTCTAAGTGGTCTCCTTGAAGCATCAATAGATACTGATTTGGCTGTAATACTATCCTCTGGAATGCTGGAATGCTAAGTCTTACTCCACTGCCTTCATAGCTTAAGGGTATTGATGCTGCGCTGACTGAAAACCCAAATTCCAGAATGATGGGATTTCTTTGAACCTTTCAGGCATGAAACATAATTGGTTCCATTCCCTTCACTGGTCCCCTAGGTCTCTTATGGGTGCCATGGCAAAGAGGGAATAGCTGAAGTTGACAGGCTCTTTTTGAATGCTTTCCCAGTAAAAATTCCTCCTATTAAATATGATCAGAACCCAGATAAAGAATGTCAACACATGCTCCACAGTCTGTCTTGGTACTTCCTTTACATATAAGCAAAGTTTTCCTAGAATTATTCTTCCCAGGGTCTCCATGGAGAGAGACATCATCCCAGGTACTCTATACATGTGCCAGACCCCAATTATAGCCTTGGTAATTAGGTCAAATTACTTGATCATTTAGTGCCACAGGCACATCTATGAGTATAAACGATCAACCAGAGCCCTACACTGACAAAATTACTATTTGAACACCCCCTCAGTCAACCCCCCAAATTCATTTTAGTTCTAAACTTCTATATTTTACTTACTAAGGTCTCTCCCAGCTCTAACATTTAGTGGCTATCTCCTTCTCCTTCCCCTTCCCAGAGATGGTAAGCAATATGATACAGGTTATACATATGTAATCATGAAAAACATTTCCATATTAATCATTTTGTATAAGGAGAGAGAGAGTGGGGGGAGAGAGAGAGAGAGAGAGAGAGAGAGAGAGAGAGAGAGAGAGAGAGAGAGGAGACAGAAGGAAAGGAAGACAGACAGGCAGAAAGGAAGGAAGAAAGAGAAAGAAAGGAAAGAAAAATAATATACTTCAGTTTGTATTAATTCTCTTTCTAGAGACAGGTAGCACATTTCATCATAAGTGCTTTGGGATTGTCTTGGATCATTCTATTCCTGAAAATAGCTAAATCATTCACATTTGTTTTTTATACAATATTGTTGTTACTATGTACAATGATCTCTTGGCTCTGTTCACTTTACTTTGCATCAGTTCATGTAAGTCTTTCTAGGTTTTTCTGAAAGCACCCTGCTTGTCATTTTTTATAGCACAACAATATTCCATCATAATCATATGCCACAGCTTATTTAGCCATTCCCCAATTGATGCACACCCCCTCAATTTCCAGTTCTTAGCCACCCCAAAAAAGATATTTTTGTATAGATAGGTTCTCCCCCACCCCTTTTTTATCTCTTTGGGGCACAGACCTAGTAATGTTATTGCTGGATCCAAGGATATGCACCATTTTACAGCCCTTTGGGGATAGTTCCAAACTCTTCTCCAGAATAACATTCAACTTCTAAGGGTTCTCCCAACTTGACAGTCTCTGTTCCATGGGTTTACATCTCTCCTAGCACTAATATTCTGTGATATATACTTTAGGATTCTTTCCATTTCTAAACTGTGATGTTTTTAAAAACCTTTGGAGTTATGACATTCTGTTTTCTATGTTTATAGGTCTCTTCCAGCTCTAGGCATTGTGTTCTAGGTTTTAAAGTTCCTTTTCAACTCTACCATTAGATGATTTAAGTTCCCTTATAGCTTTAACATGTTATTCTATTTGGTCAGGCTTGTGTTTAGGGCATCATAATCTGTTGGCGAGAGCTCTGGCTATGAAATCAGAAAAACAGGGTTTGAACTCTGACTCTGCTATTAACTACCTCTGTGACTTTGGGCAAGTCACATAACTTCCTTGAGCTGTAAAATGAAGAGTTTAGACTAGATGCTCCTGTTTTCTGAGGTTCATGTATAGAAGGCTCATATGCTAAACAGCTCAATACATATGAAAATAACAATATTCTGCACAAGGTGACAAGCTTCTAAATGTAGAAATAGGAATAATCACCTTGCTGGGTATTCAGGAATACAGTGTTATTTCCATTAAGGGTATTTATTTATGGTATATTTGTTTTTTATTCTATTTATTTATTTAGAGTATATATTTAGGTGTTGCTTTTTATTTCTTCACACACATATACACATGACAGGAAGCAGATCATGAAATTCAATCACATCTAGAAGGGTACTGTCAGTCCTTGGAATTCTAGCCAGTGCATAAGTTACTCTGGCCCTCCCTTATGCCCAGTCAGCTCTAGTCCTGGAACAAACTTAAGATAACTCCAGAAGAAAAGATCTAGACCAGAAAGACAAAGCCATGCAATGTTTAATCTAGAAGGTGTCAAAGAGATCATTTATTCCAGACTTCTAAAATCACAAGGAGGAAGCTGAGACCCAGAGAAAGGAAATAGCTTATCTTAGGTCATACAACTCCTAAATGGAAAAATCTTCAGGGTATGTATAAGGTTATCCCTTCCACGTCATGACTGTCCCCATTGTGGTTTCAATATGTCTGGGGTTGGCAAAAGAAATTAAATGGGAATTTTGAGGGAGTTTTTTGGAAGCTACAAATGACACACAAAGGCCAGTAGAAAACACAGAAAAAATTTAGAAACTCAGAAATGCATAAAATATGTATATAGTATTGTATAATATAAACATATTTTATCTTTTAGTAGCATAATAATTCAAACTTCTCTGGTGTGAAGGGAGGGCCAAAAATTTTACATGGATTTTCCAGATTGCAGGGGGCATAGCATCCCTAACCCTCACAATGTGGAAGCGATAACAGTAAATCTGCCCCAGCAGATGAGAATAGTTGAAACCTGGAAACCTCATCCTGGGCATTGATTCCACTAGACCAGACTTGTTTCCCTCCTGTTGACCCAGGATCCAAGCCATTGTTTCTATGTTCCAAGATCTCTCTCTTCCAGTGCCAATATGGTGAATGTTCTCAAGTCCTTTCCAATTCATAAATTTTATGTTCAGTATTTGAAGGTCCCTTCCAGCTCTTATATTATACTTTCTAAAGCCCTTGCTATGCCATGACTCTCAGAGATGCCTTCAGTCTCTTGTTTTTCCTCTCCACCCCTCAATCATACTCCCACTCCAGGATGCTGGACTCCTTGGGAGTGTTTATATTATTAAAACAATTGACACTCAGGTATGACTGATCAATAGATTGAACCCCTTAGGGATTTTGCATCTTAAAGGAGTAACTGCTTCTACAGGTGGCTGCTATTATTAGAATGTGGAAGAGGTATTGGGAAAGGTGGGGCTGGGACATACTGGAACATCTACATAGCATCAAAGTATAAGCACAAAATACAGACATACACATCTGTGTCACTCACAGAGGGTTATATTCAAAGGGGCACACTCAAATACAGACACACAACAGAAGATACACACATATGCTAAAGGGGCATGGGCAGAGGTACATACATGCAAGGGTATGTACATAGGAGTATAATATAATACAGAATATATACCTACCCAGTTGCACAGTTATGCATAAATACCCAAAGACTCAGACACACACAAATTCCAGGAGACATATATATATATATATATATATATATATATATATATATTAGAGTCTCCAGGGAATAAAAGAACAAGAAATGGATCCCTTTTTTTAAGCAGTGCCTGAGACACACCTAGGTCATATAATGGATGGAATGCTGGGCTGAAAGTCAAGAAGAACTGAGTTCAAATCCTACCTGAGACTAGTACTAGCTCACTATCTGTGTGAACCTGGGCAAGTCACTCTCTGAGCCTGTTTCCTTATCTATAAAATGAAGTGGAAGGTTTTCCAGCTCTAATTTCTTTGGTCTTATGATTCACTTTTCCAAAGGTTGAGGGGAGGGATAGCACAGGTGATGACATGAAGGGAAAATTGTTCAAATGGAAAGGCTGTGGGTGAGTACATAATCAGGTCTAGAGATATCTGGGGGAAGAAGATTTAAGAAGACCCTGAAAGGGAAGCTTTAGTAAGAGTCCTCTCTAAAGGCTCTCTGATGAAACAGTCTTGCTGGGCATCTAAGGTGGTGGTGTCAAACTCAAATAGAAACCGGGCCACAAAACCATGCATAAAAATTGCCATGAGCTGAACACTGACTTATAAAATTACCTATTAATGCTATCTAATTTTATTTGATTTTTATCTATTTTGTTAAATATTTCCCAGTTATGTTTTAATTTGGTATGGAGCACTCTGGTGTGTTATGGGCTGTGTTGATATCTCTGGCCTAAGAGACTAAAGATCTATCTGTCTTAATGAAGGGGCTGAGTCCAGGTCAGGCAAAAGTAGCCATCACTCCCTAAGCCCTTTAGAAGCCTATTCACCCACTCTGACATCCCCCTCCATTTTTTTTTCAGGGAAAGAAAGTGTGCTTTACAGAAAGCCATCCAACAGTAAGGCAGAAAATACTAAATTTGGAGTCAGAAGCAGAAAAACTAGATGAATTTCATCTCTTACACTTAGTAAACATGCACCTCAGACAATTATTTACCCCATCTGGGGCCTCAGTTTCCTCCTTTATAAAATGGGAATAAGAATAATTATACGGCCTACTTTATAGGGCTTTGCTAATGAAAGGGCTTTGTAAACCTATCAGAGAGAGAGAATTGGGAGTTATAATTATCAATTTGAGGACTAGGACAAGGAGTGTCACTGACCTCTGAATCAATGCCCTACATTTTGCCAGCTAGCATCTCTCCAACGCCCACATGGGCCTGCAGGCTGTACCAAAAAATTATCATCTTGTTCTTGAATCTCTGATTGTCTAGACCTCTCCTTTGCATTTAGCATATCATAACTTGTTTTATAGCTACTTGTGCATATATCTCATCCACACCCCTGGACTGTGAGCTAGAAGGCATTATGCCCAGCATCATAGAATCATAAATACGGGGCTGGAAGGAACCTTGGATACTATCTGTTGCATCATTTTTCATGTAGTGAGTATGCTCTACACAAGGTTCATAATCCTAGAACGGGGTCAGCTACGTCTTCCCTTCAGGGTTCTAGGGGTAACACAGATAGGTTGGGGGCATCATTTTTTCTAATATCATCTACCGGAGTCCCCTTCTTATGGTTAGCCACTTGTAACTAGCAACTCAGTTTCCTCTGAAATAATTAGCATTACTTAATGTTTTAAAAGGGCATTTACTTTAAAGATACACTAAGAAAAAAATATAAGCATTTCCTCTAAATACACAAGTATATATAGTTATATATTTTTAAAATATATTTTTATAATTTATAAATATATAAAATGTAAGCAGCTTCCCCTAAACAGAGTCTCCCCTTTATTATCTACTATACTACCCTGGGTTCTGGCAAGAATAGGCTTACACTGGGGTGGCTAGTTGGTGCAGTGAGTAAGAGCACCGGCCTCGGAGTTGGGATGACCCAGGATCGAAACCGGCCTCAGTAAATGAGCACCCACACATAAATAATGACTAGCCGTGTAACCTTGAGCAAGTTACTTAACCCCAATTGCTTTAAAAAAAAAAGAATAGGCTTACACTTGGCACATTTTCTACATAATATTGGTCTCACCAAGTTCAAATCTAAATATATCATTGATGGTTGCATTAGTCCTTATTACAGCTACCTCTGGGAAGCATACTTAAGTTTACTTCTTTTTCTTTGGGACAATGATACTGGGCTAACTACAAAGCATGACAGAGAACACCTCCCAAACTCAGGGACTTCCAGATACCCAGATGGCTCACTCTCTAACTTTTAAACACCACGAGGTTTAAAGGCCTTTGATTACTACACCTAAGATGAAAGAACTAATTCTGAGGCAAAGAAATAAGGTCCATTTTTGTGGGTCAACATATTGGCCTTGAAGGGAGAGATACCAAGGTCTCTTCCTTTACAGCTTTGTCTCTTACCAGAAGCTGTCAACAAAGGAGTCAAACCAGGAGGATAGATCTACTGAAAGAGACAGACAGAGAGACAGAGACAGAGAGAGGGACAAAGAGAGAGACAGAAAGAGACAGAAAGAGAGGAGGGGGAGAGAGAGACCGAAAGAGAAAGAGGCAGAGAGAAGAGAGAGAAAAGAAAGACAGAGACAGATACACAGAGAGAGAACACTGTTCAACCGAAGCCTTCTCAAGGCTCCCTCAATTCCAGGTCTATAATTGAAGCTAAACAAAGAGGCTGCCATTTCACCATAGAGTTGGCAGAACAGAACCCACTGCAGACTATCTACACATATTACAGAATTTAAGGGACTTTTATTACATATCATCACAACTCTATTAAAAATAGGTTCATTTACCTCTTCCTTTTGGGGAGTAATATTAAAAATACTTTCATGTGTTTTTGTCCCCTCTTACATACAGATAAAGATAGGTCAAATCACTTTGTACAATCCTACAGAGACTGAAATATGAGAGTTGGATTTGAACTCAGAACCTCTGACCCCAGAGTCAATTATCATACCACACTCTATGATCCACATATCCATGGTTTCATCAGTTTGGTTCCCTTCACCAACATACTGTGCAGCTTTTCTGTGTAGAGAGCCTATGAGTTGCTGTGGGCAACGAAATTCTTTTTCAAGTAGTCAGCCCTTGTATTGAGCCTCTTCAGGCTGAGTTAGGCTGGTCTTTGATCGATAGAAACATCCTATCACCTGCTCTCTACTTGTAGTCTTTCCAGGTAGATAAGAACAGCCAAGACTTGTGTTTGACTGTTTTGAGTCTTTTGACTACCCAGGAACAGACTTGTTTTCATGATGAGAAATCAGGAAACATATAGTTGGCCCTTGATAAAAATGTGTTGAACTGAATTTAACCTGAACAGTAAATCCTTAGTTATTGGCATTGACTAGTGACTATTGCCAGGTAGAATTACTTATGGGGGCAGCTAGGTGGCACAATGGATAGAATGCCAGCCCTGAAGTCAGGAGAACCTGAGTTCAAATTCAGTCTCAGACACTCAATAACTGTGTGACCCTGTCTTTAACTGTTTGCCTCAGTTTCCTCATCTGTAAAATGTGCTGGAGAGGGAAATGGCAAATCACTGTAAAAAAAAACAACAACCTTCAAATGGGGTCACAAAGAGTTGGATATGACTAATTGACAATAATAGTAATTATTTCAGGTTAAGCTGAACTCTATCTCTCTATAATTTCTCTCAGTTCTAATCTCTGAAACCAAGAGGAACAAATCTAGGCAGAATGGTGCCAAATCACAAACTCTCTTTAATGTCAGGCATAAGAAGGAGTCAATGAGGATTCATCAAGGGTTTGTGAGCTGAGAAGGGCTATGGTCAGAGACATGAATTGCAGTTAGACAGTGCAGTACTATTTACATAACTGTGAAGAACTCCAGAGAGGCGGCCTTGTAGTGAGACGAACACTGAACTTGGAGCCTCACTAGGCTCTGACATTTACTAGCTGTGTTAAACTTAGACAAAGTTGACCTTCAATTTTCTCATATGCAAAATGGGAATGTTGAACTATCCAGCTGTTAGAGTGACTTGAGAAAAGTTCTTTGTAAGCTGTAAAGGGCTATATAATTCTGAGCTGTCATAGAAGCAGGAGATATTGTCTGCTAAGTAGTGTACTGAGGCAGCCAAGACAGAATATAAAAGAGAACCTCCCTACACAGGGCCAGGATGGAAATGAGATCAGCACATGGTACTATAGGGATCCTGAGGGAAAATATCACCGCCCTTCATTTATTAGTCACAAGCTCTATGTGTAACCCCTAGAACAATATCCGGTACATTGTGCATGCTTAGCAAATGCTTGGTGACAGATTGAATAATTTACCAAACACTTTACAATCTGTTATTTACTTTGATTTATACAGTGGTCCTATGAATGAAGCAGATTTGATTTATTGGCTCCATCTTATAGATAAGGAAATTAATATTCCAAGAGAAGCAGTGATTTGCCCAAGGTCTCCTGACTGCTAGACCAATGCTCTTTCCGCTACACTCAATCCCAGTTAGATGGGTCACTGGGCACCCTGAAGGATGAGGTTGGAGAATAGTATGGCAGTCATGAGTGAGGAATGCAAGACAGACAACTAGTAGAGTCCAGGGACCCAAGTTGACCTGTACACTCTTCCCCTGATCCTAGTACCATTATCATTGAATGAACAAGACGATTCATTGGAAATGTTGAAAGAAATAGATATTTCTGTCTCTCATCTCTATGCCTCCCTCATATCTTCTCTTTCTTCTCAATAAAAAGAGTCATCTTAAGAGAATATACAGACATGTCAAGCCTTATAACTCAAAAAGTCAGAGCTGAAGGGGACCTATATAGCACAGAATGCGCGAGTTTAAAGGGACCTCAGAATACAGAATATCATATCTGGAAAGAACCTAGAATACAGTATTAAAGTTTGAAGAAACTAGAGACCCTCTAGTCCAATTCATCCTTTTTAAAGTAAGAAAAAATTGAGATCAGGAGAAGGAAAGAAATTCCCCAGGGTCACGCAAAGAGACAATACCTCCAGTCCCCATACCATCATCACCCTAACTCTAAATAGTAAAGAGAGAGAGAGAGAGAGAGAGAGAGAGAGAGAGAGAGAGAGAGAGAGAGAGAGCCAAGCCTAGAACCCAAGAACTCAGCTATCTGAACTTCCTCTGACTAGTTGAAATAAAGTATTTACATCCCAATCTCAAAGTTTCTCTTATATCTTTAGCAAACTTTCACTTTCCAGAGCAGCAAGATAAAAGAACATCAATTTATACTTAATCTTTTTGCTACTTTGTAACAAATACTTAATAATAATATAATCAATCACTACTGAGCTTTTTTCAGAAGCTTTCAATGTATGGTTTATTTAGAGTTTCAAGAGTCCAGCTCCATTTTATGCTTTAGGAAGCTGAGGCTCAGAGAGGGGAAGGGTCCTGAGAATTAGTACTTTCCTGAAACAGGGTTAGAGATGGCATCAGAGGCAGGAAGTTTCTCCTCTTTGTTTTTGTTTGTTTGTTTGTTTGTTTTGGAGGGCTATTGGGGTTAAGTGACTTGCCCAAAGTCACAAGGCTAGTAAGTGTGTCAAGTGTCTGCGGCTGGATTTGAACTCAGGTCCTCCTGACTCCAGGACCATTGCTCTATTCACTGTGCCACCTAGCCACCCCTCCACTTTGTTTTTACCAGAAAAAGCAACGAGTCTCTGCAATGCTCTACCTGTACAGAGGATTATTTTTTCCCCATATATGCTTCAGTATCAGTGATCTGAAATCACTACTTCTGCTAGACAGAGAATTATGGAGGATTTTTAAGGACATGGAAATAAGAGATTCCCATAAAAGGAGAAAAGCAATCCATATTTTTACATTAGAAAAGAAACAGATGTCAGTGTCTCTGGGGCCAAGAAGTAAGTATTCCTTCACATGGTATTTGTTTATGCTGTTTAAAGTTAGTTCTGAGTCATAGCTGTGCTATATGAAAATCTAGGGCATGCCTGGGCTACGATCTGGTTGACATTGTCCAGAAGCTTTATCCCCACATTACATACAGAAACCTAACTTGGTTTTCTAGAAAGAACCCTGAGCTGGAAAACGGACATTTGGAGGTTCTGTACAAACTTGCTGTCTGATATGGACAATGCAGAGTGGGCAGCATCCCATTCTGAACCTGTTTCCCCCATCTGTCAAAGGAGGAGCCCCTAATCTCACCTGCCTCTAAGAGTAATGATGGATAAACTTCTCTTTTGGAGCTTTCACAAAGGGGTATTTGGTGAGAGGACAGAGCAAGACCAGAAGTTTAAATATTTCCCATCAATGCCTCAGGAGCACACTCTACCCTATACCACCTCAGTCTCGGGGAGAGTGATCATAACCTTAAGGCAGTTTCTACAAATCATTCAGCTCACCAAGGTCACATACAAATTCAATATAGTCAATGGATGAGTTACTATTGCTACATCTTGGCTGCCTTTGACCCTCTTCTATGCTTCGTCAAGCAGATCACTTGGGGCTTTGAGCTTCACCAAACTCAGCTATCTGTAAAACCTGCCATAGACCTAGCTCCCAGACCTCTAAAGGTTAGATGGGCCAACCTTTAAAAGCTTACAAGGTCATAGCCTAGTCTGGTACTCCTTTACCTTGAAATCAGGAAAGAAAAAAAAAACTCTTAGTGGCAAAACCAGAAAGCTACATGTTATCCAGGCCAGGGAGGTTAAGGTCTGATCCAACCCAGAGCCTTATAACATATCTTTCTTCAACTGAAGCTAGGGAGGAAATGCCAGATAAATGTCTAAAGCACATAAAAGTGCTTGGAAAATATGGCAGTAGGCTTATGTCTTTTAAGAACTTGGGATATAGATGAAAATGGAAATATCAGGAAGGTTTAGAGTTGGAAGAGAACATTAAATACAGAATATGGATTCACAGAGGTAGAAGAAACCTTAGACCAGGGGTGTAGGGACCTGTGACCTCAAGGCCACATGTGGCCCTTTAGGTCCTCAGATGTGACCCTTTAACTGAATCCAAACTGTTCTATGAAGTTTGGATTTAAAGGGCCACACTTGAAGACCTAGGGGACTAAATGTGGCCTTGAGGCTCCAGTTTCCCTACCCTTGATAGCCTATGGAACATCACAGCTAGAAACTGACCTTAATACATAAGACACATAATGCCACAGAGGGGAAATAGTGGTTGAGATTGGAAAAAAATATCTTCTGAATTCCAGTTTGTGTGTATTATTCTCTCCCAATAAACAAACATCAAAAATGAGATCAACAAAGGTAATGCACCTAGAAAATCCTGCCCTACATTGTCCAGCGGCTTACTTATCCACATAATAATAATAACCCAGCTCATCACTATCCTCCCACCCTCTCTTGACTTACTTTTTATCTGTCAATGGATCCTTTCAATAGTGGTTATGGGACTCTGATTCCTTCCTTTTCCTCAACCTCATAACTAGCACTTGTCATGACCTTTCAATTCTCTATTCTCATAGGCCCCTCACAGTCTAAAGCTTCTTCCTTACTTGTATGAACTATTGTGATAACCTCCTAAGTCTACCTGCCTCTAGCCTTACCTCCTGCTTCCAATGCATACCACAGAAACTGTGAAAATAAATTTTGTAACCCTTTGCTTTGATCACCTTGTTCCTCTTCTGCAAATGGCTATATTTATTTACGTCTATTACCTAAAAAACCAAAAATAAAAAAGAAAACAAAACTAAACCCCCTTAAGATCTCTGACAGATATTAGTAGACATTGCATAAGCAGTCACTAGCTCACAGTGTTACAAGAACAAATCATTTCTTCTTTCTGGCCCTCAGTTTCCTTATCTGTAAAATAAGGGGGGGGGGTGACCTAAAATATGCCTAAGGTCTTCCAGTTCCAACATTCCATTCTCTAGATGAGTGGTTCTTGATCTTTTTGAGTGTGTTATAGATCTCTTTGGTTATCTCATAAAGCCTATGTACCCCTTCTCAGGATAATGTTAATAAATGCATAAAATAAAATATATAGGATTACAAAGGAAATCACTTCACATTAAATTAGTTTTCAAAACATTTTTTAAAAACAAGTTCATGAGCTCCAGGTAAAAAACATTACTCTAGGTCCGTTAAGTCCCCAAACCATCATCACCCCAGCTCTAACAATTGGTGTTTAATATTCTAAAGCTATTTGCTATTCTGCCATTCTAAATTCTGTCTTTTAAGGTTCATCTCCACCATAATATTCTATGTGCTAAGATCCCTTCCAGCTGTCACAGTCTGTGCTCTCTGATGACATTCTTGTTGGTTCCCTTCCATTTGTATTAATGAGAACTCAAGAGACACTAGTGAATGTAAGAATGCTTGAAACATGGTCTCCATCCTCAAAAGACTCACAACCTGCTATGGATGATGAGGCATAGACGAAAAAAATCATAAATCAGGACACTGCAGACTAAGTCCCAAATTCGTAACTTCTTTCCTTCAGAGGTGGGACAGAGACCTACAGACTGTATCCAGCCTTTGAGGACTACACTAAGTGTAGGAGAGGGATAATTGTCCTTATTTTACAAATAAGAAACTTGAGGCTTAGAGAGAGGTTTATGAAGCTAAAATTTTCCTTCAATGACAATCTAAGGAAATGTACTTTCATTCCTATATGTTGTTCATAGGATCCTGATATCATCTGAGGCAGCTGATGATGCAATGGATAGACAGTGTCAGGGCCTGGATTCAGAAAGAACTAAGTTCAGATGTGTCCTCAGACACTAGCCTTGTGACCCTGGACACTATTTAACTTTTGTCTGCCTCAGGTTCCTAAACTGTAAAATAGGGATAATAACTGCACCTACATCACAGGGTTGTTTTGAGGATCAAATGAGATAATATTCATTAAGCACTTAGAACAGTATTTGGCACATAGGAGGTAGTATATAAATGCTTATTCTCTTCCCTTCCCATTCAGCCTTCCATGAGTTACATTCCCCCCCCCCCAGAATTGGAATGAAGCAGTAATGAGCAGTCCATAGTCCCCCACACAGTTCCCTCTTTCTGATGAAAATTATTCAGACTCCACAGAAAGAGTAAAAGAATGTTGAGACCATGGAAGGAGCAGTGGGCTTGAAAGTCAGGGCTCTGATGCTTTCAACACATTCAACTACTATTTAATAAGAGCCTGGTATATATTCAATGCTGTAATAGACATTGGTAACACAAGGACAAAAAAAAAAAGTTCAAGAGTTTGGGCTCTCAAGAAACTTAGGTTCTATTGGTGGGAAAATGTATAAATGCATGGATGCCTAAGTGTAATTCAAGGCTTGGAATAATTGTGGAAGGAAAAACGAGAAAAATAAGAGAAAAATCCACAGCAAGTAATATGGGAAATTTTGAGGAAGGAAGAATATTTCTAGCTAGAGGGATCAAAAGGGCTCCAAAAGGGAAGCAGCCCCTGATAGAAGCCTGAGTGACTCTGAATAAGACACTTCAAGTTTTTGGACCTCAGTGTCCCCATTTGTAAACATGAATAAAAATATTTGTGCATCCTAAGGATGAAATGTAATAAGGAACATAAAGCTCTTTATGAATGTGAGTTATTGTTATTGGTGCTAGTGTTATCATTATCATCATGTCTGTGTGGCCTAGAATGTAAAGTGAATGGGAATTAAATTTTGATGCTGATTCCATAGAGCAGCGAATTTTTACATGCTCTACCTATTTCTTCAATTTAACTCTTAATAGTAAGGGTAAGTTCTCCCCAAGTGCAGTTATGACCCTTCTATAACTTAGTACATGGCTTTAAAGAGTAGCTGCTCCTGAAAAATTCATCCCTCACTGGCCAATCTAGGGGTGAGTTTCTCTGAAGTTAGCTAACCTGGTCATCACACAACAGATGCACAGTCCATCACTGTACACTATGGGCACTAACCTGAAGCCTTTCTACTTTGGTTGGACCTAACAAAACTTGGACTCTGCAGGCATAGAATTTGGAAATCCTGTATCCTCTCCCCTTGTCTTAATGAAACATACAAAAGTGATTTTATTAGTGGGATCTGCATATAGTAAGTGCTAAAGAACGTTTGTTGAATGCATGAGTGATTGAATTAATCAATCTTTGTTCATTAACCACTTGGGAGGGGGCAGAATTGTGAAAGACAACTTTCCTCTTACTAAAACCTCCAGCCAAACTATTTTTGTCACTCATCCCCTAAAAATTGCCTATTCTGCCCTGTCTCTTATCTAAACCCACTTGTAGGTCCCAGTGATATCTACTCAAATGTCAACAAAAAACTGATAAACATCAATAGATCCAAATAACATTTTTTCCATAATAATCCTTACAAATCAAAGACTTCTCTAAAAGTTAAGTGCTAGATCTGCAACAGATCTCAAACATAGAATATAAAATAGTGTGGGATGATCCCATAAAACATAAGATAAGCAATATTAGAGACAGAAAAGATGTCAGAAAATAGCTAGATAAAACATCAGAGCTGGATAGCTCCTGCAAACATTGAGTGACAGAGGTAAAATGGACTTTCCAATTCTCGTTATTCTTGGGTCTTGAAGGCTCCATTGCATCTTTCTGCATTTCTACACTCTGATAATTCTTGGCTTAGCACCAGGATGAAAAAGCTGTCCCTTGCTGAGATGATGTCTTCTAGATGTAATAAGCTGGGACTAGTTTATCAGCAATTTAAAGAAATACTTTTGAAGCAATTCTTGAGACATACATTAGAAAATAAAGCATGTCAGAACATAGACCATAGAATGTAAGAGGTAGGAGTAACATTAGAACATAGAATTTAAGCTACTTGAGAATAGGGATTATGTCATTAAAAAAAGAAAAAGCATGCTGGTACTCCCCCAGAACCTAGCATATTATTCTGAGTATAATATTTAATAATTGGATGAGTTTAGTAGAATCAAGCATAAAAAACTAGAGATTGATAAAACCTTAAATATAATGTTATATAGTTAACATATTAGAGTGAGAACTAGAGAACATTGGATCTGGAGGGCACCTTAGGAAAAAGAATGTAGACTATTAGAACAATAGATAGAAGGGGCAATAGAGATTATATAAATCTTTTATACATGAAAAAAAACTGAGACTTAAAGGGGAAAATGATTTAGCCAAGTTCAAAAATAAGTTGATTATTGCTGAAGCTGAAATCAGAACCATACTCTTTCACCCCCAATCTTTCTACCAAACCAGGATGTTTCCCTAGAAGTCACTTTGCACACAGCTGTGTCTTGCTAAATATCTTAATTAACTCCACTGTAGGTGAGTGATGTCATTGACCCTATTATATAAATGGAGGGATTGCTCATGAGCACCTTGATGACTGACCTGAACTCAGGACAATAAGAATGGCTTTCTCAGTCTTTCAGATGATGATGGCTATAGGGCTGCTTACTTTGATTCTTCCTTCTTATGCTGGTGAGTGTTTTTCGTGATGTGAAATAGAAGAAACAACCATTACTATTCATAAAAAATTATAGAATATCATTGATGGATGGAATCATATTCTATTCTTCACTCATTTTACAAAAGGGGAAACTGAGATCCAGTGAGAGAAGTGACTTGCTAGAAGTTCTGGGGCTAGTTAGCATAACATAGGATAGAATTGGACAGGTTAGGACAGGACAAGACAGAACAGGACAGGACAGGACAGGACGGGACAGGATGGGACAGGATGGGATGGGATGGCTAAACTGGAATATAAGCTCCTCATGAACAGAGGTGAGGGGTGTCTTGCTTTTGTATTTATATTCTAAGTGATGTTCAATAAATGTGCAACAGCTATTATTGATAATGTAGAAATCTACGTGGTATGCAGGAAAAACATTAAAATGAATGTTAGAACTCTGATACTGAATTAATTTATGACTCAATAAGTTGAATAAATTACTTAAATTCTCTGGATTAGTTTCCTCATCTGTAAAATGAGTGTTGGATTAGATGATCGTTAATGTTTTGTGTTCTATGGTCTTTGCTCCTTTCAAGTTTTAATATTCTATATTTTAAATATAACTTCTAAGTTCTAAAGTCTCTTCCATTACTAATATCCTCTGGTCTAAGGAAAGTGCTAATTCTGTTCATAGATCTTCTAAGTGAGTTCAGTTGTTTTCAGTCATGTCTGACTCTTTGTGATCCTGTTTGGGTTTTCTTGGCAAAGATACTGGAGTGATTTGCCATTTTCTTCTCCAGATCATTTTACAGATGAAGAGACTAAGGCAAACAGGGTTAAGAAACTTGCCCAGGGACACGCAGCTAGTAATTATCTAAAGCCAGGATTGAATTTAGGAGGATGAGTCTTCCTGACTCCAAGCCTGCATTCTCTCCAACACACCATCTACCTGCCCCCTAGATCTTCTAAAGAATCTCCTGACTCTACCAGTATATGTTCTATAGTCTAAGGATAATTCCATAGGATTATATTACCATAGATTTAGAGTTGTAAGTGACCTTATAGGTCACATAGTCTTTTTATAAAGACAAGGAACCCAAGCCCCAAAGAGGTTGTCTCCTAGGTAGTAAATGGAAAAGCCCAAGCTGAAGCTAAGCTCTTTGACTACACCATGCTGCCATCTGTATAGGCATTTTGAGGTCTATGTTTTAATCAGCTTTTATGCTCTGACTTTCTCTGATTTATATTCTAAAGTGTCTTCTTGATTGAGCATCTAACAAAGTACAAATTTCTCAAAAGCTTAAAACATAGTTTGACCCATGATGCATTCTCCTCGTTTCTAGCTTTTCTTTGCCAGAACCTATCACAGGACCTTACATATAAAAAGTACTTAATAAATGCTTGTTAGATTGAATTGAATATTTTATATTCTGTGTTCTAAAGTCACTTTCAGGTATGATATTGTATGCTCTATTTGCTAACTTGGCATGTTTTACATTCCTTCCTATTCTAATATTCTATGTTTGTTTTTTCAGCTAGGATAGTTTATGCTTTCTGTTCAGACATTCGATGTTCTAAGTTTCCTTTTTATTTTTTTTTGGGGGGGGTGAAGGGAGAAGGCAAGTCATTTGAGGTTAAATGATTTGCCCTAAGTCACACAGTAAGTGTTTCAAGTCTCTGAGTCTAGATTTGAAGTCAGGTCCTCCTGACTCTAGGGCTGGTGCTATATTCACTGTGCCACCTAGCTGCCCCCATTTCCATTTTGGTCTACAATTCTATAATCTATATTCTAAGGTCTATTCTATCTCTGATGACCTATGGACTGTGCCCTAAAGTACCTTCCAGCTAAGACACCAGTTATTTTCTATAGTCTAATATTCTATCTAAGGGTCCATCTAGCTCTGACATTTTACAACAGAGACAGGAATGGCTAGAGAAATTCCCTGCAGAGAAAACAGAACAAGTTCAGTCTAATATTGTTGCCATTTTATGGGACAAAATTGCTAAGAAAATACTTTGTGTTCCAGGTGACAACAGTTCCAACTCTGATCAAAACCAGAACAAAGAAATCTCAGAAATGTTTTCATTTCTGGGCATGGGAATTTTTGAATCTGCTATGGACTATATTCTCAACTCAATATTGAAGAGCTCGTAAGTGATAAACCCAAGCAGATGTCTCTTTAAGTTTCTGTTAGCACATTGTAGGAAGAATGTCAAGAAAGACTGGTTTAAAAATGCAGATATGAATTTTTGCTGTGGGCTTCAAAGGAACCAAGGTCAATGTCAGATGAGGCTTAGGAGAAGCAGATCGACTTCTGTTTTGGGATCTCATGGGAGGTTCAGCATTTACCCCTCTTCTTTTGGGCATGATTATAACCTTTATGGGAGTGACAGTATAGGGGGGAAGGCAAGGCAAACTAGTGGCAGAGGCATTCAAGATGTCCTGACTTCCTATCCAGTGACAAATATATGGAATGCAATTTAATAGAACAAACCTTTATTATGTACCAGCTATGTGCTAGATGCGATGCTAGACATGGGATAAAATGAAAACAATTCCTTCCCATCAAGGAGTTTGTATTCTACCAGGGGAAAACTATATATACACATGCAAGTAAATATGTGTATTATATATTTATATGTATGCACACATATAAATATATAATACACATATTCATGTGGCTACATATATATTAGCAAATGTAAAGAAATTTGGGCAGGGAGAGAGCTGATAAGAGGTGGGGTAGAGGGAAGAATCAAGAGAAATCTTATGTAGGAGATGGCATTAGAGCTGAACTTTAAATGGAACCAAGAATTTCAAAACGTACAGATGAAGAGAGAATTCTAATCCTGGCACTGGAAAATAGCTTATGCAAATGTGTGGAGGTAGGAAATAGAATGCTGTGTACAAGAAATAGCAATTATGCCATTTTAGTGAGAAAATAGAGTGTATACAGGGAAAACTAAGAGAAATAAAGCAAGAATCAACCAAATGACAATGGGGAATGCTAGAGGTTTTCCCAACAAATAAACTAGTAAGCACCATATCCAATTCAATTCCGTTCAATAGAAGGTACTTAAATAAAAGTTTATTAGGATGAAAAAAAACCAATGTCTTCTAACTCCATGCCTTTGCTCAGGCTGTCCATCATGCCATGCCATGAATGGTCTTCCTCGTGTGTACCTCATAGAATTCTTAGTGCCATTTAAGGATGATCTCAAGTACCAGCTCCAACACAAGACATTTCCTGACTCACAATTTTTATTTGAAATAGTTCTAGAAATACTAGTAACTAGATAGCAATAAGACAAGAGAAAGAAATGAAAAGAATAAAGATTGGAAAGGGAGACTTGTTTGAAGATGGCATGAAGGTTTACTAAGAAAACCTTAGAGAGTCAGCAAAGAAAATTATAATAATTATTTCTTCAGTAAAGAAGCAAGTTATAAAATAAATCCTCAAAACTTTTCAGCATTTTTATATGGCAAGAGTAAAATGCAGAATGGAAACTAAAAAGGGAAATTCTACTTAAGATAACCTTTAAAATGCAAATATTAGCTGGAAGTCAATCCTATCATGATACATTCAAGATTTATGTAACTACAGTTGGAATACTTTCTTTCAAGAAAGAAAGAATAATTTAGATCAGAGGTAGGGTAACCTTCAGCCTTGAGGTCACATGTGGCCCTCTATGTCTTCAGCTATAACCCTTTGACTAAATCCAAACATCACAGAATAAATTCCCTTAATAAAAGTATTTGTTGTGTAAAAGTTGGACTCAGTCAAAAGGCAGCACCCAAGGACCTAGAAGGCCACATGTGACCTTGAGGCCACAGGTTCCCCCCCCCCCCGATTTAGATAATTGAAGGGACCCATATTGTGTAGGGCTAGGCCATACCAACATAATAAAAATGATGTGCTACCTAAGCTAAGTAACTCATTGAAAGCTTTACTGCTCCAATTACCAAAGGAATATATAGATAGATAGATAGATAGATAGATAGATAGATAGATAGATAGATAGATAGATAGATAGATAGATGATAGATAGATAGATAGATATAGATAGATAGATAGATAGATAGATAGATAGATAGATAGATATACACAAACACAAACACACACAGAGAAAGTAATAATAAAATTCATTTGGAGGAGCAAAGGGTCTAAAATTTAAAAGAAACAATTAAAAAAGAGTAAAGAGGAGTGATTAGCATTTCCAGACTTCAAATTCTATGATAAAGCAGTAACCACCTAAACTATTTGGCACCAGCTAAAAAATAGAAAACCTTGTGTATAAAAAAAAAAGATATACAGACAGTGGGGTATAGAAATCCATTTTGCCTTACAAGAAAGTTAGGGGGTTTATGGGGGAGGATATGAGAGAGAACAAATTGGAGGAAAGGTATTGAGTAGGCTTGCTATTTTGTGGTGGGGATAGCAGAAAGATGGGGAGAAAAAATTTGTGACTCAGAATCTTGTGGAAAAGAATGTTGACAACTAAAAATAAATAAATAAATGTAATTTTAAAAATAGAAAACTAGATCAATGAATAAGTATTTATTAAATGCCTGCTGTAAACCAGGCATTGTGTTAGGCATTAGGATTTCATTGATAAAAATGAAACAATTTCTGCCCTTAAAGAGCTTACATTTTCTCAAGAGATATAATATGTGGATATATAGGTATATACAAATTAATATGAGGTAATTTGGCAAGCAAGACACTAGAAACTGAAGTGATCAAGAAAGGCTGCATGAAAGGATAACATTTGAGTGCAGTTTGAAAAGAAGATATTGATTTTAAGGGGCAGAGGTGTGGAGCAAATACATTTCAGGCATGAGTGATAAGAGTGAATGCTAACAAGAAGGTCAGGTAAGCTACTCCATAGAGCAGGCCTGTATAACCTGTGGCTCCCCAAAGAATTTTGTTCAGCCCACAAAAAATGTAGGAGATTTTTCCTGGGCCATCTAAATCCTTTGACGGGCTGCAGGTTTGTGTAGGCTTGCCCATAGAGTATATTAATGGATTGATGCAGTAAGGTTGTAAAAGGCATTAAAGCCACACAGAAGAGTTTGTAGTTAATTCTAGAGATAATTAGGAGGCCCAGGAGTTTTATTCAGCATGAGAATGAATCAGTCAGATTTGTGTTTTAGGAGTATTACTTTGATGACTTTATGAAGAGTGAATTAAAGAGGAGTCTTGGAAAAGGAACCAATTAGAAAGCTATTGAAATAGTCCAGGAGAGTTGTGATAAGGGCTCAAACTAGAGTTGTAACTTTGTGAGTGGAGAGAAGGGAACAGATTAGATAAACAAAAATCAGAAATAATTGAACTGAGTAACTCATTGTTCACTATAGCTGAGAACATAAATCCTAAGAAAGAACTCCCTATTTAATAAGAAACTGAAAGGCCAAATGGAAAAGCAGTTTGCTAGGCATTAGATTTAGATGAGCATCTTATACCAGATACCACAAAAAAAAAAAAAAAACAACTTCAAGAAAGGCAATCAGAAGGTCATCACCTAAAAATTTTAGAAGAGAATAAGATCAGGTACCTTTCACTGCTATGATTAGAGAAAGAATTCCTAACCACACAAGGGATAGAGGAGCTCTCAAAAGACAAAGCAGATCATGTTGGTTGCATGAAATTGAAAACCTTTTGCATAATCAAAATTAGTGTAACTAGGATAAGAAGGAGAATGATTGGGAGGAAATCTTTACACCAGAAATCTTTTATATGGTTTTGATATCTAAGGTAAATAAGGAGTTAACACAAATATGTAAGACCCAGAACCATTCCCCAATGGCTAATTTGTCAAAGGATGTAAACAAACAATTTTCAAAAGGAATGAAAATTATTTACAAGCATTCCACTGGTTAACCTGCATTATTACTAAAAAGAGAAATGCAAATCAGAACTAACCAGAGGTTTTATGTCACACCCAGAAAATTAACAAAGATAACAAAAAAAAAGGAAACTGTCAATGATGAAAGGGTTTCAGAAAGACAAGCACTCTGCAATACTGATGGTGGAGCAATGAAATAATACAACCATTCTGGAAAATAATGTATTGTTCTTATTTTAAAAGTGACTTAAGTGCCCATATCTTTTGAACCAGAGATCTCATTGTTAGGCATATACCCCAAGGAGACCAAAAATAGAAAAATGGCACCATAACTAGCAGCACTTTTTGTGGTAGCAAAGAACGAGGTACAAAGTAGATGCCCCTCCATTTGGGTGATTGCAAAACACTTGATATGTGAAAATAAAAGAATACTATCATTCCATAAGAAATAGGAAGAAATCAGAAAGGCATGGGAAGACATATGGCCTGATAAAGATTGTATCAAGTAGAACAACAAAAAGACCACATTGACAACAACAATGTAGAGAAAAAGAAGGAAAAAAGTACCTTATGGGTATATATTGTACTATATAAGTACTATGTATATATTGGATACATGTCTATGTATGTGCATGTTATGTCACCTAATTAAATTTAAAGTCTTTGAGGACGAGAGCTTGTCTTATTTTTATCTTTCAAACTCTGGTGCCTAACACAATGCCTTACTGAGTAAACCAAGCTTGGCCCTAAAGAAGAGCTGAGAAAATGTATCTCCTTTTCATTGCAGAGGGGAGGAACTATAGATGCAAAATGTTACTTAGGCTCTCAAACAGATTTTGGTTAATTTTACGGAACTATTTTACACACACACACACACACACACACACACACACACACACGTGTGTGTGCGTGTGTACCTATATAAACATAAAATTCAGCACCTCCGAGAAGGATGACTTAGGAGTCCAACTGTTTCCAGTACCAATGAGAATATATATGTATGTGTGTGTATGTGTATACACACATAAGTACACATACATACATATATTTGCTACAAGAAATGTGCAAATGTATAGGTATATATTTGTTACAAGAAATAATTCTCTAGATAAGGGAGGAAGAAGGGACATATTTGGAATCAAAGGGCATCAACAAAAATAAGATTTTAAAAGTAAGAAATCAATCAGTCAATGTTTGTTTAGTATTTATTTATACATGTTGTGTCCAAAACCCTCTGTGCTTTGAAGGAAGTTAATTCTGTCCTCTACTTGATAGATAGATAATGGGGATCAGTTTCTCTCCATCAAAAATTTTATGGCTCAACCCCAACATTTAATGGAGGAGAAGACAATTCCATCAATTGATTTGTTTAGAAACATACACAGAGTACATAGAAAAATTCCACTAGGAATGTGACTTAGAACACTGAAAGTTAAAAATAGAAAATGCTTTTGCTTATGAATGTTCAAGCTAACACTGACCTGAAAATGCCATAGCAACAAATCTCCCTAGAACATTTTTTAAAATTATAAGAAGCCATTAAATCTAAACCCCTAATTAAATGCACGAGGAAATTAAGAAGTTAAATAACTTGTCCAAGATCACAAAGCATTCAGCTTCAGAGTTAATATTCAATCCCAGATCTCTGAATCAAAATCCAGTTTCTTTTCTCCTCCATCACATTGCCCCTGATATGACTCATAAAAGACAGAATACACATTTCTGTAGCTGCAAAGAGTCTTTAGAATACAGAACACAAACTGAAGAAAAAAAAACCCTAAAAAAAAAAGCCCTTGAAGCACAGAAGAAATATTTTAGAAATCATCTTGGCTAGTGCTCTCATATCCCTTCAAATACATGTAATTTCATCTCTTTATTCCTTCCTTTCAAGTGGCTATATGAGTTGGGAAGACAAGCAAGGGTAGACTCCAGAAAAATCACTGGTAAGTTCAAGACTGATTTTAACACCCAACTTTCAAGCACACACAAACAATCCTTATGTAATGGAAATAGTACTGGAGTGGGCATTGAGAGATGTGAGTTTAAATTATGGCTCTAATACCTATTAAGACTACACAACCATGGACATGTGTGTTTTTCTCTCTCTGAGCCTCATTTCTCTGTTCTGTAAAATATAGAAAAAATTCCCAGCCCTGCTTCCCACAAAGGATTATTGTCAGGATCAAATGGAGTGAATGTTAACAGGAAAGGAGGAAGGAAGAGAGGAAACAAGCACCTACTATGTGCTTGGCATTCTGCCAAATGCCTTACAAATATTATATCATTTGATCCTCAAAACAACTCAGGGAAGTAGGGGGTATTATTACTCCTATTTTGCAGAAGAGGAAACTAAGGTAAACAGAGGTTAAGTGACTAGCCCAGGGTCACATCCTAGGGCTTTACCCACTGAACCACATTTCTGTCCGGGAGAGTACAGCTTCTTCTTTTGGGCAGTTCTAGGTAGCACCTGTTATCCCAGGAGTGAGGAAGACCTGAATTCAAATTCAGTCTCAGACACTTCCCACCTGTATGACCCTCAGCAAGTCATTTAGCCCTGTTTGCCTCAGTTTCCTCAACTGTAAGATTAGGTGGAGAAGGAAATATAAAACCACTTCAATTTCTTTACCAAGAGAAAGATGAATGTAGTCATAAAGAGTCAAATGTGATCTAAATGAATCTTTAAGAAGCTTTAACTTATATAGAAACAACATCTACTTCCTTGTAATGTTTCCCACTACCCCTCCCTTATTAGGTCTAGTTTCTTGGACAGAGACAGACTCCCTAACAAGCTAAAGGACCTGACAGCTGAGGCCTCTAATACTTCACTGCCTTTCAGCACCTCTGAGAACACAATTCCCTATGGGTGACTCATGAATCCTGAAGCTGTTTTAGTGAGTCACTTCTAATGTCACATTTGCATAATAATCACTTAATTCATGTAAAGTTCATTCCTGAGGAGGAAAGAATCTCTTGGAGGGCCCAGCCCTTCATAGTAGAGTATTTGGGTGGAGTTTTAGACAAATGGATCTATATAATTCTAGGTAAGTATTGAAAAAGACCTCTAAAGGCCTAAGAATGAATCAAGTTTTTTTTTGTTTGTTTGTTTGCTTGTTTGTTTGTTTTTTTTGGGGGGGGGGTTGAGGGAAGGGCTTGGGGGAAGGGAGGAGTGGGGCAGTGGAGGCTGTTTAGATCAGTGAAAAAAACAAGCAGCATGGAAATATCCTCCATGGAAACTCTCTCTAGCAGTGGAAATCAAGAACTAGCTTCAATATTTAATGTTAACTGTTAGTGCTTGGATGCATTAGGAGATTAAGTGACTTCCTATTGATCACAGGGTTACTGTGTGATAGAAGAAGGACTTGATCTCTTCTGACTCTAAGACAAAGCTTTATTTCATATGGTCTTCTCTGAATCTAATTCAGTAAAATAATAGGAACAAATGTAAAGTCCTACACTCGGGCTCAAAAAAATCACCTGCATAAATGCTGGATGGGGAAGGCATCTTTAGATAGCAGTTCCAGTGAAGAAGATAAATGGAATCTTAATGGACCAAAAGTATGATGATTCAGGCCTTAAACAAGTCAAGGGTATGGTTTTTCTGACAATAAGGCTAGTGTAATCTTATGTTGTATAAAGAAGGACATTGATATGATAATCCCACTGTTCTCTGTCTTAATCAGATGACATCTAGATCATTATTTGGTTGCAGGCAAAATGTTTTAAGAATAATGAATAGCATTGGGTTGAATTGTTTTAAATCAAAATGGACCCATACTCTGGGATTCTCCAGTAGGAGAGGCTGATATGGGGCTTTGGGATCACATTATACAAAGACCATTTGAAGAGCATAGGGATAATTACCCTCCAATTTGTTGGTGATTCTCAGAAATGCTTATCCAGCCCTAATCTCTCTGCTGACCTTTAGTCTCCCATGTCCCACTACCCTTCAGACATCTTGAACTAGATGTCTAGTAGACGTCTTAAAATCAACGTGACCAAAATTGAAATCATTATGTTTCCCCCTAAAATTTCCCCCTTTCCAAACTTCCTTATGACTATAAAGGGCAGCACCATCCTCCCAGTCCATGAGGTGTTATCTTCTGTTCCTCACTATTTCTCACTCCCTATATCCAAGCTGTTGCCAAATCTGTCAGTTTCACCTTTAAAACCTCTATCACAAATGATGCTTTCTCTCCTCTGATCGCCACCACTCTGGTGAAAGCCTTTATCTCTTCACATTTGATTATGACAATAGCCTGCTAGTTAATCTGTCTAAAGTGATTTTCCTAAATCACCAGTCAAACCATGTCATCCCCACACCAAATAAACTCAACAAACTCCCTATTACCCCCAGAATCAAATGCAAAATACTTTGGTCTTAAAAGCCCTTCATAACCTATATCCCACCCTTTCCAATCTTCTTAACCTTTACTCCCTGCACTCTTTGATCCAGTGACAATGACCTCCTTACTTTCTTTTCTTGCTCAAAATCTACAATTTCTATTATTAATTGATACAGTGAAGGTCCAGCTAAGACCATCTAACAGATGACCCTCAAACAAAATTGATCCTGTTAGCCTTAAGCTGATGAGAATCTCATAGTTACGAAGTCTGTAGTTATCTCCTAGGAAGGAGTCTCATGGGTCAACTAGTCCAACTCCTCCCTGCATAAGAATCTTTTCTGTATCATTCCGGATATATGATATTCCAGCCCCCTTCTGAAGTCTACCCAATACTCTGGAGGCTTCGCTCTGGTTCTTTGAGTATCTCAGAAATGCCAGAGTAGCCATCATTCTGTCATTCTATAACCAATCTAACTACTTTTCTGTTCAGATAGGTTGAGAATGATATATTTTATACTACTCTTAGAATGATCTTGGGCAGCTAGGTGGCACAGTGGATAGAGTACAAGGTCTGGAGTCAGGAAGACTCACCTTCCTAAGTTCAAATCTGGCTGCAGACACTTATAGCAGTGTGATTCTGGACAAGTCACTTCATCCTGGGTGACTCTCTCTTGTTATTTTATACATAGTTTCTTTCTGTCCCTGCCTCTCTCTGTCTCTGTCTCTCTCTGTCTCTCTTTCCTTTCTCTCATGCTTCTGGCCAATGGCTCTTGTTTTTTCGCCTAGAGCCTTAACCCAAGTTCTTAGGCCAAACTAGACCTTTCTTATCTCTCAGTTCCACTGGCTGCTCACTCCAGAGGCCCAGGTCTATTGTCAGTGCCTGTTAAACCAACAGTTTCTATCCCTTGGATCACTTGGCAGGGCTGTGTATAATGGTGCCTCTTCCATTTCCGAGCTCCCAAAAGACAAAAAAAATTCCAGGAGCTCAGAGGTTTGTGTCACTCCAGTGCCATAATGCTTCTATCAGGATATTGGTGTTCTCAGTATGAGAATGTCATAGCGGAACCATACTAAGAGCTGTGTCTAGGGAAAGGGATACATCTCAGTAACTAGATTTCTTGACAATAAACAGTAAAAAGCCCAGGTCATTTTGACTCCAACTTGTGCTATTATAAATCATTCTAAAATGTCCCAGCATACTTTCCTGTATTCATCTGATACCATGCAGAGACTCTAGATTTTCCTTTTATTTTTTAACTTAGTATCTTATTTAATAGCCTATATCCAAGTCTGAGCAGCTGGATGGCTAATTGGACAGAGCTCTGGGTCAGGAAGACCTGAGTTTAAATCTGACCTCAGACACTACTAGCTGTGTGACCACTGGGAAGTTATTTAACCCTGTTTGCCTCAGTTTCCTCATCTGTAAAATGAACTAGAGAAGGAAATGGCAAACTGTTAGTCAATGGTGAGGAAGGAGAGCCCTTGCTCTCCCCTCCACCTAAAGACAATTCTCTCTCAAGAGTCCTTCACTGCTCAATTAAACCACTGCTCAGTTGATCTGATACTGAAATGTATGATTTAGAGCTGCCTTGTTATTTTTTACATAGAACCAGAAATGTTTCTGATATTTTCTACCAGTTACAAGATATTTCCTACATACCATCATTGTTTTAATCCAATCACCTAAAGTCTGTAATCCTTTCAAAGTAATGAAGAACAGTCTTAGAATGAAGATTTGGGGATTTTGTGGTTAATTGGATGGGAGGACAAACCTCACCCTTAAACTACAGCCTATGATCCAAGAACTTGTTATAAGGCTAGTTCTAGGTTGAACATTTTATGGTATATGTTCAAAGGTCTCTTCTTGTTCAAGCACTGTATTGTTGTTGTTTTTGTTTGTCCTTTTTTTCAAAGAGGACCAATGACATCTCGGAGAGATATCTTGACTCATGTGTGAATTGGATTCAAGTGGGGCAGAGTTGCACAAAATCATCAGCCCCACTCTCTCTTCCAGAATCACTGAAGTCCAGTGGCAAGATAAAAGTCAGGATGACTGGCGATGACCTGGGATGCAGTGGACGACCTTGATGCCTTTGATGTCTGACCAAGCTATAAGCACTCCACAATGCCTGCTTCAGCCACCTTCATGGTTGTTGGAACACATTATTCTCATCTTCCCATTCCATCAGGTGAAGTCTTCATATGTGTGGGGTAGACATTCGCCTAAGTCATGGACAAGTTTGAGAACTATTGGTTACCCTTGGCCTGGTTTAGCCTAGCCTACCAGGGCATAGCCACTGTGCATGCTATAGCTTCTTGAAGCCACAGATGAGAGTTGGGTGACTGATGGACATCAAAAGTGGAATGGGCAGCCCTGAAAAGGGCTTAGCAAACCCTCAAACCAGAGGTGCTAGTTCTCCCTGTATACCCTAAGGCACTGTGTACTCTGTCTTTGAAGGTGCCTCTAAACTTTACTATTCTATATTCTAAGATCTCTTCTAGATTTTCATTCTGTGTTCGAAGGGTTCTTCTAGTTCTCCCATCCTATGTTTTAAAGTCTCTTCGAGTTCTGTCATTCCAAGTTCTATGTTCAAAGTCCAATTCCAGATATAACATTTTATGAATTATATTCTAAGGTCCCTTCCAATTAAAACTTTCTGTGACTCTAATAAATAATCCCCTTCTAGAACTGAGAGCAACCCTGCCCCTAACCATTCTCCTCCCATTCCCCAGAAATTGAAGATATGACCATGAAAATATTATCTAAATGCTTTATTGACATAGTTCAGGATGACTGGAGGCAGGCAAAAGATGAAGCAGAAAAATAATAAGAGGAAGAGGTGAGAGGATCCCAAGGCATTCAGCTACTTGTTGTGTCCATTATCCTGAAATCACACCAGGTGGGTCAAAGCCTCCTGAAAGGTAGAAGAGTAATCATGAAGAAACAAATTTCCTGAGATAATGTTTGGGAGGAGGGCATAAGGGACTAGGATGAGTGGTCAGAGAATTATTTTTCCCCCAGGGGTTGGAAGCTGGTATGAATTCAGTACTACTCAGTACTAAAAGCAATACCTAGTATTTAATGTTATTGTTAACAATAGCAATGATAATGCCTTAAGGTTTACAAAATGTATTATGCTTTGGCTCATTTGATCCTCACAATGATTCTGTGAGATAGGTGCTATTTTCACCTCCATTTTACAGATGAGAGGACTGAGGCCAAGAGAGGTCAGATGATTTTTGCAGGGTCACACAGCTAGTAAATGACTAAGGCAGAATTCAAACTCAGGTCCTTCCTGACTCCAAGTCTAGCCCTCACTTCAGGGTTCAACCTAGCTAACAAATAAATCTTCCCATTACAAAGTACTTTCTCTTCCATCCCCTCATGAGATCTTCCCAACAGCCCTCTGAGGGAGACATGTTAGATTGTTAGCCTCATCATAATGAGAAAATAACAGATTCAGAGATAGGAAATGTATCATCAAAACTAATTGTTTCCAGAGCCTGGGCTCAAACCCAGGTCATTTGTTGACTTTCATCCTATTTCCACTTAACTATTCTAAGTCTTGATGGAATCACTTTGCTACTGAGATTTATATTCTGACTATGACTGTGGTATAGGGTATCATACATAACATGCACTTAAGAAAGGTTTCTTTAGGGAACAGCTTTAACTAAGCTTAAATTGTCTTACACGGAACCTTCAAGGAAGGGGAAAAAGTTCAGAAACTCAAGAGTAGAGCAATGTCAGCAAACCCTTTTCCTGTATTGGGAAAGCCTTTGCCTCTTATTTAAGTCTGAGAGATGTGACTAATAGATCAGGGTTCTACCTTAAGTGACCTGCTGCTCTGTTAAAAAATGCATAGTAACAATATACATACTCTATAATGTGCCAAAATAAGTATGAAATTGCTATGTAATAATTTAGGGTAATTAATAATGAATTAAATAATTAATAATTGGATGATGGCTCCATGATATCTTACAATAACAATCATGTAAATGCATAGTAACTCTATAATAATGGTGCAAGGACCAAAAGTAATTGTATAATAACTATGTAATCATTGTATATTACTGGACAGTGACTATTAATACCTGTGCAATAAGTGTACAATGGCTACAGAGGGACTTCTGTTAACTATACAGTGTATTATAATAACTACACAATGATTATGCAATAATGCTATACAATGTATAGTCACAGGACAAATTCTATCATTGTAACATGAGCAATTATAAAATTATTATATAGTGACTGTGTAATGACTATATGATAACTGTACAATGATTGTCCAAAGACTGCCCAGTAACACTGTGTGATGACTCCATAACTGCTACATAGTGCCTGTACAATAATTTCATGGTAACTCTATAGTCCTTTGATGAATGGACAATGATTTTCCAATAGTACTTCAGAGGCTGTATAATAAAGTTATTCAACTGCTATGTAAATTTGACAATTGCTGTGCAAAGACTATCCAGTGACAGGGTTAACTATCAGTGGACAGCAACTGTATAACCATCCTGTGCAATGATGTACAGAAATTGTAGAATGATTGCCCAGAGGATGTAGGGTTACACTGCAAGGACTCTATACCTGCTCTAAAGTGACTAGATATATAGACTCTATAGATGCCTATATACCGATGGTACCATACTTACAAAATGACTGTACACTAACTGGTGATGCCCAAACAGCGAGTAGATTGGCAAGAAAGGTGAAGGGGGTATTTACCAGCAGTTTTTTCACAGCTTCAGAAGCCTCAGGGCCCAGCTCATCCACACATTTCTTCAACCCTTCAACCAAGTGCTCCACAGAGATGCCCAGTGTTTTCAAGACCATTTTCAGTGGGTCAATAATGGAGAGGATTGTGTCCAGTGGCAGGAAATTATTGATGGGAAGAGACCCACTGTTAATGAGGAATGCAGTAGCTGTAGACAAAAAGATGTGGACCACAGAGCATTTGAATTTCCAGGCAAAATTATCAAATATAGCCCATCTCTAGATGGCAAAACACAAATATCTCTACATTGCCCTGATTTCCTCACCATTACCACCAATGTGCAATGGGTTTATTGAGAGGGATTTTTCCCTGCTGGAAAGAAAAAACTTTTCCCTTGCTTTTTCCATCTCTAACTTTCAATATTAGAGAGTTTAGCAGTGAATTTAAAAATCAGAAATAGGAACAAAGAAAATTGAAGATCATAAAACTTAGAGCTATCAGGAAACTTACAGATTATTGAATCCAGCCCCCTTCATTTGACAGGTGAAAAGTTCAGAGAGATTAAGACACAAGCCAAAGGTAAAACAGGTAGCAAGCATCAGAGGCAGGATTCAAACCCAGATCCTCTGACCTCAGACCTCATACTCTTTGTATCAGTTCATGCTGTACATATTCACGCTCACTTCACTAGATAAGACCTTCATGTTGCTTCCAAAAAAGAAGCCCATCTGTCCCACTTGCTTATCCATCTGCTTTACAGGTGCAATCATCATAATTGTTCTTGTACTTTAAGGTAGTGATAGATGGCATAGTGGACAGAGTGTTGGACATCTACAGTCAGGAAGACCTGCCTTCAACACTCACTAGCACCATGATCCTGGACAAGGGTCTCTCAACCTCAATTTCCTTATCTATCAAATGGGGAAAATAATAACACCTATGTCACAGGGCTATTGTGAAAATTAAATTAGATAACATCTATATAAAGTGTTTCAACACTTGTGTTTTATTTCAATACCTCTAAGTCATGTGATCAAAAGCAAGTAAGTCACTTAACCCCACTGAGCCTCAGTTTTCTCATCAGGATGATGGGACTAATAATTCCCATGCTATCTCCCTCACAGAGTTATTGTGAGAACATTTTGTAAACCTTTAACTATTTTACAGAGCTGTTAGTTCATTAGTATTAGTAACAATACTTCCCTTATACATGACTTTGGATTCCAAAGACCTGAAATTGAGCCTTAGCTCTGACACTTATTTGGAGGCAGTGCTTTACCATTCAATAAAAATAGTCCTGAATTTGGAGATAGAGAAACCAGGCTTAAATCCCAGCTCTTAACTCCATTCTCTCACATCTCTATGACCATTTACAGCTCACTCACATTCTTGTTCCCCATTGTCATCTCTGAAAAATAGGAGGATTGCACTAGATAACCTCTAAAGGTCTCTTCTAGATTGAAATGGGTGATTCCATGGAATGTTATACAAGTGTCTTTGTCTCTCCAAGACAGTTTTTCCTTTTGTAAAACGAATATAGCAGTATTTTCTTGACCTGTCTTCCATATAGAAATATTTTAAAGATGAAATGAGATAGACTATGTAAAATGCTTTGAAAATCATAATGTATTGGGAAAACATCAACTGTTTAGATCATTCCTGTCAATTTCATATTAATTAATCACATTCTGTCCATAAAATTGATCAGTGGGTTGGATAGAGTTCTGGGCCTGGAATCAAGAAGACCTGAAATCAAATCTGGCCTCAGACACTACTTGTGTGACCCTGGGCAAGTCACTTTACCCTGTTTTCTTCAATTTCCTTATCTGTAAAATGAGCTGGAGAAGGAAATGGCAAACCATTCCAATATCTCTACCAAGAAAAGCCCAAAAAGGGGTCACTAAGAATTGGATCCAATTGGAAAAACAAAACAAAACAAAACAATGTTATCTTCCATAAAGGATGAAGAAATTGAAGCAACATGGTACAGGGGAAGGAAGGCTGCTTTAGAAGTCAAAGGCTTTTGGTTCCAATCCTGGTTCTGCTACTGACTGTATGCATTACTTTGTCCAAGGAACATCTCTTGGCTTCATTCCTTTATGTGCAAAATGAGACCACTGGCCTCAATTACCTCTACATTTCCCTCTAGCTTCATCTATGATCCTAAGATAACAGCAATTTAATGTCAAGCCCAGGACTAGGCCCTGAGTCTCCAGTGCCCCCATGTATTATTATTTCTACCACCTTTCACTGCACTGTTCCTCAATCCATAGTTTGCTAGATCTGGAAGGACCCTCTGAGCTCATCTCATCCCAAATTCTCATTTGACAGAAAAGGATACAGGACCAGAGACTTGCCCAGGGTCATCCAATGAGTTAGTGGCAGTACCAGGACCCAAACCAGGTCTCCTGAATTCCTGTCCAAGCCCATTCCATCACACCACAACTACTTTTCAGTCACCACTCTGCAAATGTTTCAGGAACTGCCTCTGTTCAGACAACTTACCAGAGTAACTGCAGATGGCAAAAGTTACAAACAGAAAGACATGTCCCAGCTTCATGACTGCTGTCTCTGTCAGTGACTTCTCAGATTCTTGAAGTCTGAAAGGAAATCTTAGTAGACTCACTACTGGACTTAGCTAGCCTGTGGTGAACAAGAAACACACACACATATATATACTCATGGATTCCCTGTTAAGCAATCCCAAGCCCCCTTGCCCTTTCAGGAATGATAAATGGGTCATGTTTCTCTAGCAAACAGACCAAGGCTCCTTCCTCCTTCCCTCATGTACCCGTGGGAATGAAAATCTTCTTTGTTGATTCTGCTGCACAGGGGCCTCTGGGGAATCAGAGGTGGGCCCTCACACATATTCCTACAGATGCAATTGAGGTAGCAGGTGGTATTGTTCCAGTAAAGGCCATTCTTCCCCCCAAGTGTGGCACTCTTAGGGGAAAGAGCATCAATTTAAGGCCAGGGGACTGAGGCTTGACTATCAACTCAGCCATTGTATGACCTTTGACAATCTCCTGCTATGTCCCAGGCACTGTGCTAGATGTTAGGAATATAGATGTGATAAATGAAATAATCCTTCATCCCAAGAAGATTTTATTCTAATTGGAGAGGCAACAAGTATGTGCATAATTGTATATAGTATAAATATAAAGAGTATCAAGACAAATATATGCCAAGTAGCTAGATACAAGGTAGTTTGGAAGGGAGGGCACTAGTAGTTGGGGGATCAAGGAAGACTTTATATATGAAAATGATGCTTGATCTGCATTTTGAAGGAAGAAAGGGATTCTATGGGTCTGAGGTGAAGACATAAATTCTGGCTATGGGGGATGACCAGTACAAAGAGGAAGTCTTATAAAAGTGCATGTTGAAAAAAAATGTGTATATACTTAAAAAAATTAAATTCTGCCACTGGTATAAGTATCACAATATGATTAATGTGGAAATATGTTTAATATGATTGCACATGTATAGCTTATATCAGATGCTTGCCATCTCAGAGAGTGGGAGGGGAAGGGAGAAGGAAAAAAAAATTAGAAATTTTATAAAAGTAATTGTTGAAAAAATATGCGTATACTTAAAAAACAATTAAATTCTGCCTCTGGCATGGCTGTGCGACCCTGGGCAAGTCCCTTATCCTCTTAATTCTCTAGGTACCTCTCTAAAACTCTTACTTGCTAAGAAGGTTCCAACATGCACTGGCAGAACGAGTTTTATTTTCTAGGAGGAAAATTCCTACATATATAATCATCCCAAAACCAATGAAATTAAAGTTCCGGTCCTTATCCCAAGGCAAGTCACTTTACTTCCCTGGGCCTCAGTTTCCTCACCTGTACAATGAGAGTATTGGACTAGATGATCACTGGGTTCCATTCAACCTCTACATCTATAAGTCTATGAACTTTCAAGAAACTGAGTGGAATGATGGATTTGGAGTCATCTTGAAAATGTCTAGTGTTGGGGATTTCACTATTAATCTGGTACAGCCCATTCTACTTTGGGGCAACTCTGATTTCTTGAAGTTTTTTTCCCCTTATTCCAATCTAAAATCTACCTCACTGCATCCTGGAGTAACTTCTCTTAATGCTACCTATTAATGTTAAGAAAAACAAATCTAATGATAGCTCAACATGTTAGCCTTTTCAGTTGCTTAATGATAGACATTAACTTCCCACTCCCAAACTTTCACATCCCTGATCTGAGAGTCTGTGGTTCTTGAGCTACTTCAACAGATCCTCCTCTGGCTCCAATCTTTTTCTTGATTGCCTCTTCATGAATGCTTTAGCTGGTCAAGATCCTTCCTAAAAGAAGGTGCCCTAACTGGACCCAGTTCTCTATATGTTGTCTCTTGAATGAAAAAGATACCAGGATTCTGTCTTCCCTAATCTCCCTCTCACTCCTTGTCTCCTTAAACTCTATGTTTAATGAAGTATATGATTACTTCAGGTTTTTTGACTGTCATACTGTGACATCATATTGAGTTTGAAGTCAACCAAGACTCTCATGTATTTTTACATGCCTTATTGTCTATTCACACTTCTTCCACCCTTTATTTGTGTAATTGGTTTCCAAACCAAAGTATAGAATTTTCCTATTATCCCTGATAAATTCCTTCTTATTATATTGGATGCATCATACCCTTTCTCAAAAATCCACTTTACCTAGAGAGGAAGCATAGTTCTAGAAGTATGGCCAGAGGATAATCTGCATGTTATGTGTGTGTGTGTGTGTGTGTGTGTGTGTGTGTGTGTGTGTTCTAGTAGTGAAATTCCCATTTTAACTTTTTTGTTTTTGAAACTTGATAAAGCTCTGGTAAATCACATAATGGTAGACAGAAAGGACTTCAGAAAAAATAGTGTTGTGAAATATTATATAACTTAAGACATCAGAGCAGGATGAGATGGTAGAACATAGAACTTGGAATGTCAAAGTTAGAAAACAAAGCTTAGAACACAGAAGGTTAGAACAAAAATGGAATAGAATATTAAAGCTAGAAGTAGCCTTCAATTCAGTTTAACAAGAAATGATTATTTCTACTAAATGCCAAGCACTGAGTTTGGTGCTAGGAATACAGGGATGAAAATTAAATAGCCCCATTTCTCTTAAAGGAGTTTACATTATACTGAGAGAAACAACATGAGGAAAATGAGACACTTTTTGGATATGGCTCCACCTTTAAAATCCTATGAACTACATATGTAATCAGGGTTTTAAAAGTTGCAGAGTCCTATAAAACAGTGAATTAAAAACTATGGAGTTAGATTATTCCAGTGTTGGCCTATTATGATCCTGAAGAATTTCATCCTTTCAATGAACCAAAATCAGTTGTCCTGTGACTTCCCCTCGTTGCTCCTTGTTTTACTCTCTCAGGCCAAGTGGAGCAAACTCTACTCCCTCTTTCACATGTCAGTCCTTCAGATACCTGAAAGCAGCAATCATGACCTTATACAAGTCATTTTATGTCTTTGCTTACTCACCTGTAAAATGAGAATTTGGACTAGATGACAGATCCAATTAAAATCTAAATCCTAGGATTGTCTTTCCCCTGCTAAGCCTCTTCTTTTATAGCTTAAAAATTCTTTTAAAAACTTGGAACTTAGAAATGCATCTGTCTGATCCCCCCTTCGGATGAGGAAACTGAGGCCCCCCAAAAGAAAGTCTCTTACTCAAATCATATCTGGTTCATAGTGTCAGAGATGGTAAGGTCTTTAGAGATGATATAATACAAATATCTTACTTTACAGAAACTGAGATTCAGCACAGAAAAGTGCTCTACCCAAATAATTCCCTTCCCTTTCTCAGTCATTCTTCCCTGCACAACATACTGATTCTCAACATAGAAAAAATATAGTCCCCTGGAGGCAGGAGGACCTGAGTTCATATCTACCTTTAGACACTTAACACTTACTAGCTATGTGACCTTAGGCAAGTCACTTAACCTCAATTGCCCTGCCCTCCCTCCTACAAAAAGAAAAGAAATATTGTGAAAAAATTGTTTCAGAAGAACATGATTTTTATAATGAGTATTGCAAAAAACATTTGGCACATACTTTATTGAAGCAACTGCAAAATGTCCTTTAATATATGATGATAATTTATCACCATGTTAGCTGCTTAATAAATTTTCCTATATAATCCATATGCCTTCTCAGGGTATACTGCTGCAAATATTCTCTCATGGACACTATGAGAAATAAATGCTATTTTTCATGGTTTTCTTTGCTTTTTCTAAAAGAAAAAAGGGAAGAAAAGGAAACTATGTTCCAAGCCACAGTGACCCCAGCCCATCCCTCTGAAACCACACCACAATGTTCTCTCTGTGTTACCCAATAAGTTGAGGAATGTCACGTTTACTTGGGTTGGTAACTTCCAGGAAGACACTCAGTTAAGTGTCCCAAGGGCCCATTGTCTAGCTCTATTTCCCTGTTTCATGGCTTGGTTCTAATTTCTTACCATTATTATTGTGATTGACAGTAGGGCAGTTGTCCAGTAGGAGTCTGTATATTTAAAAAGGTTAAGAGGAAAGCAAATGCTTGGCAACAATTGCCCAGCCCAACCCTCTTCCTGGACCCATCCTAGACTTAGATGGAGAACTACCTTCTCATTCTTTATTTTGCCCGTCTTTCTAATACCAGCACTGGGATGTTCTGTTCCTGCTCTCAGGCACTCCTGCTTCCCTGATTATCACCTATCTGCTTACTCCATATTCCCCAGTGAAGGCAGCAAAACTATTCTCTACTTTCAAAAAACTGAAATGTTTGGAGTGGTATTTGTGAGTTTCTCATTAAAATTCTGGAATCTGAGAACTGGAAGGACCCTCAGAGGGTATCAATCCAATACAATTCAACTCAGGACATTTATAAATGCCCACTTTGTGCCAGGCATTGTATTTAGGTGCTCGCTAGGGCTACAAAGACAAAAAAATGGCCCTTCACCTCAAAGAAGCTTTACACTCATACACATATATGTAAGACCATATGGTGCTTATTTCTACTTCTCTGTTTCTCTGAAGGTAGATAGCATCTTCTTTCATAAATCCAAGTCTTTGCATATTTTTCTAAATCTACCAGGTCATTTCCTATACCACAGCAATATTCCTGTTGTACCTTAATAAAAGCGAGACAGAAGATCCCCAAGGTTAAATTTAAAGAGTGGATTTTATTACCACGGAACACCGAGGGACTGTCGGGGTACATGGTCACCCAAATCAGATAGCACCTTTGCACAGTCAGTGTGCTGGTTTTATAGAGGTTCCATAGCCAGGTTAGGTAAACTGAAATTACAGTGATGTAAGCTGAAACTCCAAAGATTGGTCAGTGTATACTTGAAACTACAATTAGTGATTAGTTAGTATACATTTGAATTTCCCACTGGCTTGAAACCCTAGGCTGGGACTCCCACCCACAGATTAATCAAGGGTAAGCAAGGGGTAGGAGTTCTGCCTATTTACAGATTAAGCAAGGTGGAGTTCTCTGTTTTATGAATCAATTAAGGAAAGGTTGGGCTGCCTGTTTTACAAATCAGGGAAAGGGTGAGTGGATTTGTGTCTGACATTCTGGAAGGGCAAAGTGACAAATCAATGGGGGAAGGGCAGAGTGGAGCTGGGTCCAACATTCACTACTCTTTCTTGTAGGTATGTTAAACCTTTGACATAGCTGGGTTCACATCTAGGGATCACATCTAGATTACCCAATTCTGTTCCTAAAGCATGGGGGGGGGGGGTCCTTGATAATTAACATTAATGGAGTTAACACTGGATTTAAGGAATTGTAGAAAACAATGAGATAGGGTTCTACAATTAGGGCTAAGATCAGAAGGAGGAGAGGCTAATACCAATACTAATACCAAGGCTGATATCAATTTAGTGGGGTGTTCCAGGAAATTTCCAGCTCCCTCTGTTCATTAGCAATATTCTGGCATACCAACTTCAGACTCTCCCTCACCACTCCAGAGTTGTTGCACAGAAGCAACAAGCCTCACCAAGGACTGCACACTACCCACCCTGTTTAAGAAGGTCAAGGCCTCTGTGGTTCTGAAGAACCACCTCTGCCAGATAGTCCACCTGTCTTTCCAGGGCTGAGATGGACTGGTCTGTGTGGGAGAGGTCAATATTTACCTGTGTACTTAAGGCCTGATAGTTGGTCTCCCCCTTAATCAAGGCTGCCATCCAAGTCACTGCAGAACCCACAAGGCCCAAGCCCACTGAGATGGGAATGAGGAGTGGTACAGCCTGCCTTAGGTGGTGGCTCAGTTGCCCTGGGAGAAAGGTGACACGGGGAATTATGGCCATTAGGATACACAGGGTGTCCTCAGTGTGTTGTTGTCTGAGGAACACTGTAACAGAGACAAACTGGGTAAGGCCATTGTGGCATGCCCACCAGGCTCCTAGAGGGGCAGGGAAGTAGTCTGATCTAGAGGCCTGAATCATGTGGGTTTTTCCATAAATTGAGCTATACTGAGAGCTGGATAAAGGGCTGCTGGATGATAGGAGGCAGAAACCTGTTCCCTGTACATCCCCAAGGGAGAGTCTTGGGTGGTCCCAATCACAATTTTGTGTTGGAAATAGGGGTAACTAAGGCATTTAGTGCCACTCCTACATAGTAAGGAGGCTGGGGTTCAACACAAATCCAGAAATCTTTTCCCAACATGTGGTTAGAGTTGTTAAGTGTTTTATGAACAGCTGACAGAAGGGCAATTAAAGGGACCTGATAATTTTGAGATTCCTGAATCTTTGAAGATGAGGGGGCGTATGACCTGACAAGCGCCCACATGGTGACAGCTGGTATTGTGATTTGAATATCGGGGCTCCCTATTGGGGCGGGGATAGCCAGTTCCTCTATGGGACCAATGGGGTGGCAATCAGGCAGGGGTACAGGTCGCTTTTTGGTTATAGTCAGTCCCACCTGCGCTCCCTCTTCCCCTTCAGGGACTATGATTCCCAGGACTCGAGAAACCAGGGTTCCCCGGGCGGGGTCAGAGGGATTTTGAATGGTGAGATTTGATCATGGTTTGCTAGGGGTCAGACTCAATTGTATGGATTCAGAACAATGGGTCCAATACCTCACTACCACCTGCCCAGTAGCACAGGGAGGCGCCAGGACTAGGAGAGGGGAGGTGGTAAGCTGTGACACAAGCACAGGCACACAGGCATCCAGTATCTGAACAGAGTAGGTAACCTGCATCTACTGGTGGGCCCCCAAATAGTCCAGTTCTGGGGAACAGGGAGTTGAGGGGTAGCTGTGCGCTCCAGTTCTGGAAAAGTCCAGGATTGTCCATTTCCTATGGTTAACACCCATGTATAGCTTGGTCTGGGGGCATGGGGATGGTGGGGGACAGCTCAAGGAGGTAAAAGGGGAATCAGGGAGAGGATCAGATAGTCTTAGCTTTAGGGGGTCCTCATGGACTTCTACTTTCCATTCTGAGGTGACAGCAGGCTTCACTCTGGTGCAATGGAGTCATGTGGGAATAGAGTCCACTTTGACCGCAGTAGGTGTAGTGGGGATCATGACCTGTGGTCCCATCCACCTCGGCTCCAGACCATGAATTTCTTTTTACCAGCACATAATCCCCAGGTTGAAACAGGTAAGCTGAGGCGGAACTCAGGATCAGGATCAGGAGAGCTGAGGGAAGGAGTTTTTTCTTGAATTGCTTACAGACCCTGAAGGAACTTGATGAGGGAAAAGTTAGTGATTTCAGCTTTTAGGTCTTCCCGGATAGAGGAAGAATGGGTGGTGGTCTTCCAAAATATGTTAGGGAATGGTCTGGACTTTCTCAGCCTTGAGTTCTGAGCTCTGAGCAAATTTCAGATGCCGGCTGCTCAAGGAAGTCAAAGCTGAGAATCCGAGGACCTGACCCAATTCTCATGGGGAAGCCAAACCTTCTTATCTGCTTTGTTCAGCTTTTCATAAATAGACTTTAAAACAGTTTGAATTAACCTGGTGTTAAAAATTGTATCTTTCTTTTCTCTCAACTAAAGTATCTCTGATTAAACTAAATATCAGGCACCCAAGTACCCTATCATTCCAAGCACCTGATCATTTCCCCCTTAAACAGCTGGGACCCAAAATCATTTGGGTAGATCTGTCTACGTTTCATAGGGAGCTGGGTCCACAGATTATATATACAGTATACAGTATACAGTGAATACAGATTCACTCAGGAAGAAAGAGATAATTCAGAAACTGAATCCTTAACATACATCCAGTTACAAATGTTAACTTTTGCTTAGAGCATGAAAGGACTACAAATTCAGATCAAAACAGCCAGATCTCTTCTGTTTTTACAATCTCATTAAACCTTGATGAAGAAAGTTAGTTGAAAACTTAAGATGGTCTTAAACAGTTTGCATAACTTTCTGCGCATGATTTAATTCTAGATGAGAAATAACATTAGATTTTCCACTAAGCTGACCAAAAAAACTCACAAATGTAGAGATTACATCCTTAGGGGTGTGTCAGATCAGATCTCAAAGCCTGGGCCTGATCAATAACCTGAGGACAATCAGAGACAGCTGGGGAGAAAAAGCCAATAGGTCTCTACTGAATGAGGGGTGGAGCTGGAAAGGGGCTGATCCAAAAAAAGGCTTATCAGCTTCTTTAACAAGGAGGGCCTCAACAGCAATGGCCTGGAGGCAAAGGGCTCTCCAGCAGCTACAGAATCCAGGGGCCCAGGATTTTTTTGATTAGGTGTAATAGTATTCCTACTTCAAAAATGTTTCTTAAGTTCACTTAGCTAAACAGATCTTTAGATACACAATACAGTCTCAGAAAGATGGTAACAAATTAACAATGAGTATCAAATGACATCAAATGACTTATCAATTGACCTTATCAATTCTGGCACAGATTCAAAGTTAGACAGATACCAACATATGCCAGTCATACAATTCTGATTACAAGTATTTCACAAATGCTATTAATTTTCCTTTCACAAATTCAAGGAACAAGTCAAGCTGAGATAGCAAAAAGCTTGTTTGTTTTTTTAAGCAATCTCAATATCCTATTTCCAATTTCTAAATTATTTAATTCTTAGTTAATTTTACCAGAACTTGTAAATTGTAAATTTTCCAAATTAAAATTTCAAAATATTACAAAAACAGGGAAAATTTTGGTGGACCTTTTGAAAGTGAGCTTTGAATTTGCCAATCTCAAAGCTCCACACTTAATTGGCTTTAATTGGTCAGGCAGGAGAGATTTTTAAATTTGACAAAGAGGTGCCTGCCTCCCTACCTGACACAATGCTCCCAAGGAGGGCTCTGCAGGGCCTTCACCTTCTCCTGCTTGATCCAGCAGAAGCTCAGGGTGGAGGTCAGTCAGACCAGCCATTAGTCTGAATCTGGAACCAGGCTGGCCCGCCCCTCCCCCCCAGCCAAGGCCATGAGCCATGTGGCTGGCCGAAGCCAGGCTCAATAAGGCCAATTAGGCTGGGTTAATGGATTTCCTGAGGGGATGGCTGACTCAGAAGAGGGTTCTTCTGGAAACTAAGATATTATCTTCCCAGTGGAAATCAGAAAAGCTCCCTTGAAGGTGCTCTTCTGATAGCCACTCAAATACCTACTTTGCAGGAATAGAAACTTTAAAATGAGACTTTAAACAACTGAGCTCAGGACAAAACTTTATGAACACTCAAACACATCACAATCCTTATCCACTTGATTGCTGCCTGCAGATTCTGAACAGGAAGCAAATGGGTTCAAGTGAATAGGACATAGATAACAAGACAAACAAAGGTCCATACCCCCACTTGTTTGCTTCCCACAGATTCTGAACAGGAAGCAAATGGGCTCAAGTGAGTGTATGACAGACAAACAAACACATAACCAGACAAGATATGGGCAAGAGGGTCGACATCTCCAGCCTTGCCTGGGGAAGAAGTGCCCTATGGGGGCATTATAAACCTCATCAGGCTCTCTTTCTCTCCAGACATTTACCAATATATTTAACCAGTCATACCACAGAGATATTATTTAACCAGACATTTACTGGTATATTTAACCAGACATACCACGAAAGTATTTAACCAGACATTTACAGGTATATTTTACCAGACATACCGAGAAGGTATTTAACCAGACATTTACCGGTATATTTAATCAGACATACCACAAACAACATTTAACTTACCCCCCAAACTGGAGGTCCAATGAGGAGCAAGTCGGAGTCAGGAGATCCCCAAAAGAAAACTCCCAGGAATATTATAGCCAGGTTCCAGAATCCCCAGATCCAGGAGAAAATACTACAAGCAGCCAGGAAGAAACAATTTCAATATTGTGGAAACACAATCAGAATAGCCCAGGACCTGGCAGCTTCTACACTGAGGGATTGAAGGGCATGGAATATGATATTCCAGAGGGCAAAAGAACTGGGAATGAACCCAAGGGTCACCTACCCAGCAAAACTGAGTATTTTGTTTCAGGGGAAAATATGGTCATTCAGTGGAATAGAGGACTTTCAAGCATTCTTGAGGAAAAAACCAGAATTGAATAGAAAATTTGACATCCAGACACAAGAAGGAAGAGATGCCTGGGAAGGTAATCAGGGAAAAGAAATCAAAAGGAACTTATCAAAGTTGAATTATTTCCATTCCTATATGGAAAAGCAATAACTGTGACTGATGATATCTTTCTCACTATGAAAATAGTGGAAGAAGGGTGTGTGGTCATATGAATACATATGTGAATGTGTGTGTATATGGTTACAGTCATATATGGATAGAGGGCATAGGTTGAATTTGTTGGCAATGGAAAATACTCAAGGGATGAAATTATGAGGTGAGAGAGGAAAGTGGCAAGAGGAGGTGGGGAGAGACAGGGTAGGGTAAACTATGTCATGTAGAAGAAGCAAGGGGAAGTGGTTGCAAGGGAGGGGGAGAATAGGAAGGCAAAAAAGGCAAAACCACATTCTCATTGAATTTGGTTAAGGGCGAGAATGACATACATACTAAACAGGATATCTCAACCTGCTGCAGAATAGGGGGAAGGGGGATGAGAGGAGGGATGATGGATGGGAGGGCATCCTTGGGGGAAGGGGAGGTTGGAAGTACCCACTATAGAAGAGGGACAGGATCATGTAGGGAATGTACCAGGTGGGGGGTGGGATGAGTGGGAGGGAATTATAAGCAGCCCTGTACAATATATCTACTATGATAATGTTTTGCATTGCTAGACATGTACAACATATACTGAATTACTTATCTCCCCAGAAGGAATGGGTGACAAGGGAGAAAGGAAATGGATCTGAAATTCGAGGTCTTAACATTAAATGTTTCAAATATATATAAATACTATTATTAATACTCTTTTGCTTATAATTGGGAGATAAGATGTGCAGGCATTGGGACACAAAGATTCACCTTCCTCTAATGGAAAAGTCTAAGGGGGTATGGGAGAAGGTATGGGAGAGAGCAGATTGGAGGAAGCTATATCTTGTGGGACTGCTATTCTGGGAGGTTGGGTAGGGGAATAACAGGAGGAAAATGATTGTAACTCAAAATCTGGTGGAAATGAATGATGTAAAACAGAAGTTAATAAAACATTTGTTTAAAAAATAAAAAAAGAAAAAAGAAAATAATCTGAATCACAGTTTCTGTTTTCTATGGCATATTTATGTTTTATACAGCACTGTTTTGGTGTTATTGTGAGGAATGGAGCATAAGAATAATTATCCTATGAGAAAACAAGCCCATTGACCTGAAGTGACTTGGCCATGCTCACACACCTGGCATTTGTAGCTACCACAGGCTTTTTAGTTTGAGGGCCCTCTGAGATTATCTAATCTAACCCCCTCGTTTTATAGACAAGAAACTGAGATCCACAGGAAAGAAGTGAATAACCCAAAGTTACAGAGGTAATCATTTCCCCTTTCTCAGACTCAGTTCCCTCATTTATAAAAAGGAAATGAAAATTTGTTCCAAATTCTAATAGGAAGAGAAAATAAAATTAAAACTCCACTCCAGTGTAAACAGAGACAACCATACCACTTCCTACTCTGTTCACAGGCTCATATCCCTATTAAGTTTTTCTCCATGTTTGAAGGTATATTCTAGACTATATTATGAATTATTCCAAAATGCAAAAAAAGTCTCTCTCTGTTTTTCTCTGTATTTGTCTTCCTAAGTCTCTCTCTCTCTCTCTCTCTCTCTCTCTCTCTCTCTCTCTTTCTCTCTCTCAGTCTCTGTCTCTGTCTCTCTCTGTCTCTCTCTCTCTCCCCTCCCCCCATCTTTCTTCTCCATCTTCCCAGTAAATGGCTTGAATCTTCAGCTTTTCCTTCTTCCATATTCTGGCTTTCTCATCTCTTATTTTCATACTGTCAGATTTTATGGATTAGACAATTCAAAACAAATGGTCATAAACTTTTCCCACAGTATCAAATAGCAGAGACAAAAAAAGTTGGCATTAAATCAAGGTCTAACAAGCAGCATAGAACTGTTTTAACTGATCCCAGTCAGCTCACACTGTTTTCTTGCTCTCATCTCTCCCCACCTCCTAGAAAGCTCCTAGTTTCAGCCCAAGTTGGAAAAGTACCCAATCCCAATTCCTTGAGAGTTTGGAAGAAGAAATGGTCACTTCCTCCTCCTCCTCCTTTGCCTCTGTCATGCAACTTCTTAGGAGAAGTTTCTACTCAAGACAAAAAAGTCATGAAAATGTAGAGAATTCATGCAGCTCAGTAAACCTCCAATGAAGCATTGCTATAGATTTTATCTCATACCAAATGGGTCCTCATTGCTGCTTTCCAATTTTTTTTTATTCTTTCCTAACTGATCCCATATTCACACCCAAATGCCCACCCTGCAATGGTTATTTTGGAATTTTTCTTCCTTCCACAAGTTTCCTACACCACATCTTAAATACCACTCATCAAAAAGTCTTTATTTTCTACTTTACTGAGAAAATAGAAAAAACCTGCCATTTGAGTAAATCTGCCATGAGCTCCTACTTCTTCCCTACTCTACATCAAATATTCCACTACATTACCTCCCATTCTCTCCTCCTTTACTATGGTTGCAAGAAAAAGGAGGCCTTCCTCTTTGCCTTTGTCAAATCCTTTTCTTGTGCTTTTGAATCTGTCTCTTCTCATCTCCTCCTCTAGGAACATGCCCCTTTGCTCATTCACTTTTAAACCCCTTAAAGTCTGAAGCAGGAGACCAGATGAGCATAAATAGCACTAGACATCAGCTTCCCTGAGAAGCAAGTGCATAAGACTGACAAATGTGGAGCACAGCTCACCATGCATCATCTAATCATTGCCCCTACACACATCCACAGCCACCCAGAAGCTGAGCAAAAATAGCAGGAAGGAGTTTACCCAGCACCAGCACCTTCTGCCATCTGGGTAGTATACACACATATATACACATGCATACATATTTTGTGTATTTATGTGTATATATTTACACATATATGTTAACATATATATGTATGTATATATGCATGTGTATATATGTGTGTGTATGTATAGACACACACACATATATACTTTGACTGTAGTACTGTCCCCTTCCCCCTAATAAAAAGACAATAATGAATAAGGCCCTATACCCTTGGCCCTTGCCAGGCAATAATACTCTTGAAGACTATAAGCTTTATTTTTCATATATCATCCACTATTACCCTCATGGCTAAAAATTCCCACACACATAATTGCTTCTCTCCTTATTCCTGTATTAATCAATCACTGTAATAATCATCCTATATTAATTATATTAATATATTAACAATCTATTAATAACCTATATTAATATATTAATAATCCTGTATTAATCAATCTCCACAAAAGAGAAAACTTTCCTCAGTTCTTTACCCCTTTTCTCTCATACTCATTCTCCTATACCCTACTTTATCTATATCCCATTTCAACCCTGGAACCCCTTCCACTGTGCCCTCTGGAATTTCTATTCCACAGTGAATGAATGTTCATTTGTCGTGGACTTCTTTCTAACACCCTTTCCATCTACTAGACCTCAGCGAGCTCCTATCTCCCTACTCTCCCACACCTGACAACACTGCATCCTAAGCCCCTCTCTCCATCAGTGGCCATATCTTCATCCACACACACCAATCCTTAAAGAGGAGTCAGAATACTTCTTGCTCCATATTGCAACTTCTATGTTCTCCTTCTACCACCATCAATCAAAAGCTCTCCTCTGCTGAAGCTAACATTAAGATTTTGAGGACATGCCCTTTACTTTGGCAGCTGGGTAACTGGGTTGTAGTCTAGTCAATGCCACAAGCTTCCTTGGGCATTGTTACCTTGGGCAAATTAAATGCCCTCTCTGGGCCACAATTTGCTCACATGTTAAATTAAGGGGTTGGACTATCATGAATTTAAAGTTTTTTCTAGCTCTGACCTTTTATGATCCATGTTCTAATATTTCCCCTAAGGTTGATATTGAACTTTCTAGGTCCTCAGGTCCCTTCTAACAGTAACTGTATATTCTATATACTGAAATCCTATCTAGTCCTGATGTTCAATGTTCTATAGTTTAAAGCTGTACTCTGAGTCCCTCACCTCTCTTTCTGGAGGAGGTGGCATGTTTCATTAGGAGTCCTCTTGAATTATGATTAGTCGTGTGTGTGTGTGTGTGTGTGTGTGTGTGTGTGTGTGTGTGTGTGTGTATCACTGTGGGGATACCAAGGCCTAGAGGGATGAAATGATTTGCCAAAGCTTACAGGGGTAGTTGTAATGGAAATGCAGATTTAAAGCTCTTTCCTGCCCCTAGGCCCTTTGATTGGCTTAAGAGACTCTGAGAACCTTCCTTGATTTGAAAATATACTCTGCCTCCTAATAGGCTGAATGTGGTCACGTGGAGCCTATGGCAGGAAGCTTGGTTTTCAGGAATGCCCACACCTTGATGCTGTGTGGGGCAGTGGGTCAAGAGGGGGGTTACATTCTCTGACCCAGGAGAAGGTTATATAATCCCTGATGTGAGTCTTTGCTTTGGGGCTCACTTTGAGAAGTGTTGTGATTTAACTAGATGAGACTCTGGGCAGTTGTTGAGAGCCCCCTGGCTTTGAAAACACAGATGTTGATGCTTCCCTCTCTGGTAACTGTGATTTGGTATTGATATAATGGTTGGACAATTTGGAAGCCTTTCTGCTTGATCTGTCTGTATACTCTGAAGTTTGGGGTGCTGACATTTTCCCCCTGAACTAGGTAATATATGTTTGTTTGATTAAAGTAAGCTTGTTAACCCATTTTGAGTTGCTTTCCTTTTGAAAAGCAGATCTAAGAATCTGTGTTGGCAGCCACCCTGGGGATGTTGGGGTGCTTGCTGCTACAGTAGTCAGTAATATGTGTGGATTCAAACTCCTGTCTTCTGACTTCTATTCTAGTATCTTCCCCTTACATTACAAAGAAAGGACTGGTGATGTAAATAAAGGAAAAATCTTTATTGAACTTGAAACAAATTTTAAGAAATGTCTTTTCACAATATATTTTATGAGGATAACATGTAATAGCAGTTTGCTATATAAATGGTAGATATTGTTATATGATTTTATTATAGGAATTTTGCATGACCGTTTTTTGGTATCAACCTATACATTAGACTAAGCCCATATAACAGAGCAGGCTGCTTGCTTTATATTCTAGGAGGACATTGAATATCTCTTCATTCAGTAGCAGTAAATAAATATACATTAAGTTCTGGGTTAAAAAGACAAAGAAAGCATATAGTCTCTACTCTCAAGAACCACACATCCTAGCTGAAAAAATGAGAATGGGGGTGGGGAGCCATGTATCTTAGCTACACATTGTATCTCTCTTTCCCACCTCATTTAGGAGCAATATTTTAAGCCCCTTTTCTTAGGAAAGTTAGACTAGTTTTTCCTTAAAGGATCCCTGAGATTTTTCTTCAGACTTGATTGACTCAAAGGATAGAACCCTGCTTCACTTCCTCATCATCTAAGTACAAAGCAGCCCCAAGGACCCAGGGAATCAGGGGAGGTTTGGCTAGTGGATCACAATGTGAAAACATGCATACCTGAGTGAATTCAAGGTGTCCTCTACAACTATCTTTGTCAAATATCCTGTGCTATGATGGCGATGGCTAAGTGAATATCCTTTATGCTAACTGTTGAATGACTATTTTTATGAGAATCTTATTTTATTCCATAATCAAACTTAAATTGCCAGAGGACAGAATCAATCCTGGGCCAGAAACACTCCTACAGGGTCTACTTAGGAACTGAAGAGGAGAGGAACTAAAGGTCTCAAGACTCAGGACAAATTCCTGTTCAGTTTGGAGTTCATGCACCAAGCCCTTGTTCTATACATTCTCTGAGATGAATCTTGGTAGGTAAATGAGGAGCTTGGAAACCTTAGATCTCTGTGCAGGGTTTATAAGCTTAGTGTAATCTGATGCAGTGCTAGAGGCTAGGCATGTCAAAAAGAATGCTCAAGGCATAATTATGAAATGGCTCTAGGGCTGTTGCAAGAACTTTGAAGGTGGGATGCAAGTAAAGTAAGCAGACTTATCTAGCACATACTTATAACCAAGAACAGGTAGGGGAAGGGACTCCAAGGGAGTAGGAGCAGTGGATCATCCTCAGGTAAAGAGTGGCACCAGAGATTTGTACATGTTAGGGGAGAGGTAGGATTATATAGGGACCAAGACAGGATGAGAGCAGCTTTCTCTTACCCTGATTCTTAGTCAATGAACTTGACATCACTGGGGCTTGATACAGAATCAGCCCCACGAAGACAAAGTTGGTTCCCAGACAGGGGGGCTATGGTTGGTTGATAAGGGGGAATGGTGCTCAGGTCCTGACATTCTATTTAGGCAAGAATAAATCATGGAGAAAAGATTTTGATGGCCAAACACCAAGAACAGTGTACTACATACAGTAAACCATGTAATATATCTTTGTTGAATTGAATTTGTTGAAGTGAATTTCAAAGATCACTCATTTCTGGAAATATTTAAGGATAAACTATATCCAGGTCAATATATAATGTTTTTTCCTAATTTCTTCCAAAGGCTTTAGAATTCTAATTCCAATTCATTGGTATTTTAAAGGTGGGGGATTGTTTTTGTCCACTCTTTTTTTTTCTTTTATAGAATGGGCTTTATTCTAAAATTTTGCTTTAACATAACATAACACATATTGGGACACATGGGACAGCTAATTTACATCAACTTTTGGCAGCATTGCCTTCATTTTAAAATCAGGGGGAAACATGTATTCATACAGGTACAATGTTGTCTACTCTTGGACCCTGAATTTTCAGGATAACAGAGGAATCCCAAGGACCCTCTGGGACTGGTGATTATGGATAATAAGAACCAAAGAGGCCCTCTTAGGTAAGGCTGTGGGGCTCAGGAAGCCAAAAGCACATGTATGCTATGTCACAAGCAGAGGTTGGCAGTTATCTATTGATCTCTCTCTTTAGTCTATTTCCTGTTCTTATAAGCTGCCTTGTCAACAGACACCAGTCAGTCAGTCAATCAATAAGCGTTTATTAGGCACCTACCATCTGGCAGGCACTGTGATAAGCTGAAAATATTGCATTCCTGGCTGGAACTAAGACCTATTCTATGAATGACAGAGCAGGGTGGGGTTAACTGTTTTGTGACTGGACTCTCTGGCAATCTGGTGAAACCTATGGACCCCTTCTTAAAAATATTTTCAAATGCTTAAAGTATATGGAAACTAATTATATTGAAATAGAGTTATCAGTATTTTTTTAAACAGAGTTCATAGGACCCAGGGAAGAATACCTGGCATGGAGAGATATAATGAAAAGAGCACCAGATTTAGAGTGATAAAGACCCAGTTTTGCTGCTATGACCTGTCCTGGACAAGTCATTTCATTTCTCAGAGATTGTCACCATATGTAAAATGAGGGGATAGGACTAAATACTCTCAAAGTTTCCTTCAAGTGTGATATCTAATGATTCCAGGGCTGCTCCTGCTTTTCCTTTATAATTCCTACATTGTTGCCACCAGAAGAATGAAAAAAGATAGTATGATTTTTTTTAAGAGAGAGAAGTGTAAAATTGAATGGCTGGAATGTTTTAAAAGACATTGACTAAAGTCTTTCTGTGTTCTGCATCTGAACATTTAAAAGAGTCACTTGCGGGGGCGGAGCCAAGATGGCGGAGTAGAAACAGCTCATCCAAGCCTCTCTGCCCCCAGATTCTCCACAAACTATGTAAAAAAGGACTCTGAAAAACTTCTGGAGCCCCAGCACCCACAGAACGACACAGAGAAGCTAACCTCCCGCTGAGGACAGCCCAGCACCCTGCAGGAAGGACCAGCGCAGCGGTCTGGGAGCCAGCAGCGCGCAGAGCCCAGAGCGCAGAGCGCAGGAGCTGAGCCGAGCCGAGCCCAGGTCCATGTGAGCCGAGGTTTTAGCCCCAGGGCGGCAGGGCCAGCAGCCGGCTGGAGGAACCCCAGAACACCAGGAACTGTGGCGACCCCAGAATTATCAACATAGACTTGCCTAGGACAAAGTAAGAGGTTAGTGTCCTATGGACTTTGGGACCTGTATTTGGGGAATGCGTCAGCTCCCTCCCCTGGGGGCTAGAAGCCGCTGAGGAGACACGCCATTGTGTAGTTTTCATAGGCATTTCCGGCTCCCAGCCTACAAATCGTGGGGAGATCCAGCGATCAGTCTTGGGGGGTAATCGCTCTTGCTTTAACCTCCCTGGATCTGGATTGTGATCTAGGGTGGAAGCTGTGGGTGGGTTTACAGCTTGCCAGAAACGGAAGTTGCCCCCCACACGTTCGGGACGAAAATTCCTCTATCTGGCCTTAAAGCCATAGTGTGGCAACAAGCCCAAACGTCAAGCAATTAAGTGGCAACATGCCAAGGCAAAGTAAACAGAAAAATGCAACCCTAGACTCCTATTTTGGGGGCATAGAGCGGGAAAAGGACTGTGAAGTCAGAAGTCCTGCTCCAAAAGCCCCAGGGGAAAACATGAGTGGGTTGCAGGCCATAGAGGACCTTAAGAAGGACTTTAAAAATCAAATAAGAGAAGTGGAGGAAAAATTAGAAAGAAATGAGAAGGATGCAGGAAAAGTATGAAATGAGGGTCAACAGCCTGACTGAGGAAAACAACACCTTAAAAAATAGACTAGCTCAAATGACAAAGGAGGCCCAAAAGGGCAATGAGGAGAAGAATGCCTTAAAAAGTCGAATTTGCCAGATGGAAAAAGAATCTCAAAAGTTCACTGAGGAGATTCATTCCTTCAGAGTTAGACTGGAGCAAATGGAAGCTAGTGACTTTATGAGAAATCAAGATGCTGTTAAGCAGATCCAAACAAACGAAAGATTAGAAGGCAATGTGAAATATCTCATGGGAAAAACCACCGACCTGGAGAATAGATCCAGGAGAGACAATTTAAAAATTATTGGACTACCTGAAAGCCATGATCAAAGAAAGAACCTAGAAATCACCCTTCAAGAAATTCTCAAGGAAAACTGCCCTGATGTTTTAGATCCAGAGGGCAAAATAGAGGTTGAAAGAATCCACAGATCACCTCCTGAAAAAGATCCCAAAAAGAAAACTCCCAGAAATATTATAGCCAGGTTCCAGAATCCCCAGATCAAGGAGAAAATACTACAAGCAGCCAGGAAGAAACAATTTCAATATTGTGGAAACACAATCAGAATAGCCTAGGACCTGGCAGCTTCTACACTGAGGGATTGAAGGGCATGGAATATGATATTCCAGAGGGCAAAAGAGCTGGGATTGAACCCAAGGGTCACCTACCCAGCAAAACTGAGTATTTTGTTTCAGGGGAAAATATGGTCATTCAGTGGAATAGAGGACTTTCAAGCATTCTTGAGGAAAAAACCAGAGTTGAATAGAAAATTTGACATCCAGACACAAGAAGGAAGAGATGCCTGAGAAGGTAATCAGGGAAAAGAAATCAAAAGGAACTTATCAAAGTTGAACTATTTACATTCCTATATGGAAAAGCAATAACTGTGACTGATGATATCTTTCTCACTATGAAAATAATGGAAGAAGGAGGTGTGGTCATATGAATACATATGTGAATGTGTGTGTATATGGTTACAGTTATATATGGATAGAGGGCATAGGTTGAATTTGTTGGGAAGGGAGAATACTCAAGGGATGAAATTATGAGGTGAGAGAGGAAAGTGGCAAGAGGAGATGGGGAGAGACATGGTAGGGTAAACTATCTCATGTAGGGGAAGTGGGTGCAAAGGAGGGGGAGAATAAGGAAGGCTAAAAAGGCAAAACCACATTCACATTGAATTTGGTTCAGGGAGAAAATGACATACATACTAAATGGGATATCTCAACCTGCAGCAGGATAGGGGGAAGGGGGATGAGAGGAGGGATGATGGATGGGAGGGCATCCTTGGGGTGAGGGGAGGTTGGAAGTACCCACTATAGAAGAGGGACAGGATCATGTAGGGAATGGACCAGGTGGGGGGTGGGATGAGTGGGAGGGAATTATAAGCAGCCTTGTACAATATATCTACTATGATAATGTTTTGCATAGCTAGACATGTACAACATATACTGAATTACTTATCTCCCAAGAAGGAATGGGTGACAAGGGAGGAAGGAAATGGATCTGAAATTCGAGGTCGTAACATTAAATGTTTCAAATATATATATAAATACTATTATTAATACTCTTTTGCCTATAATTGGGAGATAAGATGTGCAGGCATTGGGACACAAAGATTCATCTTCCTCTAATGGAAAAGTCGATGGGGGTATGGGAGAAGGTATGGGAGAGAGCAGATTGGAGGAACCGATATCTTGTGGGACTGCTATTCTGGGAGGTTGGGTAGGGGAATAATGGGGGGAAAATGATTGTAACTCAAAACCTGGCGGAAATGAATGATGTAAAACAGAAGTTAATAAAGTATTTGTTTAAAAAAAAAAAAAAGAGTCACTTGCTTTATAGGAAATGGGTCAGACTTACCAAGGGCTTCTGAAACCCAAAAAAGAACATCAATATTGGAACAAGGAGGTGTGTGGGGGACTGCTACTGAATTCAATTAGAGAGGGAGTATAGAAGAAAAATTAAATTAAACAGAGGTGTATCCTGGGGCAGAGAAATGGGCACTAGGTTCAGAGAGGACCAGAGATGAAACCCTGATATCAACCCTGATGACCTGTATAATTCTGGGCATCTCACATAACTCCTCTGATTCTCAGTATTCTTATTTAAAAAAAATGTGGGACTTAGGTAAGATTTAAATATAATTGATTTCCTTTGTAAACTTACATATTTTATTTTATGCATTTAAAAACATTTCTGATAAGGTGTCCATGGAAGGGAAGTGTTAGTGTCTTTCACAGCTGCCTCTGCATTGAAAATAAGAGATCAAGAAGACTGATGATGAAAGGTGAAGAGAGGGTGGGGGTGGAGGGAGGGAAACAAAGAAACATCCTTCATAAGAGGCAGGTGGTTCTCACTGAGGGGACCTAGATGGAGCCCTCATGAATTATCAGAAGCTTCTCCAGGGTGCTACTGGCAGACATAGACACTTGGCACACATTTTAGCACTGCTTTTATTGTCTTAGAGTAAGCAAACAGCCTGTGTTTGCAGACACTGGAGCTGAGTTCAACAGAAGAATGAGAGGCTGGAACTGCCTTCAGGGCCATGAGTTGGTCTGAGCCACCAACCTGGGCACTCCAACTCCTAAACCCTCCTCTTGGTAGCTTTGCTTCTGCAAGGGTGAGTGCTTTGGCTCACCCTCCATGCCCACTTGAGCTTCCTTCTTAACACATTTAACTGTTGGCTACACTGACCCTCTTCATTCCTTGGCTTCCTCCCAGTTTTTTAGCATTTTGTAAACATCACTTCCCTGAGTAGAGGAGCCCAGAGTGATGGGATAAGCTGGGTAAAAAGAGACCTCTGCCCTTCAGGAGCTCCAGCCAAAAGGCCTGCAATTCCTTAAGGAGGAGCTGGCCCATACTTACATGCTCCCCATATTCTTGCTGAAATTAGGTGAGGAAGTGTCCAAAGAGACCTCCACTTTCATAGAACACTAAGGCAGATTTGTGCCACGGACTCCTCTAATAGTCTGGTGAGCCTCTAGACACCTTTTCAGAAATGTTTTTAGATGAATATCATTAAATATGTATTTACAAAGGAAATCAATTACATTTAAATATCATTATCAAATATAGTTATTTTTTAAAACATAGCTCATAGGCTCCAGATTAAGAATACCTGGAATAGAGGCATATGGTGAACCAAACATCAAAAGAGAGAAGGGAAGCCTTCCTGAATTACTAATCACAAACCAAAGATTTAGAGCTAGATGCAAAGCAGTACATCATTAGACCAAATTGTTCATTTAGGTGAACAGAACTACCAAGATTGAGATTTACCCAAGTTTAAAAAAATAGTTGAAAGAGAATTTGAATCTAGGTTTTCCAAACTCCAAATTTCACCATTATTCTTTTCTCTGCATTCCTGGACACAAGACAACAGTTCATAGAATCAGAATCAAGGCCAAAAAAAAATTAGATTTCAGCTTATCAGATGCCAGGGCTTTACTGGGGCAGAGGAAGACTGAGAGGAAACAGAATCTGAGAAGAAGGTATACAGGCTGAAGATGCAAACCAACACAGTCAATAGATACCTATATAATAGCAAGATATCATACAGTCCAACCCATAGGAGTAAACTGAGTGTAGATTAATTGTCCAGGATTACACACAGCAAATAATTGGAATACCCAAAGCTAGAGCTAAGGTCTTTAGCCCCTCAGATCAGAGCTCTTTACCTTCCTACCTTCCTTATAAAAACTCTTTATGGCTTGGGTTTTGCAAATATACCAGGTTAAAACAAAAACAAATTTTAGCTATATGATGAAGATTTCATTTGGGCATGACCTGGAAGGGAACCATCTACTGAATGTAAAGAAGGAAAAATGTAGGCAAAATGCTCATCTCATAAACATGAAACGTTTTCCCAATGAGGTCTCTCAACTTGCAAGATGAGTGGATCCACTTAGAAACTTTAGAAAACAAAAAGAGGCATTTATAAGGGTGAGAGTCAGAAGGAAAAAGGCAGGGAGTGAACAGTTAAAATGTCATCAAAGCATCTGTCACTTCTGGTTAAGATAGACACATGTAAACTCATAGAGGAGCATAGCTCTCTCATATATACCTCTAGAAAATATTTTAAAAGTGCACTAAAGAGAACAATGGGCAGCTAAGTGGTGCAGTGGATAGAAAACAGGGTCTGGAGTGAGGAAGACTCATCTTCTTGAACTCAAATCTGGCCTCCTTTCCAGTGTTTCAGAGCCTCTGGTCCCAGGTTGTAGAGGTTTGCTACAATCTTAACTGCCAGCTTGGTCACAGCCCTTCAAAAGCAAAGTCCTGCCAGGAGCATCAGTCTGGAAGCCCCAACACTACAAAATTCTATACTGCTAATGCCCAGGAAAACAGGGTCTAAACTGCTGGTGCCAGCAGGCTCTGAACTATTGGTGCCAGGCCAGAGAACTGAGGAACAAAGGGAGCAGGATAGGTCATCAGGACAGGATAATGTGTATATGTTGTGTGGGGGGAGAGGCCAGGGTAGCACTCCACCAAGCCTGAGGGAAAGAACACAGCATCCAGTTGGTACCCGTTCTGACCATCTGAAATTCAGTTAGGGCAAAGATCTAAGCTAGTGGATCATGAATTGTCACACATTGGAGGAGACTTATCCAACCCCTAAAGAAACCACAATCAGAAAGGAGGGAGCTTGGAAATGAGTGATAAGGAAAATAAGAGGGAAAAGTGACAAAGATTTCAGGAAGAAGAAAACTCAAAGACCTTAAATATAAACAGACAAATCATCAGGAAAAACAGTAACAAGAGAAGAAAGTGTGGAATCCAGATCTATTAAACAAGTTTGAGCATCTATGAATAAATACTGCAAAATAAAGAAAAAAAAATATCTAACACTTGGTAAGACAGAAGACCCCGTGGAATTTAAGAACATGAAACCATAGCACACTATTCCTGAGTGGTTTAATAGAAAAAATAAGAACTATTAGACCAGAATTGATGTCAACAAAAATAATGAACAGAATAGAAAAACTTGAATCTTGCAATGGCAAGCCTCATCAAAGAAACAAAAGAAAAGATAAGAGATTAGGAATGCAAATAAACAGAAATGAAGACCAACTTAGAAGAAGGGAAGCAATAGCAAAAAAACAATGTTAAAAGAAAATACCGTCTCTATATGAGCAAAACATATTGAATTTAACGGGATGTATAGATACGACCTAAGGATCATATATCTCCTAGAAGAACACAACAGGAAAAAAAAAAAAAACGTTAACACTGACTCGTAGGGTCAAGGAGTTCAGGGAGTCCACAAACCCCAATAACCAGAGTCCCTGGAAAGCATTCTGGAATGAATTCATGGACCCAAGCATTCTCTAAATCAAGGTGGCAAAGATTTATTGTTAAGCTTTACAGTGGGCAAGAGTTCTTAGGGAACCTGAAACCTTATAGGGTACAGTTAAAGTTTTTATAGGATATTCTATAGTAAAACGTAGGCCAAATATGTTAACTAGGTGAATCAGGGCAGGATTAAGGAGTGGTTAAGGCATGTTCAGTTCTTAAAGGAACATGCACTTTTTATATCTACTGCACAGTGGTATTGCCCAGAATTCACAGGGAAATAGCCCAAGGCCCGGCTGCATGGAGGTGTGATTTTAGGCTTGAAACATCACCAAGTCAGCTAGTGGTTAGGGTTGACCAAGCTGCCACCCATCAATGTCATATTTGACAAGAAGGATGTTGGGAGTTTAGTATATCCCAAGCCTAAGGCATACATAAAAAGGGATTCAGGATGCATATAATGAGCTAGGGGATATACATATGACTGAGCCTAGGATATATATAATAGGTCAGTGAGTAGTAAATATCTTTATGGATCAGTATACAGCAGCTTCAGCCAGTACACAGCTGGGTCAAACTACTAAATTCTACAGGTGTAGCTGGCTAATGTATCAGGAAGGGAGATAAGTATTTTGCTAGGGCATGCTGCACTTGAGCCAGAGATAAACTGCCTGAGACAGTGTTTTGAGGCTAGGGAGAAATGTGATTTTTCAAGCTGGATGTGATTTTGCAAACTGAAGTTCAAGCACAGGCACCCAAACATCCCATCTACACTACAATGAAAGAAATAATAGAGAAAAAAAAGCTGCACAGAACCTCTGAACACAGAAAATGAGGTAAACTGAAAGACAGTGGTCTGAGCATGACCAATTTATTAGTTAGACTAGTAGTTACCCAGAAATTCAGTCAATGACCTCTCTCAATGACCAAAAATCTTGAGGTACTGCTCTTTAATCTTCATATAATTTTGCAGAACACAGAGTTGGATAGGTGAGGAAGAAAATGCAGTTAGTTACAGGGTAGATAGCTTCATGGGGTAGGGACAACACGATAAGTTGCATTCAGCAAAGCAGGCTGGCACCCACTTGGGGACAGTTATCACCCTCTCTGTGATTAAAGAATGCTTGATTGATTTATGGGACTCATCTGTATCTTGAGGACATAGTTAGTGGACCAGGGAAAGCAGACTCCCTGATTTCAAAGTGGGATTGTTAGGGAAATGAGAAACTTCTTAATTGTACAAGGACAGATAAGGATGGGCAATATACCTTATGGACATTTAAAGATAAGTTATAGTAAACAACAGTTTTTCTTTTAATTATGTCTTTAAACTAACTCGGAGGGAAATTAAATTCTGGAGCTCAACTTAAGGAAATAGAGAGGTAGTTTTAGGCAGATATAGACTCAATTACAAAATTAATGCAACATAGGACTTATTACATTGTAGAATCAATACTGTAGAAATCAATACAGAAGAAATGAGAAGTAACATTAATTTTGATATTTTCATGAACTAGTACTAAATCACAACAAAACTGGAAATACCTCTCAGCAGTTGTGGGCGAGGACTTCATGTCGTCATTTGTTGCTGCCTACCCTAAACTCCAAGTCGCATAACATCATGCTGATGACCAGTGTAGAACAATCATAAAACATAATTATATCTGTAAACCTAGATGAGACAAAGCAAGGAGTGAAGTCAAGGAGCTAATACAATCTGAAGTGGAAAAATATTGAAGACTTTGAGGTCACAGAAAATCTTTCACTTAATACAAATTCTAGAAGCTATATCTAATAATAAAACAAGTGACTACAACAGCACTGAAAATGGTTTTGAAAAGGAAATGGGCACATTTACCTGGGAATCACAAAAAATTCTTTTTGGAGCCTCATGATATGAATCCAACTAGCAGATTAATTATACCAAAACAGAGTAATATAAATTATAGCTAGTTGACTCGTAGGTAGCTCAGTGGATAGATCACCGGGTCTGGATTCAGGAAGACCTGAGTTCAAATCTAGCCTCAGAAACTGACTAGCCATATGACCCTGTACAAATCATTTAACCTGTGTCCCTCTCAGTTTCTTCATCTATAAAATGTAGTAGGTGCTATATAAATGTTAGCTATTTTAGAAGTAGTGGAAAGAGTATACAATACTTGCAGTGAGGGAGACCTGAGCTAAAATGCTACACGTTCTAGCAAGTCATTTAATTTTCCTGAGCCTTAGTTTCCCTATCTGTAGAACAGGTATAATAATAGCCCTTGCCTTATAGAGTTGTTGTGAAGATCAAATGGGACACATAATAAAGTGCTTTGCAAAGCTTAAGACACTATATAGATGCTGGCCTGTTTGTTTGTTTTTTTTAAAGCTGATGTCTGTTGTAACCATCATGAATGAACACATTTTCCCATGCTATTTGACAGAAAGTACACAAAAATTAGGCCTTGTACACAGCTATATATGTATCACAGTAGGAGTCAGAAGGAAGAAAGGTGGAACTATCAAGGAATGCCCTCTAACAGCAGGCATGAAGCACCATCATGACAGAAGTAACTTGAGAAAGCAATTTAAGTTGTGGGAAAAATCACCAGAAGATTATATTATGTCTCTCTGGAATAATATTTAAATATACAACTACGGGGCGGCTAGGTGGCGCAGTGAATAGAGCACCAGCCCTGGAGTCAGAAGGACCTGAGTTCCAAGCCAGCCTCCGACACTTAATCCACACAAACAAAAACCTAGCCGTGTAACCTTGGGCAAGTTACTTAACCCCAATTGCCCTAAAGGGGTGGCTAGGTGGCTCAGTGAGTAAGAGCACAGGCCTCGGAGTTGGGATGACCCGAGATCAGATCCGGCCTCAGAAAATGAGCACCCACGCATAAACAATGACTAGCCATGTAACCTTGAGCAAGTTACTTAACCCCAATTGCTTTTAAAAAATAAATAAATAAGTAAATAAATATACAACTACGATGTCATTTCCCAGCTAAAGGCAACAAAATAGTATGAAAAGGAAAGGAATCTAGAAAGCAAAAGTGCATCAGAAATTTTTGATTTTCTTAATCAGCAAATAAAAAAAGTCAAAAGCTTAGTTCCCTGAAACATCAAACCACTACAAAGAAAAATGAAACTCTTCAACATCATTTTTTTAACAAAAAGTTTTACTATAGAAACTTGAGAGATAAATAAAGGGAGAACCCCTAAAAAAGAAAGATAGGAACATTTTTAGTCCTCTATATGATCACAGGAAGCCTAACACAAGAAAACACATGTTGACTTAAGTGAGAAACAGAATGCTTACATAGTATAAAAATAAATGACAGAACATAGTAAAATCAAGGGAGATGTCTAAGTTCTAGTTTTTCTGCAAAATTGGAAAACACTGGGGCCAGATGTGATTCATAGTTATTAACTCTAATGCTTCACAATGACCCATGATTTATTAGCTAAGTATTTTTCAGGTTCTTCTCAGACTCAAGTCTAATCCCACCTTTTTTTTTTTAATTAATTTATTAGTTTAGTTTCAGTTAACAAGATTCAATTCCATAGTTCCTTGATTTTCAAATTTCCTTTACTTCCCTCCCCCCTCCCCCCACTACAGCATATACTCCAGTATAGGATTTGCAAATACAGGCATATTAGACATTATTCCAATTTCTTTTTTTTTTCAAAGAATTGATATTTTATTACAGGAAATATATATAATTAAATTTTTATATATATATATATATATATATATATATATATATATATATATATATATATATATATATATATATATTTGTAATTTCTAAGGAAAAGCACTAGCAACTGGGGGCATAAGGATAAATTGTCTGTAGGAGGTGGAGCTCAGACTGAGGTTTTTTTTTTTTAAATAAACAAATGCTTTATTAAATTCTGGTCCACACAATTCATTTCCACCAAATCTTGAGCCACAACTTCTTCCCTCATTTTTCCCCCACCACCCCAGAATAGCAGTCCCACTAGACATCCCCTCATCCAATCTGCTCTCTCCCATATCTTCTCCCATACCCCCTTTGACTTTGCCATTGGAGCAAGGTGAATCTCTAAGCCCCAATTCCTGAACATCTTATGAAACATTTAATTTTAAAACTTCAATTTTCAGATCCATTCCCTTCCTCCCTTGTCACCCACTCCCTCTGAGAAGATAAGCAATTCAGTATGTGTTGTACATGTATAGGATGCAAAACATTACCATAGTAGATATATTGTAAAAGACTGCCTATATTCCCCTCCCACCCATCTCACCTCCCACCTGGTCCACTCCCTACTCAGATCCTGTCCCTCTTCTACAGTGGGTACTTCCAACCTCCCCTCTCCCAGAATGCCCTCCCCTCCATCTTCCCCCATCCCATCCCCCTTTCCCCTACTCTCCTGCAGGGTGAGATATACCATTCAGTATGCATGTGACTCTCTCCTTGAGCCAACTTCAATGAGAATATGCTTTTGCCTTCCTGTTCTTACCCTCCGTTGCATCTACTTCCCCTTGCCTCTTCTACATGAGATAGTTTATCCTACCCTGTCTCTCCCCATCTCCTCTTGCCACTTTCCTCTCTCACCTCTAGACTTCACCCCTTAAGAATCATCCCTTCCCATCAAATTCAACCTGTGCCCTCTATCCATGTACACCTGTAAACGTATGCCCATAAACCCTTCTTCAATTATTTTCATAATGAGAGAGGTTTCATCAGACACAGTTATTGTTTTTCCATGTAGGAATGTAAATAGTTCAACTTTGATAAGTTCCTTTTGATTTCTTTTCCTTGATTACCTTCTGAAGCATCTCTTGCTCCTTGTGTCTGAATGTCAAATTTTCTATTCAACTCTGGTTTTGTCCTCAAGAATGCTTGAAAGTCCTCCATTCCACCAAATGACCATATTTTCCCCTGAAACAAGATACTCAGTTCTGCTGGGTAGGTGACCCCTGGCCTCAGTCCCAGCTCTTTTGCCCTCTGGAACATCATATTCCATGCCCTTCGATCCCTCAGTGCAGAAGCTGCCAGGTCCTGCACTATTCCGATTGTGCTTCCACAGTACTGACATTGTTTCTTCCTGGCTGCTTGTAGAATTCTCTCCCTGATCTGGGAGTTCTGGAACCTGGCTATAATATTCCTAGGAGTTTTCTTTTTGGGATCTTTTTTAGGAGGTGATTGGTGAATTCCTTCAACCTCTATTTCCCCCTCTGGGTCCAACACATCAGGGCAATTTTCCTTGAGAATTTCTTCAAGGATGATTTCTAGGTTCTTTCTTTGATCTTGGCTTTCAGGTAGTCCAATAATTTTTAAATTATCTCTCCCGGATCTATTTTCCACATCAGTGGTCTTTCCCATGAGATATTTCACATTGCCTTCTATTCTTCCATTTGCCTGGATCTGTTTAACAGCATCTTGATTTCTCATGAAGTCACTAGTTTCCATTTGCTCCAGTCTAACTCTGAGGGAATGAATCTACTCATTGAGCCCTTGAGATTCTTTTTCCATCTGGCAAATTCGACTTTTTAAGGCATTCTTCTCCTCATTGCCCCTCTGAGCCTCATTTGCCATTTGAGTCAGTCCACCCTTTTAAGGTGTTATTTTCCTCAGTCAGGATGTTGACTGTCATTTCATACTCCTCTTGCATCTTTATCATTTCTCTTCCCAATTTTTCCTCCACTTCTCTCATTTGCTTCTTAAGGTCCTTATGGCCTGTAGCCAGCTTGTATTTTCATTTGGGGCTTTTGGTACAGGAGTTCTGACCTCAAAGTCCTCCTCCATGCTTTGATCCTCTTTGCCCCTAAAATAGGAGTCCAATATTGAATTTTTATGTTTATTTTGTTTCTTTTGCCTAGGCATGTTGCCACTTAATTACTTGATTTTTGGGCTTGTTGCCACAGTAGAACTCTGCTACCAGACAAGAGAGCTTCTGGCCCAAACCTGGGGTCTTCACAAGTTCTGCTGATTGGGTGGCCTCTGTAAAGCCTCCACCCACTCTGGCAAATTGGATACCCACCCCAAACGTGCCCCCCCAGACCACAATCCAGATCCAGGCAGTTTAAAGCAAGAGCAATTAACCCCCAGACTGACTGCTGGATCTCCCCACAGTTCACAGACCAGGAGCTAGAGCCGCCACTGATGCTGCAAAATGGCTTCTGTGCCACATTTTTTCAGCAGCTTTTCGCCCCCAGGAGAAGAAACTGATGCATTCCTCAAATACTGGTCCCAAAATCCATAGGGCACCAACCTCCCACTTTGTCCCAGGCATATCCGTGCTGATAATTCTGTAATTCCACAGCTGCTGGTGTTCTGGGGTCCCTCCAGCTGGCTGCTGGCCCAGCTGCCCTAGGGCTAAAACCACGGCTCCCTGGTCTGGGCTCAGCTCCCAGAGCACTGCAGTGTCGGTTCCCATCACACTGTGCTGCCTGCTTTTAGAGAGCTGTACTGGCCACTCCCTGCAGGGCTGCTGGGTTCTCCCCAGCAGGAGGTTAGCTTCTCTGTGTAGATCTGTGGGTGCTGGGGCTCCAGAAGGCGTTCAGAGTCCCCCCCCACACACACACACACACATTGCTTGGAAGTTCAGTGGGGCAGAGCGCCCTGGAAGTGCTGTTTCCAGTCCGCCATCTTGGCTCTGCCCGCTGCCCCCCCCGCAGCAGCTTTTCTCCCCCAGGGGAGGAGGCTGATGTGTTCCCCAAATACTGGTCCCAAAGTCCATAGGGCACTAACCTCTCACTTTGTATTAGGCATATCTGTGCTGATATTTCTGGAGTCGCCACAGCTGCTGTGTCCCTCTGGTAGGCTGCTGGCCCGGCCACCCAGGGGCTAAAACCAAGGCTCACCTGGGCATGGGCTTGCTCCCAGCATGCTGTGCTGCCTGCTCTCAGAGCTCTGTACTGGCCACTCCCTGCAGGGCTACTTGGATGTCCTCAGCAGGAGGTTAGCTTCTCTGTGTCATTCTGTGACCCTCATTTCACTCCTGATCTTATTGGAAAGGCTTCTAGTTTATCCCCATTGCATATAATACTTGCTGAAGGTTTTAAATAGATGCTTTCAACTACTTTAAGGAAAGCCCCATTTATTCCCATACTTTCTAGTGTTTGTTTTTTTTTTTTAAAGCAATTGGGGTTAAGTAACTTGCTCAAGGTTACACGGCTAGTCATTATTTATTCGTGGGTGCTCATTTTCTGAGGCCGGATCTGATCTCAGGTCATCCAAACTCCGAGGCCAGCGCTCTTACTCACTGCGCCACCTAGCCGCCCCTTTAGGGCAATTGGGGTTAAGTAACTTGCCCAAGGTTACACGGCTAGGTTTTTGTTTGTGCGGATTAAGTGTTGGAGGCCGGCTCCGAACTCAGGTCCTTCTGATTCCAGGGCCGGCGCTCTATTCACTGTGCCACCTAGCTGCCCCCTTTCTAGTGTTTTTAATAGGAATAGATGTTATACTTTGTCAAAAGCCTTTTCTGCAACTACTGAGATGATCATATGGTTTCTGCTAGTTTTATTGTTGATATGCTCAACTATACTGATGGTTTTCCTAATATTAAACCATCCTTGCATTCCTGGAATGAATCCTACCTGATCAAGCTGTATTATTTTTGTGATAAGTTGTTGGAGTCTCTTGGCTAATATTTTATTTAAAATTTTTGCGTCTAAATTCATGAGGGAAATTGGTCTATAATTTTCTTTCTCTGTTTTATCTCTTCCTGATTTAGGAATCCATACCATATTTGTGTCATAGAAAGAGTTTGGTAGGACTCTTCACTAATTTTCCCAAATAGTTTGTAGAGTATTGGAATCAATTGTTCTTTAAATGTTTGATAGAATTCACCAGTAAACCCATCTGGCCCTGGAGATTTTTTTCTAGGGAGTTCATTGATGGCTTATTTGATTTCTTTTTCTGAGATGGGGTCATTTAGGTAATTCACTTCCTCTTCAGTTAATCTGGGCAACTTGTGATTTTGCAAATATTCATCCATTTCACTATGATTGTCATATTTATGTCCATACAATTAGGGAAAATAATCCCTCATTATTTTTTTACTTTCCTCTTCATTGGAGGTAGATTTACCCTTTTAATTTTTTATTTATTTATTTTTTTGAGGGCAATTGGGGTTAAGTTACTTGCCCAAGGTCACATGGCTAGGTTCTTTGTTTGTGTGTGTTTTCTCTGAAAGTGTCTGAGGCCGGATCTGAACTCAAGTCCTTCTGACTCCAGAGCCGACACTCTACTCACTGGGCCACCTAGCCGCCCCCCTTTTTAATTTTGATACTCATAATTTGGTTTTCTTCTTTCTTTTTTTTATCATATTGACTAAGGGTCTATCAATTTTGTTGATTTTTTCATAAAACCAGCTCTTAGTTTTATTTATTAATTCAATAATTAATTCAATAAAATTAATTTCAATTTTATTAATCTCTTCTTTTATTTTCAATATTTCTAATTAGTACTAAATTGGGGGTTTTCAATTTGTTCTTTTTCTAGCTTTTTCAATTGCATGTCCAATTCATTGACCTCCCTTCTCTCTGCTTTAATTAAGTATGCACTCAGGGATATAAAATTTCCCCTGGGATCTACCTTTAGAGCATCCCACGAATTTTGGTATATTGTCTCATTATCATCATTCTCTTGGATGAAATTATTGTTGTTTCTATGATTTCTTGTTTGCCCCATCCATTCTTTAGGATTAAATTGTACAATTTCCAAGTAGTTTTTAATCTTTTTAATCTATCTTTCCATGGCCCTTTATTGCATATAATTTTATTGCATCATGATCTGAGAATGATGCATTTAATATTTCTGCCTTTTTGCACTGGATTGTGAGGTTTTTATGCCCTAGTACATGGTCTATTTTTGAGTATGTACCATGCACTGCTGAGAAGAAAGTAAATTCCTTTTTATCCCCATTCAGTTTTCTCCAGAGATCCATCACAGCTAGTCTCTCTAAGATTCTATTCACCTCCTTAACTAATATAGTTTCCTTCCTTATCTCTTTTAATTAGATCTATTTTTGCTTTTGCTTTATCTGAGATAAGTATTGCTACCACTGCTTTTTTTTACTTTAGCTGAGGCATAATAAATTTTACTCCAACCTTTTACCTTCACACTATGGGTATCCCTTTGTTTCAAATGTGTTTCTTGTAGACAGCATATTGTAGGATTATGGTTTTTAATCCATCCTGCTATCTGCCTCTGTTTTATGGGAGAGTTCATCCCATTCACATTCACAGTAATGATGACTATCTGTCTCTTCCCCTCCATCCTATTCCCTCCCCTGTTTATGTTTTTGTTTCTTCCTTCTCCCTTCCCCTCCTTGAAGTTTTCCCTTTTGACCTACCCATCCCTCAGTGTTCCCACCCAGTGATCCTCTTTCTTAACCTACCCTCTCCCCTTACTACTATTTCCCTCTCTCCTACTTCCCCCCTTTAGTCTCCTCCTTTTCACCCCCCTTACCCTTCCACTATCTATAGGACACAATTCATTTTTATACTTATCAGAGTAAATTACTCCCCATTTGATTCCAAACCAATGAGAGTAAATTTCAAACAGTGCTCCTCTCCCTCCCTCCTTTTCCTCTATTTAATTAATTTATGTGTCTATTCACATTAGAATCCTAAACTTCACTGATTAAGTTGATGCCTCTTTGAACCAGAACCAGTGAGAATAGTGTTTAAATGATGTTCCTCTCCCTCTTCTTTCCCCTCTTCTATAGTGTGTTTTGATGCCTCTTCAGATGGCACATTTTACCTTTTCTTATATCATCCTTTTCTTTTTCCCATTACAGTCCCTTTGAACCCCTTAATAGTTTTTTTGTCACTCTTCAGGTAAGTGCATTCATACCCACACCCTCTATCTAAGTATAACCCTTTTGAAGGTCATGATAATCATAAAGATTTCTAATATTGACAGTTATCAGATCCGCATATAAGGATGTGAACATTTTGCTCTTGTTGCATCCCAAGTAATGAGCATGTGTTTGTGGGTGTGAGTGTGTGCACTTATGCATGTGTGAGTCTGTGTTTCCCTTGTTTACCTTTTTATGTCTTTCTTGAGTCCTGTAATTGGAGATCAAATTTTCCATTGAGCTCTGGCTTTTTCATCAGGAAAGTCTGGAAGTCCCTTATTTCATTAAATGACCATCTCCTTGCCTGAAAGATTATGCTCAGTTTTGCTGGGTAGTTAATCCTTGATTGTAGTCCTAGCTCTCTTGCCCTATGAAATATCAAATTCCAGTCCCTCCACTGTTTTAATGTAGAGGCTGCTAGGTCCTGTGTGATCCTAACTGTAGCTCCTCGATAATTGAATTGTTTCTTTCTGGCTGCTTCTAGAATTTTTACTTTAATCTTTTAATTCTGGAATTTGGTTACTATATTTATTGGATTTTTCAATTTGGGATCTCTTTCAGGGGGAGTCCGGTGAATTCTATTGATAGTTATTTTATCTTCTGATTCCAGGACCTCAGGACAGTTTTCTTTGACAATCTCTTTTTTTTTTTTTGACAAAAAGTATTTTTATTTGACATCTGAATAAGTGTTGACTCCTCAGGACATGGCCTTTGGCATCTTTTCCAACTTATTCATCAGCTTGTTGCACTGTGCCTTTCTCAGAAACATAGATACCATCCAAAAATTTTCTGATATCCTTGTTTTTGACGGTGGTGGCCTGTTGGATCAGGGCAGCTGAGTTAGAAACAAGTTCAATATCATTTCCTTCAAGAATTAACTCATCTTTTTGGGCTTGAGAAACAGCACAAGCAACACCTGGTCTCATGCGCACTCTTCGGATATATTTTTCACCCAAGAAATTTCTGATTCAACAAGTGAGCCATTCTCTTGAATAACAACATTTATGGGGAAGTGAGCATACACAGACCTCATCTTGTAACGAAAACCCAGGGTAACGCCTTTGATCATGTTTTGTACATGGCTACAGATTGTGCGCACAGTTGCAAGTTCTTTTCGATTTCCCCACCACTTGTCTACCCGAAGCCTTTTTTTCTTCTTTCCAAGGAGACTGAGCTCAACATTGATATGATTGAAATCCCTATGGAGGATTCCTCTGGGCCCTTTCACAATAACTGTCCGACCCTTAAGAGAGATGTCAACATTTTCTGGGATGTCGACGGTCTGGTTGCTTAGAATGGTCTTCATTCTGGTAGTGAACGGGCCAAAAAAAGCTCTTTGACAATCTCTTGGAGGATATTGTCTAGGCTACTTTTTTCATCATGGCTTTCTGGTAGACCAATAATTCTTTTTTTTTTTTATGGTGCCAATTTTAAATAGATTTTATTCTCCAAGACAATTGCATTTCCACTTGTTTACAGTGCCGATAAAGTGCAATGTGGTTCACTTCTCTCCCTCTACACACATTCAAGTATTCAGAATGCCCAGCCAGTTGATTATCTCATTACATTTGTCAAGGATCTTCTGTTTGTCTTCATCACCAATTTCTCCTTGCAGTTTTTCATCCTCCACAGTTTCCTTCATGTTGAAAGCATAGGATTCAAGAGAATTCTTAGAAGACACCTTGTCTCTCTGCTTTTCATCCTCAGCCTTGTATTTCTCAGCCTCCTGGACCATGGGCTCAATGTCTTCTTTGCTGAGACATCCTTTGTCATTGGTGATGGTGATCTTGTTCTCTTTCCCTGTGCTCTTATCCACAGCAGAAAAATTGAGGATACCATTTGCATCAATGTCAAATGTTACCTCAATCTGAGGAACACCCCTGGGTGCTGGAGGAATTCCTGTGAGCTCAAATTTGCTAAGCAGGTTGTTATCCCTTGTCATTGCTCTCTCTCCTTCATAAACCTGAATAAGCACACCAGGCTGATTGTCCGAATAGGTGGTAAAGGTCTGTGTCTGCTTGGTGGGTATTACATTTGATCAGAACGGTCATAACTCCACCAGCAGTTTCAATTCCAAGGGAAAGAGAAGTGACATCCAACAACAGCAAGTCCCGCACATTCTCAGATTTATCTCCAGACAAAATGGCAGCCTGGACAGCTGTACCATAAGCAACAGCCTCATCAGGGTTGATACTCTTGTTGAGCTCCTTGCCACTGAAGAAGTCTTGCAGAAGTTTTTGTATTTTGGGAATTCGAGTAGGACCACCCACCAGGACGATGTCATGAATCTGAGATTTATCTAGCTTGGCATCTCTTAAGCCCTTCTCCACAGGGTCCAGGGTGCCACAGAAGAGATCAGCATTCAGCTCTTCGAAACGGGCCCTGGTGATTGATGTATAGAAGTCGATTCCTTCATAGAGGGAGTCAATCTCAATACTGGCCTGGGGACCGGAAAAGAGGGTACACTTTGCACGTTCAAAAGCAGTGCAGAGATGGCGGACAGCCGTCTTGTTCTCACTGATGTCTTTCTTGTGCTTTCGCTTGAACTCAGCAATGAAATGGTTGACCATTTGGTTGTCAAAGTCCTCCCCACCCAAATGGGTATCCCCAGCTGTGGACTTGACCTCAAAGATGCCATCTTCAATGGTGAGAATGGAGACATTGAAAGTACCACCTCCAAGGTCAAAGATCAACACATTTCTCTCAGCAACAACCTTTTTGTCCAAGCCGTAAGCAATAGCAGCAGCAGTTGGCTCATTGATGATTTGGAGCACATTGAGACCAGCTATGGTTCCAGCATCTTTGGTGGCCTGATGGTGGGAATCGTTGAAATAGGCTGGTACTGTGACCACAGCATTTGTGACAGTCTTCCCAAGGTAAGCTTCAGCAATTTCTTTCATCTTAGTCAAGACCATAGAAGATACTTCTTCTGGATAGAAACTTTTGGTCTCCCCTTTGTACTCCACTTGGACCTTAGGCCTGCCTGCATCATTCACCACTGTAAAAGGCCAATGCTTCATATCGGATTGTACAACTGCATCATCAAATCTGTGACCAATCAGACGTTTGACATCAAAAACCGTGTTGGTGGGGTTCATTGCAACTTGATTCTTTGCAGCATCACCGATTAAACATTCTGTGTCTGTGAAGGTGACGTAGCATGGGGTGGTCCTGTTTCCTTGGTCATTAGCAATGATTTCCACTTTCCCATGTTGGAAGACTCCCACACATGAGTAAGTGGTGCCAAGATCAATGCCAACTGCGGGTCCCTTTGACATGGTTGCTAGGGTGTCGGGGTTTGTAGTTGACCACTGTGGAGAGAGAAGGGCTGCTGCTGCACTGAGTAGACCAATAATTGTTAAGTTGTCTCTCCTGGATCTGTTCTCTAGGGCAGTTATTTTTCCAGTGAGATATTTTACACTATCTTCCAATTTTTCGATCATCTTGTTTTGTTTGATTGACTCTTGCTGCATCACAGAGTTCTGAGTTTCCATTTGATTGAATCTAATTTTTAGCAGATTATGTTCCTCAGTTTTTGAAGGTCCTTTTTTTTTTAAACAAATACTTTATTAACTTCTGTTTTACATCATTCATTTCCGCCAGATTTTGAGTTACAATCATTTTCCCCCCATTATTCCCCTACCCAACCTCCCAGAATAGCAGTCCCACAAGATATCGCTTCCTCCAATCTGCTCTCTCCCATACCTTCTCCCATACCCCCATCGACTTTTCCATTAGAGGAAGGTGAATCTTTGTGTCCCAATGCCTGCACATCTTATCTCCCTATTACAAGCAAAAGAGTATTAATAATAGTATTTATATATATTTGAAACATTTAATGTTACGACCTCGAATTTCAGATCCATTTCCTTCCTCCCTTGTCACCCATTCCCTCTTGGGAGATAAGTAATTCAGTATATGTTGTACATGTCCAGCTATGCAAAACATTATCATAGTAGATATATTGTACAAGGCTGCTTATAATTCCCTCCCACTCATCCCACCCCCCACCTGGTCCATTCCCTACATGATCCTGTCCCTCTTCTATAGTGGGTACTTCCAACCTCCCCTCACCCCAAGGATGCCCTCCCATCCATCATCCCTCCTCTCATCCCCCTTCCCCCTATCCTGCTGCAGGTTGAGATATCCCATTTAGTATGTATGTCATTTTCTCCCTGAACCAAATTCAATGTGAATGTGGTTTTGCCTTTTTAGCCTTCCTTATTCTCCCCCTCCTTTGCACCCACTTCCCCTACATGAGATAGTTTACCCTACCATGTCTCTCCCCATCTCCTCTTGCCACTTTCCTCTCTCACCTCATAATTTCATCCCTTGAGTACTCTCCCTTCCCAACAAAATCAACCTATGCCCTCTATCCATATATAACTGTAGCCATATACACACACATTCACATATGTATTCATATGACCACACCCCCTTCTTCCATTATTTTCATAGTGAGAAAGATATCATCAGTCACAGATATTGCTTTTCCATATAGGAATGTAAATAGTTCAACTTTGATAAGTTCCTTTTGATTTCTTTTCCCTGATTACCTTCTCAGGCATCTCTTGCTTCTTGTGTCTGGATGTCAAATTTTCTATTCAATTCTGGTTTTTTCCTCAAGAATGCTTGAAAGTCCTCTATTCCACTGAATGACCATATTTTCCCCTGAAACAAAATACTCAGTTTTGCTGGGTAGGTGACCCTTGGGTTCATTCCCAGTTCTTTTGCCCTCTGGAATATCATATTCCATGCCCTTCGATCCCTCAGTGTAGAAGCTGCCAGGTCCTGGGCTATTCTGATTGTGTTTCCACAATATTGAAATTGTTTCTTCCTGGCTGCTTGTAGTATTTTCTCCTTGATCTGGGGATTCTGGAACCTGGCTATAATATTTCTGGGAGTTTTCTTTTTGGGATCTTTTTCAGGAGGTGATCGGTGGATTCTTTCAACCTCTATTTTGCCCTCTGGATCTAAAACATCAGGGCAGTTTTCCTTGAGAATTTCTTGAAGGGTGATTTCTAGGTTCTTTCCTTGATCATGGCTTTCAGGTAGTCCAATAATTTTTAAATTGTCTCTCCTGGATCTATTCTCCAGGTCAGTGGTTTTTCCCATGAGATATTTCACATTGCCTTCTAATCTTTCGTTTGTTTGGATCTGCTTAACAGCATCTTGATTTCTCATAAAGTCACTAGCTTCCATTTGCTCCAGTCTAACTCTGAAGGAATGGATCTCCTCAGTGAACTTTTGAGATTCTTTTTCCATCTGGCAAATTCGACTTTTTAAGGCATTCTTCTCCTCATTGCCCTTTTGGGCCTCCTTTGCCATTTGAGTTAGTCTATTTTTTAAGGTGTTGTTTTCCTCAGTCAGGCTGTTGACCCTCATTTCATACTTTTCCTGCATCCTTCTCATTTCTCTTTCCAATTTTTCCTCCACTTCTCTTATTTGATTTTTAAAGTCCTTCTTAAGGTCCTCTATGGCCTGCAACCCACTCATGTTTTCCCCTGGGGCTTTTGGAGCAGGACTTCTGACCTCACAGTCCTTTTCCCGCTCTATGCCCCCAAAATAGGAGTCTAGGGTTGCATTTTTCTGTTTCCTTTGCCTTGGCATGTTGCCACTTAATTGCTTGACTTTTGGGCTTGTTGCCACACTATGGCTTTAAGGCCAGATAGAGGAATTTTCGTCCCGAACGTGTGGGGGGCAACTTCCGTTTCTGGCAAGCTGTAAACCCACCCACAACTTCCACCCTAGATCACAATCCAGATCCAGGGAGGTTAAAGCAAGAGCGATTACCCCCCAAGACTGATCGCTGGATCTCCCCACGATTTGTAGGCTGGGAGCCGGAAATGCCTCTGAAAACTACACAGTGGCGTGTCTCCTCAGCAGCTTCTAGCCCCCAGGGGAGGGAGCTGACGCATTCCCCAAGTACAGGTCCCAAAGTCCATAGGACACTAACCTCTTACTTTGTCCTAGGCAAGTCTATGTTGATAATTCTGGCATCTCCACAGTTCCTGGTGTTCTGGGGTTCCTCCAGCTGGCTGCTGGCCCTGCCGCCCTGGGGCTAAAACCTGGCTCACGTGGACCTGTGCGCTGCCGGCTCCCAGACCACTGCGCTGGTCCTTCCTGCAGGGTGCTGGGCTGTCCTCAGCGGGAGGTTAGCTTCTCTGTGTCGTTCTGTGGGTGCTGGGGCTCCAGAAGTTTTTCAGAGTCCTTTTTTACATAGTTTGTGGAGAATCTGGGGGCAGAGAGGCTTGGACGAGCTGTTTCTACTCCTCCATCTTGGCTCCGCCCTGAAGGTCCTTTTTTAGGGAGTTTTTTCTCCAATTGCTTCACTAATTTTACACACACACACACACACACACACACACACACACACACACACACACACACACATATATATATATGAAACATTTAATCTTAACACCTTGAATTTCAGATCCATTTCTTTCCTCCCTTGTCACCCATTCTCTCTGGGGAGATAAGTAATTCAGTATATGTTGTACATGTCTAGCTATGCAAAACACTATCATAGTAGATATATCGTACAAGGCTGCTTATAATTCCCTCCCACTCGTCCCACCCCCACCTGGTCCATTACCTACATGATCCTGTCCCTCTTCTATAGTGGGTACTTCCAACCTACCCTCCCCCCAAGGATGCCCTCCCATCCATCATCCCTCCTCTCATCCCCCTTCCCCCTATTCTGCTGTAAGTTGAGATATCCCATTTAGTATGTATGTCATTCTCTCCCTGAACCTAATTCAATGAGAATGTGGTTTTGCCTTTTTGCTTTCCTATTCTCCCCCAACTTTGCAACCAATTCCCCTTGCTTCTTCTACATGAGATAGTTTACCCTACCCTGACTCTCCCCTTCTCCTCTTGCCACTTTCCTCTCTCACCTCATAATTTTACCCCTTGAGTATCCTCCCTTCCCAACAAATTCAACCTATGCGCTCTATCCATATATAACTGTAACCATACACACACATTCACATATGTATTCATATGACCACACACCCTTCTTCCATTATTTTCATAGTGAGAAAGATTTCCTCAGTCACAGTTATTGCTTATCCATATAGGAATGTAAATAGTTCAACTTTGATAAGTTCCTTTTGATTTCTTTTCCCTCATTACCTTCTCAGGCATCTCTTCCTTCTTTTGTCTGGATGTCAAATTTTCTATTCAATTCTGGTTTTTTCTTCAAGAGTGCTTGAAAGTCCTCTATTCCACTGAATGACCATATTTTCCCCTGAAACAAAATACTCAGTTTTGCTGGGTAGGTGACCCTTGGCTTAAATCCCAGCTCTTTCAATCTCTATTTTGCCCTCTGGATCTAAAATATCAGGGCAATATTCCTTGAGAATTTCTTGAAGGGTGATTTCTAGGTTCTTTCTTTGATCATGGCTTTCAGGTAGTCCAATAATTTTTAAATTGTCTCTCCTGGATCTATTTTCCAGGTCAGTGGTTTTTCCCATGAGATATTTCACATTGCCTTCTAATCTTTGATTTCTTTGGATCTGCTTAACAGCATCTTGATTTCTCATAAAGTCATTAGCTTCCATTTGCTACAGTCTAACTCTGAAGGAATGAATCTCCTCAGTGAACTTTTGAGATTCTTTTTCCATCTGGCAAATTCGACTTTTTAAGGCATTCTTCTCCTCATTGCCCTTTTGGGCCTCCTTTGCCATTTGAGTTAATCTGTTTTTTAAGGTGTTGTTTTCCTCAGTCAGGCTGTTGACCCTCATTTCATACTTTTCCTGCATCCTTCTCATTTCTCTTTCCAATTTTTCCTCCCCTTCTATTATTTGATTTTTTTTAAAAAAAATGCTTTATTAACTTCTGTTTTACATCATTCATTTCCGCCAGATTTTGAGTTACAATCATTTTCCCCCCATTGTTCCCCTACCCGACCTCCCAGAATAGTAATCCCACAAGACATCGCTTGCTCCAATCTGCTCTCTCCCATACCTTCTCCCATACCCCCATCGACTTTTCCATTAGAGGAAGGTGAGTCTTTGCATCCCAATGCCTGCACATCTTATCCCCCTATTACAAGCAAAAGAGTATTAATAATAGTATTTATATATATATTTGAAACATTTAATATTACGACCTCAAATTTCAGATCCATTTCCTTCCTCCCTTGTCACCCATTCCCTCTTGCGAGATAAGTAATTCAGTATATGTTGTACATGTCTAGCTATGCAAAACATTATCATAGTAGATATATTGTACAAGGCTGCTTATAATTCCCTCACACTCATCCCACCCCCCACCTGGTCCATTCCCTACATGATCCTGTCCCTCTTCTATAGTGGGTACTTCCAACCTCCCCCCACCCCAAGGATGCCCTCCCATCCATCATCCCTCCTCTCATCCCCCTTCCCCCTATCCTGCTGCAGGTTGAGATATCCCATTTAGTATGTATGTCATTTTCTCCCTAAACCAAATTCAATGTGAATGTGGTTTTGCCTTTTTAGCCTTCCTTGTTCTCCCCCTCTTTTGCAACCACTTCCCCTTGCTTCTTCTGCATGGGACAGTTTACACTACCCTGTCTCTCCCCATCTCCTCTTGCCACTTTCCACTCTCCCCTCATAATTTCATCCCTTGAGTATTCTCCCTTCCCAACAAATTCAACTTATGCCCTCTATCCATATATAACTGTAACCATATACACACACATTCACATATGTATTCATATGACCACACCCCCTTCTTCCATTATTTTCATAGTGAGAAAGATATCATCAGTCACAGTTATTGCTTTTCCATATAGGAATGTAAATAGTTCTGCTTTGATAAGTTCCTTTTGATTTCTTTTCCCTGATTACCTTCTCAGGGATCTCTTCCTTCTTTGTATCTGGGTGTCAAATTTTCTATTCAATTCTGGTTTTTTCCTCAAGAATGCTTGAAAGTCCTCTATTCCACTGAATGACCATATTTTCCCCTGAAACAAAATACTCATTTTTGCTGGGTAGGTGACCCTTGGGTTCATTCCCAGATCTTTTGCCCTCTGGAATATCATATTCCATGCCCTTCTATCCCTCAGTGTAGAAGCTGCCAGGTCCTGGGCTATTCTGATTGTGTTTCCACAATATTGAAATTGTTTCTTCCTGGCTGCCTGTAGTATTTTCTCCTTGATCTGGGGATTCTGGAACCTGGCTATAATATTCCTGGGAGTTTTCTTTTTGGGATCTTTTTCAGGAGGTGATCTGTGGATTCTTTCAACCTCTATTTTGCCCTCTGGATCTAAAACATCAGGGCAGTTTTCCTTGAGAATTTCTTGAAGGGTGATTTCTAGGTTCTTTCTTTGATCATGGCTTTCAGGTAGTCCAATAATTTTTAAATTGTCTCTCCTGGATCTATTTTCCAGGTCAGTGGTTTTTCCCATGAGATATTTCACATTGCCTTCTAATCTTTCATTTGTTTGGATCTGCTTAACAGCATCTTGATTTCTCATAAAGTCATTAGCTTCCATTTGCTCCAGTCTAACTCTGAAGGAATGAATCTCCTCAGTGAACTTTTGAGATTCTTTTTCCATCTGGCAAATTCGACTTTTTAAGGCATTCTTCTCCTCATTGCCCTTTTGGGCCTCCTTTGCCATTTGAGTTAGTCTATTTTTTAAGGTGTTGTTTTCCTCAGTCAGGCTGTTGACCCTCATTTCATACTTTTCCTGCATCCTTCTCATTTCTCTTTCCAATTTTTCCTCCACTTCTCTTATTTGATTTTTAAAGTCCTTCTTAAGGTCCTCTATGGCCTGCAACCCACTCATGTTTTCCCCTGGGGCTTTTGGAGCAGGACTTCTGACCTCACAGTCCTTTTCCCGCTCTATGCCCCCAAAATAGGAGTCTAGGGTTGCCTTTTTCTGTTTCCTTTGCCTTGGGATGTTGCCACTTAATTACTTGACTTTTGGGCTTGTTGCCACACTATGGTTTTAAGGCCAGATAAAGGAATTTTTGTCCCGAACGTGTGGGGGGCAACTTCCGTTTCTGGCAAGCTGTAAACCCACCCATGACTTCCACCCCAGATCACAATCCAGATCCAGGGAGGTTATAGCAAGGGCAATTACCCCCCAAGACTGATCGCTGGATCTCCCTACAGTTAGCATGCATGCCAGGAGCTGGAGCTTCCTCTGAAAACTACAAAATGGCATGTATCCTCAGCGGCTTCTAGCCCCCAGGGGAGGAAGCTGATGCATTCCCGAAATACAGGTCCCAAAATCCATAGGACACTAACCTCTTACTTTGTCCTAGGCATGTCTATGTTGATAATTCTGGAATCTCCACAGCTGCTGGTGTTCTGGGGTTCCTCCAGCCAGCTGCTGGCCCTGCCACCCTGGGGCTACAACCTCCGCTCAAGGGGACCTGGGCTTGGCTCGCCGTGCTGCCAGCTCCCAGAGTGCTTCACTGGTCCTTTCTGCAGGACTGCTGGGCTGTCCTCAGCGGGAGGTTAGCTTCTCTGTTTTGTTCTGTGGGTGCTGGGGCTGCAGAAGTTGTTCAGAGTCCCCTTTTACATAGTTTGGGTGGAATCTGGGGGCAGAGTGGCTTGGATGAGCTGTTTCTACTCCGCCATCTTGGCTCCGCCCCCTGTTATAACTATTTCAATATAATTGGTTTGTTCTCTAATCCTGTGTACTTTATGTACTTGAAAATGTTCTGAGAGAAATTCCATGACACACATACATGCACACATGAATGCTCAGCTGTATGCACGCGCGTGCGCGTGCACAACCACACACTCCTACTCAAAGCCTCCCTATGGTCTGTAACTCATCTTTACCTCATAAGGAAAAATTCAAAAATTACATCTTTATGTCAGATATGAACTCAATGGTATTTATAAAATCTCCCTATAAACCCAAATTATTTGATTTATAATGTTGTCAAGTGTAAAACTCTAAAAATAGCCACATGCAAACAAGCTGATGAACCACAATGCTCTACATGCATTGTTATCTCAATCATTGCTTTATCACCAAAGACATGCTTTTGGTTCATTCACCCAAGGTATATTCTCTACCTGGTCCTCACACTGTGCTTCTCCTCTATATTTTATCTGAGAGCCTATTTCTTTAAAGGTGGATCTTTTTAGTTTTCCTTGCATGAATGTTGTTTTTCTGCTGCTTTGAGCAACCATACTGTTCAAAGAGAAAAGGAACAGAATCATACACGTAGCACTACAAAATAAGTTATTTTTCCTCCTGTACCATAGTATATATGACATGAAATACTGAAGAATAATAGCATGATAGTCTCTTAATGTCTTTTACTTTCACTATCTATTGCTTTCTGATTCCCATCAAAAAATGAGAATTATATGATATTATTAGTGATATTATTAAGAATAACTTCCTTTTGTCCTTGAAGATAAATGAAATGCTAGCCTCCTCAAAGTCCTGTAAGGTAGAGAGCACAACCAATATTGACCCAATTTTAGAAATGAGGAGATTGTCTCAGTGGGGTGAATTCACTTGCCCAATGTCACAAAGCTAGTAAGTATCAGAATTAGGGTTTCCTTACCACAACCTTCTGAAGTTGGTGACACTGAGCCAGGCCAGAAAGGAGCTCCCTCGGGTTATAACCATCAGGAGAAGAAATCTTTGCTTTTGACAACTGCCTCCCTCAGTCTGCCCTCCCTTCTATCAACTCCTTCCCTTTTCTTTTCCCTTTCTCTTCCTACTGCCTATAGGGCAAGTTAGATTTCTGTACCTGAGTATGTTATTCCCTCCTTGAACCAAATCCAATGAGAGTAGGGTTTAAATGATGATCATCTTCCTCCTTTCATTCTCTCTATTGTAATATGTATTTGTGCCTCTTTATGTCATGTAATTTACGTTTTTTTTGACTCATCCTTTCATCTTCTCCCATTACAAACCCTTTGTACAACTCAATTAAGTCTTTATCATCACAGCAAAGACAGCTTATACCCACACCAGCTGTCTATGCATATCCCTTTTAATTGTAATACATTTAATAGTTCTAGAAAGTTATAAGTATGATCTTCTCATGTAGGGATGTAAATAGTTTGCCCTTATTAAATAATACTTGGGTTTTGCTGTGTTTTTTTTTCTTTCCTGTTTACCTTTTTATGCCTCTCTTGCATCTTGTATTTGAAGATCAAATTTTCTGTTGAGCACTGGTCTTTTCATCAGGAAGGTCTGGAATTCCCCTATCTCATTAAATGTCCATCTCCTCCCCTGAAAGACTATGTTTAATTTTGTTAGGTAGATGATCTTTGGTTGTATTCCAAGCCCCTTTGCCTTCTGGAATATCATATTCTATGTCCTCTGCTCTTTTAATGTAGAAGCTGCAAGGCCCTGCATAATCCTGACTATGGTTCCACAATATTTGATTGTTTCTTTCTGGCTATTTGCAGTATTTTCTCCTTGATCTGATAATTCTGGAATTTGGCTACAATATTCCTTAGTGCTTTCAATTGGGATCTCTTTCAGGAGATGATTGTCAAATTCTTTCGATGATTATTTTACCCTCTGGTTCTAGGATCTCAGCAGTTTTCCTTGCTGATTTCTTAAAAGATGCTGTCCAGGCTCTCTATCTTTTTTTTTAATCATGGCTTTCAGGTAGGCTGGCAATTCTTAAATTATCTCTCCTGGATCTATTTTCCAGGTCAGTTCTTTTTCCAATTAGGCATTTTACATTTTCTTCTATTTTTTCATTCTTTTGAATTTGTTTGACTGATCATTGATGTCTCAGAGTTATTTTCTTCCACTTCCCCAATTCTAATTTTTTTTTCTAATTAAACAAATGCTTTATTAACTTCTGGTTTACATAATTCATTTCCACCAAATTTTGAGTAACATTTTTTCCCCATTTTTCCCTACCCACCACCCCAGAATAGCAGTCCCACTAGACATCCCCTCATCCAATCTGCTCTCTCCCATATCTTCTCCCATACCCCCTTTGACTTTGCCATTGGAGCAAGGTGAATCTCTAAGCCCCAATTCCTGAACATCTTATGAAACATTTAATTTTAAAACTACAATTTTCAGATACATTCCCTTCCTCCCTTGTCACCCACTCCTTCTGAGAAGATAAGCAATTCAGTAAGTGTTGTACATGTATAGCTATGCAAAACATTACCACAGTAGATATATTGTAAAAGACTGCTTATATTTCCCTCCCACCCATCTCACCTCCCACCTGGTCCATTCCCTACTTTGATTCTGTCCATCTTTGATAGTGGGTACTTCCAACCTCCCCTCCCCCCAGAATGCCCTCCCCTCTATCCTCCCCCTTCCCATCCCCCTTTCCCCTACTCTCCTGCAGGGTGAGATATCCCATTCAGTATGTATGTGATTCTCTCCTTGAACCAACTTCAAAAAGGTTTTGCCTTTTTGCCTTCCTGTTCTTCCCCTCCCCTGCAACTACTTGCCCTTACCTCTTCTACATAAGATAGTTTACCCTACCCTGCCTCTCCCCATCTCCTCTTGCCACTTTCCTCTCTCACCACTTGACTTCACCCCTTAAGAATCATTTCCTCCCATCAAATTCAACCTGTGCCCTCTATCCATATATACCAGTAAACGTATGCCCATATACCTTTCTTCAATTATTTTCATAATGAGAAAGGTTTCATCAGACACAGTTATTATTTTTCCATGTAGGAATGTAAATAGTTCAACTTTGATAAGTTCCTTTTGATTTCTTTTCCTTGATTACCTTCTCAAGCATCTCTTGCTTCTTGTGTCTGAATGTCAAATTTTCTATTCAACTCTGGTTTTTTCCTCAAGAATGCTTGAAAGTCCTCTGTTCCACTGAATGACCATATTTTCCCCTGAAACAGAATACTGAGTTTTGCTGGGTCGGTGACCCTTGGCTTCAATCCCAGCTCTTTTGCCCTCTGGAATATCATATTCCATGCCCTTCGATCCCTCAGTGTAGAAGCTGACAGGTCTTGTGCTATTCTGATTTTGTTTCCACAGTATTGAAATTGTTCCTTCCAGCTTGTAATATTTTCGCCTTGATCTGGGAGTTCTGGAACCTGGCTATAATATTCCTAGGAGTTTTCTTTTTGGGGTCTTTTTCAGGAGGCGATTGGTGAATTCTTTCAACCTCTATTTCCCCCTCTTGGTCTAACACATCAGGGCAATTCTTTTCTTCAGTTAGTTTTTGTGCCTCCTTTTCCATTTGGTCAATTCTACTCTTTAAGGATTTGTTTTCTTCAGTGTGATGTTTCTTTTTTTTTTTTCATTTTGTCAGTTTTTTTTTTTTTAAAGGAATTGTTCAATTGATCTTCTACCTCTCTTATTCGACTTTTAAGATTATCCTTGGGCTTTCCCAAGAAGACTTTTTGGGCTTGAGACCATTTCATATTCCCTTTTCAGGTTTTGAATGTGGGTGTATTGACAATATTGTCCTCTCCTCAATTCATGTTTTGATCTTCCCTGTCACCAAGACACTGCTCTATCGTCTTTGTTTTTCTTTGTTGATTTTTGTTCATGGTGTTTGCCTTTTTACTGGCTTTTAAAAGTTGTTCTCTGCTTCTGGGGCATAGAAGGTGCTGTCCCATGCTTCTTGTGTTGGGGCCTTGAGGCCTGATTACTGGCTTTGTGTGCTGGGGCTGTAGGGGTCTGGTAGTTTACCTGGTGCTGAGCTGGAGCTGGAAGTGGTGGTTGGTGCTTGCCAAGGCCAGGTGGGGTTTTCTATATTTTCCTAGAGTTTACACTGAAGATGGAGGATTGGGGGGGGTGGGCGGGAGGTGTGGGTGGTCTGACCACTGGAGGTCACCTCACCTAAGTCTGTGCTAGATCAAAGATAGATTCAGTTGCTGGTGGATAACTGTCTGCCAGCACATGTGGTGGTTCTTTGTGTTAGTATCTGCTGGTTCCCCTAGCTATGCTAAGGCACATGGTGGTCCTGGTGTTGGTGCTTGTCTGTTTACCACCCTGAGCCTTAGGATCTCCCATTGATTTGCTGAGGTAGGGCTTGCCCAGACACCTCCCATCTTATACTGTTTCTCTTCACAGCAAGAGAGACCTTTCCCATTAAAACCCCAGTCTCCCAACCTAAAAAAATTCTGTACCCATCTTTCTTCTGGTTTCACTATTTCAGGATTTTTCCTGGGGCTGTATTTTCTGGGTTTTTCACAGTCAGCAAGGGAGGGTGGGAGTGACTTACTGCTTATTCCACCATCTTGGATCCCAGAGGTCCAAGACAAAGAAATTTTGGAGTTTCCTATTTTAATTTTTTTCTTGCCAACTGAGAGCAAAGTTAAATTTTTTTCATATTGTTAAAATATTACAACTGTTGTCAGCTTCCTCTCAATTTTGATGCCTTAAGGTAATTCCTTTCGGGCTAGTAATAGATACAACTGTATTTAATTCTAAACTAAACAACAACAAAAAAGCCTATGATAAGATTTTATGGAATTTAGAAGCAATCTCTTCCAATGTATGTAGAAGCAAAAGTATGAAGAGAAATAAGGGAGGGAGAAAGGAGACTTAAGACAAGTTATCTCTCCTTATCTTCTCTGACAGAGACAAAGAGGGAAAATTCTGGACAATGAATCAGGTTTCAGATGGAGTGTTGGCATGTGAAATTAGGTGAAGAAAGTCCAACTGGATGATGTTTGACAAAATCAATAAAAAATCATAAGAATCAGTGTTTTTTTATTAAATATAGGTTAAACTCATACTAACTTAATTTCCTTTTTTGAAGTGTGGTTATATTGGTAGGTCAGGGGCCATCTCCAGTTCTCATTTGTATTTCCTCATTGGACCCAGATGACTCCAGAGGAGAAAGTTAGACTGGTGACTTTACACAGTCCTCCCTCATTTAAATGCAAATTCACTTGCAAGCCATCATTTGACCTTTCTGATGTCATGGTCCTCTTTGAGAAAGAAGGACACACAACAACAACAATACTGCCAGGTTAAGGGAGTGTTTCAGACAGTATTTCTGAACATTCATTAGGATTATAGCTCTAAAGCTAGAATAGACCCCAGAAGCTAGCTAGTCCAAGTCTGTCATTTTGCAGATAAGGACACAGAGGCATAGGATGGCTGACTGACTTGCCCAGGGTCATATTGGTCAGTGGCATGGGTAAACATTTGACAATATCTCCCCTGATAACTTTGTAAATAAAAAAGAAATCTATTCTTATGAACAGTTTGGAGAGGTGTGGACTAAATTATAATACCCTTAGATAAATTTGGATCTGGTTCAATTTCTGGATCCAAGAAGTAGTAATTAATGCATAGATGTCAGCCTCTAAGGATATCTTATATTCACTACAGCCCAGAAACACTGCTTTCAAAAAAAACATAGAGATAAGTTCAGCTGCCTTCAGTTTGTGGGGAAAAACATCCTAGACAAAATCTCATTTTCCTCCTTTCAGCGTTGCTTGATCTAAGTTTGGAAATACTGAGGAGCACAGGAGCAGTAGGAATGGGGGAGAGACCCTAGCCAACAGATTTATAAGGCCTAACATCCATGTTTACACTACCATACCTAGATGGGAGAAGGAGCTGCCTAGCAAATCCCTCTGCACCTGGAGCATCTAAGGTCTTTACTCATCATCTCTGTCTTTCACTTCCCAGAACATTTCAAAAATATAAAGGCCCTGTAACTGTTGACCCAGTACTTGCATTCTTTTTTTGTTTGTTTGTTTATTTTTAGTTTACAGGATTCAATTCCAAAGGCCATTGAGTTTCAAATTTCCCTTCCCTCCCTCCCCCCATCCCCACGACTGCATATAGCCCAGTATAGGATCTGCAAATACTTTCACATTAGATATTAGTCAGGTTACAAAGGAGTATTATACTAGATGGAATGAAAAATGTTAAAGAGTAAATAAAACCAGACAATGAAAAGAAAAAGATCAAGTAGTTTGCTTCAATCAGGATTCAAACTAAGTTCTTTTTAGTTATTTCTCTGGATGTAGGCATCTCTCGCCCTCATGAGTCTTTTGGGATTGATTTATATCACTGCATTGCTGAGAAGAGTCCAGTCTGTCATAGTTGGTCATCACACATATGTTGTGTCTGTGATTGTATATAAATTTCTCCTGGTTCTACTCTTCAGTTTGTATAAAGCTCTCCAGATAAATATGAAAACCATCTCCTCCTCATTTCTTATAGCACAATAGTATTCCATTACATGCATATACCACAACTTGTTTATCCATTCCCCAATTGATGGGCACCCCCTTAATTTCCAATCCCTCCCATCTTTTAATGTAGAAGCTGCTAGGTCCTGTGTGATCCTGACTAGTTCCACATTAGTTGAATTGTTTCTTTTTGGCTGCTGGCAGTATTTTTTCCTTAATCTTGTAATTCTGGAATTTGGCTACTATATTTCTTGGAGTTTTCAATTTGAGATCTCTTTCAGGAGGAGTCTGATGAATTCTTTCCACAACTATTTTATCTTCTTTTTTTTGTTTTTGTTTTTTTTGTTTTTGTTTTTTGGAGGGCAGTTGGGGTTAAGTAACTTGCCCAAGGTCACACGGCTAGGTTTTTATGTGTGTGTGTGTGTGTGTGTGTGTGTGTGTGTGTGTGTGTGTGTTAAGTGTCTGAGGCTGGATCCAAACTCAGGTCCTTCTGACTCCAGGGCCAACACTCTACTCACTGCACCACCTAGCTGCCCCCTACTATTTTATCTTCTGATTCCAGGACTTTAGGACAGTTTTCTTTGACAATCTCTTGGAGGATGTTGTCCAAGCTGCTTTTTTCATCATGGCTTTCTGGTAGACCAATCATTCTTAAGTTATCTCTCCTGGATCTGTTCTCTAGGTCAATTGTTTTTCCATTAAGATATTTTACACTTTCTTTCAATTTTTCAATCTTCATGTTTTACTTGATTGACTCTTGGTGAAACATAGAGTTCTGATTTTCAATTTGACTGCTCTAATTTTTAGCATGTTATAGTCTTCGATTAGTTTTTGAAGGTCCTTTTTTAGGGAGGTATTTTCTCCAATTACTTCATTAATTTTACTTTTTAAGGATTTGTTTTCTTCAGCGAAACTTTTTTCCAACTTGGTCATTGCCTCTCTGATTTGGTCTTTAAAATCTTTTTTAAGCTCCTTCCAGAATGCTATTTGGGCTTGAGACCAGTTCATATTTCCTTCTAGGTCTCAGGTGTGGGTAAAGAGTCCATGTTATCCCCTGTATTTGATTGTTCTTGACCTACATAAGCTCAGATCAATTTTCTTGCCTTCCCCTTCTCCTTCTCAGCTTTCTTCCTTCCCATTGTGATTTCCTATTTCCTAATTTCTCAGTCTGTGAGTTAAGGGCCTGGTTTTTTATTTTGAATGCTGTAGCCTCTGGGTGTCTAGTTTGAGGCTAAGGCAGTAGTCTCAGGTATGCTGATGTGCACAGATTAATCTGTGGAAGAGGGGTGGCCTGGCCACTTCAGATTTCTGCCTTTGTACCCCTGGGACATAGTTCGGGAAGGCTTTTGCTAGTCAGGTGAGGTGGGGTTTGTTGGGACCCCTCCCTCTCTTCTCTTCAGACTCCTTGCTGCCTCAGTGACATCCCTTCCTGATGACTTCCAAGCCAGAAGCTATTTCCACTATTTTAGGATTTCTCTCTGGGTGGGAGACTTATCTTTGGGTTTTCTACTTCATGAAGGAGGGATTGGAACAGCTAGTGTTTACTTTGCCATTGTAGCCCCTGATCATACAGGCAGGCGATTTCTAAACTTCCAGGCTGGGGGCTGATAGTCCTAGGAGAAGCTGCTGTCTCTGCTGGGGACCCCAAGTCCTCTCTTACCTGGCTCCAATGATTCCTGCTGTCCCCTGGTGAGATGCTGGTGAGATGGCTGCAATTTTTCCTTGGGATGGGTTAGTAAGTCGCCCGGCTGGGGCTTCTTCTCTCTCTGGTGAAGTCTGCTTGTCTACTCTCAAGTCTGAGCTGTACAGACCCCATATGCTCCACGCTCCCCTTTTCTGGACCCACTGTGCACTTTCCTTGGCTGGATTCTGCCACTCTCTGTCTCCCAGTGCATTCTGTCACTCCAGAATCCGTTCAGATTCACTTTTTAAAGTTTAGTGACAGGATGCACAGAGGATCTTAGAGAAGTTTCTGCTTCCTTTCCGCCATCTTGGCTCCACCCCCAGTACTTTCATTCTACCACATAAAACAAAGAGATACCCACTGTAGCTACTGTTTCTCTTTCCACAATAATTGATTCACATTATCTAAACATGTCTCCAGCTCTGCAAAATCATGTATACAAGCACTCTAGTAGCCTAGTGATATTCACAAATGCCCCTTCCAAGTAGTAATGCTGCTCATCTTCCCATCCCCTTGTAATTCCCTCATTGCTGAGACTATAGGAGTGGAAAGGCCAGAGAGGGAATATTTCTACAGAAGGATCATTTTACTTCTCAAACTGCAGCTGCTGACATGCTTAACAAGTCCCTAGGGATGGGTTTCAGGATCTCTCCATAATCTGAAAGTTTCCAACATTTTTATCTGTAGATAAGATAAAATGGAAAATGCTATGGTTATAAATTTTACAGATGTTGCCAAGCTGGGATATATTGGGTGGGAGAACCAAGACATGAAAAAAATCATTATATAGTCAATTGATAGGGTGAATCTATTAAAATAAAATGTGGGATATTGGGATCAATGATACTTGATTTAGAACTGGAATTGACCTTCAAGGCCATGTAGTCTATGTCACCATTTTACTTATGAGGTTGCTCTGGCCCAGAGAGGTAAGGTGATTTGTATAATGTCACTGAGGTAGTAAACAGAAGAACCAGGATTGGAATTCAGATACTATGACTCCAAAAATCCAGGGCTCTTTCTATTATACCACAGGATTAATGCTAAGTTCTACAACTGGACAAAAATATACAACTTCATAAATATAGGAATGAACATACAATTATTTGTTGCTGTTGTTCAGTTGTTTCAGTCCTATCTAACACTCCATGATTCCATCTGGAGTTTTCTTGGCCCAGATAGAGGATTGGTTTCCATTTCCTTCTCCAGCTCATTTTACAGATGAGGAAACTGAGGCAAACAGGATTTATTGACTTGACCAGGATCATACAGCTAGTAAGTATCTGAGCTTGGATAGATCTGGAGCTTTATCCACCACACCACCTAGATACCCCATATAATTATTATGGAGTTCATAAGGAAAAGGATATGAGAATTTCAAGTCAATTGTGACTTGGCAGTTTAATATGGGAACCCAAAAAGTTAATGTGATCTTAGATTGCACTACAAAGTAATGTCCAGAAGTAGAACGGTTGTGTACCTTCTCCCCTCTATCCTAATTAGATGCATTAGAATTGTTGGATTAGCATGCTGGGTGCTGCAATGTACTTCCATAATCCCTGTTATTTAGTGGAGGCTGAAGCTGGGAAATCCATTGGGAGTTCTGAGTTACTACTTTAGCTAGGGCTAAAGAAGATTAGGTGTGCCAAAAAGTCCATCATTAATAGGATAAGCCTGAGAGATCAGAGTTCTGTTAAGCTGTTTAAGGAAGGGTGAGCTAGCCCAGGTCAGAAATTGAGCTGCTCAGAGCTTTCACATAAACAGCCAAGGGATCAGGCCTCTGCACTTTCAGCCTGGATAAGATAGGTAAAGTCAGTCTTTAAAAAAAGCAGTGGATCAGTCAATCAAGAAGTATGTATTAAGTGCTTGTTGGTTGTTGTTTTATTTGTTCTTCACTTTGGAAAAGAACCAATGACATCATGGGGTGATTGACTTGTCATGAACTGGATTTAAGCCTGGAAGAGTTGCACAGAAAAATCAGCAGCCTCACTCTTTTCCAGAGTCATGCAAGTCTAATAACAAAAATCAGGACAACTGGCAGTGGCCTGGGACACAGTGTCTGATGTCTGATTAAGCTCTCTGTTCTCCACAGGGTCTGCTTCAGCTGTCTTCATAGCTATCAAAATAAAATGTTCTCATCTGTCCATTCTACCAGGGGAGGTCTTCCCGTGCTTGGGGTAGACATTTCCCTAGCTGAGGCCTATCTGCTGCCCTTTACCTGTTTTAGTCCATCTCCTGAGACAGTTTACTGGGGTGTGGCTGCTGTATATGCTACAGCTTCTTGGAACCACAGGTAACAGACCAGATACTCTACTACTTGCTAGATACACAATAAGGCAAATGGACATAGAAGAGAGCCCATGACAGAGCTTTGGGGAATATCCATTAGTTAGGAAATGTGACACAGATGAAGACCCAGTAAAGGAGACTGAGAACCAGTGGTCAGATAGGCAGGAAAACAGTCAGAAAAGATCAGTACCATGAAAACCTACAGATGAGAGAATAATGAGGAAAAGAAAGTGACCAACAATGTCAAATCCTACAGAGGCCAGAAAGAATAAAGACTGAGAAAGCTCAATTATATTTCCCAAGGGATCATTTGTGACTTTGGAGAGGCAAGTTTCAGATGAATGATGAAATCAATAGTCAGACTGCAGAGCATTTTGGAGAAAATAAGAGGAAACCTTCTATAGAGAGCCTTCTAAAGAAATTTAGCTGGGAACCTGAGGCAAGACCTGGAGGTGGCTAGCAGGAATAGGGAGGTCAAATGAATTTTTTTTCCAACTGAGAGAGAAATAGACATTTTGGTAGGCCGCAGGGAAGCATCCAACAAGTAGATAGGAAGAACTGGAAGATTAGAGAGGATTTGGGACCAATCTGCTAGAGACAATAAGATCAACAGATCACATAGATGTGTTCACATTGGAAAGGAGAAGAATAATATCTTCATCTAGAACCAGAATGAAGGAAATAGAGAAATATATCTGAGTAATGAGAGATGAAGAGGTGATGAAAGAGAGCTCTTAGGGAGAATGTCCTTGTGAAGACAATTTTCTTTTATTTTCCCTTCATTCAACTTTATTATGCCATTTCTCATAGATATTTGGAAGACTCTTTCCTGTTAATGCTAACCTCACTTGGTTAAAACTTGATTCATGGAATGATAGTATTAGGGAAAGATTTTTTTGACATTCCTCAGGTGATAAGTCAAAAGGGAGTCTGAGCCTCCCATAGTGATTTAGTTAAATTGTAGAAGGATTCTGTAGGCATGTAAATCTTCCCTCTCAATCAGCCCATTTTGATTCTTTTATAAGTAGTTTAATCTATAAGCTGACTTAGTTTACTTATGCAGTCTGCTTAACTAGGATTGTTTCTTTAGGGGAGATATAAGATTACTATTTTGTTTAACTAAGATTGTTCTACCTTTATGCCATTGAACAAAGGATGAGATCGTGGATGTCTTTTTTTTTTTTTTTTAGCTCTTATAGCCTAAACAAATGTATGGGATTACATCATGTAAAATAATTTCTCTTTCTCTCTAACATAATGTTATCTATAAAAACTTTTCAGAACTCCTATTTTAGGTTCAGGATTTTTAAAATATTGAATCTATGCTTATACATAATACAACCTAGGCTTTTATCTCTATAATTTTTGTGTTGGGATAGATTCATTTAAGCATCAATAATCTACCATATATGCTCAAAGAGGAAATATTTCTCCCATAACACACTCAATAAAATGAGGTTGTCAACAAAGAGAATGAGGGGAGAAGGTGACATAAGAGGCTTGATGAGATTGGATAAGATGTGAAAAAATTGCTATGGAAAAAGGGAGTGTGAATAAATTAAGGATTGTCTTACTCCCTTGAGGTAGCACAAAAACACAAGTTTGGGGTAAAAAAAAAAACTTTCAACATCCATGCTCAGTGTTTTAAATTATGTTTAATTTTTAAATTAATAATGAGATTTAATGATTATGTTTAATTATGGAGTAGGTATTCTGGAGGGCCCAGCTGACATTAGGTAAAAAATTTACAGCAGACCCAGGGAGCACAGTTTTGTGATTTTTCTCCAGCTTCATTCAGCAACACATGAATAAGAATGAAGGAAGGAAATGGTGGGAATAAACCAACTTGGAATCTGGTACAGCATGAATGGATAATAAGACAAGGAGGCAGGTGATTTAAGAGCATAGAATAGTGTAGCACTGAATTAGGTCAGCAGAGGGTCAAAATAGGGAAGAGAAGAAAGGCTATCAGATGCCATCAGAAAGAACTGAGGGATAGAGGGAATGGAGGTCATAGTAAGGATGAAGAAGACTTTAAGGGTTATAAGGTATAGGGAAATGATAAATGATTCTGATCAAATAAAGGAATTTTGGAGTTCATGAACATGAAAGTAAAAAACTTGTAAGTACTGACAAAATCAAGGGCATAGCCATCTCTGCCTGTAACTGAAGTAGGGGAATAGGTCATGGGAAATGAGTTAGGATGCTTTGGAGTGTATCAATATATAGTCTAAGTTGTCTAGTATGAGGATAGCAGTTGGGGCAGAAATGAAGACTGAGCCTGGCACTCACACAAAGATAATGACCATCATGATCTGGATTAGATGTTAAATTTTCTTAGTGTGAATCTTAAAGTGGAGAGGTTCCTGAGGGCTGGTGGTATAGGGGTGACCCTGGAAATGGCAAAGGGAAGCAAAGAGTACATGACTTCCATACCATAACAAGTGAAGTGGGGTGGGGGAGGAGGGGGAGACATGAAAGAAATCAACTAGTACTAGACAGGATGGCATAAAGCAGCATCCAGGTCTCAATCAGTATCAGAAAGATGGGAATGATGAGGGGAAAAAAAGAGGAAAGAAAATGTGCTAATTATGGAGCCCACATTCTAGAGGGCACAGAGAAAGGGATAGGTAGATCTGAAGCAGAAAACTGAGTGAAGGGAGAATGAGGGCAAGGAGAGTTGAGGCAGATGAGGATGAGGGAATGGGAAAATGGGGATTATGCAATAAAGTAGAATATAATAATCCTCATAAACAATTCATAAAAGAAGAAATATTAAACATATTTTACTGATTGCAATGTAGTAATAATTACAATTTTAGAAGACCCTTATAAAAAGGACTAGCACTTAAATATAAATGAAGTAATTTAATTGTAAAACGTTGGTTGGTCAGAGAACAAATCATAGAAATAGTATATCATTTCATCAAAGAAAAATTACAATACTAAAACAATAGAACAAAATATTTGAGGACAGGCAAGTCAGTCTTTAGGAGAAAATTAATCTCTTTAAATGCTTTTATCAGCAAAAGAAAAACGGATCGATGAGTCAGACAGGGAACTGAAAAAAAAATTAAGCTTCAAATAAAAAAAAAAAAAACAAGGAAACATGAGAATGGAAATTCTGAACAGTCATGAGGAGATTTAAAAAACTGAAAGAAAAAAAATGTGCCTTTAAGTAAATACTTTAAAACGTTCCTATGGAAAAGAAGAGAGCTTAGTAGAAACTTTAACATTCAAACACAGGAGGCAAGACTATCCTAGAAAGGTAAATACATTCTGGCAATTGAGAGGAACTAAATCATGGTTGTTATCATTTTCATGTCATGAACCCCTTTCAGAGCCTAGTGAAGCCACTAGACACTTTTCTAGATCGTTGTTATTAAATACATAAAATTATCAAGAAAATCAATTGTATCAGAAATTTTTTCCTAACAAAGTCCACACATCCCACTACAAACTAGTTTAAAAATTCCTGAGCTACATGATGATAAAGAAGTTACACTTTAATTAGGGAAGAAGAAATGAGTGTCTCTTCCACACTCTAATGTTTTCAGCGTTAAAACGGGAGGGAAGGAATATAGAAATCCTCTGGGTACTTTCCTTCGATACTGATGTCTTAAGAGAGCAGGGAAAATGTAATATATTACGGAAGAAAAGTGAAAGAAGAGTGGAATTTGCTATTTCTATGAATTCAGGTACAATTAAGAAGAAGGGTCTATAGACTTAGAAGAATGAGTTGTAGGGAGTAGCCATCACATGAACATCATCTGAACCAGATATTTAAGATTTGAGGAAAGAAAGAAAGAAAGAGAGAGAGAGAGAGAGAGAGAGAGAGAGAGAGAGAGAGTGAGTTAAGTTCAAAATGGAAAAATACCAGCATGGGGGAGGAAAGGGTTTAGAAAGATTTAGAAGGAAAGTTTAAATGAGGAGGGAATAGTGAAAAGTAAAGCAAATTTCAGAGGGTGGATTGTAAAGGGAAAAATGAAACAGAAGAAAGATTAAGAGCCAGTGACCAACATATAGGAAAGGGGAACAAAGGAGAAGTGGTTGAGGGGAAGGACTGAGTTTGATTATTGATCAGTTGTATTGATCACAATTCTCTTTTAACTACCTCCTTCATCTTTCTAAAGAGGGTAAAATGGACAGAGAGGAAAAGTATAAGAGGACAGCATCTTGGTACCTAAATGATACATTAATAAAATATGGGAAAACTAAAGAGAATAATAATAATAATAATAACAATAATAACAAACCTCAATGTAACTGCTTTCAGTCTAACCAGATTTAAACAGCAACAACAATAAAAACCTCAACATAAAAGAAATTAAGACTCTAAATACTGCTGGTTTGATGGGATAATATAGTACTCTTTCCAGCTGGTTACTCTTTTCAGCAAAAACAAAAACCTAGAGTTAGGTCTAGAATGGGTGGAAGCCTCTCCTCTCTGGCTCCCTCAGAGTCTTGGTTTTGAAGTTAGTCAGCTCCAATCAGGAACTGAGAGAAATCTAGGCCTTCTAGACTTCTTCTACCTTTCCTACCTGCTTTTCAACTTCTCTGAAACTTCCCATCATGGCTTCCTTCCCCAGAAACTCATCATTGAGAAATCTCATTGTCCTGCAAGATGGAATCATCCTGGTACAATCATGTCATCAATACCTTCTGCCAACTTGCTTGGACATCTGACTGGTGGACAGGATCATGGGCTCTAGGGCTTCTATTTAAGGAGGGGACAAAGTATTTTTTTTCTCCACGTTCCCCTCCAGCCTCACTGGTTCTAGATTTCTCTGGAACTCTACTTCATGCCTCCATATCCAGCACTTTATCTTCCCCACCTTTTCTGCTTCCTTTTCTGTGTTGTCTTCCCCTATCAGATTGTAAGCTGCTTTCAGGCAGGGACTTTCTTTGTTTTTATTTGTATTTGTATCCCTAGCATCTAGCTCCTAGTATATCCTTAGCAAATTTTTATTGATTGACTCACTAGCTGAACAACCCTGGCTTAGATGAAGTTTCCTTGAGAAAGCCTCTCTACCCATAGCGCTATGTTTATCATGATCAGCCCAATTATTCTTCCCAGTTTCCTGCAGGTTTTTATTCAATAGACAAAGATTTGGAGGTAGTATGTGTCCAAGGGACAAGTCCATTCTATACCACTGGTCTTTTCATATGCTGTTGAGCTATTCAAGCCTCAGACCTTTTCCAAGGGTTGTGGTGCGTCCTTTGCATTCCACAATCTTTGGCTTTAGACCTTCACAAATTAATAAGGTCCAATGGAGTATATCCCTTACACCAGAGAGCAACAATCATATGAAAAAGGGATAATAGGAAACTATGAAACCATGTCATACCAGAATCCAATGAAGTAACTGAAGAGATATAGACTAGAAAAGAGAAGACTTGGAGGGATACGAAAGTTACTGTTAAGCATTTGAAAGGTTGTTATGTGGAAAAGTGATTAGACATATTCTGCCCTTGCTGGTTTTGCCCGATGCTAGAATCTACTTGCAGAGAGGAAGATTTCATCTTAACCTAAGGAAAAACTCTAACAATTAGAACTATCAAATGTATAGTGAGCTGCACTAGAAGTTGTGAGAGCTGTGTGACCCTGAATAAGTCCCTTAACCTTTGTTTGCCTCAGTTCCCTCAACTATCAAATGAGGATAATAAGGGCATCTACTTTGCAGTGTGGTTGTGAAAATTAAATGACATAACATTTGTAAAGTGCTTAGTACAGTGGCTGACACATAGTAGGGGCTATATAAAAATGCTTATTTCCTTCTATTCCCTCCCTTTCTCCTCCCATCATTAAAAATCTTCAAGCAGAGACTGAATGGCAGGCTGATAACAACAGATCTCTTCTCTCAGAAGAAAGGATTCATAGATCAGAAAAAACAGAGAGGCTGATAGATCCCTAGGTTTGGCAACTGGGCATCAATGGAATTGTGTCAACCTTTGTGTCCATCATTATTTGGCTTATTTGTGAGAAATATATTTAAAGGTACTCATGGTCTGCTTACCTTAGACTGGTGCATTTGTGAAGCTTCTGTCCTCTTTGATTTACTCCTCTTCCAGAAGAATAAAAAGTCATCTCCACATCTGTCTGTTGACCATCTACCATAATTTTGCCATTCAAGTATGGCATGTGCTGTAATCAGGACAAAAGTTACCTAGTAGGGGAAGCTAGAGTATTCAGTGAGTAGAGCACCATCCCCTGAGTCAGTTGGACCTGAGTTCAAATTTGACCTCAGAGACTTAACATTTACTAGCCATGTGGCCCTGGGCAAGTCACTTAACCCCAATTGCTCTGCCCTCCCCCCTCCAAAAAAAGCAAAAATATAAGAGTTAAAAAATTAAAAAAGTTACCTAGTGACTCTATGCTCAGAATAGCCTATTTTTTAAATCAATATATTATTATCAGGTAAATTCCCTGGCAGGATAAACTGGACTTCAGAGAAGGGTCTCTTCTGAAATCTAAGAGGCAGAGAGACAGCTTGTCAGAGATAGCATAAAGGGGATTCCTGTTCTGATATATATATGGGCTGTACTAGAAAAACTTGACGTTTCTTACTGCTCCGAGACTCTGTGAATCATGTTATAGATAAGGGAACTCTGGAGTAAGGAAAATCCCTCACTATTTAGATCTCATTTACCTCCTTAACCACAACTTAGCCCCTGACATGCTGTCCACACAAGCCAGGAGCTAAAAAGACAGAGTTTTAATAAAAATCAGGAATCCCAGAAGAGGCACCTAGTTTGAAGGAATGAAAATTAAAAATAACTCTTCTTACTGAAATCTTCCTTCAAAACCTCAGGATGGTTTGAGGCTGAGTCCTTGACTCAAAGGCCAGCAGAGGGCAGGCTCTGGGTGTCTTATCATGCTGCAGAGATTTCAAGAATAAGCCCAAGAATAGACTGGGTGTCTGTGGTCTAAGAACAAACCTAGCTAAGCAAAGAGGTACTCTTTACGAGAAAATAGGCCAAGGTGGTACAGGGGCAGTGGAGGGGAGAGGGTGGTTTGGACAGAGGAGGCAGGAGGAAATTGTGATTTGTTTTGTTTGCTACTTCAGCTTAATCCATTTTTTATGGATAGGCTGGGAGCTGCATCCAAGGACAGTGAATTTGCAACTGAATCCATAGAGTCTTCAAATATGAGAGTAATAATCACTCATGTATAAATAATCACCACGTAAAATTGAATTTAATTCAGAAAGTATATATTAAGTACCTACTAGATTTGAAGTACTGTGCTCTATGCCAGGGACATACCCTCCCCACAAAAGAGGAAAACCATCCCCCACCTTCAAAGAACTTACATCCTAAGAGGTGGATAGATCCCTTTTGACAGATACCTTTTAACTCCTGGTTCTCACAACATCTACTGGGCACAGAGCTGCAGATAATTGTACATAATCTTACACTATTAGTTATATGAGAATTTGGGAGCTGGTTCTCCTAACTCTACCCTAGTTTTCTCCATTCCTCACAACAAAGAATACTGTGCTGAGAGCAAAATACATTAAATAACCACTAATTAAAACAGATGAATAATTATAACATAGCATAAGGTAGGAGAAAATACTAATGAAGGAAATAAGGAAAGGCTTATCCATGGGTAGTACAACTTGAGCTGAGCCTGAAAAAAACATTCTGAGGGGTGGCTAGGTGGAGCAGTGAATAGAGCACTGTCCTGGAGTCAGAAGGACCTGAGTTCAAACTTGACCTCAGACACTTAACACTTACTAGCTGCGTGACCTTGGGCAAGTCACTTAACCCCAATGACTTCCACCTAGTTTTTCGACCTACATTTGGCAAAGCTGCCTCAGTACCAGCAAAGAAATCTCTTCATCCCCATCTTATCAACCACTTGATCCTCCCATTATCTGTGGATCAAGAGCACAGGAAGCAGTCACTGCCCTGTCACCACCTGCCATCATCACTGTCCTGGGGTGGGGCTGGACAATGATCCTCTCTCACATAGTTTCAACAGATATGTCCCAATGACCCTCCACATTTTCCTTGTTGTTTTGGGGTTAAGAACTGACATAGCTGCCAGTGATTCAGTACCCTGAGGCCTACTCAGGCCTATCTGTGCTGTCACTGACTATGCTGGACTATGCTCTTCTCTCAGAATTGTGCACCAGACCTTTCCTGTAGACCTTCCAGTTTGTCTTGGGCTGGAAATTTGTTTCACTCTTTCATTTTGTGGGTTCTTCTGCTCTAGAATTTATTTACAATCGTTTTTATAGGTATTTGGAGTGGTTTGGGAGAGAGCTCAAACAACTCCCTACTTTTACTCCACCATCTTGACTCCACCTGCAGGTCTGACTTTTATTTTTGGAGCTTTTTGAAGGGGTGAAAGCAGGGAAATTGGGGTTAAGTGACTTGCCCAAAATCACGCAGTTAGTAAATGCTGTGTTTGAGGCCAGATTTAAACTCAGGTCCTCCTGATTCCAGGGCTGGTCCTCTATTTGCTGTGCCACCCAGTTGACCCCAGGTCTGACTTTTTAATGAACAGAAACACATTGGCTGGTGGCAAGGCCACTGTCTGACACCAGAGTGTGTAGTTTCAGTCCTTCTCTGCTGCTCCTAATTCTCTGTGTGATCTTGAGTGAGTTATTTAATTTGTCTGGGCATTAGTATCTTTATTTTTTAGAGACAAGAGAGAGAAGTAGAGTATCTCAAGTCTTTTCCAGTTCTAGTCTTATGATTCCACACTGTGTCCTGCACTACACTTGGAAAAGAATCTTTTTTCTTTTGAAACTTCAGAATTCTTCCTTTCTCTCATCTTATCTATATAGCAGCCAGGAAAGAAACAAGGCTGGAGTTTTTCTCCCCATTTTATAGATGGGAAGCTAAGACCCAGAAAGCTGAAGTTAACTCCCCAAGGTAAAACAGTGAGTTGGTGGCTGAGTCAAAGCTAAAGGTCATGACCTCTTGAGTTTTAGTTCATTAAGCTATCATTTTAGGGAATTGGGAGGGAAGACAGAAGCAAATCAGAAGCAAGAATATCTTTCCCTCAACTGCCTTACTTATACTTTCCTAGTCAGATGAATGATGGGAAACCATAAGAGAAACATTTTAAACCCAAATGAGGTACTGTCATTACTCCCACTTGGAGAGGAAGTGACCATCCACTAATTCTCAGGCCTGATCATCTGGAAGATTATTTATATGTTCTTTAATGTGGCAGAATCATACTTGTGCAATAGAAATGTGATCTTAGAATGAATAGGTGTCTATTTCCATCTCCCTGTTCAGAACACAGCTGTAGTATTGCCATCTGGTTCTGGACCTCAACTGTGAGCTTCTATGAACTTTTGACATGTCTCTTACTCTCATTCTTTCCTGCTAGATGGCCTGACATAGAAAAGAGGCCCTTAGGAATATGGGCTGTTTCATTTCTTCTCCCCTGCCCCAACCCTGCCTCTTCCCTCCTTTGCCTCTCCTCTCACTGCAAACCTCATTACTCTGCTTTAATGAGAGTATCTGTGCTCTTCTTTTTTTTTTTCCTGAAGGATTTAAAAGGTCTTTATTGAATAAAAAGTTACCTGCATTTGAATTTTCTCTTGGTTATCTTAACTAAACCACCCATATGAGCTTCTCTAAATAATTATAAATCATAACTTAGAATTGACACCTTGCCATAGAGAGGTCTTCATCATACAAAATGCTTAAGTCAAATGTAACACAAGTTCATAGATTAGTATGAGTTGTCATCAAATTGGAAACTTTTTAGGAGGAAAAAAAATCTAATTTAGATGTACTTGTGGGTTATTTTTCCCTACAAAAGAAAATTTTGATGAACATTATTTTTTTATAAAAATACAGAACTCTTAGTTATAGTCAGATAATTTAGATGGTTTTATTTTTAAGCACATTTTAATATTCCCCAATTAAGAAAGGGTTGCAGAAAGGGAGAGGGAGAAGTAGGTGGTTGGAGGTGAAAGGGAGCATCTAGAAGTGTACACTTTATGTTTTCATTTCCAATTAGGGGCAGACACAAAAAATTGGGGGGAGGGAGGGCAAGGTAGAGCCAAGGTGACTATGGAGAAGCAGGAATACTCTGTATGCTTCCTCCATAACCATCTCAAATACCTTTCAAAAATTACTCTAAATAAACTTTAGGGCTACAGAACCCACAATGACCAAGAAAAACAAAACTCCCTCAGAAGACAGCCTGGCAGGAAGGGAGGAAGAGCCCAGCTGAGCATGCTGGAAGCAGAGCCCAGCCCGAGTGAGTCTGAGGTTTTAGTGTCAGGGTAGCCACAATCAGCCCTGATTGGAAAGATTTTGGGAGAGTGGGATCACCAGTAGCTGTGTCAGTTTCCAAAATTGTCAACCCACAAATGCCAAAGACAATGTGAGAGGTCAGTGGACTTCGGGAACAGGGAGTCCGGGAGGGTGGTCTGGCTTCTGCCCCTGGTGCAAGAAGCAGTTGAGGCGCAGCAGCCATGGCCAAATGGCTGCTTCAGAGTTCCTAGCCTGCAGATTGTTGGGGGACCAAGCAAGTCATTTGAGGGGTAATTACTCTTAGTTTAACATGCTTGGATCTGGATCCCTATCCTGGGTGGAGGTCCTCAGGTGAGTAACCAATGTGCCAGAGGCAGTGGAGGCTTCTGAGAGGGCAACCAACTAATATCTCTGGCAGCTGAGAAAGCCCCAGCAATTTGGGACAAAGCTTTCCTCTCTGGAAGTAGAGTTCTACTGTGGTAAAAAGCTCAAAAGTCAAGTAATTGAATGAGCAAGAAAAGGAAGCAAAGCAAGCACAGTGGTCCAACTTTGGACTTATTTGGGGGGGATTAAAATGATCAAAGCATGGAACAGGAGGAGACAGTGAAGTCAGAACTCCTGCACCAAAAGCTACAAAGAAAAATATTAATTGATTACAGGCCATAGAGGAGCTTAAGAAGGATTTTGAAAACCAAATAAGAGAAGTGGAAGAAAAATTGGGAAGAAAAATGAGAATGATGCAAGAAAATCATGAAAAGAGAGTCAACAAAGTGACTGAAGAAAATAACACCTTGAAAAATAAACTAACTCAAAATGGCAAAAGAGGCTCAAGAATCCAATGATGAGAAGAATGCCTTAAAAAGCCAAATTTGCCAGATGGAAAAATAATCTCAAAACCTCACTGAAGAGAATAGTTCTTTCAGAATTAGATTGGAGCAAATGGAAGCTAATGATTTTATGAGTAATCAAAATACTATTAAACATATCCAAACAAATGAAAAATAGAAGGCAATGTGAAATATATCACTGGAAAAAAAAAAAAAAACACTGACCTGGAAAATAGATCCAGGAGATATCATTTTAAAATTATTGGACTACCTGAAAGCCATGAAGGAAAAAAAGAACCTAAAAAATCATCCTTCAAGAAATTCTCAAGGGGCAGCTAGGTGGCGCAGTGAATAGAGCACCAGCCCTGGAGTCAGAAGGACCTGAGTTCCAAGCCGGCCTCCGACACTTAATCCACACAAACAAAAACCTAGCCGTGTAACCTTGGGCAAGTTCCTTAACCCCAATTGCCCTAAAGGGGTGGCTAGGTGGCGCAGTGAGTAAGAGTGCTGGCCTTGGAGTTGGGATGACCTGAGATCAGATCTGGCCTCAGAAAATGAGCACCCACGCATAAATAATGACTAGCTGTGTAACCTTGAGCAAGTTACTTAACCCCAATTGCTTATAAAAAAAAAAAAAGAAATTCTCAAGGAAAATTGCCCTGATATTTTAAAACCAGAGGGCAAAGTAGAAGTTGACAGAATCCACCAATCACCTCTTGAAAAAGATCCCAAAAAGAAAACTAACTACTAGGAATATTATAGCCAGATTCTGGAATTCCCAGATCAAGGAGAAAACAGTACAAGCAGCCAGGAAGAAACAATTTAAATATTGCGGAAACACAATCAGTATAACACATAATCTGGCAGCTGCTATAATGAGGGGATAAAAGGGCTTGGAATATTATATTACAGAGGTCAAAGGAGCTGGGATTAAAACCAAGAATCACCTACCCAGCAAAACTGAGTATCATATTTCAGGGGAAAACGTGGTCATTCAATGAAACAGAGAATTTTCATGCATTCTTTTTTTTTTTTTGGAAGGCAATTGGGGTTAAGTAACTTGCCCAAGGTCACACGGCTAGGTTTTTGTTTGTGTGTGTGTTATGTGTGTGAGGCCGGATCCGAACTCAGGTTCTTCTGACTCCAGGGCCGGCACTCTACTCACTGCACCACCTAGCCGCCCTCAATTTTCATGCATTCTTGATGAAAAAACCAGAGTTGAAGAGAAAATTTGACATTCAGATACAAAAAGCAAGAGATGCACGAGAAGGTAAACAGGGAAAAGAAATAATAAGGAACATGTCAAAATTAAATGATTTACATTCCTAGATGGAAAAATGATAATTGTAACTTATGAAACTTTTCTCAGTATGAGAATAGTTGAAGGGAATATAAATATGTATATATATATATATATATATATGTATATATATATATATATGTGTATATATATATGTTTGTATATATATGTATATGTATACATACATATATATGTCTAAATAGGAGGCTATATGGATGTATGAATACATATGTGAGCGTGTGTATATATGTGTACAGGTTCACATAGAGGGCACAGGACCAATTTATTAGGAAGGGATGATACTTAAAAGGTGTAATTGAGAGGTGAGAGAGGAATATAATGAGAGGAGGTGGGGTGAGACAGAATGGAGTAAATTATCTCACATAAAAGAGTCAAAGGAAAACTGTTACAATGTAGGGGAAAAACAAGAAGTCAAAAGGGAATGAGTCAACCTTACTCTCATTGAATTTGGCTTAATGAGGGAATGATATAAACAATAAATAGGGTATCTCACACTACAGGAGAGTAGAGGGGAGGGGATGAGAGTGGATGGAAGGGAGGGAAGGTTGTAGGATAGGGAAATTGGAAGCCACACTTTTGAAAAGGAACAGGGTCAAAGTGGAGAATACAATAAGTGGGAATCAGGATAGGAAGAAGGGAAATATAGTCAGTCTTTCACAATATATCCACTATGGAAATGTTTTGTGCAACTACACAAATACAACAGTTATTGAATTACTTATATTCCCAGTAAGGGTGGATGAGGAGGGAGGAAGGGAAAGAATCTAAAATTAAAAGGTATAAAATTAAATGTTTAAAATATTATTTATATGCAGTTGGGAAATTACATATGTAATATATGGTATGTAAGATATACAGTATATGGGGCATAGAGATTCATCTTTCTCTACTGGAAAGTTAGAGGGGGATAGGGGAGGATAAAGGTGAGACCAGAGTGAGGCAGGGGTATAGAGTGGTATTACTGTTTTGGCATGGTGGGTAGGGGAAAGTTGGGGAGAAAATTTGTAACTCAAAATCTTGTGGAAATGAAGTAAACCAAAATAAACATAAAACTTAATCCAAAAAAAAGAAAGGGTGGGGGAAATGAAGCAGTTCAATTTGCTACAAATGCATAGATATTAGCTGTTAAATTGAAAAGGGAAAATTAGTTTAAAGCTAAACAGACATGACAAATAATGGTGTGACTGAGCATGCAAACAGAAGTCCTTTACAATGCAGTAACTAATGATAACAGGATGCAGTTAACTGTTACAGATGGAGTTGTAATTGGAAAACAGTACTAAAATTGGTCTAAGTATTTTACACTTGACTATATCTAGTTAGGACCATACAAAATTTATTCTCTAATTATAAATATTCAGCAAGAGGAGTGCCTATATGACACTTCAGTAATGAGGTCCACTTTATGCCACTTTCAAATGATCAAAATAAAAAAAAATTATACAACTACAAATTTGGATTTACATGCATATAACATGACATATACATGCACTGAAGCTAATGGCTCATTTACTGAAGAAATAAAGGCATGCGGTATATAGGTTGTAAAGAAGGGGTATTACCACCTTAAGAACAGAAAGTTACAAGGGGCATTGTAACCTTAATGCATTACCAAATGCCACCACCAAGTCAAGAAAACATCACACAGCTGATTGGCACCTAAAATAATCTTATGCTAGTGTGTCAACTCCCATTCCATTTTTCTTTTCACCATATCATTTGACCTCTCAAGTTAGCCAAATCTTTGTTAAATTAACAAAACATTAGGTTCTCTATAAATCAGTTTAATTTAGTCATTACAAGTTACAAAATCATGTGGTCTAAAATAGAACTAGATCTATACATGTCAAATAAAATTCCATAATAAACTGCCCCTCTAATGATTATCAAACATTAAACATTTTCAGTCCCCGCTTTAAAGTTAGATAAGGACAATTTGAACTCAGCAGCATAGTTTATAGGTATAAATGAAACACTTGGTGCCTATTAACTTAGACTGTATTAAGTTTATAGCATTTCCTATGTCTTTCTGGGCAGAAATTTCTGGAATTAGTTGAGCTTCCTGGCTTAGAAACAATTTAAAAAACATAACATAATATAACTTTTTTGACAGGATCATAAAGTAAAGCTTAAAAGGAAAAAGTATATACCCTCTAACGGTAATCAGTCTCTCTACTAGCATGAGTTGTTTAGGAATTAAGGAATAGGAACTGGACTTGATTTTTTCTTTTTGGTAGAGAACTTCCAGATAAGGAAATTCCCTTCTACCAGTGAAGGCTGGCACTTTCTCTCCTTCTTACTGTCTTAGAGAATAGACTAGGTCATTGACAGATTGTAAGTTGTCCCAAATCACACAGCTGCCATGCCATAGAGATTCCCCTGCTAAAGTTTTTATTTGTCCTTCCTCGTACTAAAAGGTTACAGTAATGTTCATTTTCCTTAAGTAAGCGCCTTGGTCCAATGGTGTGAGTCTTAAACCCAAGTCTTTTTGGCTTGGAGGCCAGCTTGCTATCCACTCTCCTTTGAGTAGAACTGCTTACAAATTATATTTTTCGCAGTGTTCATATTCAGAGATTCTGCAACCTGTATGACACTCATTCACTGATTGCTGCACAACACACCCAATCTCACAAACTAAAATACTTGAGATAAGTTATTGGGACAATGAAACATAAGCAAATGTTGCTGTGAGGGATTTTATTTATAATAGAATCTTATGTGCTGCAAATGCTACAATGTAGAAAAAAGACTAGGGTAGGGTTTTAAATGGAACTTCAAAAATAAGCTAATATTAATTTCAGAAACAATTATAGATTTGAATGATATACACTATTAAAGTCTTTTAAATTAAACCAAATAAATGATGTCTAATCATTCTGGGTATACAAGAATATGATGATTGAAAATGCCTAATGTGAAAATAAAAACCATGAACTGAAGAATTTAATGATTTTGAGAATAAGGCCAAGACTATATATGTAATACAAAATATTTCACATTCTTTAGTAAATATTTTCCCACTTATCATGCAGTACTACTTTTGAAATACATAATCTCTCCTTATCTGAACTCTAGCCATACTAAACTGTGAATATCAATATTGGTATTTTATGATGTGTGTTCAAATGTAGCCATGAGTAAAAAAGGTAACCTACTAGCACAGAACCTGTTAGCAATGTAGTTTCTACTATCATTTTTACCTATAAGATCATCATATCTTTACATAATCGCTATTTTTGCCACCATTTACCATTAGAAATTCCTCATTTCTAAGATATACAGAAAATTCTAAGGTTGTATCCCTAATAAGGTCATTGAAGTGGGAGTAAGACCCATATGTACAAAAATATTTATCACAGCTCTTTTTGTGGTGGCAAAGAATCGGATATTAAGGGGGTGCCCATCAATTGGGGAATGGCTGACTAAGTTGTCATATATGAATGTAATGGAATACTATTATGCTATAAGAAACAAGGAGCACATGGACTTTATATTTACCTGAAGAGGCTTATACATACTGATGCTCAGTGAGAAGAGTAGAACCAGGAGAAATTTATACGTAATTACAGACAACGTATGTTTGATGACCAACTTTGATAAACTGGACCCTTCTCTGCAATGCAGGGTTATAAGTCAACCCCAAAAGACTCATGATGGAGAGAGATGTCTACATCCAGAGAAAGAACTAGAAAGAACTGAGTTTGAATCCAGATTGAAGCAAACTACCTGATCTTTTTCTTTTTCTTGTTTGGTTTATTTCCTCTTTTCCTTTGTTCATTCCATCTGATACAACCCTTCTTTATAACCTTACTAATGTCTAATGTGAACGTATTTTCAGATCCTATACTTGATGTTTTTCTGTCATGGGCTGTGGTGAGGGAGGGAAAGAAAATTTGAAACTCTATGAATTCTGGAAAGGAATATTGTAAACTAAAAGTAAACAAACAATTTAATAAAGACCAAAAAATTAAAAAAAAAAAGAGGAGAAAAATGTAAGAGTAATTGGCCTACCTGAAAGCTACAATAAAAAAAAAAAAAGAATATACAACAATACAAAAAGTAATTAAAGAAAATTGTCATGAAGCATTAGAACAAGAGAGGAAAATAGAAATAGAAAAAAATCCACCCATCACTGCCTGAAAGAAATCCTATGAGGAAAACCTACAGGAATATCAGAGTAAAATTTTGAAGCCTCCAACTCCAGGAGATATTACAAGCAACAACAACAACAAAATTTACATATGGTGGTGTCACAATTAAAATCACACAAGACCTTGAAGCAGGGATACTAAAAGACTCCATTTCTTGTCACACTGTATATTGGAGAGCAAAATAATTGAATTTGTGATAAAAAATATCATCCCCAGCAAAGTTAAGCATAGCCCTGTATGGGAAAAAAAAAACGGCACTCAATGAATTGTCCAACTTTCAGGATGTTGTTGCCAAAAAAAACCCCTGAACTAAATAGAAAATTTGACATACAAGATCCAAGAGGAATATAAAGTACAAATCAAAGACGAATTATAGGATTCAACAAGCACATATTTGTTTTATATGAGAAAATGTGAAATGTATGTCTAAGATTATTATTAATAATTGGTTAGTGTGAAAGAAGTTTGCAGTAGCCTGGTGCATAATGTGATTCCAAAAAGTAAAACCATTTAAGAAAAGGTAAGAACAGTAATTACCTTATAAAAATGAAGTGCAAGAAGAAGATCTGACACAGAGGAATTAGATGGGTGAGGAGGGTTGATAGTTCTGTAACCCTACTCTCATCAGGAATTGGTTAAAGAGGGAACTCTCTCTCTCTCTCTCTCTCTCTCTCTCTCTCTCTCTCTCTCTCTCTCTCTCTCTCTTTCTCTCTCTGTCTCTCTCTCTGTCTCTGTCTCTCTGTCTCTCTCTTTCTCTGTCTATATGTGTGTGTCTGCATATATATATACATATATATGCACACACACATACGTACACACAAAAGTCTTCTAAATTCAGAAAGAAAGAAAGGGTTAAGGGAACAGGGAGGAAAAATAGGAAAAGGGAGGAATTTTTAGAGAGAACCCTACTCACATCAGATCTGGGTGAAAGAGAGAATGATATACACATTTAGAAGGGAATGCAAATCTATAACCTATATATTTGGAAGAATATAAAAGCCTTTTAAATTCAGATAGAAATAAGAAAATAGGGGCGGCTAGGTGGCGCAGTGAGTAAGAGCACCGGCCTCGGAGTTTGGATGACCCGAGATCAGATCCGGCCTCAGAAAATGAGCACCCACGCATAAATAATGACTAGCCCTGTAACCTTGAGCAAGTTACTTAACCCCAATTGCTTTAAAAAAAAATAAGAAATAAGAAAATAAAAAGAAAGGCATTTATGGAAGGGGCTTAGGTAAGCAATCGGAGAACAACATTGAGGGTAGAAGTAGAATAGAGGAGTCAGAAGGTATAGGAAATAAGAGATATACATACACATAAAATAAAAATCAGGAGTAGATTTTATTAAGGAAAAAACAGGGGTAGAAATCACGATTTCAGGGATAGTAATAATGATCTCCGACAAAGTTAAAGCTAAAATAGATGTAATCAAAAGAGAAAAATAGGGAAACTATCTTTCAGCCATATTATTCAGTATTGTTTTAGACTATTTAAAATAACTAGGCAATATAAAGATGGAATAGGGCTATGGTGTAGCAAATGATGAGTTGATGAACTTAGAAAACTACGGAAAGACTTGGATTTATGAAGGAAGATATATTCACCCTCAGAGAAACAGCCAACAAACTATGATACTAAGATCTTACATAGATGCATATGATATGCATATTTATAAAGGAGCATGATTATAGCTATCTAAGTGTATGTGTGTGTATATAGGTATATGTATGGGTATATATGTATGTGTACATATATGTATGTGTTGTGTATGTGTGAAATGTGTGCATGTATCTATGTGTGTGCATTTATGCTTAATTGTAGACTTCTTGAGGGAGAAGTGGGAGGAAGAGGTGTGGAAAAGAACACAATAAAAAGTACACAGAAGAGAACAAAAGAAAAATCACAAGGAAACAAAAAAGAGAAGGACAGTACTGAACACAATGCACAGTATTTATTACATTAGGATTTCTTTATTTTTTTCTTTTCTTTCTTTTTTAGTTTACATCATTCATTCCCACAAGATTTTGAGTTACAAATTTTCTCCCCATTTTTCCTCTACACACCATCCCGAAACAGTGATCCCACTGAATATCCCCACCCCCAATCTGCTCTCTCCCATATCTTCCCCATCACCCCTCCGACTTTCCAGTAGGGCAAGGTGGATCTCTATGTCCCAGTGCCTGTATACCTTATTTCCCAGTTACATGTAAAATAATAAAAATAATAATAATAATAATTCGAACTATTTACATTCCTACATGGAAAAACAATAATTGTAACTAATGAAACTAGTTACAGTTTGAAAATAGAGAAGGGTGTATGGGCATATAAATACATATAAATATATATGTGTGTGTGTGTGTTTGAATGTGTATATATATATTTACAGGTATACATAGATAGAAGGTCAAATTTAATAGGCAGGGACAATACTTAAAAGGTAAAATTAAGAGGTGAGAGAGGAATATAGCAAGAGGAGATGGGGGGAGAGAGAATGGGGTAAACTATCTCATATAGAAGAGGCAAGGGAAAATGGTTACAATGGAGGGGAAGAATAGGAAGGCAAAAAGGCAAAACTTTGTTTTCATTGAATTTGGTGAGGGAAAGAATCACATACATACTAAACAGGATATCTCACCCTACAAAAGAGAAGGAAGAGAAGGGTATGAGAGGGGATGATAGAAGGGAGGGCAGGCTTGGGAGGAGGGAAGTTGAAAGCACCTACTTTTGAAAAGGGATAGGATCAAAGTAGAGAATAGAACAAGTGGGAAGTGGGATAGGAGGGAGGGAAATATAGTCAAGTCTTTTACAATATATCTACTATGGTAATGTTTTGCATAATGTAATGGAAATGCAGATTTGAAAATCTTCCCTGCCCCTAGGCCCTTTCATTGGCTTAAGAGACTTTGATTGGCTTAGGAGTCTCTGAGAAACTTCCTTGATTAGAAAATATACTCTGCCCTCTAATAGGCTGAATGTGGTCACATGGAACCTGTGGCAGGAGGTTTGGTTTTCCGGAATGCACAGTCCTTGGTGCTGTGTGATTGGGCAGTGCATCAAGGGGGTGATTACATTCTCTGACCCAGGAGAAGGCTATATGATCCGTGAAGTGAGGCATTGCTTTGGGGCTCACTTTGAAAAGTGTTGTGTGATTTGACCAGATGAGACTCTGGACAGCTGTTGAGAGCCCCCTGGCTTTGAAAACCCAGATGTTGATGCTTCCCTCTCTGGTAATTATTATTTGGTATTGATATAATGGTTGGACAGTTTGTAAGCCTCTCTGCTTGATCTGTTTGTTTCTCTGTCTTGTAAGTTCTGTCTGTATACTTTGAAGTTTGGGGTGCTGACCTTTTTTCCCATGAACTAGGTAAATGATATATGTTTGATTGATTAAAGTAAGCTTGTTAAACCATTGTGAGTTGCTTTCCTTTAGAAAAGCAGATCTAAGAACCTGTGTTGGCAGACACCCTGAGGATGTTGGGGTGCTTGCTGCTACACATAGTTACACATGTACAACATATACTGAATTGCTTATCTTCCCAGGAAGGGTGAGTGATAAGGGAGGAAGGGAATGAATCTGGAATTAGAAGTTTTAAAATCAAATATTCAAAAATATATAAATACCATTATTAATACTATTTTACATATAACTGGGAAATAAGATATACAGGCATTGGGGCAAAGTGATTCGCCATGCCCTATTGGAAAAATTGAAGGGGGTATGGGAAAAGATATGGAAGAGAGAAGATTGGAGGAGGGGCTGTCCTGTGGGATTGCTATTCTAGAATGGTGGGTAGGGGAAAAACAGGGAAAAAATTGTAACTCAAAATTTGGCAGAAATGAATGATGTAAACCAGAAGTTCATAAAGCGTTTGGGGGAAAAAAAAGGAATTTGCATAGAATAATAAGAGTTTAAGTGATTTGACCAGGAAAGCTAGTACGTCAGAGGTCACACTTGAACACAGGCCTTTTTGCTTCCAAGGCGAAATCTCTATCAGTTGTAACATGATGCCTGACACTAAGTCAAATCCTTTGTAAAAATCAATAAACAATGTGAAACTATGTGAGACTATGAAAAAAAATCAGAATCAAGGAAATGGAAGGTAATGACTTTATGAGAAATCAAGAAGTAATATAACAAAACCAAAAGAATGAAAAAATAAAAGATGGTGGGAAATATCTCATTGGAAAAACAACTGACTTGAAAAATAGAGCCAGGAGAGATAAGCCTAAGCATCATCTTTCAAGAAATTATCAAAGAAAACTCCTCTGAGAGTCTAGAACCAAAAGACAAAATAGAAGTTGAAAGAATCCACCAATCACCTCCTAAAAGAGATCTCAAATGAAGACTCCCAGAAATATAATAGGCAAATTCCAGAGGTACCAGCTCAAGGAGAAAGTACTGCTAGCAGCCAGAAAGAAACAATTGAAGTATCATGGAGCAACAGTGAGGAAAACACAAATTTTAGCAGCTTCTACAATCCTTTAGGATTAGAGGGCTTGGAATATGATGTTTTGGAGGGCAAAGAAGCTAGGATTACAACCAAGGACCACTTGCCCAACAAATGTGAGTATAATCCTTCAGGGGAAAATGGACATTAAATGAAACAGAGGACTTTGTTTTGAAGGGGGAAGGCAAGGTAAATGGTGTTCAGTGACTTGCCCAAGATTATATGGCTAGTTAAGGGTCAAGTTTCTGAGGCCGTATTTGAACTCAGGTCCTCCTGACTCCAGGTCCAGTGCTCTATTCACTGCACCACCTAAATGCCCCAATACAGAGGACTTTTGTGCATTCTTAATGAAAAGACCAGAACTGAATAGAAAATCTGACTTGAAAATTAAAGACTTGAGAGAAGAATAAAAAGGGAAACAAGAAAGGGAAATCATAAGGAACTCAAGGTTAAAGTGTTTACATTCCTACATGGGAAGATAATATATGCAATTCATAAAAACTTTCTCATTATTAGGGCAATTAGTAGGAGTATATAGAGACAGAGGGCACACATGAAGGGGTGATATCTAAAAATATAATATTAAATGGTGAAAAACAGAAATGTACTGGGGGAAAGAGAAAGGGAGTAGTAGAATGGTATAAATTATCTCTTATTTATAAATAAAAAAAGGCAAGAAAAAGATTTTATAGTGGAAGGGAAGATGGGGAAAGGCGGATGAGTGAGTGAATCTTACTCTCATCATAATTGTCTCAAAAAGGAAATAACATACACACTCAATTTGGTATAGAAATTTATCTTACCCTAAAGAAAAGTAGGAGGTAAAGGGGATAAGGAGGGGAGTGATAGAAAGGAGGGCAGATTGGGGGAGGCAGTAATTAGAAACAAAACACTTTTGAGGAGTGACTGGGTAAAAGGAGAGGGAGAATAGAATAAATGAGAGAATATAATGGAGGGAAATAACTTTAGAAATCATAACTGGAAAAAATTGAAGCAAGTTTCTCCTATGAAAGCCTCATTTCTCAAATATATAGAGAATGGAGTAAAATTTATAAAAATAGGAGCTATTGCCCAATTGATAGATGATCAAAAGATATGAACAGTTTTTATGTAAAGTAATCAAAGCTATCTATAACCATATGAAAAAATGCTCTAAATCACTAATAATAAGATAAATGCAAAATAAAACACTTCTGAGGTACTACCATATATCTATTAGATTGGTTAATAAGACAGAAAAGGAAAATAACTTTTGGAGGTGATGTGGGGAAAACATGACATTAATGCATTGTTCGTGGAGTTGTGAACTGCTTCAACCATTCTTTAGTGCAATTTGGAACTATGCCCAAAGAACTATAAAACTATGCACATCTTTTGACCTAGCAATACCACTACTAGATCTGTATCCATAGAGAGATAAAGAGGAAAAAGGAAAAGAAGCTATATGTACAGAAATATTTGTAGCAGCTCTTTTCTGGTGGCAGGGAATTGGGAGTTGAGAGAATGCCCATCAATTGGGGAATGAATAAACATGCTGTGCTAAGTGACTGTAATATAATACTGTCGTGATGTAGGAAATGATGAACTGGATCCTTTCAAAGGAACCTGGAGAGACTTCCTTAGGCTGATGCAAAGTGAAATCTACTGTCTAAAAAGTGACAGCAATGTAATGGGGTGATCAGTTGGTGTAAATGACTTGGCTATTCTCCACAATGCAGTGATCCAAGACAACTGGGAGGGGCTTAGGATGAAAAATGCTATCCATTCCCAGACAAATAAATGATGGTGTCTGAATACAGATGGTGGCCTGCTTTTTAAACTATTTTTCTTGAAGTTTTTTTTTCCCTTCTCCTTTTCCTTCCACAACATTAATAATATGGAAATGTTTTGCATGACTACACATATATAGCCTACGTCAAATTGCTTGCCGTCTCAACAAGGGTGGTGGGGAGTGAGGAAGAGAGAGAGTTTGGTACTCAGTTTTGGAAACATATGTAAAAATTTATTTCTATGTGGAGTTGGGAAAAAATAAAATACTAAACAGAACAACAAAAGCAACAAAAAGAAAATGGAGAGGACATACAAAGATTTTTGAAATCTAATCCTTTTCCTTTTCCCCCAGGGACTTATATATATATATATATCCCTACTCATATTCCTCCACCCCACTATCCACTGGGATTCTAACTTCACCAAGACATTGATACTGTCTAGGTCCTCTTCCATTACATAGCAATATCATTTTACTCCAACAGCCTTGCAATCTGGATTCTAGATATGTATGCCAAAAAGATCATAACAATTGGAAAAGGACCCACATGCACAAAAATATTTATAGCAGCTCTTTTTGTGATAACCAAGAGCTGGTAATTAAGGGGATACCCATCAATTGAGGAATGGCTGAACAAGTTGTGGTATGTGAATGTAATGGAATACTATTGCGCTGTAAGAAATGATGAGCAGGCAGACTTCAGAAAAACCTAGAAAGACTTATATGAGCTGATGCTGAGTGGAGTAGAACCAAGATAACATTGTACACAGAAACAGCCACATTGTGTGTTGACTTACTTTAATAGATTTTGTTCTTCTCAGTAATGCAAAGACCTAAAACAACTCCAAAAGGCTCACAATGGAATGCCATCCACATGCAGAGAAAGAAATATGGAATCTGAATCAGTTTGAAGAATACAATTTGCTCTTTTTTCTTGATTTGTTCTGTTCTGTTTTTTTTTTAATTTCTCATGGTTCCCCCATTTGTTCTAATTTTTCTATGCAACATGACTAACATGAAAATATACTTAAGAAAGTATATGTAGGGTGGAACCAAGATGTTGGAAAGGAAGCATTCACTTCTCTAAGCTCCTCCTCCCCCTCCATCACTAAACCTTAAAAAGTGAATCTGAACGGATTCTAGAGTGACAGAATCCACTTGGAGATGGAGTGCAGCAGAATCCAGCCCCAGAAAGTGCCCAGTGAGTTCGGACTGTGCGAGTGCCGAGCACATGGGGTCTGTTCAGCTCAGACTTGAGAGCAGACAAGCAGACTACACCAGAGAGAGAAGAAGCCCCAGCCTGCCGAATTACCAAGGACAAATCACAGCCACCTCTCACCAGGGGAAAGGAGGAGTCAATGGAGCCAGGTAAGAGAGGGCTGGGGTCCCCAGCAGAGACAGCAGGGACTACTGGGACTATCAGCCCCCAGCCTGGAAGCTTAGAAATCACCTGCCTGTGTATCCAGGGCCTAGAATGGTAAAGAAAACTCTAGCTGCTTCCTCTGATTCCTCCTTCATGAAGAAGAAAACCCAAACATAAGTCTCCCACCCAGAGAGAAATCCTAAGATAGTGGAAATAGCCAGTAGGCTTGGGAGTCATCAAGAAGGGGTGTAACTGAGGCCACAAGGAATCCCAAGAGAAGATAGGGAGGGGTCCCAACAAGCCCCACCTCACCTGACCAGCAAGAGCCTGCTTGAGAAGTAGCCTAGCTGTATAGAGACAGAAATCTGATGTGGTCAGACCACCCTACCTCCACAGACTACTCTGTGCACATAAACATACCTCACTGAGAGTCCTGCCTTAGCCTCAAATTAGACACCCAGAGGCTACAGCATTCAAAGTCAACAACCAGGCCCTTAGCTCACAGCCTGAGGAACTAAGAAATAGGAAATTACAATGGGAAGGAAAGAAGCTGAGAAGAAGGAGGAGAAGGCAAGAAAATTGATCAGAGCTTATTATGTAAGTCAAGAACAACAACCAAATACAGGGGACAACATGGACTCTTTCCCCACACCTGAGACCACAGAAGGAAATATGAACTGGTCTTAAGCCCAAATAGCATTCTTGGAGAAGCTTAAGAAAGATTTTAAAGACCAAATAAGGGAAGCAGAGACCAACTTGGAAAAAAGTTTCACTGAAGAAAACAAATCCTTAAAAAGTAAAATTAGTGAAGTAGTTGGAGAAAATACCTCCCTAAAAAAAGACCTTCAAAAACTAACCGAAGACCATAATTTGCTAAAAATTAGAATCAATCAAAATGAAACCCAGAAGTCTATGATGCACCAAGAGACAATCAAACAAAATATGACAATTGAAAAACTGGAAGAAAGTTTAAAATATCTCACTGGAAAAACAACTGACCTAGAGAACAGATCCAGGAGAGATAACTTAAGAATTATTGGTCTGCCAGAAAGCCATGATGAAAAAAGCAGCCTAGACAGCAGCCTCCAAAAGATTGTCAAAGAAAACTGTCCTGAAGTCCTGGAATCAGAATAAAAATTGTTATTGAAAGCATTCACTGGACTCCTCCTGAAAGAGATCTCAAATTGAAAATTCCAAGAAATATGGTAGCCAAATTTCAGAATTAAAGATTAAGGAAAAAAATAATGTAAGTAGTCAAAAAGAAACAATTCAAATGTCATGAAGCTACAGTCAGGATCACAAAGGACCTAGCAGCTTCGACATTAAAAGATCAGAGGGACTGGAATTTGATATTTCATAGGGCAAGAGAACTAGGACTACAACAAAGGATTAACTACCTGGTAAGAGCAGAATATTTCAGGCAAGGAGATGGCCGTCTAAGGAAATAAGGGACTTCCAGACTTTCCTGATGGAAAAGCCAGAGCTCAATGGAAAATTTGATTTCCAATTACAAGACTCAAGAAAGACAGAAAAAGGTAAACAAGGAAAACACAGATTCACACATACATACATGCACACACCCACACTCATACACACATTCACATAACTTGGTATGCAACAAGTGCAAAATGTTCATATTCTTATATGAGGAGCTGATAATGGTCAATATTGAAAATTAATGATTATCAAGACCTTCAAAAGGGTTATACATAGATAGAGTATGTGGGTATGAATGAATTAACCTATATTCCACTGTTTGAAATCTACTCTCATTGGTTTGGTGTCAAATGGGGAGTAACTTACTCTGATAAGTATAAAAATCATTGTGTCCTATAAGCAGTGGGACGGTAAGGGGGGGGGTGGTGGATAAAAAGGAGGAGCCTAAAGGGGGGATTACAGGTGAGGGAAATAGTAGTAAGGGGAGAGTGTAGGTTAAGAAAGGGGGTCACCAGGTGGGAACATTGAAAGAGGGGGTGGTCCAAAGGGAAAACTTCAAGGAGGTGAAGGGAGAAGGAAGAAACATAAACATAAACAGGGGAGGGAATAGGATAGAGGGGAAGAGACAGATAGTCATCTTCACTGTGAATGTGAATGGGATGAACTCTCTCATAAAAGAGGCAGATAGCAGAATGGATTAAAAACACTAATCCTAAAATATGCTGTCTACAAGAAACACATTTGAAACAAATGATACCAAAAGGGTAAAAGTAAAGGGCTGGAGTAGAATTTATTATGCCTCATATAAAGAAAAAAGAGCAGGAGTAGCAATCTTTATCTCAGATAAAGCAAAAGCAAAATAGATCTAATTAAAAGAGGCATGGAAGGAATCTATATACTGCTAAAAGGCACCATCGAGAATGAAGCAATATCATTACTTCACATATATGCATCAAGTGGTAGCATCCAAATTGCTAAAGGAGAAGTTAAAGGAATTAGAGGAAGAAATAGAAAGCAAAACTATACTAATGGGGGACCTTAATCTCCCCCTTTCTGAACTTGATAAATCTAAACTCAAAATAAACAAGAAAGAAGTTAAGAAGGCAAATAGAATTTTAGAGAGACTAGATATGATAGATCCCTGGAGAAAACTGAATGGGGATAAAAAGAATTTACTTTCTTTTCATGTGCATGGTACATACTCAAAAATATACCATGTACTAGGGCATAAAAACCTCACAGTCCAGTGCAAAAAGGCATAAATATTAAATGCATCTTCCTCAGATCATGATGCAATAAAAATTATATGCAATAAAGGGCCAAGGAAAGACACACTAAAAACTTATTGGAAACTAAACAATTTAAGCCTAAAGAATGAGTGGGTCAAAAAAGAAATTATAGAAACAATAAGTAATATCATTCAAGAGAATAATAATAATGAGACAACATATGAAAATTTGTGGGATGCATTAAAGGCAGTTCTTAGGGGAAGTTTTATATCCCTGAGTGCATACATGCATAAATTAGAGAGAAGGAAGGTCAATGAATTGGACATGCAATTGGAAAAACTAGAAAAGAGAACAAATTGAAAATCCTCAATTTAGTACTAAATTAGAAATTTTGAAAACCAAAGGAGAGATTAATAAAATTGAAATTAAGAAAACTATTGAATCAATAAATAAATCTAAGAGCTGGTTTTATGAAAAAAAAATAAAATTGATAGACCATAAGTCAATATGATAAAAAAAAGAAAGAAGAAAACCAAATTGTGAGTATCAACAATGAAAAGTGGCAATCTACCTCCAATGAAGAGGAAATCAAAACAATAATTAGGAATTATTTTCCCCAATTGTATGCACATAAATATGACAATCTTAGTGAAATGGATGAATATTTACAAAAATGCAAGTTGCCCAGGGGGGCGGGGCCAAGATGGCGGAGTAGAAACAGCTCATACAAGCCACTCTGCCCCCAGATTCCCCCCAAACTATGTAAAAGGGGACTCTGAACAACTTCTAGAGCCCCAGCACCCACAGAACGACACAGAGAAGCTAACCTACCACTGAGGACAGCCCAGCAGCCCCGCAGGAAGGACCAGCGCAGCTCTCTGGGAGCCGGCAGCGCACAGAGCACAGGGAGCCGAGCCGAGCCCAGGTCCCTGTGAGCCGAGGTTTTAGCCCCAGGGCGGCAGGGCCAGCAGCCTGCTGGAGGAACCCCAGAACACCAGGAGCTCTGGCGACTCCAGAATTATCAACATAGACATGCCTAGGACAAAGTAAGAGGTTAGTGTCCTATGGACTTTGGGACCTGTATTTGGGGAATGCATCAGCTTCCTCCCCTGGGGGCTAGAAGCCGCTGAGGAGACATGCCACTTTGTCGTTTTCAGAGGCAGCTCCAGCTCCCGGCCTGCAAATTGTAGGGAGATCCAGCGATCAGTCTTGGGGGGTAATCGCTCTTGCTTTAACCTCCCTGAATCTGGATTGTGATCTAGGGTGGAAGTCATGGGTGGGTTTACACCTTGCCAGAAACGGAAGTTGCCCCCCACATGTTCGGGACGAAAATTCCTCTATCTGGCCTTAAAGCCATAGTGTGGCAACAAGCCCAAATGTTAAGTAATCAAGTGGCAACATGCCAAGTCAAAGGAAACAGAAAAATGCAACCCTAGACTCCTATTTTGGGGGTATAGAGTGGGAAAAGGACTGTGAGGTCAGAAGTCCTGCTCCAAAAGCCCCAGGGGAAAACATGAGCGGGTTGCAGGCCATAGAGAACCTTAAGAAGGACTTTAAAAATCAAATAAGAGAAGTGGAGGAAAAATTGGAAAGAGAAATGAGAAGGATGCAGGAAAAGTATGAAATGAGGGTCAACAGCCTGACTGAGGAAAACAACACCTTAAAAAATAGACTAACTCAAATGGCAAAGGAGGCCCAAAAGGGCAATGAGGAGAAGAATGCCTTAAAAAGTCGAATTTGCCAGATGGAAAAAGAATCTCAAAAGTTCACTGAGGAGATTCATTCCTTCAGAGTTAGACTGGAGCAAATGGAAGCTAGTGACTTTATGAGAAATCAAGATGCTGTTAAACAGATGCAAACAAATGAAAGAATAGAAGGCAATGTGAAATATCTCATGGGAAAAACCACTGACCTGGAAAATAGATCCAGGAGAGACAATTTAAAAATTATTGGACTACCTGAAAGCCATGATCAAAGAAAGAACCTAGAAATCACCCTTCAAGAAATTCTCAAGGAAAATTGCCCTGATGTTCTAGATCCAGAGGGCAAAATAGAGGTTGAAAGAATCCACAGATCACCTCCTGAAAAAGATCCCAAAAAGAAAACTCCCAGGAATATTATAGCCAGGTTCCAGAATCCCCAGATCAAGGAGAAAATACTACAAGCAGCCAGGAAGAAACAATTTCAATATTGTGGAAACACAATCAGAATAGTCCAGGACCTGGCAGCTTCTACACTGAGGGATCGAAGGGCATGGAATATGATATTCCAGAGGGCAAAAGAACTGGGAATGAACCCAAGGGTCACCTACCCAGCAAAACTGAGTATTTTGTTTAGGGGAAAATATGGTCATTCAGTGGAATAGAGGACTTTCAAGCATTCTTGAGGAAAAAACCAGAATTGAATAGAAAATTTGACATCCAGACACAAGAAGCAAGAGATGCCTGAGAAGGTAATGAGGGAAAAGAAATCAAAAGGAACTTATCAAAGTTGAACTATTTACATTCCTATATGGAAAAGCAATAACTGTGACTGATGATATCTTTCTCACTATGAAAATAATGGAAGAAGGATGTGTGGTCATATGAATACATATGTGAATGTGTGTGTATATGGTTACAGTTATATATGGATAGAGGGCATAGGTTGAATTTGTTGGGAAGGGAGAATACTCAAGGGATGAAATTATGAGGTGAGAGAGGAAAGTGGCAAGAGGAGATGGGGAGAGACAGGGTAGGGTAAACTATCTCATGTAGAAGAAGCAAGGGGAAGTGCTTGCAAGGGAGGGGGAGAATAGGAAGGCAAAAAAGGCAAAACCACATTCTCATTGAATTTGGTTCAGGGAGAGAATGACATACATACTAAATGGGATATCTCAACCTGTAGCAGAATAGGGGGAAGGGGGATGAGAGGAGGGATGATGGATGGGAGGGCATCCTTGGGGGGAGGGGAGGTTGGAAGTACCCACTATAGAAGAGGGACAGGATCATGTAGGGAATGGACCAGGTGGGGGTGGGATGAGTGGGAGGGAATTATAAGCAGCCTTGTACAATATATCTACTATGATAATGTTTTGCATAGCTAGACATGTACAACATATACTGAATTACTTATCTCCCCAGAGGGAATGGGTGACAAGGGAGGAAGGAAATGGATCTGAAATTCGAGGTCTTAACATTAAATGTTTCAAATATATATAAATACTATTATTAATACTCTTTTGCTTGTAATAGGGAGATAAGATGTGCAGGCATTGGAACACAAAGATTCACCTTCCTCTAATGGAAAAGTCGAAGGGGGTATGGGAGAAGGTATGGGAGAGAGCAGATTGGAGGAAGCGATATCTTGTGGGACTGCTATTCTGGGAGGTTGGGTAGGGGAATTACTGGGGGAAAATGATTGTAACTCAAAATCTGGCAGAAGTGAATGACGTAAAACAGAAGTTAATAAAGCATTTGTTTAAAAAAAAAACTAAAAAAAAATAGAAATCTGGGAAAGCAAGAAATAGTTTACCTGTCAGATTTGTGGAAAGGGAAAGTCTTTAGGACCAAGCAAGAACTGGAGAGCATTATAAAATGCAAAATGGATAATTTTGATTACATTAAATTGCAAAGTTTCTCTACAAACAAAACCAATGTAACCAAGATCAAGAGGGAGGTGGGAAATTGGAAAGGGAAATTTGAAACTAAAGGAACTCTGGAATTGAAACTTGTAAACTAAAAATAAATATATAATAATAAAAGAATGTCTATGTAAAGCCTATATTGGATTTTATGCTGTCTAGGGGATGGAGAAAGGGAGGGATATGGAGAAAATTTAAAACTTATGGAAGTGAATGTTGAAAACTAAGAATAAGTACAGTTTTAAAAAAAGAAAATTCCATGGACAGTATGGTATACTCAAGTCACAAAGTCACAAAGAGCCAGACGTGACTAAATAAATAAACAATATCCCCTACATAAAGATCCACAATAAAATCCCAAATAATAATTCATGTCCCTGTAACCATATCGACTTGTTAAAACCCCTGATGAAACCCTTATGTGAGATGGAATGTTCATTTTCCCCCAAGATTCCCATCATTTTTTTTTTTTTTTGGCTTTTTGGAGGGCAATTGGGGTTAAGTAACTTGCCCAAGGTCACATGGCTAGGTTTTTGTTTGTGTGTGCGTTAAGTGTCTAAGGCCGGGTCTGAACTCAGGTCCTTCTGACTCCAGGGCCAACGCTCTACTCACTGCACCACCTAGCCTCCCCAATTCCCATCTTTTCTACCCAAGAATCAGTTCCTCTTTTCTAATGAGAATGTCATTACAGGTCAGTTATAGCTAGGATCAAATCTGTTTCAAACTTCTCTCCTGAGCTCATAGTAGAGGGGCTCCTTAAATAGAAAAGGACCCCAATTGCTGTGGACCCACAAGCAGTTTCTCAAAGCTAGACGTATGTTTTTTTTTAAACAAATGCTTTATTAACTTCTGTTTTACATCCTTGTGAGGCAGGGGATCCAAAGACTATTGCCCTCATTTTGCAAAGAAAGTAACAGAAGCTTAGAAAAAGGAAGTGGTTTGCCCACTCGATGTGCCACAGTGAATTAGTAATAAAACCAGGACGCAAACCTAAGTCTTCTATTTCTACAGCAAGATTTCTTTCTCCTCCCTGACACAGACTTTCATACTGGGTCCCAATTAGTGGAAATAATGAATCCCATGAAGTGAATATATGTATTTAAATTCATGGTATTGAAAGTTATGACTTCATAAACTAATGTGTCATTCCAAACCAATGGAAATATGAGGTGCAAATTTTAAGCTATCATGTCATGAGAGTAATTATTTTCACTAATATTGACCAAACTGTATTCATATTAGGGACATCATTATTTAGACTTTTAAGTTTCAAATCTATCAGAGAGTATTTATAAACATATATGCAAATATATTTGTATGTGGATATTTTAATACTTAAGAGACATTGCTGCTTTTAGGGGGATTTAAATATCAAAGTTGCACCTTCTAGTCAAAACTCTTCCTTCTCTAGTAAGGTCTTCATACATTTCATAGTATTCAGAAATAAAGGCAAAATTCCATATTCAAGATTAAGCAAGATTTCAGAATCTACATAACAGTTTATGAAACAAAACAAGTATAATTATAAATGCTAGTCTACCCTGGAGAAACATTTTGCTAAAACTATTCAATTTCACTTTAATTACAACCTCTACAGATTCTCCAATCTGGCAAAAGATTAACTCAAAAATATTACTATTAATTGAATTAATCAAAGACTTCTTCTACCACTTCGACTGACACCCTAATCATTTCAAGTCAAAGCCATTCTTAGATAGAACAGGTCTCTCCCTTTAGAAAGTGGCTAGTCCTTCAATTTTTGTTGTTGTTTAGTCAGGGTTAAGTTTCTCGCCCAGGATTACACAGCTAATAAGTGTCTAAGGTCATATTTGAACTCATGAAAAGGAGTCTTCATTTTTCACTTGCTTAGTATTTTATTTTTCTCCAGTCACATGTGAAAACAGAACATTCATATGAAAACTTTGAGTTTGAAATTCTCTACTTTCCTCCCTCCCAATCCTTCCTCACCGAGAAGGCAAACAATTCAATACAGGTTATACATGTGTGGTCATGAAAAAAGAAAGAGAGAAAAAAATTAAAAAATGAAAGAAAGAAAGAAAGGAAGGAAGGAAGGAAGGAAGGAAGGAAGGAAGGAAGGAAGGAAGGAAGAAAAACAACTTCCATAATAGTCATGTTGTGAAAAAAACAGACAAAAAGCTTCAAGAAAAACAATATTTAAAAAAAGGCATGTTTCTATCTGCATTCAGATACCATCAGTTCATTGTCTGTGGATGGATAGCAATTTTATTTTATTTTTTTTTCCAAATGCTTTATTAACTTCTGGTTTACATCATTCATTTCCATCAGATTTTAAGTTACAATTTTTTCCCCATTTTTCCCCTACCCACCACCCCAGCATAACAGTCATACAGGATATCCCCTGCAACCAATCTGCTCTCTCCCATTTCTTCTCCCATACCCCCTTCAAATTTTCCAATAGGGCAAAGTGAAACCCCAAGCCCCATTGCCCCCACATCTTATCTCCCAATTATATGCAAAATAGCATTACTCATAGTATTTATGTGTGTGTGTGTGTGTGTATATATATATATATATATATTTTTTTTTAATTGGTTTTAGGGGGCAGAGCCAAAATGGTGGAGTAGAAACAGCATGTCCAAGGTGCTCTCCCCCCAGATCACCTCCAAATCATGGAAAAGGGGACTTTGAACAACTTATGGAGCCCCAGTACCCATAGAAGGACACAGAGAAGCTAACCTCCCACTGAGGACAGCCCAGTAGCCCTGCAGAGAGAGGCCAGTGTAGCGCTCTGGGAGCCGACAGCACAGCACACAGGAAACTGACAGCACAGGGGAGGGGTAGAACAGGAAGGCAATAAGGCAAAACCATATTCTCATTGAATTTGGCTCAGGGAGAGAATGACATACATACTAAATGAGATATCTCACCCTGCAGCAGAGTAGGGGGAAGGTGGATGAGAAGGGGGATGATGGAGGGGAGGGCATTCTGGGGGGAGGGTAGGTTGGAAGTACCCACTATAGAAGAGGGACAGGATCAAAGTAGGGAATGGACCAGGTGGGGGGTGGGATGGGTGCAAGAGAATTATAAGCAGCCTTTTACAATATATCTATTATGGTAATATTTTGCATAGCTATACATGTACAACACATACTGAATTGCTTATCTTCCCAGAGGGAAGGGGTGACAAGAGAGGAAGGGAATGGATTTGAAATTCGAGGTTTTATAATTAAATGTTTCAAATATATATAAAACTATTATTAATACTGTTTTGCATGTAATTGGGAGATAAGATTGCAGGCATTGGGGCACAGAGACTCACCTTGCTCTAATGGAAAAGCTGAAGGGATATGGGAGAGAGCAGATTGGATGAAGGGATATCTTGAGGGACTGCTATTCTAGGGTGGTGGGTAGGGGAAAATGGGGAAAAATTGTAACTTAAAATCTGATGGAAATGAATGATGTAAACCAGAAGTTAATAAAGCATTTGCTTAAAAGAAAAAAATAAAATAAAATTGATTTTTAAGAGGAAGATAAGCAACTCAGTATATTTTGTACATGTGTAGCTAGGTAAAACATTTCCATAGTAGATATATTGTAAAAGACTGACTATATTTCCCTCCCTCTCATCCCACCTTCCACGTGGTCCACTCCCCACACTGATCCTGTCCCTTTTCAAAAGTGAGTGCCTCCAACATCCCTCCCCCACCAGCCTGCCCTCCCCTCCACAACCCTCTCCCATCCCCCTCACCCCCACACTCCTACAGGGTGGGACACCCTATTTAGTATGCATGTCATTCTCTCCCTGGTCCAAATTCAATGAGAATAAGGTTTTGCCTTTTTGTCTTCCTGTTCTTTGCCTCCCCTGCAACCACCTTCTCCTGCATCCTCTAAAGGAGCCAGTTCATCCCATTGTCTCTCACCATTACCCCTCACTGCATTACTCTCTCAAGTATTAAACTCACATTTTAAGTATCATCTCTTCCTATTAAAATCAACCTGTGCCCTCTATCTATGTATACCTGAAAACATAGATACACATATTCACAAATGTATTCCTATGCCCATATGCCCTTCTTCAACTATTTTTATATTGAGAAATGTTTCATCAGTTACAGTTATTGTTTTTCCCTATAGGAATGTAAATAGTTCAACTTTGATAAGGTCATAGAGATTCCTTTTCCCCGTTCACCTTCTCAAGCATCTCTTGTTTCTTGTATCTGAATGTCAAATTTTCTATTCAACTCTGGTTTTTTCCTGAAGAATTCTTGAAAGTCCTCTATTCCACTGAATGACCAAATTTTCCCCTGAAACATGATACTCAGTTTTGCTGGATAAGTGATTCTTGGTTTCATGGTTAAACAGTTTGGTAATTCTGCCTTCCAATTAGCTAGCTATTGTGAAAACAGAAGGGATTCAACAGAGCTTAATTGTTTATACCGCTACAGGGGAAGATGATACTTGTAACTCTTAAAAACTGTATCACTAACAGTACGGATAAAACATAGACAAAGGGTATGGGTATAAGATGTGTTTGAGGGAATGACATAACAAAATAAGGGATAAGAAAGATGAGTAAAATGGGATAAGAGAGAGGTAACATGGGGTAAATTATCTCACATGAAGGGGAAAGGAAGCCCTATTACAGTGCAGGGGAATATTGGGGTAGAGTGATGGGCAACACTTGAACCATTCTTTCATCAGTATTTGTTCAAAGAAGAAATAATAATAATAATAATAATAATAATAATAACTCAATCTGATGAATATAGAAATCCACCTTGCCTGACAGGGAAGTAGGAGGGAATGAGATTAAATAAAGGGGAGAGGACTGACAGAAGGGAGGACAGATCTGAGGAAGTGGTAGAGAGAAGCGCAGCTTTAGTGATGTGAGAAACAATGAAAGAAAAGAGAAGAAAAGCAGGAGGAAGAATAGAATGAAAGGAAATACACAGGCATAATGGTGAATGTGAATGGGATGAACTCTCCCATAAAACAGAAGCAGATAATAGAGTGGGTCAAAAATCAGTATCCTACAATATGTTGCTTAACAGATATACACTTGAAGCAGAGACACACACAGAAGGGAAAGGAAAACCTCAGAATACGTGTACAAATTGATACAAAGTGAAAATGAGCAGAAGCAGAAAAACACAATATACAGTATCAGTAACATGAATGTATCAGCTTTTCTCAGCAACACAATGATCCAAGACAAGTACCAAGAACACATGAAGGAACATGCTATTCATATCCAGATAAAGAACTGACAGACTCTAAATGCAGATTGAAGCATATTTTTCACTTAGGTGATTCTTTCTTTCTTTACTTTTGATCTGTTTCTTCTTAAACAAAGGTGACGAATATGGAGATATTTTAAATGATAGTATATGTATAAACTATTAAACTGCCTACCATTTTCAGAAGAGGGGAGAGGAAAGAGAGAGGAGAAAATTGGAACTAAAAGTCTTGTAAAAATGAAAGGTAAAATTGCCTTGACATATGATGGGGTGGGTAATAAAATAATACTTAAAGCAAAAAAAAAACAAAACTAAACTAAAATTTTTACAAAAGAATGGGGAAGAAGAGATTCTGAGGGGCTAAATTTAAGAACAGGCATGGAACAAGTGGAGGACTAAACTGTGACAGAGAAAGGAGGTCCAAGAAAGATCCCTGACTCTTGGGACTTCATAAAGAAGAAGATCCCAGGTGAGACAAAATCAGCTCTTTCTATAACTTCTCTTCCCAATGTTTGTCTATCCACAAACACTCCAACATAATCCCATATTTATTGCCCAAATGTTTCCAGTAAATTGAATTTTGCTTCAACCACAAAGAGCCAGGGGTAAACTTGTTGTTTAGTCATTTTTCAGACATAGATGATGCTTTGTGACCCAGGGCATATTTTCTTGTCAAAGACACTAAAGTGGTTTGCCATTGCCTTCTTCAGTTCATTTTACAGATAAGGAAACTGAGGCAAATAGGGTTAAATGACTTACCTAGGGTCACATAGCTAGTATGTGAGGCTGAATTTGAATTCAGGTCTTCCTGACTCCAGGGCTGGTGCTCTCTCCACTTTACCACCTATCTGCCCAAAGGGATAACTATAAGGCATAAATATAAGTTGGCTGAGAAGTCAACCTGAGGGGTGCTTGGGATCTATGTTTGTAATATCAGTTTGTAACATCAGTCTATAACATCAGTTTGTAAAATCAATTTGTAAAACCAGTCTGTAAAATCACATCCCTCCCCCCAGCCTCAGAGCATTAACTCTGCCCCCCTCCCCCTACTAGCACTCTGCCTAGCAACAATTCATGAACTGTTTATCTCCCCTTAGTATAATGGCCAGCTGCACCTATGAATCCTTCAATGCAAAATCTATAAGTTAACTCCTCAGCCAATTATACACATCTGGAATCCCTGTTAGCCTTGGTTCCCAACATCCATCTTGTTAAACATGACACTGATGGGTGGCACACAAGGCACTTAGTCAGCCCTGATCACTAGTTGACTTAGTGAGGTTTCAAGCCTAAAACCACACCTCCAGGTGGACCCCCACCCTTTGTCTATTTTCCAGTTAATTAAGGGGAATGTACCTGCGAAGTTGATTTTAAAAGTGCATGTCCCTTTAAGAACTGATCACTCCTTAACTACTCCCTAATCCTACCCTACCTACCTAGTTAGCATAGTTGACATCTGATTTAATGTTGTGACTCCTTAAAAACTATACCTATGACTTCTTTAAGTTTGCAGGTTCCCTAAGACCTCCTGCCTGCTGTATAGCATAACAATAAACTTTTACAATCCTGACTTCAAAGATTTCTTGGGCCTTGTGAATTCCTTCCAGGCTGCCCTACAGAGACTCTGGTCATTGGATTCCCTGTAACACCTATCACCGCCATCCCCTCATCAAACCTATGTCTAAATATGAGAAATTGTTTTCCAACCGGAGTTTGCAGAGCTTGAAACTTAACTAAAAAGATTTCATCTAAAATAAACTCCTGAAAGCAAACGAGAGGGAAACCAAATGGATTTGGGGGGGATCATCATTTTGTCCCTGAGGATTAAAATGACTTAATCATTATAATAGGGTATTATGTAAAGAGATAAATAGCCCTCCCTACTATCCCCCATGCACAAAGAAAAGGAGGAGAGAAATGGGGAAAGTGAAATTGAATCCTGTTAAAGTCAGAAGGCCTGGCAGAGAACCAAGGAAGCCAGCACAACTTCAAAGACTTATACAGAGTGGAACCTGACACTATGCCATAAATCTTTTAAAATTTGTTTTTGGTTAGATGAGTATTACCTAAGGCCATTTGCAGGTGTGAGTGTCTAAACTGTTTACACCACCTGCATCAGGTGCATCAGGGATTACTGGTTCTGCACTTTATCTTCTCTAAGTAGCAGATATACAATGACAGGAAACATAGAAATATAAAGATCTCTCAAGGCTTTGCTGAATCTGGGAAAGAGTTTTTCCCTCATTCCAACTGTAAGGTAATGGCAAGTTCCAGGGTTCTCATAGAGGAAGCAAACACAGGCTGCTCACACAGGTAGGAAAAAGGTAGACTGATGTCATAGCTACTCACTCAAGGTAATTTGGGTAAGAATAAGCAGAGCCACATCGCCTTCCATTGTCCCTGAAGTCCTGCTCTAAAGGATTTCCTTAGAGAGGAGTAAAGACAAAGAAAGCTTGGGTCAGCACTCTTAACATAGCCTGGAAATGGCAACCAAAGGGACAATGCATCCAAAAGGCTTGTACTCCCAGTTCCTGAGATTGTAATGGACAATTGATGCAGATACAGTACAGCATAGCCAATTAATATTTTGGGGAGTGCTTTTATTAGCCAGAGGCTGTCTCCAAAAAGGGAAGGCAGCCCTGAGCAATCTGTCCAGCAAACCTTTGTACAGTAAAAAGTACTTCCTGAAACAAACAGTGGTCAGCAATGCAACAGTTGCTACATAGGGATGTAAACTAACCGGGGCTTGCAAGCTAAAGGGGCAGTTCTTTGTTTTAGTTACATCTTGGTTACAAGGCAGGTGCAGGGTGTGTTTTCACAACGGTCATACCCTTATGCTAGTTTCTTGGGGCCCTCTGAGGGGCCTTGTGAGAGGCCTTGTGTAGGAGCTAGCACTATGGGAACCTAACTGCCACTTCACTCCCCCATTTTCAAGGACATAACTAGAACTTGGACTCAACAGAGGCCAAGGGGCAAAAAGTTTGAGCACCTGAATCCATTTTTTAACATATGTGGATAAGCAATTAATCAAGCAGGAGGCTATAGGGATAGCAAGGGGTAAAAAGACAAACAGAAAAGACATTAAGTTTCAATTTCAAGTCTTTGGTCACTACAGTTGTCCACTGGTCTGGAATGGTGGTCCCCTTGATGTGGGCAGGATGTCTCTTTCAGGAGATTCTGTGAAGCAGCTTGGTAGATGGCACGGACTACTTCCTGAACTTTCCAGATAGCCTGGAGCGACTTAAGCAAGGCATCATCAGAAATATCATGAGACTGAGAAACAGTCAACTACTCAAAAACACAGTTTTACATATGAAGGTCCACTTCTTTTAGTCATTCAAGACGAGGTTCAAACAAATAATTCAATTTTCTTAGCCACACAGGGCTAGGCTTAGTTAATACAAGAAGACACAATTACAGTAAGTCAGGTACAAGACAACCAAAGGAACTTACATACAAACAATATACCTATTTCATTTAAGCAGCACTTTGAAATCCCAGATGACTCATGTAGTTACAGAATTTATAAGGGAATTTTGCTTCTTCATTTCAGATGTAGAGATGACCAGATAATTTTGACCTAATATAAAATCTAAAAATCCATACCTCTGATCTTATTCCCGAACATGTTCAAATCATGAAGTCACATAATACGAGATTTTTAAAGCCAATTTTATACATCTGTATTTAATCCTAGGTGTCATCTAGTCTGATCCTGTTGCTTTCCCCAAACTTCACTATCCTGGTCAATCAAGCATCTATTTCATTACTTTTTGCCTTATTGTTAATCATCTTCTTTGAAGGATGTTATCTCTATATTTATTCATTCATTTGGCCCTGAATATTACTTCTCAATGTATTTGCTATAGAGTAAAAGGAGGGATAATGTCATAAACCTTGCCAGAATGAAAACTTCCTTAACCTTGTTGGATTCCAAGCATGAGTTATCTCTGCTGGTCATTCAGATAGTCACCAGGTACTGAAAGCAAGGCTTAGGCATAAATAGGTGGGAAGTTTCTTTTCAGAAAGAAAAGGCACAATTGGGAAATAAAGTAAGAGAGATCCCACATGGGCGGTGTCCCAGGTTGTCCCCAGACTTTTTCCAAGCACAGATAGCCACCTTGAACAGTTCACAGCCTGCAGCCTCTGCCATCCCATCATCAGCTTCAGTGATGACTCTAATAGTCAAGGCTTTAGAGGAATAGTAAAATTTTCAGTTCCCCAAATTATTAAATGGCAAGTAAATATGGGCTAGTGTCCTTCAGATAGTGCCATCTAAAATTTGATTGAGTTGTTAATTACAAATCTTTATAACTTCTAAAACTGATATCAATTATCTAAAAACAGGAGGGGCTAGATGAATCCCATTTGTCCCAAACCTTCTTATCTGCTTTATTCAGCTTTTCATAAATAGACTTTAAAGAGAGTTTGAATTAACCTGGTGTTAAAATGGTATCTTTCTTTTCTCTTGACTAAAATATCACTAATTAAACTAAATATCAGGCACCCAAATACCCCATTATTCCAAGCACCTGATCATTCCCCCCTTTTGAGCTGGGACTTATAATCATTTGTGTAAATCTGTCTCTATTTCTTAGGGACCTGGGTCTATATTCACTCTGATTTAAATTTTTCTTCTAAAAGTATTTTCCTTTCTTTTAAAACAGTTTCAAGATTTATAAATGATTACAAAGCTTTTATGAAGAAAGTTAGTTGAAAACTTTTAAAATGATCTTAAGCTGGTTGCATAACTTTTTGCACATATTCCAATTCTAAATGAAAATAATATTAGAGCTCATCTTTTACTGACTACTTGCTCTGATCATAGAAACCTGCTATAGAAGGAAAAAAATCAGGACCTTTTACCTCAAACAACAAGCTTCACCAATCACAGCTTAGAGCCAGTTAGTTATGTTTATCATTCATTGAGCAATAACGATTTATCAAATCTCACAAATATAAGGAATTCCATTTACCATCTTTCCTTCTGAAATCTAAAAGCCAATTGGTTAAGATCCTTCTAATCTTTTGCAACTTTTCAGCAATTTAGGTTACTAAAACAAATTCTTTTTCAGGTTGAATGATCTTGCCTAATAGTGATAGTTTCTAGGAGATTTGACAGTTTTATAACATAAGGAAGATTTATATGAATTCTAAGCAGGAGAGACTGGGGGAGGGGCTAATAATGATTTCCCTACTTAGCCAATTCTCATACAACATAGATAATACAACTTTTTACCAGTAACAATATCATAAACAATTGTCATATGAAATAAAACAAATGAATTACCAATCTGATGACCTTAAAATTCAAGTTTTTGAAATACACAGAACTAAGTTTTCTTGATGTCACACAACCAATCAACTTATCACTAAAAATCAATTACATTTTGGAATCTCACATAGATGGTGAATGTGGTGATCCATAAACCTTCAAATTAACATAAATCCTTAGGTGAAGCAAACTTGAAAACTATATCCCTATATGTTTCTTCCAGCAATATTTTTACTACCTGTTTTTATCCCAAATATAACAGCTTTAAATTATCAGATCTTGTAACATAAAAAATCCAATTCATATGAAATAAACATTATAAGATAGGATTAGCAGAACTGATAAAGTAACATAGCTGGTTTTACACAACTTTTTTCCATCTTTTAGTTTCAACAGAATTCAGATTGAAAATTGCTTTATCTAATACCATTTCTGGCTTACAATGATCACTCAATTTTACAATAAAAGGGGACTTTACAATTTAGAGATGCCAAAATAAGACAATGACATTATGGCATTCATTGCATTTCCAATTCATCACATGCAAAAATTATTGGTGGAAAATTAGCCTTACACAGTGCAGAGGCTTTTCTTCTCCCTTCACAGCTGCAGAGTCTAGTTGTGGATCCAGGGGTTTGTAAGTGATGGAGGATCCTACTATTCTTCAGCACTCTCCTTAATCTGATCTGGTGGGAGAGGCTTTAACAAAATCTATTCAAATATTTTCAGCTGTTTTAACTTTTACTCCAATAACTTTATTTATGTGCCTACTCCATAAAAACACTTCTTTAAAAATATTCCAATTTGCCTAAATGCCAAATAGTAAAATGAATTCTGACTTATCTTTAGCATCAAATTGGGAGTGACACTTTCTAATTTTACTAACAGTTTCATTCTAAATAGAAGTTGGGGGAAGAGATAATAGCATTCAAAAGGAACAGCATTCCAGTTGCTTTTTAAACCTTACAGGGTGTCAGATTACACACTCATACTTTTTCACACAGACACAAAGTAGAGAGAGAAACTGACAAGAACATTACAAAAGTTCACAGAGGATTGTCAGAAATCCTCCAACACAAATAAGATCCAAGTAGCTAGCTCTGAGTGTAGTTCCCACCCACACCCTCCCCATGTCCTTTCCCCTCTAAGGAGCAGGGGAGCACAGTGTGTGTGGAGTGGGGGTAGGAGGGAGACCTGGGAAGCCTGAGAGGTGGAGGGGAGGGTGGGGAAAGAATTAAAGCAGTGCAGTCAGCCCTGGACCAGGCTGGTGGAAAGAGAAAGGCAGAGGAAAAGGGAATGCTGGGGTGGAGATCCCCAGAGCTCTAGAGCCATGACACAGTGGGCAGGGACTGGCAGGGAAATTCAATTTCAAATTAATAAAGTGTAGAAGTGTATTTCCCTATCTAAGTCCTCCAGATATCTTTTGGGCAGTTTTGGACCTGGACCTGAGGAGGGGTGGGGCTTTTGGTTCAGGACTTTAAGAGAGACTCAGAATGACAAAAGAGAGAAAGTGTTTTTTTTTTTTTCTTACTAGCTCATTAGCCACTCAGAATGACAAAGAGAGAAATCACACTTGGGAGCTTTGACCTGCTCAGACTAAAGAATTCCTACGTGCTCCATTTCCTACTTGGGCTGGTTCTCCCCTCCCTAGGAAAATACAGAAGGGGGGTTTCTCTTCCTTGGGGCCCTGATTGCTGTCGACCCATGGGGGCAGGGGAAGACAGAAAGACAAGACAGACAAAATGAAATTAGGACACAGATAATAGACACAGAGAACAAATGAACAAAAACCTTCCACTTCTGGCACCAGAGGCACTGCACTCCAGTGGTGTCCCAGCATGGAAGCAGGAGCAGGGGCTTTAGTGGCTTCTTCCAGCCTGGGCCCCTACTCTTCTCTTCCCTTACCACATAATTACATGACTTACCAATACAAAATCCTGGTGTACTCATTTGGAGCCAAATTAGCAATAGAAAGGAATGAACTCCTGGTCCACAGGAAAAGTCTCATCAGTCCTAGGGGTGAGGAACATCATCTCAGCATCCGACCCCTAGGGATTAATAGCCTCCCAGCCCTCCAAGGTGTCCGGTCCAGCCATCAGTCAGAGAGCCAAAAGATGACTCGGTGGAACCTCAAATGTAATGGACAATTGATGCAGATACAGGACAGCATAGCCAATTAATATTTTGGGGGGTGCTTTTATTAGCCGGAGGCTGTCTCCAAAAAGGGAAGGTAGACCTGAGCAATCTGTCCAGCAAGCTTTTATACAGTAAAAAGTACTTCCTGAAACAAACAGTGGTCAGCAATGCAACAGTTGCTACATAGGGATGTAAACTAAGGGGGGGCTTGCAAGCTAAAGGGGCAGTTCTTTGTTTTAGTTACATCCTGGTTACAAGGCAGGTGCAGGGTGAGGTTTCACACCAGTCATACCTTTACGTTAAGTTCTTGGGGCCCTCTGAGGGGCCTTGTGAGAAGGCCTTGTGTAGGAGATAGAACTGTGGGAACCTAACTGCCACTTCAAGATGATACCTATTTTTGTGGGAGTTTCTATAGCCAGATTCAATGGGAATGTTGCTCACACTCTCCATTTTACAGATGGAAAAACAGAGGCAAAGAAAGAAGCAACTTTTCCAAGAGCTGGTTGCCCAACTAGCTCTTACTAACTAGGACAACCATCCATGTCTCTCAACTCACAAGCACACTTTTTCCACTTTATTCTTCCTCCCTTAGCTTTTCAGAGTCATAATTTCCTCTTGGCTAATAGCTCTTTGGACTTGATCTTCTAAAGGTTGCATCTGGTTTTTCAGTCTTGGGTTCTACATTATCCCTTTCGGCTCTGACATTACAGGTTCTATATTCCAAAGTCACTTATGGTCAATCCATAAGCATTTATTAAGTTCCTATCATGTGCCAGATATTGTGCTAAACACTGGGGACACAAAAAGAGGGAAAAGACAGTCCTTGCTTACAATTGAATGGGGGACATAATAAGAAAATAAATATGTATAAATAAGCTAGGGATATGATAAATAAGAAATAATTAAAAGAAGGAAGTCACTAGAATTAATAGGGGTTAGGAAAGGCTTCTATAGAAGATAAAAATTTATTTGGGATTTGAAGGAAGCTAGGGAAGCCAGGCAATAGAGAGTAGGAAGAGAGTGACTGGGCATGGGGACAGTCAGAGAAAATGCTCAGAACCAACATATGAGTGCCTTGTTTGTGGAACACCCAGGAGAATAAAGTCATTAAAAGAGTATGCTTCAGAAAGTGGGGTATAAGAAGACTGGAAAGGTAAGAGGGGGGCTTTCTTATAAAGGACTTTGATTGCCAAACATAATTCTATAATTGATCTTGGAGGTGATAGGGAGCTCCTGGAGTTTATTGAGAGGGAGAATGACATAGTCAGACCGAAGTTTAGGAAGGTGACTTTGATGACTGAATGGAATTTTCCAGCCATTAGATTCCCCAAGGTCAAGAAGTGAGTTAGTGTTATCTCTGGTCTATTACTTGGATTCTGTCAAAAGGTGACACTTAAGGACCTAGAAGGCCACAAGTAGCCTTGAGCCTGTGGGTTCTCACCCTTGAGCCTATAGAAGAGAAACCAAAGGTGGAACATGGTCACTGTCTCCAAACTTCTGAAAGGCTTTCAGAAGTCATTGAGCAAGGGTGATTTATTCTGTTTGGTCCCAAACAGAATCAGAGTAGTAGGAAAACTGAGTAGCAATTTCAGAGGCAGATTTCAGCTCCTTTAAAGGAGAAACTTCTTAGCAAACGTGGGGTGGGCTACATCAGGAGGTAAATAGAATTCTTTCTTTTTTTTTTTTTGCTTTTCGGAGGGCAATTTGGGTTAAAGAACATGGCTAGATTTTTTGTTTGTGTATGCCTTAAGTGTCTGAGCCCAGATGCAAACTCATGTCCTTCTGACTCCAGGGCTGGCACTCTACTAACTGTGCCACCTACCCGTCCCTGTAAATAGAATTCTTGAACTAAAGAATCCTCTGCCTACATTTCAGGGATGCTGTAGAAAGGACTCTTGCTCAGGTCAAGGTCAGACTAGAGGCCTCTGAAATTCCCTTCACGTCTGAGCTTTAACAGTATGAGGATTGGATGACTTCCCCTTTTTAGCTTTGGTACTGTCATCTATAAACTGAGTATAAAACAAGACTGTTGCTGTTGTGTCATTTCAGCCATGCCCAACTCTTTGTGACCCCTCTTCATTCTGAGATGGTATTCCTATTGAACAGGCAAAATTCTGCCACAATAAAGAACATACAAGCTTCCAGATGCTCAGGTCTAAGAGTTTTTTTCATGGTCACCTCCCTGAGTGGAAATAATGACAGCATCTCATTTGGGTATCAAATGTCTCTCTTATGATTTCACATCATCCATCTGACCTGGAATGCATAAGCAAGGAAGTGGAGAGAAAGATATTCTTGCCTCTGATTTGCTTATATCTTCCCTGCCCAATCCCTAAAATGATGTCTTACTAGATTGAGTAAAATGATGTCTTACTGGATTGAGTCAAGAGGCCATGACTTTTAGCTTTAACTCAGACACTAACTCACTTCTTGACTTTGGGGAATTAACTTTAGCTCCCTGGGTCTTACCTTCTGTAAAGCCAAGCACAAGCAGCTTTCCAGAGGACTGCTGCTGTGAACAGCTTCAAGGTTCTGATTACATAGCATAGTGAACTCTCTATTTATTCAGCAGTAAATTAAAGCAAAACATTCACAGAAATCAAAGTACAGCATTCACATTGCTTTGACAGAAAAACATCACTAAAATGGCCACATAGTTTTCTACAAAGTGGGCACATAGTTTTAAAAAAAAGTACAATGATTTAATAACTCAATCATTGGGTAATTCAATCTTTTAGTAAGTCCTTAATCCAATCATCCTTGCCTCTTTAAGGGACACAAAATACAAGCATTCATTAAGTCCTTAATTCAATCAGCCTTAAGGAGGTTTGTCACCTTAATGAACACATAGTATGTAGGTCAAAGTTCTCCATTGCTATATCACAGTAAATTATTGTCTTTTCAGCCAGCATGAGGTACCCAAGAAGAGATCTTTACTTCTTCACTTGAGGTTGGCTCTCAGTGTCCATGATTTCTCTTCCATGGTCCCAGCTCCTGCTTCAATCTACACAACTGTCATGTGGGTTCAAAGGCAGGCAGCTCCCAGGTCCTTGTCCAGCTCTTTGTCAGTTATTTGTCCAGTTTCTTGTCCAGTTCCCATTCCATATTGAAGCTCGCAGTGTCCAGTCCACCTCAATTCCTTCACAGTCCCTATTTCTGGGAAGACAAAGCTTAACAGAGCCAAAACAACATTTATCCACATATGGTACCATCATCAATTCATCATCTGCCTGTGAAATCAGCAAAAAGCACCAACAAGGTCTGAGAATTCACTAGAAATCATCAGTATAGAAATCAACGCATATCATGCAAGAAAGGGCCAACACTGTGGGCCGTGGACAGAGCCTCATGGCCTCACCCACAGCCTTCAGCGCCGAGGAGAAGACCTCCCAGGCTTGCTTTTCTATTTTCTCATGGAAGCATTATTTTGAAAATTAAGCGAATACTTTGGGAGGCCAGGATAAAAAACAAACAAAAAAATCTAGCAAGTGAAACATGCAATAAAAAACTGAAATCAACAGAAGAGACTTATACTACATTCCATCATGGTGGTGACCATTTTCAAACCACCTAAGAGAAAAGAGAGAACAACTAGATACCTTTATCCATCTTTGATGACAACCAAAATGGAAAAACACCTCTGCCCCTAAGGAAAACCAGGGGAAGGAGGGAAATATACATTTATTGAATTTCTCCTATGTCTCAAACCCAGGACTAAGAGCTTTACAAATATTATCACATATGATCCTTACTACGAACTGGTGATGAGGTGTTATTATTATTCTTATGTTACAACTAAGGAAACAGAGGCAGACAGAAGGTAAGTGACTTACACAAGGTTACACAGTTAGTAATATAGGGGGCCAGATTTTAATCCAGGTATGTTTGACACTAGGCCCAGTTCTCTATCTACTTTACCAACTAGATTACACACATAGACATACACACACACACACACACACACACACACACACACACACACACACACAGGTGGAAGCCTACTGGATGGTGACAAAAATGAAGAAGTTTATGTGGCACAAATAACCCAGGTGAGAGTCTAAGAACACACACAAACATATATAGGAAGAATACTGAATAGAGGCCCACAGAGCAAATGGAGATACCAAGAGCACAAACACAAAAGACAAACAGGGAGAAGGGGATACACAAGGCTGAAGAAGGAAACAATTGGGGGTTCAGGTTGAGCACATCAACATATTTACTCACTAGAGGAGAGGGTGAGAAAGGAAGAGGTAAGTCACCCACAGCCTTAGGTACACACAGACAGAAGTTGGGGGCTGGGTGGGAATAGGGCAGGTGGAATTGGCTGGCAAAGGACAGAGTCCATCTCTAGGAAAGTTATCCAAGAGGCAGGAGGTCTGGTTAGAGCTTGCATGCAGCAGTAGGTCACCTGAGAGTGTAATTCAGTAGGTGGAGCCCATGGCCCCTATATAAGGCAGCCTCACAGGTTCCTGTGGACTCAGGACACCTACCCTGCTTTGAAATCTTTCAGTTGCAGCTTCATCTGGAGGTAAAGAAGTCTGATCATGAGGCCTCTTGGCATATTCCTGCTGCTCTCCCTGGCTCTGTGCACCTTCTTGGGTAAGTTTCTCCTTGGGTACACCACATTCATCCTGGGGCCAGTAACCCTCAGAGAGCTTTTCATCCAGGTCCCAATTTGACCCTGAGCTGCAACCTTATAAGGGTTTTTGCTTCATTAAGAGAGATCCTAAGGCTAGAAGCTTTCTCCAAAACCATGCTGGGTAGAAAGGAAGAGGAAGTTTATTAGCCCTCTTTTACAAAGGAGAAAACCACAACAGATAGGAGAACTGGGAACACAAATAGTAGGTGGGATACCCCACCTCTAAACCTAGGTCTCTCCTGGTTATAAGACCCAGAATACAGCTGCACCTCTAAGGACCTAGGACTGGGGTATAGAGAAAAGACACTGATAGGGACATCACAGACAGGATTACTAAACTAGACAGGCAGTTGGATTAAAGTTTGACTTAAGTTTATTGAAAAAGAAATGAGAGAGAGAGACAGGCACTGATGAAGGCAGATATAGGAAGACATATGGACACTCAGAGACAGACAACCAGGTAACTATTTGGTACTTTTGGATTCAGGAAGGCCTGAGTTCAAATTCTGTCTTAGACACTAAAATCAGGATAACAATAAGACCTAACTGACAAAGATGTCATGAAGATATAATGAGATAAACATGTAAAGAGCTTTGAAAATTTTAAAATATGACACACAAATGCTAACTATTGTGTTATTATTGATGTTTTTATGATTGCATTTGATCCTAAAAATCCTATAAGGTTTTAGCAATTGGTGGATTTACTTTATTGGGGAAAGTGGAGTTAAGTGAATTGCTCAGAGTCATAGGGCTGCTGATGGGGTCAGGATGTGGAGCCAGATCTCCTGTTCCCCAGAATAATACCCTAGCCTCCACACTCTGTTACATGTGCTGTTTGAGGACAGATTCAAGAATCAGCTGAGGTATAGTGAAAAGAGCTCTCCACCTAAGCTCTAGATGCCTGACTTGTCATCTAGACTCTGATTAGTAGCTATGAGATAACGGAAAATTTAATTCATCCCTCTGAGCCTCAATATCCTTATTTGTAACTCAGAAATAATACTTATGAGACTGATGTCAGGGAAGAGCATTTATACATACTAAAGTGCAATCTTGATTGCTAGATTCTAACAAGGATGCTAACAGAATTGTAACATACACAGAATGTTACAGAACCACAGGATCATAAGGGGATCTTAGACATCAAGTCCTACCTTCCTCATTTCTATAGATGAGAAGAATGAGGCACAAGGAGGTCATGTGATTTGCACAGGTACTAAGTGTCTGAGGTGGCGATTGAATCCAAATCTTAACTCTATGGACTGTATGGATTATAAAGGACATGGATGGGTTGAGGCAGTATATTTAGTGAGAGCTCCCTCCACATGTGAAATCACATGTCTAAACCCCACCCCACAGAACAAATGCATAGGACATTGAGTCCATTGTCCCTCCCAGGCCAAGATGTCCTTATGCAGATATCTCAGGAAGGAATTACCCTATCTCTGCTTGAAAAATCCCAATGATAAGCTCATTGCTTCCCAATGATGCCCCTTCCAGTATGGGACAGATTTCCTTACTAGACAGTTCCTAGTTAGCCTAAACTGTTGCCCTATCCCCCTCCCATATCCCATTCTGCTCTCTGGGGCCAAACCAAACACATTTCTTTATTAACATGGCAATATATGATCACAAAGAACTAGGAGAACTCCATCAAGAACAGGACATGCCTAACAAGTGCCCTTTTTTTCAATGTCAGTAACCTATTGCAAATAGAGACTGTCTTCATTTGACAGAGGATGTCATGGTATACTTGTAGACCATACAAGGAGTGACAAGCCCCACAAGAGGAGAAGGAAGTGGCTTCAGAGCTGTGTTAAGAGAGCCAAAGATAAGCCCAGGATCATAGATTTAGAAATGGAAGAGGCCCTGGAGGTCATTGATCCAATGCCTTCATTTCACAGCTGAGGAAAGGGAAGGTAATATGGCTAGCGAGTCTAATGACCTGCTGCCCATCACAGAAATGGCAAATGACAGAGCCACAATTTGAAAACAGGTCCCTTGATTCCAAATGTGTCATACTTCCCATTGTATCAGAGCATACCATTCATTCATGCTGGTATATCAACTCACTTGGAAAGAGGTCCCTAGTGGGGGGCTCTAGGGAGCTGTGCTTTATCTTCATTAGCTGATAATACATCAGTGACTTTGATAGAGGCAAAGAGAGCATCCTTGTCAAATTTTTAGATGATGACAAAGTTGGGAGGGAGAGCAAGAACACAATCATTGACAGGATTCAAAAAGGTATTGACAAGCTACATATTAAGACAACCCTAGCGAGAAAAAAATTTTAAGAAGCATATGAGTAAAATTTTACACTTTGGGTCAACAAGTCAGACTCACAAGGCAAGATGAGTGTGTGACTAGCTTACTACAGTTCATCTTTAAAAGATGTAAGAGTGTTAGTGAACTAGATTCTCTAGTACAGTAGCCCAAAACTAGTTAAAGCTTCATAGGCTTCATTCACAGAAGAATGTGTTCAATCTAGGGAGGTTATAATTCCATTATACCCTGCCCTGTTCACGAAACATAGGCAGTATGGCCTCCAGGCCTTTTATGCCACCCCAAGTATCTTAAGGATCCCATGAAAAATGTAAAGAATATGAAAGAAATTAAAGATGTAATGAACATTTTGTCTATGCCCTGCTTTACCTACCTTTCACTCATTACTTTGGGCCTGTCATGCAACTGAGCGGGTCCTCATAGTTCACTCTTTCCTGTGTGTCACATGACCTGCAGCAACCAATTATCATTATACCTTTACTTGAAAAATGAGCTGCTAAAAACTTAACTGTAGGCAAAGAAGTTTAGCCTTTTTAAAATTTTGGCGTCTGTGTACTGCCAAGTTGTGCAGCTCTGTAGTACCAGATGCCATGTTTCAAGAGGAACATTGATAATTTGGGTAAAGTACAAAGATAGATCAACATAGTGAAGGGCCTTCATGTCATGTCATACGCAGTTTCTTGAATTTAACTGGGGGTGGTTAGCCTTAAGAAGAGAAGATATAGTAAGGACAGGATAGCCATCTTCATATTTGAAAGATCATGAGGATAAGACTTCTGCTTGGTCAAATAGGTTAGAATTAGGAACAATGGATAGAAGTTACAAAGAGGCAAAATACGGGAAATTCCCCAAAATTTAGTAATCTAACAATGAATCAGGCTGCTCCTGCAACCAACTCCTTCCATCCATTGGTATTCCATCTGGACTCATTCCCTAACAATTAGCAAACTCCCACAACCGGGCCCCCACACACTAAAGATATTCAAATAAAGTCAGAAGACTAGTTGTTAGTTGTTTTCTGGGAGCTCTTCTTCTTCAGGTGCTCATTAGACCAGATAGCAATTGAGGTCTCTTCCAAGTTAAAGGCCCTTTGATTCTGTCACTAAAATGTATTTTCTTCTGAAGGGAAAACATTATCATTTTTTTAAACTAAAACCTCATATGACCTGGTTTTCAGGTCTGTTCCCATGATTCTAGGATTGAATAGAAGTCCAATTTTAATATTCTAATATTCAACAGTGCAAATTTTTAGAACCTTGATTCTAAGAAGCAGTGATTTTAGGACTCTAAGATTCCCTGATTTGAGAATTCAACAATGCTCTGATTGTATGGAATTGTGTAGTTGAATGTTGCTTTTTCATAGTTGCTGCCTGAAAAACAGGCTTGGTCTTGGCTATTTGATCTCTGTCTGACTCCCAACCTGGTGGCACAACCACTGTCACTTGTTGTCATCCTCTTTTTTCTCCTCATTCTCAGCCAAACTCCTTGAAAAAACCACTTCCAGTGGTTACCTCCTCTTTCTTTTCTATCTTCATCCCCACCCCCCTCAAATCTTCTAGAATCTGGATTCTGACCTAATCACTTAAGTAAAACTGTTTTCTCTAAAGTTACCTTTGGTATCTGGCTCACCATATCTATTGACTTTCCCTTAATCCTCATCCTTCTTAAACTGTGTAGCAAACAAAAGTGTTAACCACCCATTTCTCCCTGGATTTCACTGACACTGCTCTACTTTCTAATCCTACCCATGTGGCTGCTGCGCAGTCTCCTTTGTTAGATCACCATCAATATCATGCCCCCCAACTCTGGGATCAACTCCAAGTCCCTGGCATTGGGCCTCTTCTCTTTTCTCTGTCTACTCTCTCATGGAGTCACCTTTTCAGTCCCTGTAGGTTCAATTATCAACTCTAAGCAGATGACCAGTAGATCTACCTGTCAAGCCCTGACTCTCTTTCTTGAGATCCAGTTAGGTATCACAGACTACTTATTGGTTTTTCAAAATTGACATCCCAGAAACTCAAGACGTCCAAAGAAAGTATCTTCTCCCCAAAACACATCAACTTTCCAAATATTCCTACTACTGTCAAAAAACACCACCATCCTAAAAACCATTTAGGTAAACGATCTGTTTACCTAAATTCACAAGCTTGGTGTGGTATCCAGTTGTTCAATCTTGCTAACCTCATGTATCCAGTACATGAGGTTAGCATGTACATGAGGTTAGTTGTCCTTTCTACTTCCTTAACTTTCCCTGGGTAAGATCCAGAATCTCCCCACCTAGGCAATTCGGCATCTCCCCTATTTGCCCGATCCAAAGAGTGGGACAAGTTCGATACCAAAGGAAGAGGCCAAGGAGCTCCACATTGATTACAGGTAACAGTTTAATCAATTGGGGTACTTACATTAGGGATAGTATGATGGATACTGGTCAAGAGTTAACAGCCTGCAGTCTGGACCAGACCAGAGGTGGGATTCCTGCAAAAACCCAGGAAATCCCAGTGGTAATTATAGAAGTGAAAGTGAGGTGAAACCATAGAGTACATCACTACTGATTGGTGGATATTTTGGATTTCTGCTTAGTAATGAGCTCATTTCCAAGCTTGGGTATTGAGCTAATGTTGATGGTTAAATGCCTAAACACAAGATGGTGTTACTGGACATGTACTGGACATGAACTGGCCACTGTGTCTCTCTTATGCCTTTCATCAGTCAAAATATCTCAGTTAGGACTCATTGTCTGAATTAAGATTCAGTATCTAAGTTCTGATTTTTAACAGGTCACCATGTCTGGGCTTCCACCTTTCACAGAATTTAAGTTAATGACTTTTCTCTTCTTACTGTGTATAATGGCTTTTCCAATCAGGACCCCACATGCTGCTCTGCACTTACACATTCACCAACTTCATGTAAACCCTTATTCCCTTCCAACCTTGATTATTGCAATATTTGATCCTCCTGTTGCTCTCCAGTCTCTCATCTCTCCAGCCCTTCTCCAACCAAGCTGCTGAAAAGAATTCCCTAAGGCACAGGCTTAACCATGTCTCTCTCCTATTCAAGTAGTCTTCAAAGCTCCAGTTGTTTTCTGTTGTTTCTGGGGTCAAATATTGGACCCTTTGCTTGCCATTTACAACTCTATTTGGTTGGCCTCTCCTTGCTTCTCCAGTCTCCACATCACTCCCCTCCATATGCTCTAGAATACAATCATGTTGTACTATTTGCCTCTTCTCACACCAGACATGGCATCCCTTCTTCCCATCCCTTTGCACTGGCTATTCACTATGTCTTGAATGCTCGCTCTCTCTCACTTCTCTCTCTGGGACCTCTGGTTTCCTTCAAGACTCAGTCACCTTCTGCTGTAGTTTGTTCTGATCTCCCCTGCAATTAGTGTCTTTCCAGGCAAGGTTACCCTGTATCTGATTTATATGTTCTTTATATACCTCTGTATGCATAAATTGTGTCCCCCATTTGAACATAAGTTCTTTGAGAGACAGCTTGTCATTGTATCTGCAGTGTTTCAAATATTATGCACATATAATAGGTACTTTATAAATATTTATTGATTATTTGAAGAACCCTGTCAGACTGTTATTTTCACCAAAGAGAAAGTCAGACTTTAGGAGAAAGAAAAGTGTCCCACTCAAAGCCACATAGATAGTTTCAGAGCCAAACTTCAACCTGAGGTCTCTAATTTAATTACAGTCTGTATTCAGCAATGCCAACTTGCCTTCCAAAGGATACACACTTAAACAGAGCAAAAGAAATGCTTGTTAAATTATACTTTGGATTTGAATGAAATTTTGTATTCATTGAGTACCTCACACTTTCTCAAGCACATTTGGACCTGCTATCCAATCAGAGCCCCTTTACTGCAGCTAGCACAGTTGTTGGTCTAGCAAGCAGTGAGAATAATGACAAGGGGGTGTATCAATAATCTGTTTATTACAGGACCATTTCATTCAGAGCCAAAGATACAAGGAGCCCGGAGACTTAATATGCCCCCCAGCCGAAGGTCTAAGTGACCCAAAAGAATGCAGACACCCAAAATAAAGCAGACAATGTACAAGGACCCTCCCTTGGTATTGTTTACTATTTACCCTTGTTTAAGGTTAGTTATGTATTAGAGCAATATCATAGGACCTTATCTGGAGGCATAAACAAAAAAGATTACACACCCTACTGCTTATCTGCCCTGTAACTTTGCAGATAATTGTATAGGGGAGGGGAACATTCCTTAGTAGGGCTGGGGAACCCTAAAAGTTCTCTATATCAAAACAAAGTTACATGTCCTCTTGCTTATCTGCCCTGTAACCTTTCAGATAATTGTATAGGGGAGGGGAACTTCTTTTTTTTTTTTTTTGGATAGATGTCCTTTATGGAGAGTGGCAAACCAAAACAAATAAAATTAAAGGATCAAACATGAAAAACTGGGCGTGAGAAATAGAAACAACCAATTTAGTTCTTAGCCCCAACACAGAAGGGTGATCTCAAGGAAGCCACATCTCTTCCTACCCACCACCCCCAATCATGAAATAATAATTCACATCCAAATCCCCATCCTCCCACTCCTCTAGTTCTGCCTCCCCCACCCCCAAGTGGCAAAACCATCATAGCTCCTCCCCACAAAGGCTTCTTGGGAACTCATTGTCAATGTGAGGCCTCCAAACACCTCTAGACTCCTGTGGTAGTTTCTCCTCCGTGATTAGCAGTAAGTTAGGTTTCTGTACAAGCAGGAAGAAATAAGGGGAAAGGAAGGCGGGAACAAGGGGAAAATCTCCAGAAACTGTCCTCACGGGACCCCAAACTGCACGACCAACTCCTCTTTTGCGTCGACCCGGATCTGAGAAAGTGCACTATAGGCATAAGCAGCTATTCTGGAGACCTGCTGCAAATCTGCAAAGGGGACAGGGTCACTGGCAAGCACTTGGTGGGGCTGGCTGGTGAGTGATGGCAGTGGTGGCAGCTTCTTCCAGTGAGTCAAACTACTGCTCAGGACAGCCAGGCGGGTACTGTACTGTCTGGCTCGGTCCATGTACTCATGCTGCTCCATACCCTGGGAATCTGCTGCCGATACATCGATGATGTTGCTGGCTGTCTTAGCAAGAATAGAAGACAGCAGGGCCTGCTCATCAGTACGGGCTGCTGGCAGGCTGTGGTAGTTGGGTTCTGCTCCATTTAGGGTCTTGGTTGGGGGACTGCTGGGGTCCAGAAGTAGTTTCCGCTCCTCTCGATCCTGATCCGAGTCCTCGTTGTCACTGCTGTAGCAGCACCCCATGGCCCGGGCCGGCTCCTGGAGCTCAGATCTAGAGGATCGGCGTCCAACAGGAGCTCCTTCTCGTCACATGACCCGCGACCGCGGCCCGCAGGCTCCCACCGGCCGCGTTACAACCACCGCAGCTCGGGGAGGGGAACTTCTATTAGCATTCCATTAATATTCCCCGAAAATTTTCTATGTCCCTTCTCAGCCCCTTTGAAATAAACAGAATAATGGTTCCTATGTCCATTTTGAAAATAGGCAAGTTCAAGTGCAGAACAGAGCAGTAGCTGATAACAAATCATATAGCTAAGGACAGAGCCTTATGACTGAAGCCTGGGTATTCTTCCACTAAATATTTTGCCTTGAAAGCATTTGAATCCTACTTCTGGTGGATAGGGAGTGACAAGGGCTTTGGATTATTTCTTACTTATCCAGGAATTAGGGTTATTTTAGTCCCAACTGAACTACCTTTTTTGCAAATCCTTTTCAAACCCCCAAGAAACACAAAAAGCAGATGGAAAGATGATTCTCTTACAAAGGAAAACAAAAGTCAGCAGACCTCGATTGATAATCATTTTAAGATTTCCAGAGATTCTAGATTTCTTTCATATAGATCCGCCCTCCTCCAGAGAAAATTTACTGCCATACACCATCTCCCCTACCACCAACCAATACCTTAATAGACCTTTCATGAATTACTATGGCCAAAAAAAATGCATCCTCTAGGAACCATCTTTCTGTTGATAAGCATTTCCACAGTTAGCTGGGCTGATAACTCAGACTTCCAATACACCTTCTGAGATTATAGCATCACTAGCTTGAAAGGACCTCCCAAAGTTTTTGCTCTCCTAACAAAGCCTTTAAGAACTTCAATTGTTATTTCATGCCTCTGAGTCAACAGAAGAAGGTTTTATGAGGAGAGTCAACAGTTGTAATTCAGCATTAGATAAGAGGCTTGTGGTTCAAAGCTTCCATTTATTGCCTGTGTAATCTTGGGTCTCAGTTTGCTCACCTGCAAAAGCAAGCAGTTAGGCTAGCTGATTCTGAAGTCCTTTCCAGCTCCATGCCTATGATCCTATGAAAGAATGTTTTTTGTTTGCAAAGTATTTTATTTGTAACAGCCCTGCAAAGTAGGTAGCACAAGAATGATTATTATTGTTGTACATACTAGAAAACTGAGGTTCAGAGAGATGTAAACTATTCCAATATCCCACAAAATGGTGACTGTCAGAGTCAGAACTGAAGTCCTATTCTTCCAGATCAAAATGCAACAATCATTTCAGTTCTAAAATATGAGGGGAGAGGACAAAGAATGAGAGCAGGCAGATTCCAATTGATATTTAACTCATTTTAGAAGTCATCTAGAAAAGGGGAGGAAAAGCAATCTATCAAATTATGTATTTTACACACTTGGACAATGGATTTAGAGAATGTCAGAGGTAAATGGGCCTTTGAGAAGATAAAACATGCTATCAATTACAAAGAGTTGGTGGATTTAGATTAAGGAGATAGATAGCTAGATAGATAGATAGAAATACTATTCTTTACCGTCATTGTAGGATGTTATGTATAACTATGCATACGTTTTGGAATTTTTTTTCATTTTTCCCCCAATTAGTGGATGCGAAGGAGTAACATTAGATTTGTATTCATTTTTTTTTTTTTAAAGTAGGAAACTGGGCGTGGGGTTGAGAGATGTGTGATATGTTGCCTGCACTTTCAGATGAGGCCATTCATTGTATCAATAAAACTAAAAGTGATCCCCAAAAGGAACAGTGAAAGGTGAAGTCACTTCATATTTTTGTGTAGGATAGAATTGCTCCAGTCACTCCTTATGAGAGTAACTAGAGGTTTAATTATGAATATTTATAATCAGGCAAAGAAAGCACACTATTTAATTATATAGATCAAATTAATGGTTAAAAAAAAGAAAGTCTAGGATGGCTCTCAGTTTGTACATCTAGTTGCCTCAGTGTATGGTGGTACTCTTGATAGAAAAAGGGACAGTAGGAGGGAAGGTAGCTTTGGGGGAGAATGTGATAAATTTTCATTTCAGACATGTTGAGATTGAGCATGCCTGTGGAACATTCAGAATGAGGTGTCCAGTGAACAATCCATGATGCAGAATTAGAGATCAGGAAAGGCTGACTATAGAGCTTTCTGAGTTATCTGCAAAGAGATGATGTTGAACCTGTGGGACCTGAACAAGTCCCTGAGAGAGAGAATGAAGAGGGAGAAGAGAGCCCAAGACAAAACCTTGGGGTATGCCCTGCAAGGGCTTCACAGGATATGTATGATGAAGCAACAAAGCAGATTGTGATGGAGTTGTCAAACAGGAAGCAAGAAAACCAGGAGGGAGCAATGCAATAGAAACCCATAGAAGATAAAATGTCTAGCATATTGGAGTGCTCAACAATGCTGAAAGTTTCAGAAAGAGGTCAAGATGGAAAAATACTGAGAAAAGGACATTGAATTTAGCAGTCAAAAGATTATTATGAGAGAGTGGTGTTTATCCAAGCACATCAAGCACTCTTTCATTTTTATGACTACTCCATTTCCTTTCTTTGAAATACCTGGCCTTATTATGTCTACATGTCTAAATATTAATTGCCAACCCACATTCCTCCAAGGAGTCTTGGCCTTTCCAACATTATTTTAAAATTTTTGCATTGCCTTGTATTCATTTGTATTTCTACCTTTTCTCAAGGGAAGGTTTCTTATCTTATTTCTCTTTTTACCCCACTCTAGCTTCCCCAACATTATATTCCCAATAAATCTTGATTAAATTGAAAGAAGAATACAGAACATAGAATGTAGAACATAGACTATTAGAGTTGAAAGTTACCTTCAAAATGGAAAAATAAAGTGACAGAACTAGAAGGGAACCCTTAGATAATCTAGTTTACCTGAGAGGAAAATGAAATGCAATGATGGAAAGAGAGTGATTCAAGGTCACACAATGATTAAGTAGCACAGTAGGGGCTAGGTGTCCTTATTCCCAGAACCAAGGGTTGTAAATAAAATAATTGATAGAAAAACCACCAGTGTCTTTGTTCAGCTGACTGGACTTTTGTCTAATTGTGCCACATTTCAGGGGACTGGGGTCTGTGGGGAAACCAGTGTGATGGCATCCAGCAGGCTGCAGAGACAGAGGGGTGGGTGGAGAGGCTGGGGTTGTAAGCCAGACTCTTCTTGCTCCCTTCTTCTCCCACTCCCATCCCCAAAGTGTGTTTTTACAGAAAAGACAAACCTAACCTTTAAAATTTTTGTTTCCTAGATACTGCACAATCTGGACCCTACAATTACAAGGTAAGAAGTTCTACTTTATCATTTTAGCACCTTTCCCATGACATGGTGAAGAGACCATGGATTTCTGCAGTCTATGCAGCATTCAGCACCCAATGGCCTTCAGCACCAGAAGGGCTCCATGCTTTTGCCTAAGATCAAATGTTACTTCCTCTTTCTGGACCTCAGCTTCCTTCACATTTATGTTAAAATGGGACTAAGTGATCTCTGACCTTCTGTGTGTTCTGTGCTCTTAGGTCCCTTCCAGCTCTGACATTTTGTGGTCTGTGCTCGGAAAATCCATATCCTATGTTCTGGACTCCTTTCCAGCTCTTCTGCTGTATTCTATAAACTGATGTTCTAGGTTCTCTGTTCTGTGTTCTCAGGTTCCTTCCACTTCTGCCATTCTATGTTATGTGTTCTGACATCCCACATCCTTTGTTCTGAGTTCCCTTCCAGTTCTATCTAATGTGTTCTATATTTTTACATTCTGCGTTCTCTGTTCTGTCTTTGAGGTCCCTTCAAGCTCTATCTGCTGTGTTCTATCTCCTGACCTCCTGTGTTCTATGTTCTGTGTTCTGAGGTCCCTTCCAGCTCTAACATTTTGTGTTCTGTACTTCACATTCCATGTCCTATGTTCCAGGCTCTCTTCCAGTTCTATCTACTCTCTTCTATGTTCAGACATGCTGTCCTCTTTCTCCTGAGTTCTCTTCTAGTTCTCACATTTTGTATGTTCTGAGACACTTTCTAGCTCTGACATTTTGTGTCCTATGTTCTAGTCTACCTTCCAGCTCTATCTGTTGTAGTCTATGTTCTAACATTCTAAGTCCTGTGTTCTGTGGCACTTTCTAGGTCTTTATAAATTCTTCATAAATTCTTTATGTCTTGAAGTTACTTCCAACTTTGACATTTTCTGGTCTATACATGATGTTCCATGCTCTATATTCTCCCTTCCAGCTCTGATCCTCTGTGCTCTATGCTCTGACATTCTGTGTTCTATATTCTAAGCAGGCTTCTAGCTCTAACATTCTGTGTTCTTTATGCTGAAGTCCCTTTCAGCTCTCAGAGTTCTACCCTATTTGTTCTGAGAGCCCTCTTAGCTCTCCTTTTATAAGCCTCAATGGCATTCTATGTAATGAAGCAAACTTCAGTGATCCTTTTCTTTCTCTTAAAAATTATCATTTCAGTGTATTTTGTGATTATAAAAATCTCTTTGTTGATTAAAAAAGTAAACAAATGGACAAGAAAGATTCTCTGAAAGAGATAGAGATCCTCTTTTTATAGGACCCAGAGCTGTTCCTGGGGGCATTTCTCTGTATCACCTGTAAGTAATGAACACCAGACTTCTTTCCACTGAACTATTCTATGGTCCTCAGTTTCCTTTTCTGTTAACATAGGGGAAAAAAAACTTTATTTCCACTCCCTTCGAAGACTTTTGTGAGGTTTAAATAACAGCATATGTGCCAATCACCTTGCAAAGTGGAAAATAGTGTAGAAATGGGGACTTAGTGTGGAAGCTATCCCTTGATCACCAGCAGGTAAGGATATGATACGGTTTGTTTATTGGGGGGGAGGGAATGATCATGGGATACCTTCTACTCAAAGTCCCCATCCCTGTACTGTTTTGCATTTTACAAGGTGATTGGCATTTATTCTCTCACTGGAACCTCACAAAATTCTTTCAAGAGAGTGAAAGTAAGACTTATCTCTCCCATTTTACAGAAAAGGAAACTGAGGCCCAAACAGGGAGAGTTTTTGAATAATAGGGGGAAAGAATATGAGAGTCTGCTTGGTGCAGCCCTTTCATTTATGAGTGGGAAACTAAAGTACAGGGAGGTTATACTAATGTGATTGTAAGTTACATTAAGAGAGGTATCATGTCCAGAATAAGAGAAGTGAGAGTCCTGCTCTGCTCTGCTCTTGTCAGACCCCATGTGAAGTATTTATTATATTCCATTATGGGCAACATGTGGTAGGAAGGGTGTTGCTGAACAGCAGCAAACAAGTGCAGGATGAGGAAGATTGGTGATGGGACAGAAGAGTGTGTCCTATGGAGGTCATTTAAAGAAATGGATAGTGTTGGCCTGGGGAAGAGGAAACTTTTTTGTAACTTCACATTGCAAACCAATTTAATGTCATAAATTTCATCTGAAAAAATTAAAAAGTGCTCCCCACCCAAGTGCCAAGAGGGCTTGGGTCCACCCCCATGTCCCCAAAAAACACAGCTCTGCTGGCAGACCAAAGCAGACAGCAGCACCCAATGCTCCATGTAAGGTGATGTGAAGGGAGAGTTGTATCAGTGTCGCAGGGAAAAAAGGGCATTGAATGCCAGCATTAGTCTTACCACCCAGTTGGGATGATAGGGCCTTAACATTTGGGAAGTGGAACTTCGCTAATGGACATAAGCAGTTTCACAAAATGGTGGTGGATAAGGGGAGTGGACGGGTAATTTAGTGAACTGGGTCCTCCTATTGGATATTACCACCTCCTCCTTCCCTTTACAAGGATTACTACTACATCAGAAAGGATCAGATCAAAGACTGGGGGGATGAATACATTTAATAGAAATATGACTGCTGAAGGGTGTCATGTAGAGAATGATTTACCTGATTTTGTCCAGTCCCAGGAAGTAGCAGTAAGATTAAGGAAAGATACCTATAAAGAGGCAGATTTTTGGCTCAATCTAAGTGAGGGAAAATTGTTCATTAAAATTGACCTAAAATGAAATAGTCTGCCCTTCAACAAGCATTTATTAAAGACTTTCTATGTATTGGATGAGAAGAAACATGACATATGAATAGAGAGCAGTCCTTGGAGTTAGGAAGACCTGGGTTAGAGCTGTGTATCTGTGCTCAACTGTCTATGTGATTCTGAGTAAGGTACTTAACGTTGTGGTAACTGCAGTAAACTAAGATAATAATTAACTATGACAGAACAGTTACAGATCTGCAAGTATAAAGGGGAATTCCTCACCAAGAACTCCTTGTACTAATGAAACCATAAGCCCCTGCCACCTCCACCCTCTAAAAAGGTTCAGGCACTGTGCTAGGCCATGGGGATACAAAGATGAAAATAAAAACATTCCCTGCCCTCCAAGAGCTGGTAGTCTACCTTACACAGAGAAGTAGCTCCAGAATTCATTCAAAAAGAAGACAAAGTAACTTCAGGAAGAGGAGGGGCACTAGTAAGGAGAGGTCAAGGAAGGACTCATATAGAAGATATACTATCTGAGTTGAGCCATGAAGGGATGGAGAGATGTCAAACAGGGTGAGAAGGGAGAATATTTCAGGACCTGGGAGCAGCCTTTGCAAAGATATAGAGATTCTAGGAAATAGAATGTAGAGCCTGTGGAACACTGGGTCGACCAGCTGGGAGGTGCTGTTCAACAGGAAACATCCCATAGGCAAACAACTATACTGACCACAGTGGTCATCCATTGTCAGAAAAGCTCTACAACCAATCCTTCAGGTCAGCCTTGTGAGAATGGAGTGTCTTTCCCAAAGGAATTCATAACCACAGTAGAGGCATTCAAACCAAGGATGGATGAATTGTTTCAGGTACACAGGAGATGGAAATCCCTGTAAAGTACTGGTCCCAGCTAAAATCCCATCTTCTACTGGAAGACTCTCCCAATCCCCCATAATTCTAGGGCCTTCCCTCTCTTGATTATTTCCAATTTATCCTATATGTTGTCTAGGTAATGTGTTGTTGTTGAGTCATTTTCACAAATGCACAACCCCTTGTGACTCCTTTTGGGTGTTTTCTTGACAAAGATACTGGATTTGCTGTTTCCTTCTCTAGTTCATTTTACCAATGAACATACTGAGGCAGTTAAGTGACTTGCCTAAGGTTACACAGTTAGTAAGTATAGAAGGTTGGATTTGAACTCAAGTCTTCCTGCCTCCAGGCCTGGCACTCTATCCCCTAGGCCCTCTAGAAGTATATAACTATTTTTTATGTTATCTCCCCCATTAGACTTCTGATGACAGTCTTGTTATTAACAGGCTGTCTTGTCTACCTATTCCTTGATGGCAGGGACTGTCTTTTACTTTGCTTTGCGTCTTCAGTGCCGAGTATCATGCCTGGAACAGAATAGGTAATTAATAAATGTTTATTGACAGACTGGTTGAACAGTTGGCATAGACCCCTCCATGCTCTGAAACTCTGGGTATCTAGGTGTCTGTGATATAGTAGCAGAATCAATCTCCTTTATTATTATTCTAGGCTCTCTGCACTACTGGCGTATGCTCAGACAATCATATCCCTGTCTGTGGCACTGATGGAAAGAGTTATAAAAATGAATGTGTTCTATGTAAGGCAAACAAGTAAGTATCACCACCATGTCATTTTTTATTGATAAAATTTTAAAACTCAATGTGCCAACTTCCTAGAACTTGAGAGGACCTTAGAGGTCAGCTAGTCATCTACTGTTGTTCTTAACTGAGGTCCCAAGGACAGGCCCTCAGCAATAGGTCAGAGGAAAACCTTCATGGGGTCCATTAACTTGGATGGGGGAAAAATTCTATCTTTACTTTCAGTAACTTCAAACATTCAAAGACATGCCTCTTCTCTCTCCCTCTCTCTGTCATCTCTCTCTCTCTCTCTCTCTCTCTCTCTCTCTCTCTCTCTCTCTCTCACACACACACACACACACACACACACACACGCGCGCGCACACACACACACAGCACCCTCACTCTAACATTTAAAAAAAACAAGATGAAACAAAACCTTGATCTAGCCCAAAACCTTCATTTGACAGAGACCACAAGGGGAGAGGGTGCTGACTTGTCCAAGGACTCCCAGGTTATAAGTTACAGAAAATGGAATCAACCCTATGTCTGCCAGCACCTATTTCAGTGTTCTTTCTAGTGTACAAAGATGTCTATAATTACTTGTATCTATCTAGATGTGAACAATGTCCACATACTTAGCTGGGTCAAATGGACAGTGAGAGAAGAATGGAGATGATGTACATTGGTTCACCATTACAATTATGTCAAGGAGGAGTACAGTGAACTTGAGTACAGGCATCTCTCATAGAGTTTGCTTGAGGAGATTTTAAAATATGGAGGCTGAAGGGGAACAATACTGGTCTTGGACTAGGACACTTAAGATCTAGTATTAACTCAGCTTCCAACTGGCTTCATGATCTTGGGCAGGTAACTTCACCTCTGTAAGTCTAGGTTTCCTCTTCTGTCAAATGGCAGATTTGAATCACATGGTCTTTAAGTGCCCTTCCCTGAACTCCTATCGAGAGATAGAGGTTTGTGTTTTATAATCTTCTTATCAGTAGCTCCAAGTGTGTTACCCAGAGGAGATGCTTTTGCACACATTTATGATCTAAGGGTTAGGGCACGGCCTCCAAGTCAAAGCCCATGAATCAAAACTCTGATTCCCCCTGCCACCATGTTCTCTGGCCAATATTTGGTATAATCATTTTCTTCAAGAGTTCTCAACCCTCTGGCCAGAGAAACCAGACACACTACTTGAAATAATAAAACAATCAGAAGGACTAAATAACATTGTGTGTGTTCAAAAATTCATTATTAGTTAATCTCCTTCATGTACTCTTAATCTCAGCCAAACCGACATATTTGTTATGCCCTGTACATAAAATTCCACCTCCTCACTTTGTGCCTTTACACAGGATGTACCTTGTGCCTGGAATGCCATACCTCCCCAGCTCTGCCTCCTGGACTCCCTAGCTCCATCAAGGCTTTTTTTTCAGAAATAAGTGATTTGTCTCAATCCTTCAAGCTGTTGAATCATTCTTCCCATTCCTCCAACCAATTGCTTATGTTTATGCTTACTAAGGATACATTTTGTATTTCAGTCAAATAGATTAAGCTCCTTGAGAGCAAGGATTGTTTTATTTCTGGGTCTCTTTTTTTTCCCTTAGTGTCCAGCACACAGCAAGGACTTAATAAATACTTGCTAAACTGAATTAAATTGATTCGAAAAACTCCTCAACATCCAGAATGCCAGATCTGGAAGGGACCTTATAGACTATGTAGAATAGCTTCTATATTTTAAAGAAAAGGAAACTCAGTTCCAGGGAAGATAATTTACTTGCCCAAGATCACACAGGTCATCAGCAAAAGGTAATGCAAATCTTATCCATAATGTGCAGGTCACATCTCTTTCATAAGGGCTACCAAATCTGGACTCTGACATTTTACTAGCTGTGTGACTCTGGGCAAGTCATTTAACCCTGCTTGCCTCAGTTTGGTCTTCTGTAAAATAAGCTGGAGAAGGAAATGGCAAACCACTCCAGTTGTTGTTTGTCCTTTTTTCTCAAAGAGGATCTGGAACTTTGTCAAGAAAACTCCAAATGGGGTCACAAAGAGTAGGACATGATTGAAATGATTAAAGTACAATAGCAACAATAAAGGAGTTCAAAGAAGGAAGATGTCAGTCAGTTGTGGAGGAGGGAGGTGGAGAAGGTGAGATTTGAAAGATGAATATAATTTGGACCAACTTAAGGAAAGGGGAGGACCTTCCATACCAAAGGACAACTAGATAAAAGAGCCAAGGGAGGGCTATGCCTAGTGAGACTATGAAATCTGAGCTCTAAGACTGAGATTGAGGATTAAGATCTAAATTTCTTCCTTTCATAGAACACATTCCAAATTATCCTGCAGGTTTACCCTACCTTTGTCCCTATAAGAGGCCTCCTCCTTACTGGGGACTGGGACTGTGGGGAACTACCCAAATCTGGTAAACCATGGTGGTTGTGGACTTGTGTCTATCAGTGCAGGGGATTATGAAGAACCCCCCTTTCCTAGACCTGACTTGGAATCTTGAGACATTCCCAGGGGCTGATGGTTTGGACCCATTTACAAATCTTGCTAAAGTGAAGGTCTGGCTAAATTGTTCACATGAACTTACATCTTTATCAGCATTAGGCAGGACAAACAAAAATACAGTATCCTTGATTTTGAGAAATTCACCAGGTTCCAAAGTAAAATCATAATCCCTTAGAACACAGAATATCAGAGCTAGAAATGACCTTAGAACACAAACCGTAAATGTACCTATACCTTAAACATATATATTACTATTGACTAGAACCTTTAGGGGGGCTCTGTGTAAAGTGTAAATCAAAGATTCTTCCTTTCTTTTCTGTCTTGAATTCCTTTGGCAATCTGCTAGAACACTTCTCAAAATCATGAGGCTTTTTTTTTCCTTTTTGGAGGGGGAAGGCAGGGCAATTGCAGTTAAGTGACTTACCCAAGGTGACATGGCTAGTAAACGTTAAGTGTCTGAGGCCAAACTTGAACTCAGGTCCTCTTTTTTCCAGGACCAAGTGCTCTATTCACTTCACCTCCTAGCCACCCCCAAAATCATGTTTTGAAAGGAATAAAACAAAAGACATAGGATTACAAAGGAAATCAAAATAATGAATAAAATATTAAGAAAAAAATTTCCCAGACTCCAAAAGAACTACTCTTAGCTAGACTTTTCCTAAGTAGACTTATTATCCAAATTCAGGGTGATGAAAATGTTATGATGTTTCACATTAAAAGTAAGCAATTGATAGTCCCTAAGTAAATTTGGTTGTATAATCCCTAAGTAAATTTTAAATGTAACATTCTTCTATGCTGATTTGTTTTAAAGAATAGATAATACACAGGGAAGAAACATTAATTAAGGTGATTAAACTGACAGGGACCAGAGCCCTAGCATAGCAGTGGATTTAATTCATTTGGAAACTAGGAATACCGGAGAAAGAGAGGACATGAAAAATGGGGGGTTTCTGAGGCACTTAAAAATATTAATGTTTAACATTTATATACCACCTATAATGTGCCATGAAATATGCCAAGTAGTTTACAATTATTCTCATTTGATCCTCACAACAACCTTGGGAGGAAAGTGCTATTTTTATTCACTTTGAAGAAGAGGAAACTGAGGCAAACAGAGATCAAGTAACTTGGGTAAGGTACCCTAGCTAATGAGTATCTGAGGTTGGATTCACACTCAGGTCTTCCAGACGCCAGGCTCCCCACCTTTATCCACTGTGCTGCCCAGCAAAGAGGAAAGATAGCCAATAAGATGAAGTTTGAATGCTCTGGATATGTTTAACCCAGAGAACAAAAAAACAAAATGGGATAGGGAGGAAAGGATAGGGGAGGGGATAGTAATCACTGCCTTTCATTATGGAAAAGATTGTTGAGGTAGGAAGAATGCACTTTGTTCTACTTAACCCCAAAAGGCAGAATCAAGAAACAATGAGCAGAAATTTCCAAGAGGATGATTTCAGGAGCAGCTAGGTGTTGCACTGAATAGAGAACACTAAACTTGGAGTCAGGAGGACCTGAGTTCAAATCCAGCCTCAAACACTTAACACTTACTAGCTGGGTGACCTTGGGCAAGTCACTTAACCCCAATTACCTTGTCTTCTCCCTGCCAAAAAGACCAAAAAAAAGGGTCTATTTTGGTTTAAAACAAGAAGTTTCTGGCAAAAAAAAAAAATCTGGCCATCTATGAAATAGTTGACATTCTGATGTTCTTTCTTCTAAGGTTCCTTCCAGCTTCTTTACATTTTGTGGTTTAAGGTTCCTTCCTACTTTAATGTTCTATCCTGTCCTTGTTCTAATAATGCCTTTCTGGACAGAATTTTCTTCCCCACTACAAGGTTCCAAATTTTTGTAATAGTGGTGTCTCACAGTGCTCTATCTTTCATTTCCTTTACAGGAAGAGAAGAGGTGAAGTCTATATCGTAAAAAGAGGGAGATGCTGAGGAACCAAAAAATCCTGGGTCTTAGTGGGACAGTATCACGACATACCAGTATGATTCTTTAATAAATGCTTAAGATTGATTCCTGACATTTTTGTGATTTCTCATTAAAAAAATATGCTTGAGAAAGAAAGTGTGGCATTGTGGATAAAATACTGGCCACTGGGTCGGTTCAAATCTGACCCCTGACCCTCTATTGCACATTTGGGTTCAAACCCTGCCCCTGAATCCTACTACCTGACACATCACCTCTCAGTGACCCTGGAAACTCTCCAAGATAACAAAATGCAGAGAGAAAGCTTACTTGCTTTGGTAAAAAGAGCTACTCACCAGAAGTTCCATATGATGAAAAAATCATAGCTCTGATTTAATGTCAGATCTTTAAGCATAGAATATAGTGTGCCAGAGTTCAGAGGATCTCAGGTTAGAGAAGAGAGAGCTGGACCAGCTGAAAAGATGATAAGCATGAAATATCTTAGCTGAAAGGAGCTCCAGAAACACAAAATATAGAGGAGAGATAATAAAGTATAGATTTTTTATATTATTTTTCTCCATTAAATATAAACATTTCAACATTAATTTTAAAAAAGAAATAAATATTGAATTACATATTCTTTCCCTCCATCTCTCTCCTCCATTCTCCTTGAGAAGTTAGTTATTTGTTATAGATAATAGCTGTGTAATCACCTTTAATTAATTCTTAAAGTATAGTAGTCTTCCATTATATTCATAAGTTAAAATTTGTTCAACCATTTCTTTTTTAATGTTATTATGTGGTTTTCTTTTTTCAGTAAGTGGCATTTAAAAATTCTTTTTATTAATTAATTTACTTTTAATTTTCAATGTTATCTTCCACAAGATTTTGAGTTACAAATTTTCTCCCTATCTCTCCCCTCCCTCAACCCCAAAATGGCATGTATTCTGATTACTTCTTTCACCACTGTGCCCTCCATTCTATCACCACCTCCTTCTATTAACCCCTTACTTTCTATTTTCCTATAGCGCAAGACAGATTTCTATACCATACTCCCCTGTATATCTTATTTTCCAGTTGCAGGTAAAAACTATTATTAACACTCACTTTTTAAAGCAATTGGGGTTAAGTAACTTGCTCAAGGTTACACGGCTAGTCATTATTTATGCATGGGTGCTCATTTTCTGAGACCGGTTTCAATCCCGGGTCATCCCAACTCTGAGGCCGGCCTGGACAGGGAGTTGGAAAGTCATGTATTTACTGGGAAGATGAGTAAACAGCATTAAAAAAGTGAGCCTTTAAAATCTTACTATGATGGCAAAGAAGATCAAAATATACAGCCAGAAGACAACAAGGTCAAAGCTTCTACAATGAAAGCCTCCAAGAAAAATATGCATTGGTTACAGACAATGGAAGAGCTCAAAAAGATTTTGAAAATCATGTATGAGAAGTGGGGGGAAAATGGAGAAGAGGAATGAGAGTAATGCAAGAAAATCATGAAAAATAAGTCAACAGCTTGCTAAAAGATACCAAAAAATACTGAAGAAAATAACACCTTAATAAAACAGACTAACCCAAATGGCAAAAGAGGTGCAAAAATACAATGAGAAGAATGCCTTAAAACTCAAAATTAGCCAAATGGAAAAGGAGGCTCAAAAGCTCACTGTAGAAAACAATTCCTTCAAAATTAGAATGAAGTAAATGGAAGCTCATGACTTTATGAGAAATTAAGAAATTATAAAACAGAACAACCAAGAGAATGAAAAAATAGGTGACAATGTGAAATATCTCATTGGAAAAACCACTGACCTGGAAAAAAATCCAGGAGAGACAATTGAAAAATTATCGGGCTAGCTGAAAGCCATGATCAAAAACAAGGATACTGCACATCATCTTTAAAGAAATTAGCAAGGAAAACTGCCCTGATTCTAAAACCAGAGGGTAAGACAGAAATTGTAAAACTTTACCAATCATCTCTTAAAAGAGATCCCAAAGGAAAATTCCTAGGAATATTATAACCAAGTTCCAGAGTTTCCAGGTAAAGGAGACTATATTGTAAGCAGCCATTAAGAAACAATTTGAGTGCTGTGGAAATAAAATAGAGGAATTTCAAAGCATTATTTTTGTTTATTTGATTGGTTTATTTTGTTTGTTTTTTGTTTGTTTGGGTTTTTTTGCTTATTGGAGGGGGGAGAGCAGGGTTATTGGGGTTAAGTGATTTGCCCAAAGTCACATGGCTAGTAAATCTTAAGTGTCTGAGGCTGGGTTTGAACTCAGGTCCTCCTGACTCCAGGGCTGGTGCTCTCTATTCACTGCACCACGTAGCTGCCCCAACTTTCAAGCATTCTTGATGAAAAGACCAGACGTGAATATAAAATTTGACTTTCAAATACAAAACTCAACAGAAGCATGAAAAGGGAAAAAGGAAAGATCAATCATAAAGAACTTCTTAAAGTTCAACTGTTCACATTTCTATGTGCAAAGATGACATTTCTAACTCTTGAGACCTTTCTCAGTATTACGGTAGTTGGTAGAAATAGATAGGTAGACATGTAGATATGTAGATAGACAGACAGATAGACAGATAGATAGATAGATAGATAGATAGATAGATAGATAGATAGATAGATAGATAGATAGATAGATGACACAGGATGAGGGGATTATATCTAAAAATAAAATTAAGAGATGAGAGAGGAATATATTGGGAAAAAGAAAAAGGAAAAGATAGAATGGCAGAAATTATCTCACATAAAAGAGGCAAGAAAAAGATTTTATAATGGAGGGGAAGAAGGAGGAAGTGAGTGGGAATGAGTGAACCCTACTGTCCTTGGATTTGGTTTCAGGAGAAAATACTGTACACACTCAGTTGGCTTTCTTACCCTACAAGAAAGTAAATGGGGGAAGGAGGGATGATATAAAGGAGGGAAGATTGGGGGAGGGGCAGTCAGGAGAAAACACTTTGAAAAGGGACAAGGTCAAAGGAGAAAATAGAATACATGGGGCAGGATAGGATGGAGGGAAATATAGTTAGTCTTTCACAACATGACTACTATGGAAGTGTTTTGCACAACTACACATGTATAACCTCTGTATTATTTGCCTTCTCTATCAGGGTGAGTGGGGGGGGAAGAAGGGATAGAATTTGTTACTCAAAGATTTATAAACAAATGTTATAACTTATTTTTACATGCAACTGGGAAATAAAATATACAGGCAATGGGGTAGAGAATTCTATTATGCCCTACACAAAAATAAGGGATAAGTGGATAAGGCAGGGGGCATGGTAGAAGGGAGGGCATACTGGGGGAAGAGGTAATCAGAATGCATGCCATCTTGGAGTGGTGTGTAGGGGAGACAGTATGAGAAAATTTGGACCTCAAAATCTTGTGGAAATGAATACAATGGAAACAAAAAATAAATAAATAAAAATAAAAAAGTCTTACTATAATTCCCTCCATTCCATTCCACCCCACATTTATTCTATTCTTCCCTTTGACCCTATCCCTCCTCAAAAGTGTTTGCTTCTGGAACAGCTAGGTGGCGCATTGAATAGAGTGTGGGCTGTGGAGTCAGAAGGACCTGAGTTCAGATCCGGCCTCAGACAATTAAGGCACACACAAACAAAAACCTAGCCATGTGACCTTGGGCAAGTTACTTAACCCCAATTGCCCTAAAAAAAAAAGTGTTTGCTTCTGATTACCCCCCTCCTCCCATTTACACTCCCTTTTATCATCCCCCCCTCTTATCTCCTCCCTGCTACTTTCCTATAGGCTTAGATTTTCATGCACAATTGAGTTTGTATGTTATTCCCTCCTTAAGTCAAATTCCACAAGAGTAAGGTTCACTCATTCCCTATCACCTTCCCCCAATTCCCCTCCATTGAAAAGCTTATTCTTGCCTCATTTATGTGAGATAATTTACTCCATTCTACCTCTCCTTTTCTCTTTTTTTCAGTACATTGCTCTCTCACCCCTGAATTTTATTTTTTCAGTATCATCCCTTCATATTCAACTAGCCCTGTGTCCTCTGTTCATATATACACATATATGTGTGTATGTATATATTCTGTGTGTTTACATGTACATATATATGTATATGCATGTGTGCATGTGTATATATGTATATGTATGTCTCCATGTATATATGTATGATTTCCCCCAACTATCCTAATCCTGAGAAAGGTCTCATTAGTTTCAAATATCATTTTTCCATATAAGAATGTAAATAGTTCAACTTTAATAAGTCCCTTAGCATATCTCTTTCCTGTTTACTTTTGCATGCTTCTCTTGAGTCATATATTTGAAAGTTTTATCTTCTATTCAGCCCTGGTGTTTTCATTGATAATACTTGAAAGTCTTCTATTTCATTAAATAGACATTTTTTCCCCTGAAGGATATACTCAATTTAGCTGGGTAACTGATTCTTTGTTTTAATCCTAACTCCTTGGCCTTCCAGGATATCATATTTGAAGCCCATTGATCTGTTAATGCAGAAGCTTCTAAATCTTGTGCTATCCTCATTGTGTTTCCACAATGCCTGAATTGTTTCCTTTTGGCTGCTTGCAATATTTCCTCCTTGACCTGGGAACTTCAGAATTTGACTACAATATTCCTGACAGTTTCCCTTTTGAAATCTCTTTCAGGAGGTGACCCTGTGGATTCTTTCAATTTCTATTTTGCCCTCTGGTTCTAGAATATAAGGGAAGTTTTCCTTAATAATTTCTTAAACAATGACATCCAGGTTCTTTCTGTGGTCGTGGCTTTCACATTAATTCTCATTCATCTAATTATCATCTCCATGCAAATGACTATTACATATATATATATACACACACACACACATATATATATATATATATATGTATGTATATAAATTAATCCAAAAGTATTTGTTAATAACTTACTATGTGTTAGGCAATATCCTAAGTGCCAGGGATAGAAGGAAAAGGAAAAAAAAGAGTCCCTGCCCTTAAGAAACTTACTTTCTAATGGAAAGATGTGTCCATAAATATAAGATATATAGAGGGGGCAGGGATTATGTTTTGCATCTTTCCCCCACAGCACAATAACCAACATATAATAGATTATAATAAATGTTTATTAAATTGATAAAATTATATGAGAATCAGCAATAAAGAGACCATTGGTCACCTTGGAGAGATCAAATTCAGTTAGGTGGTAGAGGTAGAAGCCAGATTGTATGGGATTAAAAATTGAATTGATGATAAGAATATGGAGGAAATGAGTATAGACAGTTCAAGTTTCCTACCCCCATCTTAGGAATTGAACTATAGAAGGGAAGAAAGCTAGACAATGGGTTGGTAAGGTTAAGTGAAGGAGCTTTTGTTTTTGTTTTGTTTTTTAAGGATAGGGAAGATTTGAATATGTCTGTAAGAAACAGAAGGGTTAGTGGATAGCATCTGAAAATTAGGGAGGGAGAAAGGAATGAGGAAAATACTAAACTCTTAAAAAAGAAAGGAGGGAATGGGATCAAGATCAAGAACACAATTAGAGCTCAGTGAGTTTCAATACCTTCCTATCTACCCCCAAGATCAAATTTAAATTTCCCAGTTTCACATTTAAAGCTCTTGCTACCCAGGCCTATTCCTAGGGGCAGCTAGGTGATGCAGTGGATGGATAGAGCACATGTCCTGGAGTCAGAAAGACTCATCTTCCTGAGTTGAAATTGGGCCTTATATACTTATAAGCTGTGTGGCCCTGGGCAAGTCATTTCACTATTTTTGCCTCAATTTCCTCATCTGCAAAATGAACTGAAGAAGAAAATAGCAAACCACTACAGTATCTTTGCCAAGAAAACCCCAAATTGTATGATGACTGAAAATGACTGAACAGTAACAACTGGGCCCCTTCATACCTTTTCAGTCTTCTTATGCTTTACTCCCTATTTACACATTGAGCAATCGAGCTATACTTACACCTCCTCAAACACAACACTCTCTTTCCCAAATTCATACTGTACCATCCCATGACCAGGGTGTTCTGTCTTCCACTTTTGCCTCTTGGTATCTCTGGCTCCCTTTACAAATCAAATTGAGTCCTAGCTTTTCAGGAGGTTTTGCCTGGTCATTTCCCTCCCTCTGGTAATTCATGCCTTCCCTTGCATTACCTTCCATCTATTCTGTATTTATCTTGCATAAAACCAGTTATTTTACAAACTGTTTCCTTCATTAGAATATAAGCTTCTTGAGGGAAGCAGAATTTTTGCTTCTCTCTGTATGTCTCATGCTTAGAGCAGCACGTGGAGCATTTTCTGTTGTTCAGTCATTCAGTCATATCCCTGGACCACTCCATGGACCATAGCCACCAATACTATACAAGGGGTTCTCTTGACAAAGATATTTGAGTAGTTTGGTATTTCCTTCTCCAGGGGATTAAGACAAATATAGGTTAAGTGACTTGGCCAGGGTTATACAATTGTTACCTTGAGTAAGTTACTTAACCCCAAATGCTTAAAAAAAAAAAAAAAGAATGGCAACTTAATGGGGCAGCTAGTTGGCGCAGTGAGTAGAGCGTTGGCCCTGGATTCAGAAGGACCTGAGTTCAGTTACAGCCTCAGACACTTAATGCACACACAACCAAAAACCTAGACATGTGACTTTGGGCAAGTTACTTAACCCCCAATTTCCCACCAAAAAGCAAAAAAAAAAACAAAAAAAAACAAAACAAAAACAAAAAAAAACGAGTGGGTCAAAATAGAAATTATAGAAACTATCAGTGATTTCATTCAAGAGAATGATAATAATGAGACAAAATACCAAAATTTGTGGGATGCATTAAAGGCAGTTCTTAGGGGAAGTTTTATATCCCTGAGTGCAAACTTGAATAAATCAGAGAGAAGGGAGGTCAATGAATTGGACATGAAATTGAAAAAGCTAGAAAAAAGAACAAATTGAAAATCCCCAATTTAGTACTAAATTAGAAATTTTGAAAACCAAAGGAGAGATTAATAAAATTGAAATTAAGAAAACTATTGAATTAATAAATGAAACTAAGAGCTACTTTTATGAAAAAATCAATAAAGGGGGCGGCTAGGTGTCACAGTGAGTAGAGCATCAGCCCTGGGGTCAGAATGACCTGAGTTCAGTTCCAGCCTCAGACACTTAACACACACACAAACAAAAACCTAGCCATGTGACCTTGGGCAAGTTACTTATCTCCAATTGCCCTCCAAAAGAAAAAAAAGAAAAAAGAAAAAAATCAATAAAATTGATAGACCCTTATTCAATATGATAAAAAAAAAGAAGAAAACCAAATTATGAGTATCAAAAATTAAAAGGGTGAATCTACCTCCAATTAAGAAGAAATCAACAAAACAACGAGGGGTTATTTTTCCCAATTGTATGCACATAATTATTACAATCTTAGTGAAATGGATGAATATTTACAAAAATGCAAGTTGCCCAGATTAACTGAAGAGGAAGTGAATTACATAAATAACCCCATCTCAGAAAAAGAAATCAAACAAGCCATCAATAAATTCCCTAAGAAAAAATCTCCAGGGCCAGATGGGTTTACTAGTGAATTCTATCAAACATTTAAAGAACAATTGATTCCAATACTCTACAAACTATTTGGGAAAATTAGTGAAGCATGAGTCCTACCAAATTCTTTCTATGACACAAATATGGTACTGATTCCTAAATCAGGAAGAGATAAAACAGAGAAAGAAAATTATAGACCAATTTCCCTCATGAATTTAGATGCAAAAATTTTAAATAAAATATTAGCCAAAAGACTCCAACAACTTATCACGAAAACAATACACTCTGATCAGGTAGGATTCATTCCAGGAATGCAAAGATGGTTTAATATTAGGAAAACCATCAGTATAATTGAGCATATCAACAATAAGACTAGCAGAAACCACATAATCATCTTAATAGATCCAGAAAAGGCTTTTGACAAAGTACAACATCCATTCCTATTAAAAACACTAGAAACTATAGGAATAAATGGAGCCTTCCATAAAATAGTTGATAGCAACTATTTAAAACCATCAGCAAGTATTATATGCAATGGGGATAAACTAGAAGCTTTTTCAATAAGATCAGGAGTGAAAAAAGGGTGTCTACTATCACCTCTCTTATTCAATCTGGTACTAGAAACATTAGCAGTAGCAATTAGAGAAGAAAAAGAAATCAAAGGAATCAAATTAGGCAAAGAAGTGACCAAGCTATCACTCTTTGCAGATGATATGATGATATATTTAGAGAATACTAGAGAATCAAGTAAAAAACTACTTGAGACAGTAAATAAATTTGGCAAAGTTGCAGGATATAAAATGAACCCACATAAATCCTCGGCATTCCTGTACATCTCCACTGAAACTCAACAGCAAGAGATAGAAAGAGAAATCCCATTTAAAGTCAATGTAGACATTATAAAATATTTGGGAATCTACCTACCAAAACAAATCCAGAATCTATATGATCACAACTACAAAACACTTCTCACACAAATAAAATCAGATTTAAATAATTGGAAAAATATCAATTGCTCATGGCTGGGTTGAGCTAATATAATAAAAATGACAATTTTACCCAAACTAAACTATATATTTAGTGCCATACCAATCAATTTACCAAAAAACTACTTTTTAGAGTTAGACAAAATAATAACAAGATTTGTCTGGAAAGACAAATGGTCTAGAATATCAAGGAAATTAATGAAAAGAAATGCTTGGGAATGTGGACTACCTATGCTAGATTTTAATCTGTATTATACAGCAGCAGTCATCAAAACTGCTTGGTACTGGCAGAGGTGTAGAGTAGTGGACAAATGGAATAGATTGGCCACAGGAGACCCCGAAGTTAATGAATATAGTAATCTATTGTTCGATAAACCCAAAGACCCCAGTTTTGGGGATAAGAATGCACTATTTGACAAAAACTGCTGGGAAAACTGGAATACAGTATGGCAGAAACTGGGCATAGATCATTATCTAACACCACATACCAAAATCAAGTCTAAATGGGTGCATGATCTAGGTGTAAAGGATGATACTGTAAGCAATCTGGGAAAGCAAGGAATAGTTTACCTGACAGATTTGTGGTGAGGGGAAGACTTTAGGACCAAACAAGAATTAGAGAGCATTATAAAATGCAAAATGGATAACTTTGATTACATTAAATTGAAAAAATTCTGTACAAACAAAGCCAATGTAACCAAGATCAAGAGGGAGATGGGAAATTGGGAAAGAATTTTTTCAACTTATGTCTCTGATAAAGAACTCATTTCTAAAATTTATAGAGAACTGAGCCAAATCTATAAGAATACAAGTCATTCCCCAATTGATAAATGGTCAAAGGATATGAACAGGCAGTTTTCAGAGAAAGAAATTAAAGATATCTATAAGCATATGAAGAAATGCTCTAAATCACTATTGATTAGAGAAATGCACATCAAAACAACTCTGAGATACCACATCTCTCCAGTCAGATTGGCTAAGATGACCAAACAAGAAAGTGGCAAATGCTGGAGAGGATGTGGACAAATTGGAGCACTAATACATTGCTGGTGGAGTTGTGAACTTATCCAACCATTCTGGAGAGCAATCTGGAATCATGCCCAAAGGACTATAAATAATTTCATACCCTTTGACCCAACAATACCACTTCTAGGGTAATATCCCAAAGACATCATCGAAGAGGGAGGAAGACCCATATGTACAAAAATATTTTTAGCAGCCCTTTTTGTGGTTGCAAAGAATTGGAAACTAAAGGGGTGCTCATCAATTGGAGAATGGCTAAACAAGTTGTGCTATATGACTCTAATGGAATATTATTATGCTATATGAAAGGAGGAGGAGAGGGATTTCATATTTATGTGGAGAGGCTTATACAAACTGATACTGAGTGAGAAGAGTAGAATCAGAAGAAATTTGTATACTATCACAGGCATATCATTATGTGTGATGACCAATTATGACAGACTGGACTCTTTCCAGCAATGCAGTGATATAAGTCAATCCTGAAAGACTCAAGAAAAGGAGAAATGAGACATCCAGAGATATAACTAGAAAGAACTGGGCCTGAATCCTGATGGAAGCAAACTAATTGATCTTTTTCTTTTCATTGTTTGGTTTTATTTCTCATTTACCATCTTTCATCCCACCTGGTACAATATGCCTTTGTAATTGGACTAATGTCTAATATGAATGCATTTGCAGATCCTGTACTGGACTATATGCTGTCATGGGGTGAGGGGGGAGGGAAGTAAAGGAAATTTGAAAATCAAGGAATTATGGAATTGAATCTTGTTAACTGAAATTAAACTAATTTAAAAAAAAGAACTTCAAAAGTAAAACATTTCACAATATGAGGGAGAAAAAAGATTAGATAACCTCTGACAGTCCTTCTAGCTCTATATCTGTGCTCCTTTTGTAAAGATCGGCTCAAACATCCCATTTGTCTCTAACACCTCCACCAGGTACAAGCAAGATTCCTTTTCATGGAATCAAATAATCAGAACTGAGTGTGATCAGGTCCCCTATACCAACCTGGGTCATCAACACCATGACATAAGAGATTGGGTCATTCCCTTCATGTCAAATGGAGAACCTTTCTCAGAATACAGAAGAGAGTGAGACTTCTAGGAGCCAATTTGGTGGAGTTAGCAGTAAATCACTGTAGGTCTTCCATATTCACCTCTGAATGATCAAACAGAACATTCCAGAACAAATTCTGGAAGAGCAGAGTCAGAAGAAAGACAGGATGGAGTGACCTTTTAGACTGAAGAGGAAGTACATTCCAAGACAGGAACAGTCCCAGTGGGTGAGCAACAAGCTCCCTCAGCAAAACACTGGGAGATCCTGAGCCCCAGTGTGTGGAGCAGGCAAACAAGAACACCCGGATCCTGGTATGACTTAGCATAGCCAGGGGAACCAGTACAATCCAGCTCTGAGAATCACCGTGTGCTATGGAGTATCCCTAGACGAGCTGGTGTCCTCTAGCATCTGGACCTCCACATGCTTCAGCATGGTTCTGGCCAAGCAGAGGTCTTCTAGGAGCACGACCTTCCTATGCTTCAGAGAAGCTCAGGGAAAACAGGCATCCTCCAGTGGAGCCATGAGGAAACAGAAGAACCTGCCAAGAACTGGTAGACTCCAGATCTGCCACATGCTTTAGTGTAGCCCCAGGCAGGCAGGCAGGCATGGGGAGACCTCCATATGTTTCATCACAGCATGAGGCAAACAGGTAGACACCAACCTTAAGGTTCCAAAGCAAAGAGGCAACCACCAGCCAACACAATACTGCCATTATCATCAGCATAGCCCCTGGCAAAAAGGCAGCCTTCAGAGGCCAGACTGGCCCCTGCTTCAGTGTAGGCCAAAGAAACACAGAAACACCCCACAGGGCCCCTCAGTACATGCCAGACACCACTACGAGGACCCCAGCTCAGTAAAAGCCATGCTGACAGACCACTACCACCTCCAGCAGCCCCAATCCCCCACCACTGCACCCCCACAGACCACCACCAGAAACGGGGGTCGCCCATGGGCCTAAGGGCAATATCAGTGCAGCACCAGGTAAACAGACAGGGCCTACAACCACTCCTACAAGAAACCTGAGACAGAAACAGGAGCAGAGTTCAAGTGTAAAAGAAAGGAAAGGAGTCAAAAAATAAGGAGGGGTTGTAAACAGAAAACAACAGAAAAAGGAATCTGACTATAGAAAGTTATTATTGTGCCAGGGAACACCAAGACACAGACACAGAAGAGAACAGCAACTGTGCAAGTTCAGGATAGAGGAATCAAAGATGGAAAATAATTCTGTGGGAGAAAAAACTGGGGGTTTTAGTGGGCTATAAGCTCAATGTATATCTCCAGTATAACATGGCATCTAAAAGCTAGGATACAGATGAAGCATCTCGTAAGAGCTTACTCTTATGAGGCACTGTTAATAAGCACTAGAGATACAGAGACAAGCAAACAAAAAAATTCTGCCTTCAAGGAGCTTAGGCAGAAAGGGGAACTGGAAAGTGGGGGAAAGGAACTCAGCAAGGTGAACTTTCCAGTTTGGGAAAGCAGTTGCTTAAGAAGAGAGAGAAGTGCACCAGCCCTGGAGTAAAGAGGACCTGAGTTCAAATCCAGCCTCAGCCACTTAACACAAAAACTAGCCATATCAATTGGGCAAGTCACTTAACCGGAATTGCCCTTGAAAAAGCAAAAAAAAAAAAAAAAAGCAGAAGGCAGAGAAGTCCAGAGATTGGGTTGAGTAGCTGAGTTGAGTGAGGCAATCCTGGATTGCATTGTGAGAAGCATCTGGTCTCAAACAAAGAAATTGCTAGTTCTGCTGTGCTCTACTGGTGTCAGGCCACATCTCCAGATTGGGAGGCAGGTAGACCAGTGAGATATAGCAGATAAAGCTTGTGTTCAGTTCTACAGTGAGATTAGTGACAAACTAGAGCAGACCCAGAGAAGGACAAATATCAGAGCAATGGGAGCCCAACAGCCATGCCATTTCAATTAGTTGATGGAGCTCTGATCAAGAGAAGACTGATATAGCACATAATTGTTATCCTCAAGTGTCTGAGCAGTTCTAATGGCAAAGAACTTAATCTGCTGATCATAGACTACAGAAACAGGAACAATGGGTCAGTCACAGGAAGGAGCATTTAGGAAGCATATCAAGAAAAGCTTCCTCGTGTTAAGATCTGTCCACATGAGGAACGGGTTGAGATGGATGTAGGAGGTTCCCATCCCTGGAAAACTTTAAGTGGAAGCTGAAGGATCACTTGTTGGGGAGCTTGTAGGGGAAGATTCAGCTTTAGTTACAGGGTGAACCTGATGACATCCAAGTTAAATTCAATTCTGGGTATCACAGTCTAGTCAGGCCCTCCAGGGGAATCCAGACCTTGGGCATGGTCTTTGTGGTGATTTGGCACAGCCTTGACAGTCTACACCCACTGTGCTGGGTGATGTGGGAAGCAAGTGAATAAAGCTCATTGGATAGAAATCTTTCCTTCTCTACCAACTTCCTTTTGGTTCCCAAGTAATTATTGGAGGGGGCCTTTGAAATGCCAAGGAAACAATAGGGTCCTGAGATTTAAATTTGCCCACTACGAAGTGATGTTGTTCCATTCTCTGACATTCCCTACCCACCAAGTAAAGATAATTTCCCATAGACCAAAGCAGGTATATGGTACCATGGTTGTAAGGGAGGGTAGTACTCAAATACAGCCAAGCTTGTGGTAAAAATTACATTTGCCAAGTCATACAATGTCCAAATTGTAAAAGAAATCAAAACACTTGAGAAAACATTAAAGGGCAGATCTTAAAGCATAGAATATAGTATGCCATAGCTCAGAGGATCTCAGGTCAGAGAACACAGACTGTAACAGCTGAAAAGACCATAAGCATGGAATGTCTTAGCTGGAAGGAACTCCATAAACACAGAACATAGAGGATAAATAATAGGACACAAATTTATTCTTCATTTTTTAAATGTTCTTTCTTTCTCCATTAAATGTAACCATTTTTAACATTCCCTTTTTTAAAATTATTTTTTGCAAATGCTTCATTAACTTCTGGTTTACATCATTCATTTCCATAAGATTTTGAGTTACAATTCTTTTCCCAATTTTTCCCCTATGCACCACCCCAGAATAGCAGTCCCACAGAATATCCTCTCATCCAATCTGCTCTCTCCCATCTCTTCTCCCATACCCCCTTAGACTTTTCCAGTAAACAGGGTGAATCCTTGGGCCCCAATGCCTGCACATCTTATTGTCCAATTGTATGCAAAATAGTATTAATCATAGTATTTTTATATTTTTACAATTTGGATTTTAAAAGGAAGATAAGCAACTCAGTATATACTGTACATGAGTAGTGATATAAAACATTACCATAGTAGATATATTGTAAAAGAATGACTATATTTCTTTCCCTCCTATCCCACCTCCAACCTGGTACACTCCCCACTTTGATCCTGTCCCTTTTCAAAAGTGGGTGGTTCCAACGCCACCATCCCCAGCCTGCCCTCCCTACCATTGTCTCCCCTCTCATCCCCTTCTCCACTACTCTCCTGTAAGGTGAGAAACCCTATTTAGTATGTATCTCATTCCTTCCCTGATCCAAATTCAATGAGAATAAGGTTTTGCCTTTTGGCTTTCCTATTCTTCCCCTCCCTTGTACTCAATTTCCCTTGCCTCTTCTATATGAGATTGTCCACCCCATACTATCTCTCCCCATCTCTCTCATATTCCTCTCTCACCTCTTAATTTCACATTTTAAGTATCATCACTTCCTATTAAATTCTCCTTGTGCCCTCTATCTACGTACACCTGAAAACATATATACACACATTCACATATGTATTCATATGCCCATGTTCCCTTCCTCAATGATTTTCATACTGAGAAAAGTTTCATTAGTTACAGTTATTGTTTTTTCCCTGTAGGAATGTAAATAGTTCAAATTTGATAGGTTCATAATGATTTCTTTTCCCTGTTTAGCTTCTCATGCTTCTCTTGTTTCTTTTATATGAATGTCAGATTTTCTTTTCAACAGTGGTTTTTTCCTCAAGAATGCCTGAAAGTCCTCTATTCCATTAAATGACCCTAATTTCCCCTGAAACATGATACTGAGTTTTGCTGAGTAGGTGATTCTTGGTTTGAGACCCAGCTTCTTCCAAGGTCTTGGATTCCTCAGTGTAGAAGCTGCCACATTCTTTGCTATCCTGATTGTTTTTCCACAACACTTAAATTGTTTCATCCTGGCTGCTTGTAATATTCTCTCCTTGATCTGCGAATTCTGGAACCTGGCTACAATATTCCTAGGAGTTTTCTTTTGGGGATCATTTTCAGGAGGTGATGGGTGAATTCTTTCAACCTCTATTTTGTCCTCTGGTTCTAAAACATCAGGGCAATTTTCCTCGAGAATTTCTTGAAGGATGGTTTCTATATTCTTTCTTTGAGCATGGCTTTCAGGTAGTCCAACAATTTTTAGACTGTCTCTCCTGGATCTATTTTCCAGGTCAGTGGTTTTTCCCATGAGATATTTCACATTGCCTTCTATTCTTTCATTTGTTTGGATCTGCTTAATAGCATCTTGATTTCTCATAAAGACACTAGCTTCCATTTGCTCCAGTCTAATTCGGAAGAAATGATTCTCCTAAGTGAGGTTTTGAGATTCTTTTCCATCTGGCAAATTCAGTTTTTTAAGGCATTCTTCTCCTCATTGATTTTTTGTCCCTCCTTTGTCATTTGAGTTAGTCTATTTTTTAAGGTGTTATTTTCCTCAGACAGGCTGTTGACTCTCATTTCATACTTTTCTTGCATCTTTCTCATTTCTCTTCCCAATTTTTCTCCCACTTCTCTTTATCTGCTTCTTAAGGTCCTGTATGGCCTCTAACCAGCTCATATTTTAATTTGGGGCTTTTGGTGCTAGATTTCTGACCTTACATTCCTCCTATTGTTCCATGCTTTGATCCTCTTTGCCACCAAAATAGGAATCTAATGTTGAATTTTTCTGTTTATTTTGTTTCTGTTGCCTAAGCATATTGCCACTCAATTACTTGACTTTTGGGCTTGTTGTCACAGTAGGACTCTGCCAGCAGCCAGGGAAACTTCCGTCCTGAATGCTGGGGTTTTCTCAGCTTCTGGAGGTATTAGTTGGGTGGCCTCTGTGAAGCCCCCACACACTTTGGCAAGCTGGTCACACACCCCAAGACCTCCATCCCAGACCGTAATCCAGATGCAAGAAACGTTAAGCAAGAGGGCTTAGCTCCCAGACTGATCACTGGATCCCCCCTACAGTTTTCAGGCAAGGAGCTGAAGCTGTAACACGGCAACATGGCACAAGCTGTGCCAGCTCCTCTGTGGCTTCTCGCCCCCACAGGAAAGCGGCCACTTGCTCTCCCAACCAGTCCCAAAGTCCATAGGGTACTGACTTCCCACTTTGTCATAGGCATCTATGTGTTGATAATTCTGGAAATACCACAGCTGCCGGTGTTCTGGAGTTGAGTCCTTAAAGCCTGCTACTTGTCTGGCCACCTTGTGGCTAAAACCTCAGACTTACTCAGACCTGGGTTCTATTCCCAGTGCACTTTGCTGGCTGCTCCCTACCAGGCTGCAGGGCTGTCCTCAGTCAGAGGTTAGCTTCTCTATGTCATTTTGTGGGTTTCTGGGCTCAAGAAATCGTTCAGGTCCTCTATGGCCTCTAACCTTAACATAATTTTGAAGTGGTGTGGGCTGGAGCTCTGTGGATGTGCTATTTCTACTCTGCCATCTTGATTCCACCCACCAAATTGAAAAATTTTGAGTTACATATTCTTTCCCTCCATCCTACTTCACCTTTCTCCTTGAGAAGGTAAATTATTTCTAATTTTTAAGAAAATATTTTCCTCAGTGAGCTTATGGACATTCTTTACCTTATGGTCAGTCCTGCTTTTAAGGCTTTCTCCTCCTTTTTTGCATTTTTGGACTCTTTTGAATTTGGGTTGGTCTGTTATTTATTTATTTATTTGTTTGTTTATTTTAAGTTTAAAAAATTTACTTCCACAAGCTTTTGAAAATTTTCTCCTCTTCCCTTCTCTTCCCCCTGCTCAAAAGGGCATGGTATTTAGGGAATGCGTCAGCTCCCTCCCCTGGGGGCTAGAAGCCGCTAAGGTCACACACCATTTTGTAGATTTCAGAGGCAGCTCCAGCTCCCGGCCTGCCGAACTGTAGGGCAATGAGGAGAAGAATGCCTTAAAAAGTCGAATTTGCCAGATGGAAAAAGAATCTCAAAAGTTCACTGAGGAGATTCATTCTTTCAGAGTTAGACTGGAGCAAATGGAAGCTAATAACTTTATGAGAAATTAAGATGCTGTTAAGCAGATCCAAACAAATGAAAGATTAGAAGGCAATGTGAAATATCTCATGGGAAAAACCACTGACCTGTAAAATAGATCCAGGAGAGACAATTTAAAAATTATTGGACTACCCGAAAGCCATGATCAAAGAAAGAACTTAGAAATCACCCTTCAAGAAATTCTCAAGGAAAACTGCCCTGATGTTTTAGATCCAGAGGGCAAAATAGAGGTTGAAAGAATCCACAGATCACCTCCTGAAAAAGATCCCAAAAAGAAAACTACCAGAAATATTAGAGCCAGGTTCCAGAATCCCCAGATCAAGGAGAAAATACTACAAGCAGCCAGGAAGAAACAATTTCAATATTGTGGAAACACAATCAGAATAGCCCAGGACCTGGCAGCTTCTACACTGAGGGATCGAAGGGCATGGAATATGATATTCCAGAGGGCAAAAGAACTGGGAATGAACCCAAGGGTCACCTACCCAGCAAAACTGAGTATTTTGTTTCAGGGGAAAATATGGTCATTCAGTGGAATAGAGAACTTTCAAGCATTCTTGAGGAAATAACCAGAATTGAATAGAAAATTTGACATCCAGACACAATAAGGAAGAGATGCCTGAAAAGGCAATCAAGGAAAAGAAATCAAAAGGAACTTATCAAAGTTGAACTATTTACATTCCTATATGGAAAAGTAATAACTGTGACTGATGATATCTTTCTCACTATGAATATAATGGAAGAAGGGTGTGTGGTCATATGAATACATATGTGAATGTATGTGTATATGGTTACAGTTATATATGGATAGACGGCATAGGTTGAATTTGTTGGGAAGGGAGAATACTCAAGGGATGAAATTATGAGGTGAGAGAGGAAAGTGGCAAGAGGAGATGGGGAGAGACAGGGTAGGGTAAACTATCCCATGTAGAAGAAGCAAGGGGAAGTGGTTGCAAAGGAGGGGCAGAATAAGGAAGGCTAAAAAGGCAAAACCACATTCTCATTGAATTTGGTTAAGGGAAAAATGACATACATACTAAATGGGATATCTCAACCTGCAGCAGGATAGGGGGAAGGGGGATGAGAGGAGGGATGATGCATGGGAGGGCATCCTTGGGGGGAGGGCAGGTTGGAAGTACCCACTATAGAAGAGGGACAGGATCATGTAGGGAATGGACCAGGTGGGGGGTGGGATGAATGGAAGGGAATTATTAGCAGCCTTGTACAATATATCTACTATGATAATGTTTTGCATAGCTAGACATGTACAATATATACTGAATTACTTATCTCCCAAGAGGGAATGGGTGACAAGGGAGGAAGGAAATGGATCTGAAATTCGAGGTCATAACATTAAATGTTTCAAATATATTTAAATACTATTATTAATACTCTTTTGCTTGTAATTGGGAGATAAGATGTGCAGGCATTGGGACACAAAGACTCACTTTCCTCTAATGGAAAAGTCGATGGGGGTATGGGAGAGAGCAGATTGGAGGAAGCAATATCTTGTGGGACTGCTATTCTGGGAGGTTGGGTAGGGGAATAATGGGGGGGAAATGACTGTAACTCAAAATCTGGCGGAAATGAATGATGTAAAACAGAAGTTAATAAAGCTTTTGTTAAAAAAAAAAGCCGAATTTGCCAGATGGAAAAAGAATCTGACAAGCTCAATGAGGAGATTCATTCCCTCAGAGTCAGACTAGAGAAAATGGAAGCTAGTGACTTTATGAGAAATCAAGATGCTGTTAAACAGATCCAAACAAATGAAAGAATAGAAGGCAATGTGAAATATCTCATGGGAAAAAACACTGACCTGGAAAATAGATCCAGGAGAGATAATTTAAAAATTATTGTTATACCTGAAAGCCACAATCAAAGAAAGACCCTAGAAATCATCCTTAAAGAAATTCTCAAGGAAAATTGCCCTGATGTGTTAGACCCAGAGGGGGAAATAGAAATAGAAAGAATTCACTGATCCCCTCCTGAAAAAGATCCCCCAAAAAGAAAACTCAGGTCCTTCTGACTCCAGGGCCGGTGCTCTACTCACTGCGCCACCTAGCCTCCCCAGGGTATCTATCTAATGTAAAACATTGTTATCTGAAGAAATAGCATAATTGGGACCACAAGGATAGAACATATTGTATTAAATCCTCATCCTCCTTCAGGTATGAGTCAATGAAATGGTCATGGTGGAGAGCACAGATTTTGCCAACAGTAATTCCAAGGATGAGATGTTTAATTTCCCTCTTGGTCTGTTGCTTAAAGAAGACAAAGTCAATAGTAGTTCATCTACCCACTTTAGCTTAGTATCCTTGCAAAATTTTCCAATCTAGTTTTGAGCAATTGATTCATTTACTCAAACCTAAAGACTGAGGATGATGAGGAGTATGTAATTTCAGTACGGTGCTTATTGTCTTTCAGTGAATTGTTTGATTATTTTAGAAATTAAATTTATTATTATGGGTCACTGGAGAGGTGGGGGGGGGGGAGAGCAAAGAGAAAGGTGACTTCTTTTGATAGGGATTTGCCCACTAGTTGCATTGCCCATTAAGCATCTGATCAAAAGTGAGTTGTTCAGAACAACTTCTGGAGCCACAGCACCCACAGAACAGCACAGAGAAGCTAACCTCCTGCTGAGGACAGCCCAGCAGCCCTGCAGGGAGAGGCCATCGCAGCGCTCTGAGAACAGGAAGCACAGCTCACTGGGAACCGACAGCGCAGCCCGCAGAGCAGAGCCCAGGACCGTGGTTTTAGCCCCAGGGTGGCCGGCCTTCAGCCGGCTGGTGGAACCCCAGAACACCAGCAATTGTGGCGATTCCAGAATTATCAGCACAGATATGCCTAGGACAAAGTGAGAGGTTAGTGCCCTATGGACTTTGGGACCAGTATTTGGGAAACAGATGGCTTCCTCCCCTGGGGGCAAAAAGCTGCTGAAGAAACAGCTACACAGAAGCCATTTTGCAGTGTCAGTAGTGGCTCTATCTCCTGGTCTGCAAACTGTAGGAAGATCCAGCAATCAGTCTGGGGGTTAATCGCTTTTGCTTTAAACTGCCTGGATCTGGATTGTGGTCTGGGGGGGAAGTTTGGGGTGGGTATCCAACTTGCCAGAGTGGGTGGAGGCTTTCCAGAGGCCACCCAACTGTCGGAAGTTGTGAAGACCCCACGTTTGGGCGGAAGCTCCCCTGTCTGGTGGCAGAGTCCTACTGTGGCAACAAGCCCCAAAATCAAGTAATTAAGTGGCAACATGCCTAGGCAAACAAAACAAAATAAACAGAAAAGTTCAACATTGGACTCCTATTTTAGGGGCAAAGAGGCTCAAAGCATGGAGGAGGACTGTGAGGTCAGAACTCCTGCACCAAAAGCCCCAAATGAAAATACAAGCTGGCTACAGGCCATAGAGGACCTTAAGAAGCAGATAAGAGAAATGGGGGAAAATTTGGGAAGAGAAATGGAAAAGATGCAATAAAAGTATGAAATGACAGTCAACAGCCTGACTGAGGAAAATAACACCTCAAAAAATAGACTAACTCAAATGGCAAAAGAGGCTCAGAAAGGCAATGAGGAGAAGAATGCCTTAAAAAGTCGAATTTGCCAGATGGAAAAAGAATCGCAAAAGCTCACTGAGGAGATTCATTCCTTCAGAGTTAGACTGAAGCAAATGGAAGCTAGTGACTTTATGAGAAATCAAGATACTATTAAACAGATCCAAACAAATTAAAGAATAGAAGGCAATGGGAAATATCTCATGGGAAAAAAACCACTGACCTGGAAAATAGATCCAGGAGAGATAATTTAAAAATTATTGGACTACCTGAAAGCCATGATCAAAGAAAGAACCTAGAAATCATCCTTAAAGAAATTCTCAAGGAAAATTGCCCTGATGTTTTAGACCCAGAGGGCAAAATAGAGGTTGAAAGAATCCACAGATCACCTCCTGAAAAAGATCCCAAAAAGAAAACTCCCAGGAATATTATAGCCAGGTTCCAGAATCCCCAGATCAAGGAGAAAATACTACAAGCAGCCAGGAAGAAACAATTTCAATATTGTGGAAACACAATCAGAATAGCCCAGGACCTGGCAGCTTCTACATTGAGGGATAGAAGGGTATGGAATATGATATTCCAGAGGGCAAAAGAGCTGGGAATGAACCCAAGGGTCACCTACCCAGCAAAACTGAGTATCTTGTTTCAGGGGAAAATATGGTCATTCAGTGGAATAGAGAGCACTTTCAAACATTCTTGATGAAAAAAGCAGAGTTGAATAGAAAATTTGACATTCAGACACAAGAAGCAAGAGATGCTTGAGAAGGCAATCAAGGAAAAGAAATCAAAAGGAACTTATCAAAGTTGGACTATTTACAGTCCTACATGGAAAAACAATAACTGTGTTTGATGAAACCTTTCTCATTATGAAAATAATTGATGATGGGTACATGGCATATGTTCATAGGTATACATGGATAGAGGGCACAGGTTGAATTTGATGGGAAGGGATGATTCTTAAGGGGTGAAGTCAAGAGGTGAGAGAGGAAAGTGTCAAGAGGAGATGGGGAGAGACAGGGTAGGGTAAACTATCTCATGTAGAAGAGGCAAGGGGAAGTAGATGCAGGGGAGGGGAAGAACAAGAAGGCAAAAAGGCAAAACCATATTCTCATTGAAGTTGGCTCAAGGAGAGAATCACATACATACTAAGTAGGATATCTTACCCTGCAGGAGAGCAGAGGAAAGGGGGATGAGAGGGGGAGGATGGAAGGGAGGGCATTCTGGGGGGAGGGTAGGTTGGAAGTACCCAGTATCAAAGAGGGACAGAATTAAAGTAGGGAATGGACCAGGTGGGAGGTGAGATGGGTGGGAGGGAAATATAAGCAGTCTTTTACAATATATCTACTATGGTAATGTTTTGCATAGCTCTACATGTACAACACATACTAAATTGCTTATCTTCTCAGAGGGAGTGGGTGACAAGGGAGGAAGGGAATGGATCTGAAAATCGAAGTTTCAAAATTAAATGCTTCATAAGATGTCCAGGCATTGGGGTTCAGACGTTTACCTTGCCCTAATGGCAAAGTTGAAGGGGATATGGGAGAAGATATGGGATAGAGCAGATTGGTTGAGGGGATATCTAGTGGGACTGCTATTCTGGGGTGGTGGGTAGGGAAAAGAAAAAAAAGAAAACTCCATGGACAGTATGGTATGCTTAAGTCACAAAGTCACAAAGAGCCAGACATGACCAAATAATTTAACAATACAACCTGCATGGAGATCCACATTAAAATTCCCAAATAGTAATTCATGTCCCTGTAACCATATCGATTTAATAAAGATCCTGATGAAACCCTTACTTGAGATGGAAAGTACATTTTTCCCAAAGATTCCCACCATTTCTACCCAAGAATCAGTTCCTCTTTTCTAATGAGAATTTCAATACAGGTCAGTTATATATAGGATCAAATCTGTTTCAAACTTCTCTCCTGAAATCATAGCAGAGGGGATCCTTAAGTAGAAAAGGACTCCAACTCCTGTGGACCCACAAGAAGTTTCTCAAAGCTAGACTTATATTTTAGGAAGGGGTCCAGAAATCCAAATCCCATAATTAGATACCATATTCTTAAGCAATTATTCCCTTTCAATTTGTCACCCACTTTCCCTTCCCATCAGAAGAGAATTTACAAAAATAAAAAAAAATAGAATATCAGCGATATAGATACGGCTAAGAGGTAAATTAGTATGTCAGAGTTTATATAGACCTGAGGATGTAATGGAATGACATGGAATGACAAAGCTAGATAACCACCATATAAGGATCCCTATGCCAAGACCACCCCTCTCTACTTACTATTACGAGATACCCTGTTTTGCAAAGCAAAGGTACAGCAAGCAAACTGTGCCCTGAGTTTGACTTGAAAATCCACTGAGGTATACCCTCTGGATGGACTCTGCTTCAGCTAAGTCTCAGAAATATTTCATACTAACGCCAAGTTGTGCCTCAGTTCAGACAAGCACCTGCTGCTCCAGAACACATCCCAGTCATTAAGCCCTGTTATGAATCAAATTTGCCTCATTGCTGCTGTTATCCATCATAGCTGCTATCATATAAATCAAGGCCCAATTTCATTTCAGTGGGTCTCAAAAATCTCAGAGCAGCCCCCAGAACATGTCTAGTTTCCCCTTCCATAGAAAAAGAATGCAGTTTGCTTATATCCACCATTAGCTATTTGGTTTGGTTTGGTTTCATTTGCTTTCTCAAAGTTAACAGTTGGGGTATTAAATCTATATGTTCTTGGATATTTTTCAGGGTTAACCGAGGTGGCATAACTTGTGTGATTCTGCAGTCATTTGTTTTCATGGTTTGACAACCAGAAAACACATAGTGCACACATTGGAAAAACAGAGCACAGAGTAATAGGGCTGTAATAGAACTGAGAAAATAGGAGAAATGTCAAATCTAGAAAATAATTTAAACCTACACAGAACTTCAGAGAAATTGTACAGTGGGGATTGTTAACCTTTTTTTCTGTCATAGACCACTTTCACAAGATGGTGAAGTCTATGAATTCCCTCTCAAAATAATGTTTTTTGTTGGGTGTTTTGTGACTTTAAGGTCCCGGCTTAGGCCGAGAGAGAGGTGTAGTGAGCTTTAATAGCCATAAAAGGTGATATATGTAATGCAGGGTCATGATTGGCGGGTGGGGGAGCTTGAAGGGTATATATGCGGAAGCATTGCGGAAATAAACAGACACACGCTTGCAACCTCAGCCGGTGTTCTGTCTGGTGATTTCCTCTCTGAGGCCGGTGACGACCGAAGACCCGGGATGGGTAAGTAGAGGCTCCAGAGTGGGGGGGGACGTAACATGTTGGCGCCAGAACAGGGACCTAAACAGGGACCACCCCCACGTAGAGTGTGGAGCTAACTCTGGGCTGTAGCCTAGGAGTTGTCCAGACAGCCTTCGCCTAGATAAGGTGAAGAAGCCCAGTATGGGAGCGGGGAGAAGTTTCCCTATTTTGTTGCCGGCCGAGGAAGATGTCCTTGTGTCTCAATTTAGACAAATTTGTGCCTCACAGGGTGTAACAGTGTCCAAAGACCGGGCAAAAAGTTTTATTGATAGACTTTTAACAGTCTGCCCGTGGGTCCGACATGCGGGGATTAGCCCTGACCGAGTGAGCACTATGAGACATCAGATGTCTGCTTATAATCATACCAACCCTGGTTTGCTTACGCCAGGAGACTTTTCTTTATTTAAAGTCTTGGAGGCAGTGGTGGTACCCTCCTCAATTCCCCTTTCCCTCCCGGCCGCCACTCAAACAGACTCAAATTCCCCCTCGGTAGCAATAGAAATAGGGCCCGAGGAAGGGGGAAAAACATTTCCCCCGATTTATCCTTGGGGCGAGCTGAAAACTACAGAAGCAGAAGGGAGAAACCAAAGCTCAGAAACTTCTGCCTTCACGGCAGACGTACCTCGGGATCGGCCGAGAGGAAATGGAGGGGGGCGTGGGCGGGGGCCTACCGCTTATGCAACAGGGGATGAAACCCCCCGGATGAGACCCGTTGTTCAGGGTGCGGAACCGGGACCGCCCAGCGACACCTGCACTGGGAGGAAAAACAGGAAGCCAAACCCTCCCGGGTATAGAGCGGAATGGCCGCAGAGGGCCCCTCCCCCCCCCCGCCTGGGTGTTATCCCCCTCCTGTTGAACATCATTATGAGCCCCTGAGAGATGTACAGGAAGCCCCTTACACACCTCTGGGCGTTCTCCCTCGCTCTTTACGAGCAGCAGTAGAAAAAGGAGAAGAAGTAGATTGGCAAGAATGGGGTGGTGTCTTTCCGGTCTTTACTGACCTGATTAGTGGTCAGAGGGAGTATACACCTATCCCGTTTAAGGTTCTTAAAGAATTGAAAGAGGCTGTCACTAAATATGGCCCCTCCGAGGCATATTGGACACAGGAGCAGATTGCTCCGTAATTGCTAAACAATGTTGGGATCCCTCGTGGCCTTTAACAACGGCTAATAAAATTATTAGGGGGGTGGGAGGATCAGGAATGGCCCCGCGAGCTGCCCGACCCTTACTTTGGAAAGGGGGCGGGGCTGAGGGCTCATTTCAACCACTTTGTTTATCTGGCTTGCCTCAATGTTTGTGGGGCAGAGATATTTTAAAACAGATGGGTGCATGTATTACTGCCCCTGGGGAGTTAAACTGATGCGGGCTGCTGGTCCTAAGGCCCCCCCATTGCCGCCTATTACTTGGCTTAGTGATACTCCGGTATGGGTGGACCAGTGGCCCCTCACGTCAGTTAAATTAAGCGCCCTTTGGTCTATAGTTGAGGAATTGTTGAATGCAGGTAAAATTGAGCCCTCTTTTAGCCCCTATAATTCCCCTGTTTTTGTAGTAAAGAAAAAGTCAGGCAAATGGAGGATGTTGGTGGATTTACGGGCTATTAATGCTGTAATGTTACCCATGGGCAAGTTGCAGCCCGGCATGCCCACCCCTGTGGCTGTACCAAAAGATTGGCACATTTGTGTCATTGACATTAAAGATTGTTTTTTTTCCATACCTTTGCATGAAAGTGATAGAGCCAAATTTGCCTTTTCAGTGCCTGCCATAAATTATGCCCAGCCATCAGTTTGCTTTCAATTTGTGGTCCTGCCTCAGGGGATGGCTAATAGCCCAACATTATGTCAGTTTTTTGTAGATCAGGTTATAGCCCCTGTTAGATTTAGGGAACCCTCAATAATGTTTTTACATTATATGGATGATATTTTGATTGCAGCATTAGATTGTGCAGATATGCTCCGGGGCTTACAGAAAGTGCAGGAGGCCTTATCAGCTGCAGGACTGTTTTTAGATCCAGAGAAGGTTCAATTGCAAGCCCCTCTGAGCTATTTGGGATCCACTCTTGAGGGAGGGAGGGTTTCAAGGGAATTTCCAAAGTTGAATATTGATGAGTGCCGTACATTGAATGATTTCCAAAAGTTAATTGGTGCTCTACAGTGGATGCGCCCAGTGATACCCCTCTCCCCTCAGCTTATGGGTCCTTTATATCAGATTTTGAAAGGACCGACGGACTTAACATCACCCCGGTTGTGGACCATGGAGGCCTTGAAGGCACTCAATGCCATAGTGATTCAGGCGCATTCCACCTTAGTCCAGAGAGATCCCGAAGAGCCTGTATATTTTGTAGTGTTGAAGGATGCTCAGGCTCCATGGGGCACGCTGTATCAGCGCCATGGGTGTTTGGAGTGGCTGTATTCTCGCTCCTCTTCCCGCTCCCTGGATAATTGCCGGGAATGGGTCGCCCAGTTTGCATTGCAGGCCCTTAATAGAGGTAGAGCTGTGTTTGGTTGTGATTTTGTTTTAGACTTTCCTGATTTTGATCTTGTGGGTCGAGAGTTGGCCCAGGTTTCGTGGTCTTGGGCCACATTATTAACTTCAGTCTCAGTTGCACCAGGGGCTCGACCCCGATTGATCCGTGCTTTTGATTTGCTTCCTTTGAGTCCACGTAATTCAGTGGTCTCACAAATTCCAGTGAAAGGCCCTAATGTTTTTACAGATGCTACTAAAGGCCACCAAGCGGTGGTATATGATCCTGTAAAACAGTGTTGTTGGGCTTTTAAGACACCTTTTCAGTCAGCCCAACAGAATGAGCTATATGCCATTTGGAAGGCTCTTCGCCTTTTTTCTGATGTTCCTGTAAATATTATTTCAGATAGTCAGTATGCTGTGAATTTGCTTCAGCGGATGCAATTTTCTTTTTTGAATAATTCTGTGCCTTTGTTTCCCCTTTTTAGTGAGGTTTTTTCCTGTTTGCAGTTACGTTGTTACCCAGTTTATTTTTTGCATGTTCGTTCCCATTTGGTGGAAGCAGGCCCCATTTTTGAGGGTAATGCAATTGCTGATGCTGCACTTGGATTGTTCTCCGTGGAGGCCATGGGGTTTAATCAATTGAGTGAGCTTGAAGAACCACCCATCTTGGCGCACCGCAGGTATCATTTATCTGCGCGTTCCCTTCGATGTTTATATGGTAGCAGCCGTGAACAGGCACGCAGTATTGTCAAGGTGTGCGTTTCCTGTGCACCTTTTCAACCCCGGATTCGGGAATCTGCCTTCAGTCCTAAGGGGACCTTTTCCAATGAGTTATGGCAGATGGATGTGACCCATTTTGGTCAAAGGTGTGTCCATGTAGTGGTTGATACCTTTTCAGGTTTTGTTTTGGCCTCCATGCAATCTGGAGAAAGTTTTCGTGCAGTTAGATCTCATTTGTATTTTGCATTTTCCGTGATGGGAGTTCCCCTAGCCATTAAGACTGATAATGGCCCTGCTTATACCTCTAAGCCCTTTGCCCTTTTTTGTGAAGAGTTTTGTATTTTTCATTTGACCGGTATTCCATATAATCCTACTGGTCAGAGTGTTGTTGAGAGGGCTAATCGCACTCTGAAAGAAGTGTTGGCCAAGATGTTGGGCAAAGTTCCCTGTACCCTTTTGCCCTCCCAATTATCTCAAGCCCTTTATACTATGAATTTTTTGCAGTTTAGGCAAGATGGCACGACTGCTGCCATGCGTTTTTATGCTGGGATTTGTGCTCTCCCAGCCCCCGCCCTAAGACAGCTCCCGCCACCTAATAGGGCCCAACTGGGTTCTAGAGTTTTATGGCAGGATGAACAGGGCAAGTGGCAAGGGCCAGGGGTAGTGAGAAAGAGAATCAGGGGCGCCCTAGCTGTTTCACCGGAGGGTATTGATGATTCCTCCATAGTATGGGTTCCCTTGCATAAAGTGAGAGATATTATGTTTTCTTACCTTTTTTTGTAGGTTTGCAGTTTTTGTATTTTTTTTAATATTTTTATTGGGCTTTTTAAAGCTTGGGGAGTGCCCCCGCCTCAGTTTTGGGCCGTTATGAAGGCCCTACCCAGCCCGCTTCCTGTGGCCTTTTCTTCTACGATCTATCTGATTCTTGTGGTGCGAAATGCCTCGTTGGGGTTGCCTACAGCACCAGTGGACCCGAGGGAAGAGACTTTTAACGTCTCCACATCTTGGAACTTGCCGGGTGCTCTGTGTTTTGCTCTGGATCATCACCCAAGAAATGCTTGTGAGGTGAGATCCTGGCATCATGATCCGTGCGTGGTTCTGCATCATCAGCGTTCCGCTCCGGGATTCGGGTTCCCGAAATGGCAGTCTCAATCCGCCCCATCGGCCGCCTCATCTACCAACCGCCGCAAGGGCGAACAAAGGGTGTCATCACCCGTTCTCAAAGGCCTTCAAGCTTGGCGCCCTGTGCTCAATGTGACTGCCACCAGCCAATACCCTCGCTGGGCTCCTCAGCTTTTCCCCCCTCTGACTGGTCAAATTTGCCGAAAGCCCGAGACAATGTTTCTCTCCCTTGGCGGCATTGCCAAAATCCCTGGGCATGGCCGTTGGCGGGTGTTGCGGGGTCCTTTTATGACCTCGCGGGTGACCTATGGCTGCAAAAGGATGAAGGTGAAGAAGACTTTAATGTCACAACAGGATGCAATTGGGAAGAAAGAGAGGGGTCCCCTTCAAACAGTGGGTCCTCTATGGCCGGGGGCGGGGGAAATGCATGTCGATCAATGCCCTTGCCTTTCTCAGGTATGCGGGAACCTTGGAATTACGACAAAATTCGCCTGTCAATACACAGGGAATATTGCCAGTGACAGTGTTGGGGACCTTGCCTAACATCCCTTGCTGCCTCAGTAACATCGGTTGTCTTGGCAGCAGTGGCCCTTCAAGGCGGGACTGTGACTGCAGCAGCACTGAACAATTTGTCTGCAAGTACAGCGGAAGCCCTGTCCCAGACAGGGGAACTTTTTGCACATATGAGGGGAGGGTTTATCTCATGCAGGAACAGTTGGATTTGATGTTCCAGCATGGCACGGGGGGATGTGCGCATTCCCTTTCAAGTGTCTGTGTTACTGGGACCCAGTATTATAATACTTCCATGGCTGCGGCCGCTGCCCGGAATATCTCAGTTTACCTGAGTGGACACGGGGATCATACATTTGAGGATAAGTTGGCGAGCTTACGCCGAATGGTTTCTAGGGTCAATGGGACAAGAGTTCACTTTGATTGGTGCCCAGTTCAGCCTATATTGACTTTCTGGCAACGGGTTGGGGGGTGGTTTCAGTCTTGGGGGGCCCTTGGTGCCATGTCCATGTTGGGTGTTTTGTTGTTGGTTTTGGTGATTTGGATTTGCCGCTCAAGACGGAGATATCGGGACTATACATTGCTAACCCGACGGGCTGTTGATTCTTTGGCTCATCAGGAGAGTCCTGACCTGTGGCTTCAGGCCTTGGATGAGCACCTGTAACACCCGGGGTAAGACGGGCTGTCTCCAGGACGGGCAACTTCTCCATAGCCCGACCGCCTAAGACAGGGCCTAAGGGTGTTGGGTTTCTATGACGGGTAAGGTTCGTGGTTATGGAGATGACCTAAGACAGAGACCCCCCGCTCCCTATGCCACAATTGGTCCTAATTTCATCAGATTTAGCCCTAAGGTCCTGCTCCATCGAGCGCATTTTCTGCTCCATCAAGCATATTTTATTTGAATTTGGGTAGGCCATGTGGCCTTTTGTTTGCTGTGCTAGAATTGGTTGCTTTGTTGAATTTTTTGATAAAAAGGGGTGAGCTGTTGGGTGTTTTGTGACTTTAAGGTCCCGGCTTAGGCCGAGAGAGAGGTGTAGTGAGCTTTAATAGCCATAAAAGGTGATATATGTAATGCAGGGTCATGATTGGCGGGTGGGGGAGCTTGAAGGGTATATATGCGGAAGCATTGCGGAAATAAACACACACGCTTGCAACCTCAGCCGGTGTTCTGTCTGGTGATTTCCTCTCTGAGGCCGGTGACGACCGAAGACCCGGGATGGGTAAGTAGAGGCTCCAGAGTGGGGGGGGGGGGACGTAACAGTTTTTTTTTAAACAAATTCTTTATTAACTTCTGTTTTACATCATTCATTTCCGCCAGATGTTGAGTTACAATTGTTTTCCCCCAGTTTTTCCCCTACCCACCACCCCAGAATAGCAGTCCCACAAGATATCACTTCCTCCAATCTGCTCTCTCCCATATCTTCTCCCATACAACCTTCGACTTTTCCATTACAGGAAGGTGAGTCTCTTGTGTCCCAATGCCTGCACATCTTATCTCCCAATTACAAGCAAAGGAGTATTATTAATAGTATTTATACATATTTGAAATATATATATTTATATATATTAATTTTAAGAACTTGAATTTCAGATCCATTTCCTTCCTCCCTTGTCACTCATTCCCTCTGGGAAGATAAGTAATTCAGTATATGTTGTACATGTCTAGTTATGCAAAGCATTACCCTAGTAGATATCTTGTACAAGGCTGCTTATAATTCCCTCCCACTCATCCCACACTCCACCTGGTCCATTCCCTACTTGATTCTGTCCCTCTTCTATAGTGGGTACTTCCAACCTCCCCTCCCCCCAAGAATGCCCTCACACCCATCATTCCTCTTCTCATCCCCCTTCCCCCTATTCTGCTGCAGTTTGAGGTATCCCATTTGGTATGTATGTCATTCTCTCCCTGAACCAAATTCAATGAGAATGTGATTTTGCGTTTTTGCCTTCCTATTCTTCTCCTCCCATGTAGGCACTTCCCCTTGCTTCTTCTACATGAGATAGTTTACCCTATCCTGTCTCTCCCCATCTCCTCTTGCCACTTTCCTCTCTCACCTCATAATTTCACCCCTTGAGTATCCTCCCTTCCCAACAAATTCAACCTATGCCCTCTATCCATATATAACTGTAAACATATATACACACATTCACACATGTATTCATATGACCATACACCCTTCTTCCATTATTTTCATACTGAGAAAGATTTCATCAGTCACAGTTATTGTTTTTCCATATAGGAATATAAATAGTTCAACCTTGATAAGTTCCTTCTGATTTCTTTTCCCTGATCACCTTCTCAGGCATCTCTTGCTTCTTGCGTCTGGATGACAAATTTTCTATTCAACTCTGTTTTTTTCCTCAAGAATGCTTGAAAGTCCTCTATTCCACTGAATGACCATATTTTCCCCTGAAAGAAAATACTCAGTTTTGCTGGGTAGGTGACCTCTGGAATACAATATTCCATGCCCTTCAATCCCTCAGTGTAGAAGCTGCCACATCCTGTGCTAAACTGATTGCTTCCATGATATTGAAATTATTTCTTCCTGGCTGTTTGTAGTATTTTCTCCCTGATCTGGGGATTTTGGAACCTGGCTATAATATTCCTGGCAGTTTTCTTTTTGGGATCTTTTTCAGGAGGTGATTGGTGGATTCTTTCAATCTCTATTTTTGCCCTCTGGATCTAAAACATCAGGGCAATTTTCCTTGATAATTTCTTGAAGGGTGATTTCTAGGTTCTTTCTTTGATCTTGGCTTTCAGGTAGTCCAATAATTTTTTTTTAAAGCAATTGGGGTTAAGTAACTTGCTCAAGGTTACACAGCTAGTCATTATTTATGCGTGGGTGCTCATTTTCTGAGGCCGGATCTGATCTCAGGTCATCCAAACTCCGAGGCCGGCGCTCTTACTCACTACGCCACCTAGCCGCCACCTTTAGGGCAATTGGGGTTAAGTAACTTGCCCAAGGTTACACGGCTCGGTTTTTGTGGATTAAGTGTCGGAGGCCGGCTCCGAACTCAGGTCCTTCTGATTCCAGGGCCGGCGTTCTATTCACTGTGCCACCTAGCCGCCCCTCCAATAATTTTTTAAATTGTCTCTCCTGGATCTATTTTCCAGGTCAGTGGTTTTTCCCATGAGATGTTTCACATTGCCTTCTATTCTTTCATTTGTTTGGATCTGCTTAACAGCATCTTGATTTCTCATAAAGTCATTAGCTTCCAGTTGCTCCAGTCTAACTTTGAAGGAATGAATCTCCTTAGTGAACTTTTGAGATTCTTTTTCCATCTGCCAAATTTGACTTTCTAAGGCATACTTCTCCTCATTGCCCTTTTGGACCTCCTTTGCAATTTGATTTAGTCTATTTTTTAAGGTGTTGTTTTCCTCAGTCAGGCTGTTTACCCTCATTTCATACTTTCCTGCATCCTTCGCACTTCTCTTCCCAATTTTTCCTCCACTTTTCTTATTTGATTTTTAAAATCCTTCTTAAGGTCCTCTATGGCCTGTAACCCACTCATGTGTTCCTTTGGGGCTTTTGGAGAAGGATTTCTGACCTCACAGCTCTCCTCCTGTTCTATACTTCGATCTTCTTTGCCCCCAAGGTTGCATTTTTCTGTTTAATTTGTTTCCTTTGCCTTGGCATGTTGCCACTTAATTACTTGACTTTTGGGCTTGTTGCCTCAGTATGACTCTGCCACCACACAGGGGAGCTTCCGTCCTGAACGTGTGGGGGGGGCAACTTCCGTTTCTGGCAAGCTGGAAACCCACCCACGACCTCCAACCCAGATAACAATCCAGATCCAGGGAGGTTAAAGGAAGAGCGATTACCCCCAAGACTGATCACTGGATCTCCCTACAATTCACAGGCCAGGAGCTGGAGCTGTCACTGAAAACTCCAAAATGGCGTGCCTCCTCAGTGGCTTCTAGCCCCCAGGGGAGGAAGCCGTCGCATTCCCCAAATAGTGGTCCCAAAGTCCATAGGGGACTAACCTCCCACTTTGTCCTAGGCATGTCTATGTTGATAATTCTGGAGTCGCCACAGCTGCTAGTGTTCTGGAGTCCCTCCAGCTGGCCGCAGGCCCTGCTGCCCTGGGGCTAAAACCGCAACTCAGGCAGACTTGTGTTCGGGTCCCCGCACACTGTGTGCTGTGCTGCCGACGCTGCTCTGTTCCTTCCTGCAGGGCTGCTGGGCTGTCCTCAGCAGGAGGTTAGCTTCTCTGTGTCGTTCTGTGGGTGCTGGGGCTCCAGAAGTTGTTCAGAGTCTACTTTTACATAATTTGGAGGTGATCTGGGGGGAGAGTGGCTTGGACGCGCTGTTTCTACTCCAAGAATAATGATTTTAATGTGTAAAATAAGAGTTATGAATACAAGGGGAACCAGTTATACTGAAATACAATTATCAATAATTTTACAGAGTTCACAAATTGCACATTGAGAATACTTGACCTAGTTCAACTTCCTTAGAAGAGTGAACTGAGCACGATCACGTGACAGAGCCAAAACTAGAGCTCTATTAGGAGTGCAAACAGAAATTCTAAGTGCCAGTCCAGTTTTCTTTCTACTGTATTAACCTTCTTCATAAGGGGAGGTTCTGTTACTTTCTGAGTTATCTTTCCTTCAGAACATGATTTGAATTCTTCTCTTAGAATGGGAATGACTGCTGGATTTTCTCTGCCATCCACTTATCCCCAATACATGTTTCTTTTTCCTAATTAATATTTTCATTTTCTGAAGTCCAAACTCTTCTTTGTGCTCTTCCTGGATCTGAGTGAATCATCAATTCCAGAAGGGCACCCAGCCAAACAGGAAGAATGGCACAGCTGGCTCTACAAATATACCAGAGCAAAACTTTGGGATGGGAGCTGTTCTCAGCTGCTCTAAGTCAGATCAGTCAGATCTCCCTGACTATCACCAGCAGAAAGGGATATCTGGGGCTAGGACATACATTGTTGGACAGCAGTGCAGCATAAAGGGAAAACATGGCTCTATCTGGGCATGGTAATCTCTGATCTCTGGAAGGCTGAGGCTGGAGGGTCACCTGAGCTCAGGAGTTCTGAGTTGATGTAGAACCAAAACTAATCAGGTGTCCACATTAAGGCCAGCACCAACTACCTCTGGGAGGAGGGAGCCACCAGAGCACCTACTGAGCATTGAACTAACCCAGGTTGAAAAATAAAGTAGGTCCAAAGCACCAATGAGAAGTGGGATCAAGCTCATAGGTGGCTGTGGAGCTTCCAACTTGACTAAGATAAGAAAACCAGGAAGGAAAGAAGGGAGGGAGGGAGAGAGGAAAGACAAGGCACTGGATATGGAGTTGTAAGACTTGGCTTCAAATGCTAAGTCCATCACCTACTGCCTATTTGACTTAGAAGTAAGTCCCTTATTTTCTCTGTATAAAATGATTTACACACATGTATAATGAAGGGGTTGAATTAGGTCATTTCTAAGTTTCTGTCCAGTTCTAGATCATATGACTTAGCTATATCTATATAGCTGATAGATGATAGACAGACAGACATATGTATGTATGTATGTGTCCAACTGCATACAGAGACTTTTGCAAAAAATAGCCTAACATAGCTTCGGCACCCTGAGAATAGCAGAGAAACAGGACTGTCTAATGGAAACATGGAGAATTCCAGGACAGTGGAAATGCCCAGGAGATGATATGTGGGGCAAGCCATTCTCTAAATAGACTAATGACCTCAGGATCTGTAGTTCAGAGTTGTGAGTTGCCATGGTTCCATGGATTTCCCTAGACCAAAGGCAGGGAAACTGCTTCCTCAAGGCCACATGTGACCCTCTAGGTCCTCAAGTGCAGCTCTTTGACTGAATCCAAATATGACAAAGCAAATTCCCTTAATAAAAGGATTTGTTCTGTAAAACCTGGACTTAGTCCAAAGACCACACCCAAGGACCTAAAAGACCACATGTGGCTTCAAGGCCACAGGCTCACACCCTTGCCTTAGACTCTGTTTACATTGGTGAGAGAGTATGATCCAGGTTTGGGGGCATACTTCTGTTATGCCATGTTAAGATTATCATCACTTTGCCTTTTGTTAGTATTTGTTTCATATTTAAAAGTTAATGTAATCTTACATAGTTTCTTTAAATAGCATCACACCAGTGGGAGCTCAGGAGCTAAAACTGTGAGCAGTAAGTAGACACCTGTACCTCCCTGCACAAAGGCTATCCCTAAGTGAGTTGTAGCACCATGACAGTTCTTTTTCAGAGTTATCTCCAACCTTTCAGCCTGGGTATAACTGCAGCCAGCCAGATATCAGGAAAAGAGAGGGTAGAAAGAGAAGTAAGTTGGTACCATACCATGCTCCACTGTGTGGGTATGTGCCAAGCTCACAGTTGAACACTATTGAGATTTCTCCATCTAAATTTCCTCTATTGGCCCAAATCTTGCCTTCTAGGGACAGAGGATACAGCTTAGTGAAGAAGAAATCTTTGTTGTAGTGTAAGAAGACGTTAATGTGAATCCCAGCTCTACCATTTATTAGGTACATAACAAATTGCTTCACTTCATTATGCCCTACTCTGTGAAATGAGAACCACAGCACTTGCCTTACATAATTCATAGGTCTTTTTGAAGAAAGTGTTTTATGTACCTTGAACTGTTGTAGAAATATGGATTTTTTTCAAGGCAACTAAGTGGCATATTAGATAAAGGGCCAAGCCTGGAGTCTGGAAGACTCATCTTTGTGAGTTCAAAACTAGTCTTAGATACTTACTGGCCTCAGACCTGGGCAAATCACTCAATCCTGTTTGCCTCAGTTTCCTCGCCTGTAAAATGAGCTAGAGAAGGGAATGGCAAACCACTCCAGTATCTTTGCCAAGAAAACCCCCAAAATGGTGTCAGAAAGAGTTGGACATGACTGAACAACAACAAAAGAATGTTTTCAATGCAATATAAACTACTCTTTGCCAGTCCACCTCTCCCTGTGCACTCCCACCTGTTTGTCTTTAATCACATTGCTTTCCTCTGCCTAAAATATCCTCCATCTTTTTATCCTGTTTAATTCCTACCCATCCTTTAAAAGCCATCTCACATGACACTGCCTCCATGATTTTGAATCAATAAAAACCTTCCTGCTTGGACCTCATATTGTATTTCACAATATAGTATACATTGTGTAGTGACAAAATATTTTAAGGAAATGGGACACACTTCACATCTCCCCTTTCCCCTACTTACCTTTTTGACTCTATGGCCTTCAGTAAATATCTTGCAAGTCACAGTCAAAAAGAATCTTAAATATTGCAAGCCAGAAGCCTTTTTTTCACTGTAAGTATGGGAAGGGCAATGCTTCCTGTATCTGTTCCCATAATAGGGTGCTATGGCAATATTAGAGTGAAAAGCAGTTCCCTTAAGACTAAAATTCTTAAAACTATTCATATCTGCTATCTGGGCTTTGAAGGGTTTCTTTTTCTTGAGCCATAGAAGATGGTAAAGGGAAATGTGGGAAAGTCTCACAGGAACTGCCCCTCTCAAACTATAGATGGGAATCTTAACCAGCCAGTTTTTCAAACAACAAATCTGAGCTTCCTCCAGCCAGATCACCTCCCCACATCCTTAGTAGAGCTGGTTGGACTCTGGTTTCTCAGCTCTATCAGTTTCTATGTTACATGTTCTATATCCTATGTCCAGTGTCCTGTGTACTGACTTCTGGTCTCTAGCTTCTGGCTTGCAATATTTAAGATTCCTTTTGACTTCTACTTTCTAATTCCCTGGTTTCTCCATCTCTCTTGCCTCAAATCAAGGTCTACTCACAGGTAAGTACTTACCACTAAAGAAAGCAAAAATCTACATTTCTACTAGATTTTTGGCTGAGAGTCAATATATATTGTTCCACAGTCAACAAACACATCTTTAATTCAGAAATTCTCAGGAATAATTATTACAGGTCTAAAATTTTTTAACTAGGTGCTGGGAAATACATCACTGCAGCCATTTTTACTATCAGCCAGTATTTTTGGTTATATTTAAATCAATTATTCTCAGAAATACCTGTGTTTCTCTTCAAGATCTTTTTTGTGTATTATTCTTGTATACGTCTTTTTTTTTGCTCCCTTTCCATAAACACAATGTATACATAAGAAAGAGAAAGAAGTTTCTAACAATTAATCTTTCCAGCTGTGGAATGGGCTGTGTGTCTGGGTAGTGAATTCTCAATCCCTGGAGATACCTAAGAAAAAAACTTATTGAGCCAAAATGTGGTTCAATGAAAAGAGGACTGAACCTGGCATCACTGGACTCCCATTTGAATCCTGCTTCTGCCGCTTACTGCCTACATGATCTCAACCAAGTCGTTTAACTCAAGCAAGTCACTTAGCTTCATTTCTCTCCTCTTTAAAATGAGGAGGTAGACTGTATAATCTCTAAAGTCTAAATCTATGATCACACAAACCCTTTCAAGGATACAGCAGAGAGGAGTCCCACATTTAGAAGAAGGTTCAATGAGAAGAATTCTAAGGAATGGTCCAGTTCTGAGATTCTATTATCCAGTAAGAGATCTCACTACCTTCCATAGCAAACCATTTCATTGCTGAGAATATCCAACTGTTAAAAACGCTTCCTTCTATGGAACTGGAATCTATTTCTAAATCAGTAGAGGCCAAAAGCAATAATTCCCTTAAAAACTATTTTTGAGTCTTCATTTTTCACTTGTTTAGTATTTTATTTTTCTCCAGTTACATGTGAAAGCAGAACATTCATATGAAAAACATTCAATTTGAAATTCTCTACTTTCCTCCCTCCCAATCCTTCCTCATTGAGAAGGCAAACAATTCAGTACAGGTTATATGTGTGTGATCATGCAAAAAGAAAGAGAGAAAAAATAAGAAAAGAAAAAAAAAAAGAAAGGAAGGAAGGAAGGAAGGAAGGAAGGAAGGAAGGAAGAAAAACAGCTTCCATAACAGTCATGTTGTGAAAGAAAACAGACAAAAAAACCTCAAGAAAAACAATATTTTTAAAAAAGCATGCTTCTATCCGCATTTAGATACCATCATTTCATTGTCTGTGGATGGATACCATTTATTTTTTATTTTTCCAAATGCTTTATTAACTTCTGGTTTACACCATTCATTTCCATCAGATTTTGACTCACAATTTTCCCCCATTTTTCCCCTGCCCACCACCCCAGAATAAAAATCATACAGAATATCCCCTCAACCAATTTTCTCTCTCCCATCTCTTCTACCATACCCCCTTCGATTTTTCCAATAGGGCAAGGTAAATCCCCATGCCCCATTGCCCAGAAGTCTTATCTCCCATTTATATGCAAAATAGCATTAATCATTATGTGTATATATACATACATATATATATATATATATATATATATTAATTGATTTTAAGAGGAAGATAAGCGACTCAATATATGCTGTACATGAGTAGCTATGTAAAACATTACCATAGTAGATATATTGTAAAAGACTGACTGTATTTCCCTCCCTCCCATCCCACCTTCCACCTGGTCGATTTCCCCACCCCGATCCCATCTCTTTTCAAAAATGGATGCCTCCAACATCCCTATCACACCAGCCTGCCCTCCCCCTCACCATCCTCCCCCATTCCTCTCACCCCCACACTCTTACAGGGTGGGAAACTCTATTTAGTATACATGTCATTCTCTCCCTGGTCCAAATTCAATGAGAATAAGGTTTTGCCTTTTAGCCTTTCTGTTCTTCCCCTCCCCTGCAACCACTTTCCCCTGCATCCTCTACATGAGACAGTTCACCCCATTGTCTCTCACCATTACCCCTCACCACATTACTCTCTCACCTCTTAAACTCACCTTTAAAGTATCATCTCTTCCTATTAAATTCTACCTGTGCCCTCTATGTATACCTGAAAACATATATACACACATTCAAAAATGTATTCATATGCCCATATACCCTTCTTCAACTATTTTTATATTGATAAAAGTTTCATCAGTTATAGTTATTGTTTTTCCCTATAGGAATGTAAACAGTTCAACTTTGATAAGGTCATAGCGATTACTTTTCCCTATTTACCTTCTCAAGTATCTCTTGCTTCTTGTATCTGAATGTCAAATTTTCTATTCATCTCTAGTTTTTTTCTCAAGAATGCTTGAAAGTCCTCTATTCCACTGAATGACCAAATTTTCCCCTGAAACATGATACTCAGTCTTGCTGGGTAGGTGATTCATGGTTTCAATCCAAGGTCCTTTGCCCTCTGGAATATCATATCCAATGCCCTTCAATCCCTCAGTGTAGAAGCTGCCAGGTCCTGGGTTATCCTGATTGTGTTTCCACAATATTCAAATTGTTTCTTACTGGCTGCTTGTAATATTTTCTCCTTGATCTGGGAATTCTGGAACCTAGCTACAATATTCCTAGGAGTTTTCTTTTTGCGATCTTTTTCAGGAGGTGATGGGTGGATTCTTTCAACCCCTATTTTGCCCTCTGGTTCTATAACATCAGGGCAATTTTCCTTGAGAATTTCTTGAAGGGTGATTTGTAGATTCTTCCTTTAATCATGACTTTCAGGTAGTCCAATAATTTTTAGATTGTCTCTCTTGAAAATATTTCCAGGTCAGTGGTTTTTTCCATGAGATATTCACATTGCCTTCTATTCTTTCATTTGTTTGGACCTGCTTAATAGCATCTTGATTTCTCATAAAGTCACTAGCTTCCATTTGCTCCAGTCTAATTCTGAAGGAATGAATCTCCTCAGAGAGCTTTTGAGATTCTTTTTCCATCTGGAAAATTTGGCTGTTTAAGTCAATCTTCTCCTCATTGCATTTTTTAGCCTCTTCAGCCATTTGAGTTAGTCTATTTTTAAGGTGGTATTTTCCTCAGTCAGGCTGTTGATTGTCATATCATACTTTTCTTGCATCTTTCTCATTTATCTTTCCTATTTTTCCCCCACTTCTCTTATCTGCTTCTTAAGGTCCTCTATGGGCTCTAACCAGCTCGCATTTTCATTTGAAGCTTTTGGTGCAGGAGTTCTGACTTCAATGTCTTCCTCCAGTTCCATGCTTTTATCCTTTTTTCCCCCAAAATAGGAGTCTAATGTTGCATTTTTCTGTTTATTTTGTTTCCTTTGCCTAGGCATGTTGCTACTCAATTGCTTGACTTTTGGGCTTGTTGCCACAGTAGAGCTGCCAGGCTGTCCTCAGTGGGAGGTTAGCTTCTCTGTGTCATTTTGTGTGTTCCGCAGCTCCAGAAGTCATTCAGAGTCCCCCTTTTGCACAATTTTGAAGTGGATGCATATCATTTTTATCATAAGTCCTGCAGAACTGTCTTTGATCATTGTATTGCTCCGAATAGCTAAGTCATTCACAGCTGATCATCCTATAATATTGCTGTAACTTTGTACACAATCCATTTCTCTTTGCATCAGCTCATTTAAGTATTTCTGGTTTCTCTGAGAGGATCCCCTTCATCATTCCCTAGAGTACAAAAATATTCTATCATTATCACAGCACAATTTCTTCAGCCATTCCCCAATTGATGGGTATCCCTTCAATCTCTAATCCCTTGCCCCCAGAAAAGGGCTGCTATAAACATTTTCTACATATAAGTCCTTTTCCTTTTGCTTTTTATCTCTTTTGGGATACAGACCTAGTAGTGTTATTATTAGCTCAAAGGATATGGATGGTTTTGTAGCCCTTTGGACATAGTTTCAAATTGATCTACAGAATTACTGAAGTAGTTCACAACTCTACCAACTGTGCATTAATGTCTCATTTTTCCCACATTGCCTCCAACATTTGCCATGTACCTTTTCTGTCATATTAATGAATCTAATAGACACGAATGAGGTAGCACCTCAGAATTGTTTTAGTTTACATTTCTACAATCAATAGTGAGTTAGAGTAGTTTTTCATATGTCTATAGATAGTTTTGATTACTTCATCTGAAAACTGGTCATATTTTTTTATCATTTATCAGCTGGGAAATGGCTTTCATTTTTATAAACTTGACTCATTTCTCTATCAGTCTGAGAAATGAGGCCTTTAGAAGAAGAGTCTTATTGATGCCAAACCCAGTGCTATCCACAGTACCACCTAGTTACTCATCAGTCTTTCAATAAGAATGATGGAATAAATTATTGATCAAGGACATTGTTTCAGAATTTATAGTTAAATAAAGGGTTCCTCATGCATATTGGATAAAGGACTTTTGACTAAAGTACTGAGAAAAATGATTTCCTAATATTTCTTTTTTTAAGTGAAGAGGGGCCTTAGGATGCTTCAATATCCTTTTTAGTGACTTAAGAGCTCAGCAGCCTTTTCAGGGGGATCATAGCAGACATTTCATAAATCATCCATACACCCCTTCATTTTACAGATAAGGAAATTGCGGTCCAGAGAAATCAAGTGACTCTATTAGGGTCAAACAGATAATAGTATTTAAGATCATACACCTAGAGTTACAAAGGACTTTATCAGTGGTCTAAATAAAACTTCTGCATTTTACAGCTGAGGAAACTGAGACCCAGAGAGAATGTGACTTTCTCACAGAACTCAAGAACTAGAAGGTACCTCACAGCCATCTGCTCAAACTCATTCATTAAAATAACCCCTAGCATAACATGCTTCACAAGGTATATTGGGAAGCATTGTGGCACATTGGAAGGGGTGACAGAGCTTTGGGACCAAAAATAGGTTTTATTCCTGACTTGACAACTTTCTGTGTTCTTTAGCATAAATAACCTTACCACCCCAATTTTCATTTTCTCATCGGTAAATGAGGAAAATGGGCTTAATGTTCTCAAAGATTCTACCCTAAATCTGCTCTCCTAATTGGTCACTCCTGGCCACAAAGATTGTAAGTAGCAGAGCAGGGATTCAAACCTAGATTGCCAGACTCAGGATGAAATACACTACTACACTGCCTGAGTCACATCCAGGTCTCAGGAATGAGGTGTCAATAGGAAGTACCAGTAGGGCCTATGAGAGCTAATATCTTCTATTTATAAAGCAGAGTTATAGGCTAGAATGTTGGAGAGGTGAAAATTCCATTAATTCTTTTGGGGAGTAACCTGTATACATCGTAAACTCCCTCTTCTGGCATTAGTCATCATCAGCAGAAGAGAGTGATATGTTGAAAGTTTGACATATCCCCTGGCTATTCCTCCTCCTGTGATCCTAATTCTATCCCACAGAAGTCCAGAAGCAACCAATGCCTACTTGTCCCTAGAGCCCTGGATATGAATATATTGTGAAGAAACTTGAAGGATGGGACAAGTGGAAGAACCTTGGTCTGCAAGTTAAGAAGCCTGGATTTCAGCCATAGTTCTGCAATGAGCTTCTGGGTGAACTTCAGACAAGTCATAGCATCATAGACTGTCATAAACTGTCAGTGTCATAGATTTGTAGATTGCTACAGCACGATGGGGTCTTAGAACAACAGACTGTCCAAGTTGAAAGGATTTTTAGAAGTCAGATGTGGCAATACCCTACATATGACAAAGGAGGAAAATGAATTTTGGAGGCATCAAGAGATTTGCCTAACATACATCTATTAGACCTGGAATGCAAAATCAAGTCTTATGACTCATAGTTCAACACACTTTCCAAAAAACCACGCAAATACCTAAGTTGTTTTGGTTGTTTATTCAATAAATATTTAAGTGCCTATGATATTCAAGGCCCTCTGGATATAAATACATGACTCCTTGTGCACTGTGAGGCTTTCACAGGTCTATCATGAAGTGGATAGTATAGTTCATTATTAGTCCTCTGGAATCATGATTTGTTATTATCCTGATCCAATATCCTAAGTCTCACAAAGTTGTTTCTCTTTACAATATTGTTGCCATTGTATAGATGGTTCCATTGGTTCTGGTAGCTTTATTCTGCATTGACTCATATAAGTCTTTGAAGGTTTTTTCTATCACCTTCCTTCATCAGTTCTTATAATCAAATAATATTCTTATAATCAAATAATATTCCATTACATTCGTATACCATAATTTGTTCTGGTATTTAAGGGCACCCCTCAGATTCCCATTCTTAATCCTCCGAAAAAATAGCTATAGACAGTTATTTATATCCTTAGAGTTTGTTTTATTTAGACCTAATTCCTCTCTTTACCTTCCCTCTGTCTATTTCCTCTTCCCCCTCTCACAACTTTCCCTCCTATTTAATATACTTAGTATCTTATTTTCCCCCAGTTATATGTGAAAACAAATTTTGACATTTAGTTTTAAAACTTTGGCATTCAAACTGTCTCTTCTTCCCTCCCCCAACTCCCACTGAGAATGCAAAAAAAATCAGTATAGCTTATACCCATGTAAGTCAAGCAAAACATATTTCCATATAAGTCAGTTGTACAGGAAAGTGTAGACCAACATTTAAAAAGCCAAGAAATAAAATTAGAAAATTATGCCTTGATCTGTATTCAGACTCCACAAGTTCTTCCTCTGGGCATGGATAACATTTTCAACCTAAGTCCTTCAGAGTTGTCTTGATTCATTGTGTTGCTAAAAATAGCTAAGTCATTCATAGCTGATCATCTTGTATTGCTAACAGTACATTTCACTTTGCATATGCTCATATAAGTCTTTCCTGTTTTTTTTTCCAAGAGAATCCTGCTCATTATTTCTTATACTACAATAACATTTCATCATAACCACATACCACAATTTGTTCAGTCATTCCTCAATTGATGGACACCCCCTCAATTTCTATTTCTTTGCCACCAGAAAAGAAATGCAATAAAAAACTTTATACATATAGGTCTTTGTGAAAAGTATTTCTTTTAAGCACTTCTTTGTGTTTGTGTGTGTGTGTGTGTGTGTGTGAGAGAGAGAGAGAGAGAGAGAGAGAGAGAGATTCTCTCCTTTGATCACTTCATATAAGAGTTTCAAGCATCTGCTGCTCCCTCCCATCCCCACCTTATTTATATAGCATTCTACTTATATGACCTGATTAAGATAATTTTTCCTAAATTTTTCTTTTCCTTCCCCACCCAGTATAGTCCTTCACACCTTGCATTATATTCTTTTATAAATTGCTTTTATTTTTTCTCTCACTTTTTGATTTTTTAGTTTACATCATTCATTTCCACAAGATTTTGAGCTACAAATTCTCTCCCCATTTTCCCCTACCCTACATCCCAAAATAGATATCCCAGTGAATATCCCCTCCCCCAATCTGCTCTCTCCCATATCTTCCCCCACCCATCCCCCAAATTTCCAGTATGGCATGGTGGATATCTATGCCCCAGTGCCTGTACATCTTATTTCCCAGTTACATGTAAAATAATTATATATATATATATATATATATATATATATATATATATATATATATATATATATATATATATATAAAATAAACATTTGACTTTAAAACTTTGAATTCCAGGTTCTTTACCTTCCTCCCTCGTCACCCACACTTACTGGGAAGTTAAGCAATTCAATATAGGTCATACATGTGTACTATGCCAAACATTTCCATAGTGGATATATTTTGAAAGACTGACAATATTTCCCTCCATCCTATCCCACCTGCCACTTGTTCTGTTCTCTGCTTTGATACTGTCCCTTTTCAAAAGTGGGTGCTTCCAACTTCCCTTCCCCCCAGCCTACCCTCCCTTCCATCATCCCCACTTTCATCCCCTTCCCCTGTACTCTCCTGCAGGGTGAGGTACAGTATATAGTACACTATATAGTGTGTATGTCATTCCCTCCCTAAGACAAACTCAATGAGAATAAGGTTGACTCACTCCCTTTTGCCTTCCTGTTCTTCCTCTCCATCATAATAGTTTTCCCTTGCCTCTTTTATGTGAGATAATTTACCCATTCTGTCCCTTCCCATCTCTTCTCATTATATTCCTCTCTAACCTCTTAATTTCACATTTTAAGTATCATCCCTTCCTATTCAATTGGTCTTGTGCCCTCTATCGATGTAAACCTGTACACATATATACATACACACACTCACATATGTATTCATACACCCCTATACCTCCTATGTATACATATATGTATGTATTATATACTTATATATGTATATGTGTGTATATGTATATACATATGTGTGTATATATTTGTGTGTATGTATCTCTATATATCTATATCTATATATCTATATCTATATATATATCATCTATACCTCTATCTCTATCTCTATCTCTATCTCTATTTCTGTTCCCTACAACTATTCCCATATAGAGATAAATTTCATAAGTTACAATTATCATTTTTTCCATGTAGGAATGTATATACTTCAACTTTGATAATTTCCTTATGATTTCTTTTCCCTGTTTACCTTATCATGCTTCCCTTGCTTCTTATTTCTGCATGTCAAATTTTCTATTCAACTCTGTTTGTTTCATCAAGAATGCTCGAAAGTCCTCTATTCCACTGAATAACCATATTTTCCCCTGAAACATGATACTCAGTTTTCCTGGGTAGGTGATTCTTGATTTTAATCTCAGCTCCTTTGATGTCCAGAGTATCATATGCCAAGTCCTTCAGTCCCTCAGTGTAGAAGTTGCCAGATCCTGTGTTATCAGGATTGTGTTTCCACAGAATTCAAATTGTTTCTTCTTGGCTGCTTTTAATATTTTCTCCTTTATCTGTGGACTATCTAACCTGGCAAGAATATTCCTAGGAGTTTTCTTTTTGGGATCTTGTTCAAAAGGTTATTGGTGGATTCTTTCAACATCTATTTTGCCATCTGGTTCTAAAACATCAGGGCAATTTTCCTGGAGAGTTTCTTGAAGGATGATTTGTAGGTTCTTTTTTTGATCATGGCTTTCAGGTAGTCCAATAATTTTTTATATTATCTCTCCTGGATCTATTTTCCAGGTCAGAAGTTTCTCCAATGCGACATTTCACATTGTCTTCTATTTTTTCATTTGTTTAGATCTTTTTAATAGTATCGTGATTTCTCATAAAGTCACTAGCTTCCATTTGCTCCAATCTAATTCTGAAGGAATGATTTTCTTCAGTGAGATTTTTAGATTCTTTTTCCATCTGGCAAATTTGGCTTTTTAAGGCATTCTTCTCCTCATTGCCTTTTTGAGCCTCTTTTGCCATTTGAGTTATTGTATTTTTAAGATGTTATTTTCTTCAGTCAGGTTATTGACTCTCATCTCATAATTTTCTTGCATTATTCTCATTTCTCTTCCCTATTTTTCCTCCACTTCTCTTATTTGGTTTTCAAAATTCTTCTTAAGCTTTGCTATGCCCTGAAACTATCTTATATTTTTTTTGAAGCTTTTGCTGCAGGAGTTCTGACTTCACTGTCTTCCTCTTGTTCCATGCTTTAATCCTTTTTTTTTCTTCAAAATAGGAGTTTAAAGTCAGATTGCTCTGCTTCATTTGCTTCCTTTGCTTGCTCATGTTGCCATGCAATTACTTGAAGTTTGATCATTTAGCCACAGTAGAACTCTGCTACCAGAATGTGGAGCTTTGTCCCAATACCTGTGGTCTTCACAGCTGCTGGAGCTATTAGAAGGCTCCCCTCTCTGAAACTTCTATATGCTCTGGGAAACTGGTCACGCACCGCAGGGCCTCCACCCTAGACAGTGATCCAGATCCAAATAGGCAAAACCAAAAGTGATTGCCCCTCAGACTGGTTGCTTGGTGCCCCTTTAATCTGCAGGCCAGGAGCTCTGAAGCAGCCATGTGGTGGCAACTGCAGGGCCACAACACCTCGGCCTCTCCTCACCCCGGGGTCAAGGGCCCTACCGCACTCTGAAACTCCCTGTTCCTGGAAAGTCTACACTGACCTTTCACTGTGTCTTTGGCATGTATGGTTTGTTAATTCTTGAAACTGCCACAGCTGCTGGGGATCTGAAGTCCCTCCAGCTGGTGGCTGGTTGTGGCTGCCCTGAGGCTAAAAACCTCTGGCTTTCACAGAGCTAGGTTCCCAGAACACTTAGCTCTCCCCTTCCTGCTGGCCTACTGGACTATCTTCAGCAGGAAGTTAGCTTTTCTCTGTCATTTTGTGGGTTCTGTAGCTCCAAAGTTTGTTTAGAGTTATTTTTTACATGAAGTGGAGGAGGTGGAAGCAGGAGCAGCATGGATGTCCTGTTTCTATTCCACCATCTTCACTCTGCCCACCCTGCTTTTGATTCTTATTCTAAGATAAGCAAGTCATAACAAAATAACTCCCAAGCCTTCTGCATAATTAAATTCCCTCTATGACCCTTTTTTTCGCATTTTTTGGAGAGGGGAAGGTAGGGCAATTGGGGTTAAGTGACTTGCCCAAGGTCACATGGCTAGTTTTGTGTTGTGTCTGAGGCTTGATCTGAACTCAGGTCCCACTGAATCCATGGCCAGTGTTCTATTCAATGCCCCACCTAGCTTCCCCAGACTCATGTTGATGATGGGGTTCAGAGGAGACATATGACTCATCTTCCCCTAGAAGAGTATAAGCAGTTTACACTTATTCAGTCCTTTATCATTATTTATTCTAAGTTGTGTTTACTTACATTTCTCTTACCTTTGATGTTGGAAGTTGAAAGCTTCTATATACTTCTGGTCTTTTCACCAAGAAATGTTTGATAGTCTTCTATTTCATTAAAGTTCCGTTCTTTGGGTGGACAGAACAAAGATGTTTTCAGAGTAAAAACAGGAACTTACTTCAGTTCATCCCCAATAAAATTCAATACCTGTAAAAATTACTTTAAACAAATTTTAGAACTACAGTATCCACAAAATGACAGTCAAATAAATCTCCAGCTGAAGTCAGTCTGGCAGGCTGGCAGAAAGGGTCTATCACACCAGGCTGATAGCAGAGGGCAGTCCCATGTGGGCCATGCTAGCATAGACCAGTGGCATAGACCAGACTGGAGCAGACCTCAGGGGACTGGATCACTGGCATCTATGGCAGTTCTCAGCCTTCTAAACTCATAAATGCCAAAAAGAAAGTAAAATGTCAGGGGGGACACTCTGTTAGACTTTGGTGAGAGAAGAGCTCAGTCCAGCACCTGTCCCAGGTGGTAGATGTGGTGATCATGGTAACAGCAAAGGCAGAAATGGTAGCAGCTGCTTCTGGGGCTCCAGGCCCACAAATAGTGGGTTGACCAAGAGACTAACTAGAGGGCAATTGCAGAAATCTCTTTGCTGGTACTCAGGCAGGATTCTACAGTGTCCAGTCCACCTCAATTCCTTCACAGTTCCTATTTCTGGGAAGACAAAGCTTAACAGAGCCAAAACAACATTTATCCACATTACTGGCACCATCATCAATTCATGATCTGCCTGTAAAATCAGCAGAAACACACCAACAAGGTCTGAGAATTCAATAGAAATCATCAGTACAGAAATCAACACTTACCTTGCAAAAGAGGGCCGACACTGTGGGTTGTGGACAGAGCCCCATGGCCTCACCCACAGCCTTCAGCACCAAGGAGAAGACCTCCCAGGCTTGCTTTTCTATTTTCCCACAGAAGCATTATTTTGAAAATTAAGCTAATACTTTGGGAGACCATGATAAAAAGAAACCTAACAAGTGAAACATGAAATAAAAAACTGAAATCAACAGAAGAGACTTATACTATATTCCATGATGGTGGTGAGCATTTTCACACCTCCTAAGAGAAAAGAGAGAACAACTAGATACCTTTATCCATCTTTGATGACAACCAAAATGGAAAAACTCAGGAGAGCAAGACTGAAACTAGTTTTGTTGAAACTTTTGGGTGATGTAATCTATTATAATAGACTGGATAATATTGAATCATTTCTTTCAGAAGGCTTACAGCATGCAAATCTGACAGTAGTATCCATGAATATCAGTGAAGTATTTTGAAATAACTGTACCTATGTCTCTGGAAATATTAAAGAAATTAGAATGGAAAGAAATCACAAAGTAGATAACCCAGTTAGTGGAGAGGAAATAGAATATAGCACAAGCAAAGCACTCATAGGACCTATTTTAGAAAGTCCTGAGGAAAATAAATGAGATAATAGAAAACATCACACACAAGTCACTGGTGGAGTGGGAAAAAAAAAGGACCCTTCTTCTAACAGACTGAATATAGACAATGAGTTATCTCAGTTTTACTAAGAAGTTCAGGAAAAAGAGAATGAAAAAGAAGATTTCGAAGGCAATTGTCATGAATTTAAATGCCTTCAGGAACAATTGAGTTTATATTATCAAGACCATTACAATGACAATTTAAAATCTGATGAAGAAAAGAAAGATACTTGGTTTTGTACTATGCATTCACACCCTGGTGATGAGCAGTACTTCAGTAATGAGCCAGTTGGTTGGAACACTGAATATCCAGTTAATGGACAAGTGGAACCTACATTTTTTTTCATTTACTTATTAAACAAATGCTTTATTAACTTCTGTTTTACATCATTCATTTCCGCCAGATTTTGAGTTACAATTTTCCCCCGTTTTTCCCCTACCCACCATCCCAGAATTGCAGTTCCACAAGATATTGCTTCCTCCAATCTGCTCTCTCCCATATATTCTCCCATACCCCATTCGACTTTTCCATTAGAGGAAGGTGAATGTCTGTGCCCCAATGCCTGCACATCTTATCTCCCATTTTCAAGCAAAAGAGTATTAATGAAAGTATTTATATATATTTGAAACATTTAATTTTAAGAAATCGAATTTCAGATCCATTCCCATCCTCCCTTGTCACCCATTCCCTCTGGGAAGATAAGTAATTCAATGTATGTTGTACATGTCTAGCTATGCAAAACATTACCATAGTAGATATATTGTACAAAGCTGCTTATAATTCCCTCCCACCCATCCCACACCCCACCTGATCCATTCCCTATTTGATCCTGTCCTTGTTCTATATTGGGTACTTCCAACCTCCCCTCCCCCCAAGAATGCCTTCCCATCCATCATCCCTCCTCTCATCCCCCTTCCCCCTATTCTGCTGCAGGATGAGATATCCCATTTAGTATGTATGTCATTCTCTCCCTGAACCAAATTCAATGAGAATGTGGTTTTGCCTTTTTGGCTTCCTATTCTTCCCCTCCCCTGCAGCAACTTCCCCTTGCTTCTTCTACATGAGATAGTATACCCTACCCTGTCTCTCCCCATCTCCTCTTACCACTTTCCTCTGTCACCTCATAATTTCACCCCTTAAGTATCATCCCTTCCCAACAAATTCAACCTATGTCCTCTATCCATGTATAACTGTAAACATATATACACACATTCACATATGTATTCAAGTGACCATACACCCTTCTTCCATTATTTTCATACTGAGAGGGGTTTCATCAGTCACAGTTACTGTTTTTCCATGTAGGAATGTAAATAGGTCAACTTTGATAAGTTCCTTTGGATTTCTTTTCCCTGATTACCTTCTCAGGCATCTCTTCCTTCTTATGTCTGGATGTCAAATTTTCTATTCAACTCTGGTTTTTTCCTCAAGAATGCTTGAAAGTCCTCTATTCTACTGAATGACCATATTTTCCCCTGAAACAAAATACTCAGTTTTACTGGATAGGTGACCTTTGGGATCAGTACCAGCTCTTTTGTCCTCTGGAATATGATATTCCATGCCCTTCAATCCCTCAGTGTAGAAACTGCCAGGTCCTGTGCTATTCTTATTGTGTTTCCACAATATTGAAATTGTTTCTTCCTGGCTGCTTATAATATTTTCTCCTTGATCTGGGGATTCTGGAACCTGGCTATAATATTCCTGGGAGTTTTCTTTTTGGGATCTGTTTCAGGAAGTGATTGGTGGATTCTTTCAACCTCTATTTTGCCCTCTGGATCTAAAACATTAGGGCAATTTTCCTTGAGAATTTCTTGAAGGGTGATTTCTAGTTTCTTTCTTTGATCATGGCTTTAGGGTAGTCCAATAATTTTTAAATTGTCTCACCTGGATCTATTTTCCAGGTCAGTGGTTTGTCCCATAAGATATTTCACATTGCCTTTTATTCTTTCATTTGTTTGGATCTGCTTAACAGCATCTTGATTTCTCATAAAGTCATTATCTTCCATTTGCTCCAGTCTAACTCTGAAGAAATGAATCTCCTCAGTGAGCTTTTGAAATTCTTTTTCCATCTGGAAAATTCGGCTTTTTAAGGTATTCTTCTCCTCATTGCCTTTCTGGGCCTCCTTTGCCATTTGAGTTAGCCTATTCTTTAAGGTGTTGTTTTCCTCAGTCAGGCTATTGACCCTCATTTCATACTTTTCCTGCATCCTTCTCATTTCTCTTCCCAATTTTCCTCCACTTCTCTTATTTGATTTTTAAAGTCCTTCTTAAGATCCTCTATGGCCTGTAACCTGCTTATATTTTCCTTTGGGGCTTTTGGAGCAGGACGTCTGACCTCACAGTCCTCCTCCTATTCTATGCTTTGATCCTCTTTGCCCCCCAAATAGGAGTATAATGTTGCATTTTTCTGTTTAATTTGTTTCCTTTGCTTTGGCATGTTGCCACTTAATTACTTGACTTTTGGGCTTGTTGCCGCAGTATGACTCTACCACCAGACAGGGGAGCTTCCGTCCGGAAAGTGTGGGGGGACAACTTCCATTTCTGGCAAGCTGGATATCCACCCAACGACCTCCCCCGCTATACCACAATCCAGATCCAGGGAGGTTAAAGCAAGAGCGATTACCCCCCAAGACTGATCACTGGATCTCCGTACAGTTCCCAGGCCAGGAGCTGGAGCTGTCACTGAAAACTACAAAATGGCGTGTCTCCTCAGTGGCTTCTAGCCCACAGGGAAGGATGCCATGCCAAAGCGTTCACCAAATACTGAAAGTCCATAGGGCATTAACCTCTCATTTTGTCCTAGGCATGTCTGTGTAGATAATTCTGGAATCGCCACAGCTGGGTTCCCTCTAGCCGGCTGCTGCCCCGGGCCGCCCTGGGGCTAAAACCACAGCTCAGGTGGATCTGGGCTCAGTTCTCTGCGCTGCGCACTGTGCTGCTGGCTCCCAGAGCCCTGGGCTGGTCCTTCATGCAGGGCTGCTGGACTGTCCTCAGCAGGAGGTTAGCTTCTGTGTGTCATTCTGTGGGTGCTGGGGCTCCAGAAGTTGTTCAGAGTCCCCTTTTACATAGTTTGGAGGTGATCTGGGGGGAGAGTGCCTTGGACATGCTGTTTCTACTCTGCCATCTTGGCTCCGCCCTCCAGAACCTACTTTTTTTTTTTTTTAACAATCCAGTTCTTTCCTTTAGGTCTGAATGGCAACCAGTGGAATCCTCTTTAGTTCTTCATGGTTTTTTTCCTTCTGGGCTCAATTATCATTTAAATTTTCAGATTTAATCCCTCTCCTTCTCCATCTCCACCACCAAATGTTTTCCATGCTCAGGATTTAAATTATGTGAACTGTACATGGAAATAATGCAAACAGTGGCACCACAAATTGGAATTGCCCAACATTTGATCAAACTAACAGACATTCTTATTATGATGTGAGGAACAGTATCATACAGACCTTTAGAAATGGTCGCAATGAATAAAATGGATGAGAAAATGAGAGGTTTCTGTGAAATGAGAACAATTTTGGGAAGACCCTTCTCTATTCCAGAAGGAGAAAAGAGACAGCCTCATAAACAAGCAGTTCCAAGAAGAAAAACTAAAGAAGCTACTTATCCCTTTAAGAGGTCAACCCAGCTCAGGGAAAACAACATCGTCTTGTTTTCTGCTTGGTCAGAATTGTGGTGGCATCGTCTTCAGCACTGATGATTATTTTTGCCATTGAAATGGGTATACATATAACGTTAAACAACTTGGTGATGCCCATGACTGGAAACAGAGCAGAGCAAAGAAGACTATTGATCATGGAAGATCTCCAGTTATAATAGATAACACTAATACACAAGCTTGGGAAATGAAACCTTAGGTGGAAATGGCTATAGGCAAAGAATACTGAGTGGAGTTCCAAGAACCTGAAACATGTGGAAATTTGATCCTGATGAATTAGAAAAGAGGAGTAAACATGGGGTCTCTTGTGAAAATATTGCAGATGTTGGATCATTATGAGTATAAAATGTCCATCACTATTGTAATGAATTTGGCAGATCCTCCACATACGAGGTCTGAGAGACTTTGAAGACAGAGGTGGGGAGGCTGTGTAGACTCATGGAATCATTTTGATGTTGCAAAATAACTAATAATCAATATGCTTTCAACTAAAATGTGCTTGTGGCTGCCCCTTAAAAAACAATCATTGAAACTTTCTGGAGGTTCATAAACAGGTTCAAGTCTAATAAAAAAGAACCATCATTACCTCACAGAGTTTGTTCCCAGAAAACTGTTTAAATTGTAAAATGTAAATAAAAAATAGTATATACATTTGAAAAAAAAGAAAGGAAAGATATCAACACAAAGTCCAAGAGGTCAACACAAATCATCAGTAAAGTCCCAGGACCTCCAAAACTCTCCTCCAGACTTCTGTAAACAGACAATTAGAAAATACCTTTTCAGTTCTTCTCAGTTCTTCTCAATTCTCAAGTCTCTTCTCAGTTCTACTCACTTCTCAGTTCTGCATTTCTCAGTTCTGCCACCACAAGTTCTGATCTGAATTCTGCTCTCTCCAGCCTGGGCTTCTCCTTATATACGGTCATTAGCTGCTCCCATTCCCGTTGCATAAGCAACAGGAGTTCACAAGATCTAGGGTTCATGAGTTGTGGGATTCACAAGTTCTGGATCTTAATACTTGATACAATGATGAACTGAAACAAGGTGTTAACTACTTCTGTGTTATTTAAGTAGCTGAAACAAGGTATTAACTACTTCTTTGCTTGCCATTATAGCTTCAAATATATAAAATAGAAGGAATAACTCCTGCCTTGTTTCCTTTCTGGCTGCTATATAGACAAGGTGAGAGAAGGGAAGATTTCTGAAGTTTCAAAAGAAAAAAACATTCTTTTCGCACTGTAGTGCAGGACATAAGTCTAGAGCTGGAAGAGACCTCAGATACTCTCTATTCCTCTGTCTCAGCTCTCATTTTATAAATAAGGATACTAGTGCTCAGGTAAGCTAAATAACTCACTCAAGGTCACACAGGAAATTAGGAACAGCAGAGGGGATTTGAAAATACCCCCACTGGTGTCAGGCAGGGGCCTTGCCACAAGCCAGTATGTTTGTGAATACCTTAAAAAGTCAGACTTGAGGGGGGGCAGGGAGGAGCATCATATAGATTACCAAGTTCGACTCAATCTGTAGTAGAGTGTATACCACTCCTCTGCCTTTAAGGAAAACCAGGGGAAGGAGGGAAATATACATTTATTGTATTTCTGCTATGTCCTAGACCCAGGACTAAGAGCTTTACAAATATTATCACATATGATCCTTATTACGAACTGGGGATGAGGCACTATTATTATTCTTATGTTACAACTAAGGAAACAGAGGCAGACAGAAGATAAGTGACTTACATAAGGTTACACAGTTAGTAATATAGGGGGCCAGATTTTAATCCAGGTATTTTTGACTCTAGGCCCAGTTCCCTATCTACTTCATCAACTAGATTACACACATAGACACACACACATTAAGGAACATGCACACACACAAAGGTGGAAGCCTACTGGATGGTGAAAAAAAATGAAGAAGTTTATGGGGCACAAATAACCCAGGTGAGGTTCTAAGAACACACACAAACATATATAGGAAGAAGACTGAATAGAGGCCCACAGAGCAAATGGAGAGACCAGGAGCACAAACACAAGAGAGAGACAGGGAGAAGGGAATACACAAGGCTGATGAAGGGAACAATTGGGGGTCGGGGTTGAGCACATCAACAAATTTACTCACTAGAGGAGAGGGTGAGAAAGGAAGAGGTAAGTAACCCACAGCCTTAGGTACACACAGACAGAACAGAGGTTGGGGGTTGGGTGGGAAAAGGGCAGGTGGAATTGGCTGGCCAAGGACAGTGTCCATCTCTAGGAAAGTTATCCAAGAGACAGGAGGTCTGGTTAGGGCTTTCATGCATCAGTAGGTCACCTGAGAGCATGATGTAATTCAGCAGGTGGAGCCCATGGCCCCTATATAAGGCAGCCTCACAGGTTCCTGTGGACTCAGGACACCTACCTGCTTTGAAAGCTTTCAGTTGCAGCTTCAGCTGGAGGTAAAGAAGCCTGATCATGAGGCCTCTTGGCATATTCCTGCTGCTCTCCCTGGCTCTGTGCACCTTCTTGGGTAAGTTTCTGCTTGGGTACACCACATTCATCCTGGGGCCAGTAACCCTCAGAGAGCTTTTCATACAGGGCCCAATTTGACCCTGAGCTGCACCCTTATAAGGGTTTTTGCTGCATTAAGAGAGCTCCTAAGGCTAGAAGCTTTCTCCACAACCTTGCTGGGTAGGAAGGAAGAGGAGGTTTATTAGCCCTCTTTTACAAAGGAGAAAACCACACCAGATAGGAGAACTGGGAACACAAATAGTAGGTGGGAGACCCCACCTATAAATCTAGGTCTCTCCTGGTTATAAGACACAGAATACAGCTGCACCTCTAAGGACCTGGGACTGGGGTATAGAGAAAAGACACTGATAGGGACATCACAGACAGGATTACTATACTAGACAGGCAATAGGATTAAAGTTTTGACTTAAGTTTATTGAAAAAGAAATGAGACAGAGAGATAGGCATAGATGAAGGCAGATATAGGAAGACATACGGACACTCAGAGACAGACAACCATGTAACTAGGTGGCACTTTTGGATTTAGGAAGGCCTAGGTTCAAATTCTGTCTTAGACACAATAAGGATAACAATAAGACCTAACTGACAAAAATGTCATGAAGATATAATGAGATAAACATGTAAAGAGCTTTGAAAACTTTAAAGTATGACACAAATGCTAGCTATTATGTGCTATTATTGATGTTTTTATGATTGCATTTGATCCTAAAAATCCTGTAAGGTTTTAGCAATTGTTGGATTTACTTTATTGGGGAAAGTGGAGTTAAGTGAATTGCTCAAGAGTCATAGAGCTGCTGACTGGGTCAGGATGTGGAGCCATATCTCCTGATCTCCAGAATAATACCCTAGCCTCCACACTCTGTTACATGTGCTGTTTGAGGACAGATTCAAGAATCAGCTGAGGTATAGTGAAAAGAGCTCTCCACCTAAGTTCTAGATGTCTGACTTGGAATATAGACTGTTTAGTAGCTATGAGATAATGGAAAATTTAATTAATCCCTCTGAGCCTCAATATCCTTATTTGTAACTTAGAGATAATACTTATGAGACTGATGTCAGGGAAGAGCATTTATACACACTAAAGTGAGATCTCAATTGCTAGATTCTAACAAGGATGCTAACAGAATTGTTACATACACAGAATGTTACAAAACCATAGGATGATAAGGGGATCTTAGACATCAAGTCGTACTTTCTTCATGTTCATAGATGAGAAGAATGAGGCACAAGGAGGTCATGTGATTTGCGCAGGTACTAAGTGTCTGAGGGAGCATTTGAATCCAAATCTTAACTCTATGGACTGTATGGATTTTAAAGGACAAGGCTGGGTTGAGACAGTATATTTAGTGAGAGCTCCCTCCACACATGAAATCACAAGTCTAAACCCCACCCCACAGAACAAATGCATAGGACATTGAGTCCATTGTCCCTCCCAGACCAAGATGTCCGTATGCAGATATCTCAAGAAGGAATTACCCAGTCTCTGCTTGAAAAATCCCAATGACAAGCTCATTGCTTCCCAATAATGTCCCTTTCAGTATGGGACAGATTTCCTTACTAGACAGTTCTTAGTTAGCCTAAACAGTTGCCCTATCCCCCTCCCATGTCCCATTCTGCTCTCTGGGGCCAAACCAAACACATTTAATTCTTTATTGAAATGGCAATATATGATCACAAAGAACTAGGAGAACTCCATCAAGAACAGGACATGCCTAATAAGTGTCCTGTTTTTCAATGTCAGTAACATACTGCAAATAGAGACTGCCTTCATTTGACAGAAGATGTCATGGTATACTTGTAGACCATACAGGGAGTGACAAGCCACACAAGAGGAGAAAGAATTGGCTTCAGAGCTGTGTTAAGAGAGCCAAAGATAAGCCCAGGATCATAGATTTAGAAATGGAAGAGGCCCTGGAGGTCATTGATACAATGTCTTCATTTCACAGCTGAGGAAAGGGATGGGAACCTGGCTAGAGGGTCTTATGACCCACTGCCCATCACAGAAATGGCAAATGACAGAGCCACAATTTGAAGACAGGTCACTTGATTCCAAATACGTCATACTTCCCTTTGCATCAGTGCATACCATTCATTAATGCTGGTATATCAACTCACTTGGAAAGAGGTTCCCTAGTGGGGGGCTCTAGGGAACTGTGCTTTATCTTCATTAGCTGATAATACATCAGTGACTTTGATAGAGGCAAAGAGAGCATCCTTGTCAAATTTTTAGATGATAACAAAGTTGGGAGGGAGAGCAAGAACATAATCATTGACAGGATTCACAAAGGTCTTGACAAGCTACAATATTAAGACAAACTTAATGAGAAAAAATTTAAGAAGCATATGAGTAAAATTTTACACTTTGGGTCAACAAGTCAGACTCAGAAGGCAAGATAAGAGTGTGACTAGCTTACTACAGTTCCTCTATAAAAGATGTAAAAGTGTTAGTGAACTAGCTCACTGTGGATTAATTCTCTAGTACAGTAGCCCAAAACTAGTTAAAGCTTCATAGGCTTCATTCACAGAAGAATGTGTTCAATCTAGGGATGCTATAATTCCATTATACACTGCCCTGTTCACACAACAAAGGCAGTATGGCCTCCAGGCCATTTGTGCCACACCAAAGTATTTTAGGGAGCTCATGAAAATGTAGATAATATGAAAGAAATTAAAGATAGAGCATTTTGTCTATCCTTTTGCCTACCTTTCACTCATCATTTTGGGCCGGTCATGCAACTGAGCGGGTCCTCATAGCTCACTCTTTCCTGTGTGTCACATGACCTGCAGCAACCAATTATCATTATACCTTTACTTGAAAAATGAGCTGCTAAAAACTTAACTGTAGGCAAAGAAGTTTAGCCTTTTTTTAAATTTTGGCGTCTGTGTACTGCCAAGTTGTGCAGCTCTGCAGTACCAGATGCCATGTTTCAAGAGGAACATTGATAAGTTGGGTAAAGTACAAAGATAGATCAACATAGTGAAGGGCCTTCATGTCATGTCATATGCAGATTCTTGAATTTAACTGGGGGTGGTTAGCCTTAAGAAGAGAAGATATAGTAAGGACAGGATAGCCATCTTCATATTTGAAAGATCATGAGGATAAGACTTCTGCTTGGTCAAATAGGTTAGAATTAGGAACAATGGATAGAATTTACAAAGAGGCAAAATATGGGGAATTCCCTAAAATTTAATAATCTAACAATGAATCAGGCTGCTCCTGCAACCAGCTCCTTCCATCCATTGCTATCCCATCTGGACTCATTCCCTAACAATTAGCAAACTTCTCCCACAACCCGGCCCCCACACACTAAAGATATTCAAATAAAGTCAGAAGACTATCTGTTAGTTGTTTTCTGGGAGCTCTTCTTCTTCAGGTGCTCATTAGACCAGATAGCACCTGAGGTCTCTTCCAAGTTAAAGGCCCTTTGATTCTGTCACTAAAATGTCTTTTCTTCTGAAGGGTAAACAGTATCATTTTTTTTAAACTAAAACCTCATATGACCTGGTTTCTAGATCTGTTTCCATAATTCTAGGATTGAATAGAAGCCCAATTTTGATATCCTAATATTCAACAGTGCAAATTTTTAGAATCTTCATTCTAAGAACCAATGATTTTAGAACTCTAAGATTCCCTGATTTGAGAATTCAATAATGCTCTGATTGTAGGGAATTGTGTAACTGAATGTTGCTTTTTCATAGTTGCTGCCTGAAAAACAGGCTTGGTCTTGGCTATTTGATCTCTGTCTGACTCCCAACCTGGTGCCAAAACGAGCAACAATAAGTGGAAATTAAAAAGAGGAAAATTTACACATGATAAAAGGAAAAAAATTCCTAATAATGAGAGCTGTGCAGTAGTGGAATGATCTGTCTCAACATGTGGTAGCTTTCCCTCCTTGAACGTCTTCAAGCAGTAGCTGAATGACAATTTGTCATATATGTCAATAAAGGCATTCTTTCTTATATGGAGGTTGGATGGGATTTCTGCTGAGGTCCCTTTCAGTTCTCAAATTCTGTGAATCTCTGCCTACAAAACTACCTTTAAAAGAAAAAAACCCTCTCTATAACACTCCCACTTATTGTCATCCTCTTTTTTCTCCTCATTCTCAGCCAAACTCCTTGAAAAAACCACTTCCAGTGGTTACCTCCACTTTCTTTTCTATCTTCTTCCCTACCCCCCACAAATATTCTAGAATCTGGCTTCTGACCTAATCACTTAAGTAAAACTGTTTTCTCTAAAGTTACCTTTGGTATCTGGCTCACCATATCTATTGTCTTTTCCTTAATCCTCATCCTTCTTAAACTGTGTAGCAAACAAAAGTGTTAACCTCCCATTTCTCTCTGGATTTCACTGACACTGCTCTACTTTCTAATCCTAACTATCTGGCTGCTGCTCAGTCTCCTTTGTTAGATCACCATCAATATCATGGCTCCCAACATTGGGCTCAACCCCAAGTCCCTGGCACTGGCCCTCTTCTCTTTTCTCTGTCTACTCCCTCATGGAGTCACCTTTTCAGTCCCTGTAGGTTCAATTATCAGCTCTAAGCAGATGACCAGTAGATCTACCTGTCAAGCCCTGACTCTCTTTCTTGAGACCAATTAGGTATCACAGACTACCCATTCGTTTTTCAAAATTGACATGCCAGAAATTCAAGATGCCCAAAGAAAGTATCTTTTCCCCAAAACACATCAAGCATCCAAATATTTCTACTACTGACAAAAAAACACCACCATCCTAAACCATTTAAGTAAAAGATCTGTTTACCTAAATTCACAAGCTTGGTGTGGTATCGAGTTTTCCAATCTTGCTAACCTCATGTATCCAGTACCAAATTTTGTCCTTTCTACTTCCTTAACTTTTCCTGGGTAAGATCCAGAATCTCCCCACCTAGGCAATCCTGCATCTCCCCTGTTTTCCCCACCCAAAGAGTGGGACAAGTTTGATACCAAAGGAAGTGGCCAAGGAGCTCCAGATTGATTATAGGTAGTAGTTTAATCAACTGGGATACTTACATTAGGAATAGTATGATGGATACTGGTCAAGAGTTAACAGCCTGCAGTCTGGACCAGACCACAGGTGGGATCCCTGCAAAAACCCCAGGAAATCCCAGTGGTAATTATAGAAATGAAAGGCTGGTGGAACCATAGAGTACATCACTACTGATTGGTGGATATTTTGGATTTCTGCTTAGTGATGAGCTCATTTCCAAGCTTAGGTATTAAGCCAATGTTGATGGTTAAATGCCAAAACACAAGATGGTGTACTGGACATGTACTGGACATGAACTAGCCACTGTGTCTCTGTTATGGCTTTCATCAGTCGAAATATCTAAGTTAGGACTCATTGTCTAAATTATGATTCAGTATCTGAGTTCTGATTTTTAACAGGTCACCATGTCTGGGCTTCCACCTTTCACCAGAGTTTAAGTTAATGAGTTTTCCCTTCTTACTGTGTATAATCGCTTTTCCAATCAGGACCCCACACCCTGCTCTGCACTTACACAGTCACCACCCTCATGTAAACCCTTATCCCCTTTCAATGTTGATTATTGCAATATTTGATCCTCCTGTTGCTCTCCAGTCTCTCATCTCTCCAGCCCTTCCCCAACCCAGCTGCTGAAATTATTTCCCTTAAGGCACAGGCCTAACCATGTCTTTCCCCTATTCAAGTAGTCTTCAAAGCTCCAGTGGTTTTCTCTTGTCTCTGGGGTCAAATATTGGACTCTTTGCCTGCCATTTACAACTCTACATTGGTTGGGCTCTCCTTGCTTCTCCAGTCTCCATATCACTCCCCTCCACATGATCTAGAATACAATAATGTTGCAATATTTGCCTCTTCTCACACCAGACATGGCATCCCTTCTTCCCATCCCTTTGCACTGGCTGTTCACTATGTCTTGAATGCTCGCTCTCTCTCTCTCTCACTTCTTTCTCTGGGACCTCTGGTTTCCTTCAAGACTCAGTCACCTTCTGCTGTAGTTTGTTCTGATCTCCCCTGCAATCAGTGTCTTTCCAGGCAAGGTTACCCTGTATCTGATTTATATGTTCTTTATACACCTCTGTATGCATAAATTGTGTCCCCCATTTGAATATAAGTTCTTTGAGAGAAGAGACAGCTTGTCATTGTATCTGCAGTATTTCAAATATTATGCACATATAATAGGTACTTTATAAATATTTACTGATTATTTGAAGAACCCTGTTAGACTGTTATTTTCACCAAAGAGAAAGCCGAACTTTAGGAGAAAGAAAAGTGACCCACTCAAAGCCACATAGATCGTTTCAGAGCCAAACTTCAACCCGAGGTCTCTAATTTTAGTTACAGTCTGTTTTCAGCTATGCCAACCTGCCTTCCAAAGGATACTCACTTAAACAGAGCAAAAGAAATGCTTGTTAAATTATACTTTGGATTTGAATGAAACTTTGTATTCATTGAGTAATTCATTGAGTAATTACACTTTCTCAAGCACTTTTGGACCTGCTATCCAATCAGAGCCCCTTTACTGCAGCCAGCACAGCTGTTGGGCTAGCAAGCAGTGAGAATAATGACAAGGGGGTGTAATCAATAATCTCTTTATTACAGGACCATTTCATACAGAGACAAAGATACAAGGAGCTCAGAGAGTTAATATGCCTGCCAGCAGAAGGTCTAAGTGACCCAAAAGAATTCAGACACCCAAAATAAAACAGACAATGAACAAGAACCCTCCTTTAGTCTTGTTTACTATTTACCCTTGTTTCAGGTTAATTATTTATTAGGGCAATATCATAGGGCCATATCTGGAGGCATAAACAAAAAAAGATTACACACCCTACTGCTTGTCTGCCCTGTAACTTTGCAGATAATTGTATAGGGGAGGGGAACATTCCTTTAGCAGGGCTGGGAAACACTAAAAGTTCTCTATATCAAAACAAAGTTACATGTCCTCCTGCTTATCTGCCTTGTAACCTTTCATATAATCTTATAGGGGAGGGGAACTTCCATTAGCGTTCCATTAATTATCCACGAAAATTTTCTATGTCCCTTCTCAGCCCCTTTGAAATAAACAGAACAATGGTTGGTATGTCCATTTTGCAAATAGGCAAGTTCAAGTCAAGAAAAGAACAGTAGATGATAGCAGATCATATAGCTAAGGACAGAACCTTATGACTGAAGTCTGGGTATTCTTCCACTAAATATTTTGCCTTGAAAGCATTTAAATCCTACTTCTGGTGGATAGGGAGTGACAAGGGCTTTGGATTATTCCTTACTTATCCAGGAATTAGGGTTATTTTAGTATCAACTGAACTACCTTTTTTTGGGAATCCCTTTCAAACCCCCAAGAAACGCAAAAAGCAGATGGAAAGATGATTCTCTTACAAAGGAAAAAAAAGTCAGCAGACCTCGATTGATAATTATTTTAAGATTTCCAGAGATTTTAGATTTCTTTCATATAGCTCCCCCCTTCTCCAGAGAAAATTTACTGCCATACACCCTCTCGCCTCCAACCAACCAACACCTTACTAGACCTTTCATGAATTACTATGGCCAAAAAAAATGCATACTCTAGGAACCATCTTTCAGTTGATAAGCATTTCCACAATCAGCTAGACTGATAACTCAGACTTCCAATACACCTTCTGAGATTATAGCATCACTAGCTTGAAAGGACCTCCCAAAGTTTTTGCTCTCCTAACAAAGCCTTTAAGAACGTCAATTGTTATTTCATGCCTCTGAGTCAACAGAAGAAGGTTTTATGAGGAGAGTCAACAGTTGTAATTCAGAATTAGATAAGAGGCTTGTGGTTCAAAGCTTCCATTTACTGCCTGTGTAATCTTGGGTCTCAGTTTGCTCACCTGCAAAAGCAAGCAGTTAGGCTAGCTGATTCTGAAGTCCTTTCCAGCTCCATGCCTATGATCCTATGAAAGAATGTTTTGTTTGCAAAGTATTTTATTTGCAACAGCCCTGCAAGGTAGGTAGCACAAGAATGATTATTACTGTTGTGCAAACTAGAAAACTGAGTGTCAGAGAGAAGTAAACTATTCCAATATCCCACTAAAGGGTAACTGTCGGAGTCAGAACTGAAGCCCTATTCTTCCAGCTCAAAATGCAGTAATCATTTCAGTTCTAAAATATGAGCAGAAGGGACAAAGAATAAGAGCAGGCAGACTCCATTGATATTAACTCATTTTAGAAGTCATCTAGAAAAGGGGAGGAAAATCAATCTCTCAAATTAGGTATTTTACACACTTGGAAAATGGATTTAGAGAATGTCAGAGGTAAATGGGCCTTTGCAAAGATAAAACATACTATCAATTACAAAGATTTGATGGATTTAGATTAAAGAGATAGATAGAGAGATAGATAGATAGATAGAAAAATAGATAGATAGAAATACTCTTCTTTACAGTCATTGTAGGATGTTTTGTAAAACTATGCATATGTATTAGAATTTTTGTTCATTTTTCCCCCAATTAGTGGATGCGAAGAAGTAACATTAGATTTGTATTCGTTTTTTCTTTTTAAGTAGAAAACTGGGCGTGAGGTTGAGAGATGTGTGATATGTTGCCTGCACTTTCAGATGAGGCCATTCATTGTATCAATAAAACTGGAATTGACCACCAAAAGGGACAGTGAAAGGTGAAGTCACTTCATATTTTTGTGTAGGATAGAATTGCTCCAATCACTCCTTAAGAGTGTAACTAGAGGCTTAATTATGAATATTTATGATCAGGCAAAGAAACACTATTTAATTATATAGATCAAATTAATGGTTAAAAAAAGGAAAGTCTAGGATGGCTCTCAGTTTGTACATCTAGTTGCCTCAGTGTATGGTGGTACTCTTGATAGAAAAAGGGACAGTAGGAGGGAAGGTAGCTTTGGGGGAGAATGTGATGAATTTTCATTTCAGACATGTTGAGATTGAGGATGCCTGTGGAACATTCAGAATGAGGTGTCCAGTCAATGATCCATGATGCAGAATTAGAGATCAGGAAAGGCATGATGGCTGACTATAGAGCTTTCTGAGTTATCTGCAAAGAGATGATGTTGGACCTGTGGGAGCTGAACAAGTCACTGAAAGAGAGAATGATGAGAGAGAAGAGAGCCCAAGACAAAACCTTGGGGTATGCCCCTGTAAGGGCTTCACAGGATATGTATGATGAAGCAACAAAGCAGATTGTGATGAAGTTGTCAAACAGGAAGCAAGAAAACCAGGAGGGAGCAATGCAATAGAAACCCATAGAAGAGAAAATGTCTAGCATATTGGAGTGCTCAACAATGCTGAAAGTTTCAGAAAGAGGTCAAGATGGATAAATCCTGAGAAAAGGACTTTGAATTTAGCAGTCAAAAGATTATTAGTAACCTCTGAGAGGGTGGTGCTTATCCAAACACATCAAGCACTCTTTCATTTTTATGACTACTCCGTTTCCTTTCCTTGAAATACCTAGCCTTATTATGTCTACATGTTTAAATACAAATTGCCAACCCACATTCCTCCGAGGAGTCTTGGCCTTTCCAACATTATTTAAAAGATTTTGCGTTGCCTTGTATTCATTTGTATTTCTACCTTTTCTCAAGGGAAGGTTTCTTATCTTATTTCTCTTTTTACTCCACTCCAGCTTCTCCAACATTATATTCCCAATAAATCTGATTAAATTGAAAGAAGAATACAGAACATAGAATGTAGAACATAGACTATTAGAGTTGAGAGTTGCCTTCAAAATAGAAAAATAGTGACAGAACTAGAAGGAAACCCTTAGATAGTCTAGTTTACCTGAGAGGAAAATGAAATACAATGATGGAAAGAGAGTGATTCAAGGTAACACAGTGAGTAAGTAACACAGTAGGGACTAGGTGTCCTGATTCCCAAAACCAAGGTTTGTAAACAAAATAATTGATAGAAAAACCATCAGTGTCTTTGTTCAGTTGACTGGACTTTTGTCTAATTGTGCCACATTTCAGGGGACTGAGGTCTGTGGGAAAACCAGTGTGATGGCATCCAGCAGGCTGCAGAGACATTGGGGCGGGTGGAGAGGCTGGGGTTGTAAGCCAGACTCTTCTTGCTCCCTTCTTCTCCCTCTCCCATCCCCAAAGTGTCTGTTTTACAGAAAAGACAAACCTAACCTTTAAAAATTTTGTTTCCTAGATACTGCACAATCTGAATCCCAACTGCGAGATGTAAGAAGTTCTACTTTATCATTTTAGCACCTTTCCCATGACATGGTGAAGAGACCATGGATTCCTGCAGTCCATGCAGCATTCAGCACCCAATGGCCTTCAGCACCAGAAGGGCTCCATGCTTTTGCCTAAGATCAAATGTTACTTCCTCTATCTGGACCTCAGCTTCCTTCACATTTATGTTAAAATGGGACTAAGTGATCTCTGACCTTCTGTGTGTTCTGTGCTCTTAGGTCCCTTCCAATTCTGACATTTTGTGGTCTGTGCTCTGACAATCCATGTCCTATGTTCTGGACTCCTTTCCAGCTCTTCTGCTGTATTCTATAAACTGATGTTCTAGGTTCTGTGTTCTGTGTTCTCAGGTTCCTTCCACTTCTGCCATTCTATGTTCTGTGCTCTGACATCCCACATCCTTTTTTCTGAGTTCCCTTCCAGTTCTATCTACTGTGTTCTATACTTTTACATTCTGTGTTCTCTGTTCTGTCTTTGAGGTCCCTTCAAGCTCTATCTGATGTGTTCTATCTCCTGACCTCCTGTGTCCTATGTTCTGTGTTCTGAGGTCCCTTCCACCTCTAACATTTTGTGTTCTGTGCTTTACATTCCATGTCCTATGTTCTAGGCTCCCTTCTAGTTCTATCTACTATGTTCTATGTTCTGACATGCTGTGCTCTTTCTCCTGAGTTCTCTTCTAGTTCTCACATTCTGTATGTTCTGAGACAATTTCCAGGTCTGACATCTTGTGTCCTATGTTCCAGTCTACCTTCCAGCTCTATCTATTGTAGTCTATGTTCTAACATTCTAAGTTCTGTGTTCTGAGGTCTCTTCTAGGTCTAACATTCTTTATGTCCTGAAGTCACTACCAACTCTGACATTTTCTGGTCTGTACATGATGTTCCATGCTCTATATTCTCCCTTCCAGCTCTGATCCTCTGTGCTCTATGCTCTGACATTCTGTGTTCTATGTTCTAAGCAGGCTTCTAGCTCTATCATTCTGTGTTCTTTATGCTGAAGTCCCTTGCAGCTCTCAGAGTTCTACCCTACTTGTTCTGAGAGCCCCCTTAGCTCTCCTTTTATAAGACTCAATGGCATTCTATGTAATGAAGCAAACCTTAGTGATCCTTTTCTTTCTCTTAACAATGATCATTTCAGTGTATTTTGTGATTATAAAAATCTCTTTGTTGATTAAAAAAGTAAACAAATGGACAAGAAAGATTCTCTGAAAGAGATAGAGATCCTCTTTTTATAGGACCCAGAGCTGTTCCTGGGGGCATTTCTCTGTATCACCTGTAAGTAATGAACACCAGACTTCTTTCCACTGAACTATTCTATGGTCCTCAGTTTCCTTTTCTGTTAACATAGGGGAAATAAACTTTATTTCCACTCCCTTGCAAGACTTTTGTGAGGTTTAGATAAGAGAATATGTGCCAACCACATTGCAAAGTGGAAAACAGTGTAGAAATGGGGACTTAGTGTGGAAGCTATCCCATGATCACCAGCAGGTAAGGATATGATACGGTTTGTGTATTGGGGGGGGGGGAGAGAATGATCATGATATACTTTCTACTCAAAGTCCCCATCCCTGTACTGTTTTGCATTTTACAAGGTGATTGCCACATATTCTATCATTGGAACCTCACAAAAGTCTTTCAAGAGAGTGAAAGTAAGACTTATCTCTCCCATTTTACAGAAAAGGAAATGGAGGCCCAAACAGGAAGAGTTTTTGGTTAATAGGTGGAAAGAATATAAGAGTCTGCTTGGTACAGCCCTTTCATTTATGAGTGGGGAACTAAATCACAGGGAGGTTATACTAATGTGATTGTAAGTTACATTAAGAGAGGCACCATGTCCAGAATAAGAGAAGTGAGAGTCGTGCTCTGTTCTGCTCTTCTCTGCTCTGGTCAGACCCCATGTGCAGTATTTATTATATTCCATTATGGGCAATACGTGTTAGGAAGGGTGTTGCTGAACAGCAGCAAACAAGTGCAGGATGAGGAAGATTGGTGATGGAACAGAAGAGTGGGTCCTATGGAGGTCATTTAAAGAAATGGATAGTGTTGGCCTGGAGAAGAGGAAACTTTTTTTATAACTTCACATTGCAAACCGATTTAATGTCATAAATTTCATCTGAAAAAAATTAAAAAGTGCTCCCCACCCAAGTGCCAAGAGGGCTTGTGTCTTCTCCCACGTCCCCAAAAAACACATCTCTGCTGACAGACGAAAGCATCCAGCAGCCCCCAATGCTCCATGGAAGGTGATGTGAAGGGAGAGTTGTGTCAGAGTCCCAGGTTTGTTCCCTGGGCATTGAATGTCAGCATTAGTCTTACCACCCAATTGGGATGATAGGGCCTTAAAACTTGGGAAGGGGAACTTAGCTGATGGATATAAGCAGTTTCACAAATTGGTGGTTGATAAAGGGAGTGGAGGGGTAATTTAGTGAACTGGGTCCTCCTATTGGATATTACCACCTCCTCCTTCCCTTTACAAGGAGTACTACTACATCAGAAAGGATCAGATCAATGATTGGGGGGATGAATACATTTAATAGAAATATGACTGCTGAAGAGTGTCATGTAGAGAATGATTTACCTGATTTTGTCCAGTCCCAGGAAGTAGCAGTAAGATTAAGGAAAGATACCTACAAAGAGGCAGATTTTTGGCTCAATCTAAGTGAGGGAAAATTGTTCATTAAAATTGACCTAAAATGAAATAGTCTGCCCTTCAACAAGCATTTATTAAAGACTTTCTATGTGTTGGATGAGAAGAAACATGACATATGAATAGAGAGCAGTCCTTGGAGTTAGGAAGACCTGGGTTAGAGCTGTGTATCTGTGCTAAACTGTCTATGTAATTCTGAGTAAGGTACTTAACCTTGAGGTAACTGCAGTAAACTAAGATTATAATTAACTATGACAAAACAGTTACAGATCTGCAAGTATAAATGGTATTTCCTTACCAAGAACTCCTTGTACTAATGAAATCAAAAGCCCCTGCCACCACCACCCTCTAAAAAGGGTCAGGCACTGTGCTAGGCCATGGGGATACAAAGATGAAAATAAAAACATTCCCTGCCCTCCAAGAGCTGATAGTCTACCCTATACAGAGAAGTAGCTCCAGAATCCATTCAAAAAGAAGACAAAGTAACTTCAGGCAGAGGAGGGGCACTAGTAAGGAGAGGTCAAGGAAGGACTCATATAGAAGATACTTTCTGAGTTGAGCCATGAAGGGATGGAGAGATGTATTTCAGGATCTGGGAGCAGCCTTTGAAAGATATGGAGATTCTAGGAAATGGGATGTAGAGCCTGTGGAATACTGGGTCGACCAGCTGGGAGGTGCTGCTCAACAGGAAACATCCAATAGGCAAACAAATATACTGACCATGGTGGTCATCCATTGTCAGAAAAGCTCTACAACCGATCCTTCAGGTCAGCCTTGTGAGAATGGAGGGTCTTTCCCAAAGGAATTCATAAGCACAGTAGATACATTCAAACCAAGGCTGGATGAATTGTTTCAGGTACACAGGAGATGGAAATCCCTGTTAAGTACTGGTCCCAGCTAAAATCCCATTTTCTACTGGAAGACTCTCCCAACCCCCCATAATTCTAGGGCCTTCCCTCTGTTGATTATTTCCAATTTATCCTATGTGTTGTCTATGTAATGTGTTGTTGTTGAGTCATTTTCACAAATGCACAATCCCTTGTGACTCCTTTTGGGTGTTTTCTTGACAAAGGTATTGGATTTGCTGTTTCCTTCTCTAGTTCATTTTACCAATGAAGATACTGAGGCAGAGTTAAGTGACTTGCCCAGGGTTACACAGTTAGTAAGTATAGAAGGTTGGATTTGAACTCAAGTCTTCCTGCCTCCAGGCCTGGCACTCTATCCCCTAGGCCCTCTAGAAATATATAACTATTTTTATCTCCCCCATTAGACTTCTTATGACCTTGTTATTAACAGGCTGTCTTGTCTACCTATTTCTTGATGGCAGGGACTGTCTTTTACTTTGCTTTGCATCTTCAGTGTTGAGTATAGTGCCTGGAACAGAATAGGTGATTAATAAATGTTTATTGACAGATTGGCTGAACAGTTTGTATAGACCCCTCAATGCTCTGAAACTCTGGGTATCTAGATGTCTGTGATAGAGTAGCAGAATCACTCTCCTTTATTATCCTTCTAGCCTATCTGCTTTCCTCATGGATGCATAAACAATCCTTCCCCTGTCTGTGGCACTGATGGAAAGACTTATAAAAATGAATGCCAGCTATGTAAGCAAAACGCGTAAGTATCAACACCATGTCATTTTTTTATTGATAAAATTTAAAAACTCAATGTGCCAACTTCCTATAACTTGAGAGGACCTTAGAGGTCAGCTAGTCATCTACTGTAGTTCTTAACTGAGGTACCAAGGCAGGCCTCCCACCAATAGGTCAGAGGAAAAACTTCATGGGGTCCATGAACTTGGATGGGGGGAAAATTCCATCTTTATTTTCAGTAACTTCAAACATTTCACTTCAATTATGAAAGCAGGCAACAAACTGAAGAGCAGTCCATCAACTTCACCAAACTGCCAAAGAGCTGCCTCCTCTCTCTCTCTCTCTCTCTCTCTCTCTCTCTCTCTCTCTCTCTCTCATCACACACACACACACACACACACACACACACACACACACACTGCAACCTCACTCTAACATTTAAAAAAACAAGATGAAACAAAACCTTGATCTAGCCCAAAACCTTCATTTGACAGAGACCACAAGGGAGATGGTGCTGACTTGTCCAAGGACTCCCAGGTTATAAGTTACAGAAAAGGGAATCAACCCTATGTCTGCCAGCACCTATTCTAGTGTTCTTTCTACTATATAAAGATGTCTATAATTACTTTTATCTATCTAGATGTGAACAAGGTCCACATACTTAACTGGGTCAAATGGACAGTGAGAGAAGAATGGAGATGATGTACCTTAGTCCACCATTACAATTAAGTCAAGGAGGAGTACAGTGAACTTGAGTATAGGCATCTCTCATAGAGTTCCCTTGAGGAGATTTTAAAAATGGAGGTTGAAGGGGAACAATACTGGTCTTGGACCAGGACACTTGAGATCTAGTATTAACTCAGCTTCCAACTGGCTTCATGATCTTGGGCAGGTCACTTCACCTCTGTAAGTCTAGGTTTCCTCTTCTGTCAAATGGCGGATTTGAATCACATGGTCTTTAAGTAACTTCCCAGAACTCCTATCTAGAGACAGAGGTTTGTGTTCTATAAGTAGCTCCATGTGTGTTACCCAGAGGAGAGGCTTTTGCACAGGTTAAGGATCTAAGGGTTGGGCATGGCCTCTAAGTCAAAGCCCATGAATCGAAACTCTGATTCCCCCTTCCACCATATTCTCTGTCCAATATTTGGTATAATCATTTTATTCAAGGATTCTCAACCCTCTGGCCAGGGAAACCATACACATATACTTGAAATAATAAAACAATCAGAAGGACTAAATAACATGGTGTGTGTTCCCAGATTCATTATTAGTTAATCTCCTTCATGTACTCTTAATCTCAGCCAAACTGACTTACTTGTTATGTCCTATACATAAAATTCCACTTCCTCGCTTTATGCCTTTGCATAGGATGTATCTTTTTTCCTGGAATGCCATAGCTCCCCAGCTCTGCCCCCTGGACTCCCTAGCTCCATCAAAGCTCTTTTTCAGATCCATTTACTAAAAGAAATAAGTGATTTGTCCCAGTCCTTCAAGTTGTTGAATTGTTTTTCCTATTCCTCAAACCAATTGCTTATGTTTATGCTTACTTAGGATATGTTTTGCATTTCACTCAAATAGATTAAGCTCCTTGAGAGCAAGAATTGTTTTATTTCTGGGTCTCTTTTTTTCCCTTACTGTCCAGCACACAGCAAGGACTTAATAAATACTTGCTAAACTGAATTAAATTGATTCAAAAGACTCCTTAAAATCTAGTATGCCAGATCTGGAAGGGACTTTATAGACTATGCAGAACAGCTTCTATGTTTGAAAGAAAAGGAAACTCAGTTCCAGGGAAGATAATTTACTTGCCCAAGATCACACAGGTCATCAGCAAAAGGTAATGCAAATCTTATCCATAATTTGCAGGCCACAGCTCTTTCCTAAGGGCTACCAAATCTGGACTCTGACACTTTACTAGCTGTGTGACTCTGGGCAAGTCATTTATCCCTGCTTGCCTCAGTTTTGTCTTCTCTAAAATGAGCTGGAAAAGGAAATGGCAAACCACTCCAGTTGTTGTTTGTCCTTTGTTCTCAAAGAGGATCTGGAACTTTGACAAGAAAACTCCAAATGAGGTCACAAATAGTAGGAAATGATTGAAATGATTGAAGGACAATAGCAACAACAAAGTAGTTCAAAGAAGGAAGATGTCAGTGAGTTGTGGAGGAGGGAGGTGGAGAAGGTGAGACTTGAAGGATGAATATAATTTGGACCAACTTAAAGAAAGGGGAGGACCTTCCATACCAAAGGAATAACTAGATGAAAGATCCAAGGGAGGGCTGTGCCTAGTGAGACTATGGAATCTGAGCTCTAAGATTGAGATTGAGGATTAAGATCTAAATTTCTTCCTTTCATAGCACAAATTTCCAAATTATCCTGCAGTTTTACCCTAACTTTGTCCCCTGTCAGAGGCCTTCTCTTTACTGGGGACTGGGACTGTGGGGAACTACCCAAATCTGATAAACCATGGTGGTTGTGGACTTGTGTCTATCAGTGCAGGGGATTATGAAGAACCCCCCTTCCCTAGACCTGACTTGGTATCTTGAGACATTCCCAGGGGCTGATGGTTTGGACCCATTTACAAATCTTGCTAAAGTGAACGTCTGGCTAAATTGTTGACATGAACTTACATCATTATCAGCATTAGGCAGGACAAACAAAAATACAGTATCCTTGATTTTGAGAAATTCACCAGGTTCCTAATTCACTAAATCTCTTGGAACACAGAATATCAGAACTAGAAATGACCTTAGAACACAGACCTTAAAATGTACCTATGCCTTAAACATATATATTACTATTGACTAGAACCTTTAGGGGAGCTCTGTGTAAAGTGTAAATCAAAGATTCTTCCTTTCTTTTCTGTCTTGAATTCCTTTGGCAATCTGCTAGAACCCTTCTCAAAGTCATGAGGGTTTTTTTTTTTCCTTTTTGGAGGGGGAAGGCAGGGCGACTGCAGTTAAGTAACTTACCCAAGGTGACATGGCTAGTAAATGTTAAGTGTCTGAGGCCAAATTTGAACTCAAGTCCTCTTGAATCCAGGACCAAGTGCTCTATTCACTGCACCTCCTAGCCACTCCCAAAATCATGTTTTGAAAGGAATAAAACAAAAGATATAGGATTACAAAGGTAACCAAAATAATGAATAAAATATTAAGAAAAAAAGTTCCCAGACTCCAAATGAAGAACTCTTAGCTAGACTTTTCCTAAGTAGACTTATTATCCAAATTCAGGGTGATGAAAATGTTATGATATTTTTCACATTAAAAGTAAGCAATTGATAGTCCCTAAGTAAATTTGGTTGTATAATCACTAAGCAAAGTTTAAACGTAACATTTTCTTTTTTTTAAAGAATGGATAATACACAGGGAAGAAACAATAATTAAGGTGATTAAACTGACAGGGACCAGAGCCCTAGCATAGCAGTGGATTTAATTAATTTGCGAATTAGAAGTACTGGAGAAAGAGAGGACATGAAAAATGGAGGGTCTCTGAGGCACTTAAAATATTAATAGTCAACATTTATATAGCACCTATAATGTGCCATGAAATATGCCAAGTAGTTTACAATTATTCTCATTTGATCCTCACAACAACCTTGGATGAAAGTGCTATTTTTATTCACTTTGAAGAAGAGGAAACTGAGGCAAACAGACATCAAGTAACTTGGGTAAGGTACCCTAGCTAATGAGTATCTGAGGTTGGATTCACACTCAGGTCTTCCAGATGCCACCTTCCAGATGCTGCCCACCTTTATCCACTGTGCTGCCCAGCAAAGAGGAAAGAGATCAACCAATAAAATGAAGTTTGAATGCTCTGGATATGTTTAACCCAGAGAACAAAAAAACAAAATGGGGTAGGGAGGAAAGGATAGGGGAGGGGATAGTAATCACTGCCTTTAATTATGGAAAAGATTGTTGAGGTAGGAAGAATGTACTTTGTTCTACTTAACCCCAAAAGGCAGAATCAAGAAACAATGAGCAGAAATTTCCAAGAGGATGATTTCAGGAGCAGCTAGGTGTTGCACTGAATAGAGAACACTAAACTTGGAGTCAGGAGGACCTGAGTTCAAATCCAGCCTCAAACACTTAATACTTACTAGCTGGGTGACCTTGGGCAAGTCACTTAACCCCAATTACCTTGTCTTCTCCCTTCCAAAAAGACCAAAAAAAGGGTTTATTTTGGTTTAAAACAAGAAGTTTCTGGCAAAACAAAAATCTGGCCATCTATGAAATAGTTGACATTCTGATGTTCTTTCTTCTAAGGTTCATTCCAAATTTTTTACATTTTGTGGTTTAAGGTTCCTTCCTACTTTAATGTTCTATCCTGTCTTTATTCTAATAATGCCTTTCTGGACAGAATTTTCTTCCCCACTACAAGGTTCCAAATTTTTGTAATAGTGGTGACTCACAGTGCTCTATCTATCATTTCCTCTACAGGAAGCAAAATCATAAAGTCAGTGTCATAAGAAGAGGAAGATGCTGAGGAACCAAAAAATCCTGGGTCCTAGTGGGACAGTATCATAACGTAACAGTCTGATTCTTTAATAAATGCTTACAATTGATTCCTGCCATTTTTGTGATTTCTCATTAAAAAAAATATGCTTGAGAAAGAAAGTGTGGCATTGTGGATAGAATACTGGCCACTGGGTCGGTTCAAATCTGACCCCTGACCCTCTATTGCACATTTGGGTTCAAACCCTGCCCCTGAATCCTACTACCTAACACATTACCTCTCAGTGACCCTGGAAACTCTCCAAGATTATAAAATGCATGGAGAGAAAGCTACTCACCAGAAGTTCCATATGATGAAAAAAGCATAGCTCTGATTTAATGTCAGATCTTTAAGCATAGAATATAGTGTGCCAGAGTTCAGAGGATCTCAGGTTAGGAAGAGGGAGCTATACCAGCTAAAAAGACAATAAGTATGAAAAGTCTTAGCTGAAAGGAGCTCCAGAAACACAATATATAGAAGAGAGATAATAAGATACAGATTTTTATATTATTTTTTCTCCATTAAATATAAACATTTTAACATTAATTTTAAAAAATAAATAAATATTGAATTACATATTCTTTCCCTCCATCTCAATCCTCCATTCTCCTTGAGAAGTTAAGTTCTTTGTTATAGATAATACCTGTGTAATCATCTTTAATTAGTTCTTAAAGTACAATAGCCTTCCATTATATTCATAAGTTAAAAATTGTCCAACCATTTCTTTTTTTAATGTTATTATGTGATTTTCTTTTTTTAGTAAGTGGCATTTAAAAAATTCTTTTTATTAATTAATTTACTTTTAATTTTCAATGTTATCTTCTACAAGATTTTGAGTTACAAATTTTCTCCCTATCTCTCCCCTCCCTCAACCCCAAAATGGCATGTATTCTGATTACTTCTTTCACCACTGTGCCCTCCATTCTATCACCACCTCCTTCTATTAACCCCTTACTTTCTATTTTCTTATAGCGCAAGACAGATTTCTATACCATACTCCCTGTATATCTTATTTTCCAGTTGCATGTAAAAGCTATTATTAACACTCATTTTTTTAGAGCAGTTGGGGTTAAGTAACTTGCTCAAGGTTACATGGCCAGTCATTATTTATGCGTGGGTGCTCATTTTCTGAGGCCGTATCTGATCTCGGGTCATCCCAACTCCGAGGCCGGCACTCTTACTCACTGCACCACCTAGCTGCCCCAACACTCATTTTTAAAACTTTGAACACCACATTCTCTCCCTTTCTCTCTCCCCACTGACCTCATTGAGAACACAAGCAATGTGATATAGGTTATACATGTATAGTCATGGAAAACACTTCCATAACATTCATGTTGTGAAAGACTAACTGGGGGGGTGGTATGGAGGCAAGTGGTTCAGTAAAATCAGGGACTTTCTTAAGTTCACCCCCAAACCCAGCCAAATACCTGTCAAAATGATTCTAAACAAATTCCAGCGCTGTAGAATCCACAAAATGACAGACTGAATCTCCAGCCCAAGACAGTCCAGCACCAGGCTGGGAGTGGAGCATAGTCCTGTGTCGGTTGTCAGGTGCAGACAGGGCCAGAGCAGGCCTCAGGGACTGAATCACTGGCTGGGTCAATTTCCAGACTTCTCAAGCCAAAAACACAGAGAACAGTGTGAATGTTCAGTGGGGAAACTCTGTGGGGCCTGGGTATAAAAGGAACACATGGTATTATCCTAGCTCCTGGAAGGGGAGGGTGCTAGGAAGGTGTTCTGTGGTGGGCAGAGACTGCTTCAAGGGATCTGGCCACACACACTTTGCCAAATCCAGCAGCTGATATAAAACCCCTGAAGCCTGGGACAGTATACCCACAGTGGCACCCACATCCAGCCCCCTGAAAACAGCAGAGTCCTGCTTGGACAGGGAGTTAGAAAGTCATGTATTTGTCTGGGGAGATGAGTAAACAGCATTAAAAAAGTGAGCCTTTAGAATCTTACTATGGTGGCAAAGAAGATCAAAATATACAGCCAGAAGACAACAAGGTCAAAGCTTCTACACTGAAAGCCTCCAAGAAAAATATGAATTGGTTACAGACAATGGAAGAGCTCAAAAAGATTTTGAAAATCAAGTACTAGAAGTAGGGGTTGAATGGAAAAGAGAAATGAGAGTGATGAAAGAAAATCATGAAAAATAAGTCAACAGCTTGCTAAAAGAGACCCAAAAATACTGAAGAAAATAACACCTTAAAAAATAGACTAACCTAAATGGCAAAAGAGGCCCAAAAATCCAATCAGAAGAAGAATGCCTTAAAACTCAAAATTAGCCAAATGGAAAGGGAGGCTCAAAAGCTCACTGTAGAAAACAATTCCTTCAAAATTAGAATGAAGTAAATGGAAGCTAATGACTTTATGAGAAATCAAGAAATTATAAAACAGAACCAAGAAAATGAAAAAAATAGGTGACAATGTGAAACACCTCATTGGAAAAACCACTGACCTGGAAAAAAATCCAGGAGAGACAATTGAAAAACTGTTGGCCTAGCTGAAAGCCAAGATCAAAAAATAGATACTGGACATCATCTTTCAAGAAATTATCAAGGAAAACTGCCCTGATATTCTAGAACCAGAGGGTTAGACAGATATTGTAAAAATTTACCAATCACCTCTTAAAAGATATCCCAAAAGGAAAATTCCTAGGAATATTGTAATCAAGTTCCAGAATTTCCAGGTAAAGGATACTATATTGCAAGCAGCCAGAATGAAACAATTTGAGTACTGTGGAAATAAAATGGAGGAATTTCAAGCATTCTTTTTGTTTATTTGGTTGTTTTATTTTGTTTGTTTTTTGTTTGTTTGGGGGATTTTTGCTTATTAGAGGGGGGAGGGCAGGGTTATTGGGGTTAAAAAGTCACATGGCTAGTAAATCTTAAGTGTCTGAGGCTGGATTTGAACTCAGGTCCTCCTGACTCCAGGGCAGGTTCTCTCTATTCACTGCACCACCTAGCTGCCCCAACTTTCAAGCATTCTTGATGAAAAGACCAGACGTGAATATAAAATTTGACTTTCAAATACAAAACTCAACAGAAGCATGAAAAGGGAAAAAGGAAAGATTAATCATAAGGAACTTTTAAAAATTGAACTGTTCACATTTCTACTTGGAAAGATGACATTTTTAAGTATTAGGGTCATTGGAAGAAATAGATATATAGGTAGACATGTAGATAGATAGATAGATAGATAGATAGATAGATAGATAGATAGATAGATAGATAAATAGATAGATAGATGACACAGGATGAGGGGATTATATCTAAAAAATAAAATTAAGGGGTGAGAGAAGAATATATTGGGAAAAAGAAAAAAGAAGAGATAGAATGGGGGAAATTATCTCACATAAAAGAGGCAAGAAAAAGATTTTATAATGGAGGGGAAGAGGGAGGAACTGAGTTGGAATGAGTGAACCCTACTGTCCTTGGATTTGGTTTCAGGAGAGAATACTGTACACACTCAGTTGGCTTTCTTACCCTACAAGAAAGTAAAGGGGGAAGGAGGGAACGGGGGTGGTGATATAAAGGAGGGAAGATTGGGGGAGGGGCAGTCAGAAGAAAACACTTTGAAAAGGGACAAGGTCAAAGGAGAAAATAGAATACATGGGGGCAGGATAGGATTAAGGGAAATATAGTTAGTCTTTCACAACATGACTACTATGGAAGTGTTTTGCACAACTACACATGTATAACCTCTGTATTGTTTGCCTTCTCTATCAGGGTGAGTGGGGAGGGAAGAAGGGATAGAATTTGTTACTCAAAGTTTTAAAAACAAATGTTATAAATTATTTTTACATGCAACTGGGAAATAAAATATACAGGCAATGGGGTAGAGAATTCTATTATGCCCTACACAAAAATAAGGGATAAGTGGATAAGGCAGGGGGCATGGTAGAAGGGAGGGCAGACTAGGGGAAGAGGTAATCAGAATGCATGCCATCTTGGAGTGGTGTGTAGGGGAGGCATTGGGAGAAAATTTGGACCTCAAAATCTTGTGGAAATGAATACAATGAAAACAAAAAATAAATTAATTTAAAAAAAAGTCTTACTATATTTCTGTCCATTCCATCCCACCTCACATTTATTCTACTCTTTCCTTTGACCCTATCCCTCCTCAAAAGTGTTTGCTTCTGATTACCCCTCCTCCCATTTACAGTCCCTTCTCTCATTCCCCCCTCTTATCTCCTCCCTGTTACTTTACTATAGGCTTAGATTTTCATGCACAATTGAGTTTGTATGTTATTCCCTCAAGTCAAATTCCATGAGAGTAAGGTTCACTCATTCCTTATCACCTCCCCCTCTTCTCCTCCACTGAAAAGTTTATTCTTGCCTCATTTATGTGAAATAATTTACTCCATTCTACCTCTCCTTTTCTCTTTTTTTCAGTACATTGCTCTCTCATCCCTGAATTTTATTTTTTCAGTATCATCCCTTCATATTCAACTAGCCCTGTGTCCTCTGTTCATATATACACATATATGTGTGTATGCATATATTCTGTGTTTACATGTACATATATATATGTATATGCATGTGTGCATGTGTATATATGTATATGTATGTCTCTATGTATATATGTATGAATTCCTTCAACTACCCTAATCCTGAGAAAGGTCTCATTAGTTTCAAATATCATTTTTCCATGTAAGAATGTAAACAGTTCAACTTTACTAAGTCCCTTAGCATATCTCTTTCCTGTTTACTTTTTCATGCTTCTCTTGAGTCATATATTTGAAAGTTTTATCTTCTATTCAGCCCTGGTGTTTTCATTGATAATACTTAAAAGTCTTCTATTTCATTAAATAGACATTTTTCCCCTGAAGGATTATACTCAATTTAGCTGGGTAACTGATTCTTTGTTTTAATCCTAGCTCCTTGGCCTTCCAGGATATCATATTTGAAGCCCATTGATCTGTTAATGCAGAAGCTTCTAAATCTGGTGCTATCCTCATTGTGTTTCCACAATTCCTGAATTGTTTCCTTCTGGCTGCTTGCAATATTTCCTCCTTGACCTGGGAACTTCAGAATTTGACTACAATATTCCTGACAGTTTCCCTTTTGAAATCTCTTTCAGGAGGTGACCCTGTGGATTCTTTCAATTTCTATTTTGCCCTCTGGTTCTAGAATATAAGGGAAGTTTTCCTTAATAATTTCTTAAACAATGACATCCAGGTTCTTTCTGTGGTCGTGGCTTTCACATTAATTCTTATTAATCTAATTATCATCTCTATGCAAATGACTATTATATATATATATATATATATACACACACACACACACACACACACACACACACACACACACACACACACACACACACACATATATATATATATATATAATTAATCCAAAAGTATTTGTTAACAACTTACTATGTGTTAGGCAATATCCTAAGTGCCAGGCATAGGAGGAAAAGGAAAAAAAACAGTCCCTGCCCTTAAGAAACTTACTTTCTAATGGAAAGATGTGTCCATAAATATAAGATATATAGAGGGGGCAGGGATTATGTTTTGCATCTTTTCCCCACAGCACAATAACCAACATATAATAGGTTATAATAAATGTTTATTAAATTGATAAAATTATATGAGAATCAGCAATAAAGAGACCATTGGTCACCTTGGAGAGATCAACTTCAGTTAGGTGGTAGAGGTAGAAGCCAGATTGTATGGGATTAAAAATTGAATTGATGGTAAGAATATGGAGGAAATGAATATAGACAGTTCAAGTTTCCTACCTCTATCTTAGGAATTGAACTATAGAAGGGAAGAAAGCTAGACAATGGGTGGGTAATGTTAAATGAAGGTTAAGTAAGGTAAGCTTTTGTTTTTGTTTTGTTTTTTAAGGATAGGGAAGATTTGAATATGTCTGTAAGAAACAGAAGGGTTAGTGGATAGCATCTGAAAATTAGGGAGGGAGAAAGGAATGAGGAAAATACTAAACTCTTAAAAAAGAAAGGAGGGAATGGGATCAAGATCAAGAACACAATTAAAACTCAGTGAGTTTCAATACCTTCCTATCTACCCCCAAGATCAAATTTAAATTTCCCAGTTTCACATTTAAAACTCTTGCTACCCAGGCCCATTCCTAGGGGTAGCTAGGTGATGCAGTGGATGGATAGAGCACATGGCCTGGAGTCAGAAAGACTCATCTTCCTGAGTTGAAATTGGGCCTTAGATACTTATAAACTGTGTGGCCCTGGGCAAGTCATTTCACTATTTTGCCTCAGTTTCCTCATCTGTAAAATGAACTGAAGAAGAAAATAGCAAACCACTATAGTATCTATGCCAAGAAAACCCCAAATTGTATGATGACTGAAAATGACTGAACAGTAACAACTGGGCCCCTTCATACCTTTTCAGTCTTCTTATGCTTTACTCCCTATTTACACATTGCACAATCCAGCTATACTTACCCCTCCTCAAACACAACACTCTCTTTCCCAAATTCATACTGCACCATCCCATGACCATGATGTTCTGTCTCCCCACTTTTGCCTCTTGATATCTCTGGCTCCCTTTACAAATCAAATTGAGTCCTAGCTTTTCAGGAGGTTTTGCCTGGTCATTTCCCTCCCTCTTGTAATTCATGCCTTCCCTTGCATTACCTTCCATCTATTCTGTATTTATCTTGCATAAAACCAGTTATTTTACAAACTGTTTCCTTCATTAGAATATAAGCTTCTTGAGGGAAGCAGAATTTTTGCTTCTCTCTGTATGTCTCATGCTTAGAGCAGCACGTGGAGCATTTTCTGTTGTTCAGTCATTCAGTCATATCCATGGACCACTCCATGGACCATAGCCACCAATACTATCCAAGGGGTTCTCTTGAAAAAGATACCTGAGTAGTTTGGTCTTTCCTTCTCCAGGGAATTAAGTCTAATATAGGTTAAGTGACTTGCCAAGGGTTATACAGTTGATAGGTATCTAAGGCTGGATTTAAACTCAGGAAGATGAGTTGCCAAGAAGAGTTGGGATTAGCAAACAAAAGCACACTGTATTCTCTAAGACTGCAGTAAAAGAAGAAAGATTAAACCAGGATGTCGGGATTTTTTGAAATGTGTAATTAGGAAAGAAAAGAAGAAATCTGTTGGCAAAGGATCTCAATTGATTCAGTGAAATATGAGGCAAGATCATTTCCTGATACAGAGACAGAAGGGTGTACTGTAGGGGGCAAGAGGATAGAGAGCATTTATAATAGTAGCTAGTAGGAATGCAATTCATACCCAATCAGAAAACAGTAAAAGGATCACTGCTCATCCCTAAAGTTAGAATTGAATTGAGATAGCATAAATTTTTAGTGTGCCCTACTAAAGCAGGACCCGAGAACTGCTTAGTTTAAGCAAAGGTTTCTGGGTAGACTAGATACTGCTAACATGAAGTAGATATGAGGAAATCCCATCACTAAACTTTAAAAAGCAAATCTGAATGGATTCTGGAGTGACAGAATCCACTTGGAGATGGAGTGTGTCAGAATCCAGCCGAGGAAAGTGCCCAGTGGGTCCAGACAGGGGGAGCACAGAGCATGTGGGGTCTGTACAACTCAGACTTGAGAGCAGATAAGTAGACTACAAAAGAGAGAGAAGAAGCCCCAGACAGCAGACTTACCAAGGATGAATCCCAGTCATCTCACAGACATCTCAGGAGGGGAAAGGAGGTATCATTGGAGCCAGGTAAGAGAGGGCTTGGAGCCCCAAGCAGAGACAGCAGCTTCTCCTGATTCTATCAGCCCCCAGGCTGGAAGTTTAGAAATTGCCTGCCTGTATATGCAAGGCCTAGAATGGCAAAGTAAATGCTAGTTGCTCTGGTCCCTCATCCTTTCTTCATGAAGTAGAAAACTGAAAGATAAGTCTTCCACCCAGTGTGAAATTCTAAGTTAATGGAAATAGCCTCAGGCTTGGGAGTCTTCAAGAAGGGGTGAAACTGAGACAGCCAGGAGTCTGAAGAGAAGAGAGGGAGGGGTCCCACCTGGCCAACAAGGTGTATAAAGGCAGAAATCTGAAGTGTCTAGACCACCCCTCCTCAACAGACTAAACACCCAGAGGCTACAGCATTCAAAGTCAATGACCAGGCCCTTAGCTCATAGCCTGAAAAATTAAGAAATAGGAAATCACAATGGGAAGGAAGGAAGCTGAGAAGGTAAAGGGGAAGGCAAGAAAATCAATCTGAGAATATTATGTAGGTCATGAAAAACCAAATACAGAGGACAACTTGAACTCTTTACCCACACCTGAGACCACAGAAGGAAATATGAACTGGTCTCAAGCCCCAAAAGCATACTTGGAGTATCTTAAGAAAGATTTTAAAGACGAAATCAGGGAGACAGTGACCAACTTGGAAAAAAGTCTCACTGAAGACAACAAATCCTTAAAAAGTAAAATTAATGAAGTAATTGGGGAAAATACCTCCCTATAAAAGAGAAGCAGAGATTAAGGTCCCTCACTAGTATAGTTTTGCTATCTATTTCTTCCTCTAATTCCTTTCACTTCTCCTCTAGGAATTTGGATGCTATACCACTTGGTGCATATATATTAAGTAGTGATATTGCTTCATTATCGATGGTGCCTTTTAGCAGGATAGAGTTTCCTTCCTCATCTCTTTTAATTAGATCTATTTTTGCTTTTGCTTTATCTGAGATAAGTATTGCTACCCCTGCTTTTTTTTTTTAATTTAGCTGAGTCATAATAAATTCTACTCCAACCTTTAATCTTTAACCTGTGAGTATCCCTTTGTTTCAAATGTGTTTCTTGTAGACAGCATATTTTAGGATTATGGTTTTTCATCCATTCTGCTATCAACCTCTGTTTTATGGGAGAGTTCATCCCATTCACATTCACAGTACTGATGACCATCTTTTCTCGTCCCCTCCATCCTATTCCCTCCCCTGTTTTTGTTTTTGTTTCTTCCTTCTCCCTTCCCCTCCTTGAAGTTTTTCCTTTTGACTATCCCCTCCCTAAATGTTCTGACCCATTGACCCCCCTTCTTATCCTACCCTCTCCCCTTATTACTATTTCCCTCCTTCCTAATCCCCCCTTTAGTCTCCTCCTTTTCAACCCCCATTCCTCACCCTTCCACTACCTAGAGGACACAATAAATTTTTATACTTTTCAGAGTAAGTTACTCCCCGTTTGACTCCAAACCAATGAGAGTAAATTTCAAACATTGCTCCTATCCCTCCATCCTTTTCCTCTATTCAATGAATTTATGTGTCTATTCACATTAGAATCTTAAACTTCATTGATTAAGTTGATCCCTCTTTGAACCAGAACCACTGAGCATAGTGTTTAAAAGATGTTTCTCTCCCTATTTCTTTCCCCTGTACTATGGTGTGTTTTAATGCCTCTTTGCATGGCATATTTTACGTTTTCCTAACTCATCCTTTCCTTTATCCCAATACATTCCCATTGATCACCTTAATAGTTTTTTTTAAGTCTTCAGATTAGTGGATTCATAACCACACCATCTATCCAAGTATAACCCTTGACAGTTATCAGCTCCACATACAGGGATGTGAAAATTTTGCTCTTGTTGCATCCCAAGTAATGAGCATGTGTGTATGAGTGTGGGTGTGTGCATGTATGTATGTGTGAGTCTGTGTTTTCCATGTTTACCTTTTTATGTCTTTTTTTTTAATTAAACAAATGCTTTATTAACTTCTGGTTTACAGCATTCATTTCCACCAGATTATGAGTTACATTTTTCCCCCATTTTTCCCTACCCACCACCCCAGAATAGCAGTCCCACTAGATATCCCCTCATCCAATCTGCTCTCTCCCATATCTTCTCCCATACCCCCTTCGACTTTGCCATTAGGGCAAGGTGAATCTATGAGCCCCACTGCCTGGACATGTTATGAAACATTTAATTTTAAAACTTCGATTTTCAGATCCATTCCCTTCCTCCCTTGTCACCCACTCCCTCTGAGAAGATAAGCAATTCAGTATGTGTTGTACATGTATAGCTATGCAAAACATTACCATAGTAGATATATTGTAAAAGACTGCTTATATTTCCCTCCCACCTGTCTCACCTCCCACCTGGTCCATTCCCTACTTTGATCCTGTCCCTCTTTGATAGTGGGTACTTCTAACCTCCCCTCTCCCCAGAATGCCCTCCCCTCCATCATCCCCCCTCTCATCCCCCTTTCCCCTACTCAGGAGAGTGAGTGAGGGTAAGATATTCCATTTAGTATGTATGTGATTCTCTCCTTGAGCCAACTTCAATGAGAATATGCTTTTGCCTTTTTGCCTTCCTGTTCTTCCCCTCCCCTGCAACTACTACCCCTTGCCTCTTCTACATGAGATAGTTTACCCTACCCTGTCTCTCTCCATCTCCTCTTGCCACTTTCCTCTCTCACCTCTTGACTTCACCCCTTAAGAATCACCCTTTCCTTGGGGCGGCTAGGTGGCGCAGCGAGCAGAGCACCAGGCCAGGAGCCAGAAGGACGCAAGCTTGGATCTGGCCCCAGACACCCAACACACAAACAAAAACCCAGCTGTGTGACCCCAGGCAAGTCACCCAACCCCAATTGCCCTCCAAAAAAAAAAAAAAAGAATCATCCCTTCCCATCAAATTCAACCTGTGCTCTCTATCCATGTATACCTGTGAACATATGCCATGTACCCTTCTGCAATTATTTTCATAATGAGAAAGGTTTCATCAAACACAGTTATTATTTTTCCATTTAGGAATGTAAATATTCCAACTTTGATAAGTTCCTTTCGATTTCTTTTCCTTGATTACCTTCTCAAGCATCTCTTGCTTCTTGTGTCTGAATGTCAAATTTTCTATTCAACTCTGTTTTTTTTCCTCAAGAATGCTTGAAAGTCCTCTATTCCACTGAATGACCATATGTTCCCCTGAAACAAGATACTCAGTTTTGCTGGGTAGGTAAACCCTTGGCTTCAATCCCAGCTCTTTTGCCCTCTGGAATATCATATTCCATGCTCTTCAATCCCTCAGTGTAGAAGCTGCCAGGTCCTGTGCTATTCTGATTGTGTTTCCACAATATTGAAATTGTTTCTTCCTGGCTGCTTGTAGTATTTCCTCCTTGATCTGGGAGTTCTGGAGCCTGGCTATAATATTCCTAGGAGTTTTCTTTTTGGGATCTTTTTCAAGAGGCAATCGGTGGATTCTTTCAACCTCTATTTGCCCCGCTGTCTAAAACATCAGGGCAATTTTCCTTGAGAAGTTCTTTAAGGATGACTTCTAGGTTCTTTCTTTGATCGTGGCTTTCAGATAGTCCAATAATTTTTAAATTATCTCTCCTGGATCTATTTTCCAGGTCAATGGTTTTTCCCATGAGATATTTCACATTGCCTTCTATACTTTCATTTGTTTGGATCTGTTTAATAGTATTTTGATTTCTCATAAAGTCACTAGCTTCCCTTTGCTCCAGTCTAACTCTGAATGAATGAATCTCCTCAGTGAGCTTTTGAGATTCTTTTTCCATCTGGCAAATTCAACTTTTTAAGGCATTCTTCTCCTCATTGCCTTTCTGAGCCTCTTTTGCCATTTGAGTTAGTCTGTTTTTTGAGGTGTTATTTTCCTCAGTCAGGCTGTTGACTGTCATTTCATACTTTTCTTGTATCTTTTCCATTTCTCTTCCCAAATTTTCCCCACCTCTCTTATCTGCTTCTTAAGGTCCTCTATGGCCTGTAGCCAGCTTGTATTTTCATTTGGGGCTTTTGGTGCAGGAGTTCTGACCTCACAGTCCTCCTCCATGCTTTGATCCTCTTTGCCCCTAATATAGGAGTCCAATGTTGAACTTTTCTGTTTATTTTGTTTCGTTTGCCTAGGCATGTTGCCACTTAATTACTTGATTTTGGGGCTTGTTGCCACAGTAGGACTCTGCCACCAGACAGGGGAGCTTCCGCCCAAACGTGGGGTCTTCACAACTTCCACCAGTTGGGTGGCCTCAGTAAAGCCTCCACCCACTCTGGCAAATTGGATACCCACCCCAACCCCCCCCCGCCAGACCACAATCCAGATCCAGGCAGTTTAATCCAAGAGCGATTAACCCCCAGACTGATTGCTGGATCTCCCTACAGTTTGTAGACCAGGAGCTAGAGCCACTACTGACGCTGCAAAATGGTTTCTGTGCCACTGTTTCTTCAGCAGCTTTTCGCCCCCAGGGAAGGAAGCCAAATATTGGTCCCAAAGTCCATAGGGCACTAACCTCTCACTTTGTCCTAGGCATATCTGTGCTGATAATTCTGGAATCGCCACAATTGCTGGTGTTCTGGCGTCCCTCTGGCTGGCTGAAGGCCCAGCCGCTGTGGGGCTAAAAACACGGACCTGGGCTTGGCTCTGCGCACTTCGCTTTTGGTTCCCAGCACACTGTGCTGCCTGCTCTCAGAGCGCTGTGCTGGCCATTCCCTGCAGGGCTGCTGGGCTGTCCTCAGCAGGAAGTTAGCTTCTCTTGGCTATTCTGTGGGTGCTGTAGCTCCAGAAGTTGTTCGGAGTCCCCTTTCACATTATTTGAAATTTGTGTGGGACAGAGCACATTGGAAATGCTGTTTCTACTCTGCCATCTGGCTCCACCCTCCTTTTTATGTCTTTCTTGAGTCTTGTAATTGGAGATCAAATTTTCCATTGAGCTCTGGCTTTTTCTTCAGGAAAGACTAGAAGTCCTTTATTTCATTAATTGACTATCTCCTTGCCTGAAACCTTATGCTGAGTTTTGCCGGATAGTTAATCCTTAGTTGTAGTCCTAGCTCTCTTGCCCTATGAAATATCAAATTCCAGTCCCTCCACTCTTTTAATGTAGAAGCTGCTAGGTCCTGTGTGACCCTAACTGTAGTTCCTCAATGTTTGAATTGTTTCTTTCTGCATGCTTGTAGAATTTTTCCAGTGAGAAATTTTACATTTTCTTCCAATTTTTCGATTGTCTTGTTTTTTTTTTTTTATTGACTCTTGCTGCATCATAGAGTTCTGAGTTTCAATTTGATTGAATCTAATTTTTAGCGAATTACGGTCTTCAATTAGTTTTTGAAGGTCCTTTTTTAGGGAGGTATTTTCTTTTTCCAAGTTGTCACTGCCTCCCTGATTTGGTCTTTAAGTTTCTTCTTAAGCTCCTCAAGGAATGCTGTTTGGGCTTGAGACCAGTTCATGTTTCCTTCTGTGGTCTCAGGTGTGGGTAGAGAGTCTATATTGTCCTGTGTATTTGGTTTTTCTTGCCCTATATAGTAGGCTCGAATAGACTTTCTTGCCTTCCCCTTCTCAGCTTCCTTCCTTCCCATTGTGATTTCTGGTTTCTTAATTTCTCAGGCTGTGAGCTAAGGGCCTGGTCTTTGACTTAGAGTGCTGTAGCCTCATGGCCAAGGCAAGAATGTCAGAAAGGAGGGTAGATGCACCCTGGGAAGACTGTGGAGTTGAATAGATTTCTTTGTCTATACCTCTGGGCTATAAGCAGGCTTTTGTTGGTGAGGTGAGGTGGGGCTTGTTAGGACCCCTCCCTCTCTTCTCTTCAGACTCCTGGTTTTCTCAGTTATACCCCTGGGTGGGAGACTTATCTTTGGGTTTTCTACTTCATGAAGGAGGGATGGGAGGATCAGAGTGACTAGAATTTACTTTGCCATTCTAGTCCCTATATTATACAGGCAGACAGTTTCTAAACTTCCAGGCTGGGGGTTGATCACTGCAGGAGAAGCTACTATCTCCGATGGGGGCCTGACTCTCCTACCTGGCTCCAATGATTCTTCTTGTCCCCTGGTGAGATGAAGGCGAGATGACTGTGATTTGTCCTTGGTAAGTATGTAGGTTGGGGCTTCTTCTCTCTCTGGTGTAGTCTGCTTGTCTGCTCTTAAGTCTGAGTTGTGCAGACCCCATGTGTTCTCTTACTTTGTCCTAGGCATGCCTTTGTTGATGATTTTGGAATTGCCACAGCTGTTGGTATCCTGGGGTCCATTTGGCCAGCTGCTGGCCCAGCTGCCCTGGGGCTAAGACTGTGGCTCACACAGACCTGGGCTCCGCTCTCTGTGCACTGGACTGTTGGCTCCTAGAGCACTGTGCTGGCCCTCCTTGCAGGGATGCTGGGCTGTCCTCAGGGGGAGGTTAGCTTCTCTGTGTCGTTCTGTGGGTGATGGGGCTCCAGAAGTTGTTCAGAGTCCCCTTTTATGTGGTTTGGGGGTGATCTGGGGGGAGAGTGCCTTGGACATGAGAGCACCTTGGCCATGCTGTTTCTACAATGCCATCTTGGCTCCACCCCCAGAAGTCCATCCAACCATGCCATTTCAATTAGTTAATGGAGCTCTGATCAAGAGAAGACTGAAATGGCACATAATTGTTATCCTCAAGTGTCTGAGCAGTTCTTATGGGAAAGAACTTAATCTGCTGATCATAGACTATAGAAACAGGAACAATGGGTCAGTCACAGGAAGGAGCATTTAGGAAGCATATCAAGAAAAGCTTCCTCATGTTAAGATCTGTCCACATGAGGAAGGGGTTGAGATGCATGTAGGAGGTTCCCATCCCTGGAAGCCTTTAAGTGGAAGCTGTAGGATCACTTGTTGGGGAGTTGTAGGGGAAGATTCAGGTTCAGTTATAGGGTGAACCTGATGATATTTGAGTTAAATTCAATTCTGGGTATCACAGTCTAGGCAGGCTCTCCAGGGGAATCCAGACCTTGGGCATGGTCTTTGTGGTGATTTGGCACAGCCTTGACAGTCTACACCCACTGTGCTGGGTGATGTGGGAAGCAAGTGAATAAAGCTCATTGGATAGAAACCCTTTCCTTCTCTACCAACTTCCATTTGGTTCCCAAGTAATTCTTTTTCCATTTGGCAAATTCAGTTTTTTTAAGGCATTCTTCTCCTCATCCACTTCTTGTGCCTCCTTTGCCATTTGAGTTAGTCTATTTTTTAAGGTGTTATTTTCCTTACTCAGGCTGTTGACTCCCATTTCATACTTTTCTTGCATCTTTCTCATTTCTCTTCCCAATTTTTATCCCACTTCTCTTATCTGCTTCTTAAGGTCCTGTATGGCCTCTAACCAGCTCGTATTTTCATTTGGGGCTTTTGGTGCTGGATTTCTGACCTTACATTCTTCCTATTGTTCCATGCTTTGATCCTCTTTGCCACCAAAATAGGAGTCTAATGTTGAATTTTTCTGTTTGTTTTGTTTCCATTGCCTAAGCATGTTGCCACTCAATTACTTGACTTTTGGGCTTGTTGCCACAGTAGGACTCTGCCACCAGCCAGGGGAGCTTCCGTCCCTAATGCTAGGGTTTTCTCAGCTTCTGGAGGTATTAGTTGGGTGGTCTCTGTGAAGCCTCCACACACTCTGGCAAGCTGGTCACACACCCCAAGACCTCCACCCCAGACCGCAATCCAGATGCAAGAAAGGTTAAGCAAGAGGGCTTACTCCCCAGACTGATCACTGGATCCCCCTACAGTTTTCAGGCCAGTAGCTGAAGCTGCAGCGTGACAACCTGGCACAAGCTGTGCCAGCTCCTCAGTGGCTTCTCGCCCCCACAGGAAAGCGGCCACTTGCTCTCCCACCCAGTCCCAAAGTCCATAGGGTACTGACCTCTCACTTTGTCCTAGGCATCTATGTGTAGATAATTCTGGAAACACCACAGCTTCCTGTGTTCTGGAGTTGAGTCCTTCAAGCCTGCTACTTGTCTGGCTACCCTGGGGCTAAAACCTCAGACTTACTCAGACCTGGGCTCAATTCCCAGAGTGCTTTGCTGTCTGCTCCCTGCCAGGCTGCTGGGCTGTCCTCAGTCAGAGGTTAGCTTCTCTGTGTCATTTTGTGGGTTCTGGAGCTCAAGAGGTTGTTCAGTACCTCTATGGCCTCTAACCTTTACATAATTTTGAAGTGTTGTGGGCTGGAGCTCTGTGGATATGCTGTTTTTACTCTGCCATCTTGACTCCTCCCCGCAAAATGAAAATTTTTGAATTACATATTCTTTCCTTCCATCCTACTTCACCTTTCTCCTTTAGAAGGTAAGTTATTCCTAATTTTTAAGAAAATATTTTCTTCAGTGAGCTTTTGGACTTTCTTTTTCTTATGGCTAGTACTGCTTTTAAGGCTTTCTCCTCCTCTTTTGCATTTTGGGACTCTTTTGCCATTTGTGTTGGTCTATTATTTTTTTTAATTTATTTATTTTAATTTTAAAAAATTTAACTCCACAAGCTTTTGAGTTCTAAATTTTCTCCTCCTCCCTACTCTCTCCCCTGCCCAAAAGGCATGCAATCTGATATTGGTTCTTCATATATATATATATATATTGGTTCTGCATATATATATATATATATATATACATATATATATATACATACATACATATATATATATATATACATATATATATATACATACATACATATATATATATATATATATATATATGCAATACACATACACAAGAAAGAAGCAAAACAAAACAAAACGAAGCAAAAAAAGAGAGAGAGAGAGCAAAAAATATGCTTTAATCTGCATTCAGAATCCATAATTCTTTCTCTGGATGTAGATAGCATTTTCCATCAGGAGCCTTTTAGAGCTGTTTTAGGAACTTGATTGTTGAAAAGAGACAAATCTATCAAAGTTACTCATTGCACAATGTGGCTGTAACTGTGAATAATGGTTTCCTGGTTCTACTCCCATTCACTCAGCATCAGTTCATGTGAGTCTTTCCAGGTTTTAATAAAGTCTGCCTACTCGTTGCTTCTTATAAAATAATAGTATTTCATTACATTAATATACCACAACTAGTTTAGTCATTCCCATATTGACGGGCATACCCTCAAATTCCAATTCTTGGCCACATCAAAAAGTGCTACTACAAATATTTTCATACATGTGTATTCTTTCCCATTTGTATGATTTCTTTGGAATACAGCCCTAGAAGTTCTGTTCCTGGGTCAAAGGGTATGGATATTTTTATAGCCTTTGGACATAGTTCCAAATTGCTCTCCAGGGTGGTTGGATCAGTTCACAACTCCACCAAGAATACATTAACGTTATTATTTTCCCATATCTTCTGTAGCATTTATAATTTTCTTGTTTTGTAATGTCAACCAATCTGACAGGTGTTATCTGGTACCTAAGGGTTGTTTGACAACCTAAGGGTTGTTCCATTTCCCTAATCAGTTTTGATTTAGAGCATTTATTTAAATGACTATAAATATCACAATTTCTTCCTCTGAAAGTTACATGTTCATATCCTTTGACTAGTTATCAGTTGGGTAATGAATTATATTCTCATAAATTTCACTTAGTTCTCTATATATTTTAGAAATGAGGACTTTTTCAGAGATATTGGTTGTGAAAATTCTTTCACAATTTTCTGCTTCCATCCTAATCTTGGTTGCATTGGCTTTGTTTCTATGAAAATTTTTCAAATTAATGTAATTAAAATTATCCATTTTGTCTTGTATAATTTTTTCTATCTCTAGTTTTATCATAAATTTTTCCATTCTTCCTAAATCTGACAGGGAAACTATACCTTGCTTTTCCAGTTTCCTTATAGAATTAGCATTTATATATAAATTGTATACACATTTGGACTTTATTTTGGTATACAGTGTAAGATATTGGTCTATGACCAGTTTTTTGTCATACTATTTTTAATTCTGGAAATGGCCACAGCTGATGATGTTTTGAAGTCCCTCCAGCTGGCTCTTGGTCAGGCCCACCCTAGAGCTAAAACCTCTGGCTTGTAAGGGGCAGGGGTCAGCCCCTAGAGCGCTGCACTGGCCACTCTCTGCTGGGCTGCTGGGTTGTCCTCAGTGGGAGGTTAGCTTCTCTGTGTCATTTTGTGGGTTCTGTAGCTCCAAAGTTTGTTCAGAGTCCCCTTTTACATAAATTGGGTGAGGTGGGTACGAGAGCTGCATGGAGTCCTGTTACTACTCCACCATCTTGATTTGGCCCTTTTTCTGCATCTTGCTGTAGGGTCTTGTTAGTAATAAAGAAATGCTGAGGATTTAAGTGAGTTTGTTATATATCCTGTAATTTTTTTTTTTTGGTTTTTGGAGGGCAATTGGGATTAAGGACCTTGCCCAAGGCCACATGGCTAGGTTTTTATTTGTGTGTGCATTAAGTGTCTGAGGCTGGATCCAAACTCAGGTCCTTCTGACTCCAGGGCCGATGCTTTACTCACTGGGTCACCTAGCCGCCCCTATATCCTGTAACTTTGCTAAAGGTATTTATTATTTCAAGTAGTTTTTATTTTTTTACTTTATTCTCTAGGATTCTCTAAGTATATCATCATATCATCTGCAAAGAATTATAGTGTTGTTTCTTTTCTGCTTTTTCTAATTCATTCATTTTTTCATCTCTTATTGCTAAAGCTAATGTTTCTAGGACCATATTGGATAACAGGGCTGATAATGAACATCCTTGTTTGACTCCCGATCTTACTGGAAATGCTTCTAGCTTATCCCCATTACATATAATACTTGCTGATGGTTGTTGGTAGATGCTACTCATCATTTTAAGGAAGATTCCATTTGTCCCTATGTTCTCTAGTGTTTTTAACAGTTATGTAACTGTTATATTTCATCAAAAGCTTTCTCTCCATCTATTGAGATAATCATATAATTTCTGTTAGTTTTCTTGTTGATATGATCAATTATACTGATAGTTTTCCTAATATTGAACCAACACTGCATTCCTGAAATAAATCCTATCTGCTCATAGTGTATTATTCTCTTCATAAGTTGCTGTAATCTCTTTGCTAATATTTTATTTAAAATTTTGCGATCTGTATTCATCAGGAAAATTGTTCTACAATGTTTTTTTTCTGTTTTGACTCTACCCAGTTTAGGTTCCAGTACTACATTTGTATCATAAAAGGAATTTGTTAGGACTCTACCTTTTTTTTTCCAAATAGGCTGTATAAGAATTGGATTTAACTTTTCTTTTAATGTTTGATAGAATAGGTTTGCAAATTCATGTGGCCCTGGAGATTTTTTCCTAGGGAGTTCATTGATGATTGTTCAATTTCCTTTTTTCTGAGATGGGAGTGTATAAGTATTTTATTCCTCTTCTGTTAATATGGGCAATTTATATTTTTCTAAATATTCATCCATTTCATCTAGATTATCAAATTTATGAACATATAGTTGGGCAAAATATCTCCTAATCATTGTTTTAATTTCCTTTTCATTAGTGCTGAATTCACCCTATTCATTTTTGATACTGGTAATTTGGTTTTCTTTATTCCTTTTTTAAATTAAATTTACCAAAGATTTATCGAATTTATTGTTATTCTTTATCAATTATCACTTATTTTATTAATTAGTTCAATGGGTTTCTCAATTTCAATTTTATTTATCTCTACTTTGATTTTTTGCATTTCTAATATAGTATTTAATTGGGGAGGTGGTTAATTTGTTCTTTTTCTAGCTTTTTTAGTTGCATGCCCAATCCATTGATCTCCTCTTTCTATATTTCATTCATGTAAGAATTTAGAGATATATAACTTTCCCTAGGTGTGACTAGTTGAAGGAGTGAATAGAGTAACAGCCCTGGAGTTTGGAGCACCTGATTTCAAATTAGCTTCAGTCACTTAACACTTGCTAGCCATGTGACCTTGGGCAAGTCACTTAAACCCAATTACCTTGCCTTCCACCCTCCAAAAAAGGTCTTTTAAAGAAGAACTTCCTCTAAAATCCCCTTTTGCTGCATCACCTAAGTTTTGGTATGTTGTCTCTTTATTGTTATTCTCTTGGATGAACTGATTGTTTCTATGATTTTTTTGTTTGAACTTTTCATTCCTTAATATTAGATTACTTAGTTTCCAGTTGATTTTTTTTCTTTTTGGAGGGCAATTGGGGTTAAGTAACTTGCCCAAGGTCACACAGCTAGGTTTTTGTTTGTGTGTGCGTTAAGTGTCTGAGGCTGGATCTGAACTCAGGTCCTTCTGACTCCAGGGCCAACGCTCTACTCACTGTGCCACCTAGCCGCCCCATTTCCAGTTGATTTTTAGTCTATCTTTTTATGGTCATTTATTACATATAACTTTTATTGCTTCAAAGACTGAAAAGGATGCATTTAATATTTGTGCCTTTCTGCATTGGATAGTGAGATTTTTATGCTCTTATACTGGGTCATTTTTGTGTATGCACCATATACTGCTGAGGAAAATGTGTATTCCTTTTGAACCCCTTTCAGTTTTCTACAGAGGTCTACCATATCTAAATTTTCTAAAATTCTACTTACCTCCTTAACTTATTTCTGTTTTTTTTTTTTTGTTTATTTTGTTTTAATTTGCTTGATTTTGGTTTGGTTTGGAGGTTAGATTTATCTAGTTCTGAGAGGGGGTGTTTAACATACACCACTCATATAGTTTTGCTCTCTATTTCTTCCTATAACTCTTTTAACTTCTCCTCTAAGAATCTGGATGCTATACCACTTGATACATATGTATTTAGTAATGTTATTACCTTCTTGTCAATGGTGTCTTTTAGCAGGATATATTTTCCTTCCTTATCTTGATAGATTAAATATATTTTTGCTTTCTGCTTTGTCTGAAATTAGGATTGCTACTTCTGCCTTTTATAACCCCAGCTGAAGCATAATGTATTCTGCTCCAGTCTTTTACCTTTACCTTTTGTCTATCACTCTGTTTCAAATACTTTTCTTGTAAGCAACATATTGTACTATTATGATTTTTAATCCATTCTGCCATCCTCTTTCATTTTATGAAAGACTTCATTCCATTTACCTTTACAATTATAGTTACAATTTGTGTTTTTCTCTCCATCCTATCTCAGCAACCATTTCTACTTTTCTTTCTTCTTTCTCTTTTTCCCCCTCACTAGAATTTTGCATTTGACTACTTGCTCCCTCAATCTGCCCTCCCTTCTATCAACCCCCTAGGTATTCTTTCCCTTTTCCCTTACTACCTCTTTCCTCCCTTCAATATCTCCCTACCTCTTCTTTCTCCTTTTTCCTCCTCTTGCCTATAGAGCAAGTTATATTTCTATATCTGAATATAGAAGAGCCAAACAGTATGAGAGTAAAGTTCAAACAATGCCTATCACCCTCCCTTCTTTCCCTCTATTATAATATGTCTTTGTGGCTTTTCATGTTTTGTAATTTACCCTTTTCTGACTCTTCCTTTTCTATTCTCCCATTACAATCTTTTTCCAGGACTTAATTTAATTTTTATCATCACATCAAGATCAACTTAAATCAACTTAAATGCCTTCTCAAGAGTGGTAACTATGACCTTCTCATGTAGGGATGTAAACAATTTGTCTTATTAATAATTTTTATCGCCCCCACCCTTTCCTTTTTACCTTTTATGCCTTTCTTGAATCTTTCATTTGAAGATCAAATTTTCTGTTGAGCTCTGGTCCTTGCATCAGGAAAGTCTGGAAGGCCCGTGTTTCATTGATTGTCCATCTCCTTCCCTAAAAGATTGTGCTCAATTTTTCTCATCAGTTGATCCTTGACTGTAATCCAAGCTTATTTCCTTACAGAACATAATATTCTAAGCTCCCTGATCACTAATGAAGAAGCTGCAAGGTCCTGCATATTCCTGACTGTGGATCTATGATATTTGAATTGTTTCTTTCTGATTGCTTCCAGTATTTTCACATTGGATAATTCTGCAATTTAGCTACAATATTCCTTGACATTTTTAATTTGTGGTCTCTTTCAGGAGGTAATCAGTGAATTTTTCCAGTGCCTATTCTGCCTTCAGGTTCTAAAATGTGAGAGTAGTTGTCTTTGATGATTTCATGAAAGATGTTGTCCAAGCTCTTTTTTTCATCATGGTACTCAGGTAGACTAATAATTCCTAAATTGTCTTTCTGGATCTATTTTCCAGGTCATTTGTTTTTCCCATGAGGTAATTTACATTTTCTTCAATTTTTGCTGTCATTATTTCAATTTTGCTTCATTAATTCTTTTTTTTTTTTAATTTAAAAGGTGGATTTTATTACTGCAGAACACTGTGGGACTGTCGGGGTACATGGTCACCCAAATCAGACAGTGCTTTGGCCCAGACAGTATGCTGGTTTTATAGAGGTTCCATAGCCAGGTTACTTAAGCTGTGATTACAGTGATGTAAGCTGAAACTCCAATGATTGGTCAATGTACACTTGAAACTACAATTAGTGATTGGTCTGTATACATTTTGAATTTCCCACTGGCGGGAAAACCTAGGCTGGGACTCCCACCCACAGATTAATCAAGGGTAAGCAAGGGGTGGGGGTTCCGCCTGTTTACAGATTAAGCAAGGTAGAGTTCTCTGTTTTACAAATCAATGAAGGAAAGGTTGGGCTATGATCAGGAGGAGAGGTGAATACCAATACTGATATCAATTTAGTGAGTTACAGGGATGTTCCAGGGGAACAGGGACTGATACCCATTCTCAGAATTTTCCAGCTCTCTCTGTCCATTAGCAATATTCTGGCTTACCAACTTCAGACTCTTCACCACTCCAGAGTTGTTGCACAGAAGCAACAAGCCTCACCAAGGACACAGGCTACCCTGTTTAAGAAGGTCAAGGCCTCTGTGGTTCTGAAGAACCACCTCTGCCAGAGAGTCCACCTGTCTTTCCAGGGCTGAGATGGACTGCTCTATGTGGGGGAGGTCAATATTTACCTGTTTACTTAAGGCCTGATAGTTGGCTTCCCCCTTAATCAAGGCTTCCATCCCCATCGCTGCAGAACCCACAAGGCCCAAGCCCACTGAGATGGGAATGAGGAGTGGTACTGCCTGCCTTAGGTGGTGGTTCAGTTCCCTTCTAGGGAAATGTAATGCCAACCTTGTTGACCTGGGAGAAGGGTGACTCGGGGAATTATGGCCACTAGGATACACAGGGGGCCCTCAGTGTGTTGTTGTCTGAGGAACACCGTAGCAGAGACATACTGGGTAAGGCCATCGTGGCATGCCCACCAGGCTCCTAGAGGGTCGGGGAAGTAGTCTGAGCTAGAGGCCTGAATCATGTGGGTTTTTCCCACAACTTGAGCTATACTGAGAGTTGGATAAAGGGGTACTGGATGATATGAGGCATAAAAACCTGTTCCCTGTACATCCCCAAGGGAGAGCCTTGGGTGGTCCCAATCACAATTCTGTGTTGGAAATAGGGGTGACTGAGGCATTTAGTGCCACCCCTACATAGTAAGGAGACTGGGGTTCAACATAAATCCAGAAATCTTTTCCCAACATGTGGTTAGAGCTGTTAAGTGTTTTATGGACAGAAGGGTAATTAAGGGGACCTGATAATTGTGAGATTCCTGAACCTTTGAAGATGAGGGGAGCATATGACTTGACAGGGGCCCATGTGGTGACAGCTGGTATTGTGATTTGGACATTGGGGTTCCCTATTGGGGCAGGGATAGCTAAGCAATGGGATGACAATAGGGGGTGGGCACAAGAGGCTGTTTGGTTATAGTCAGTTCTAAGGTCTTTCCCACCTGCACTCCCTCCTGCCCTTCAGGGACTAGGATTCCCAGGACCCGAGAAAATGGGGTTCCCCAGGCAGCGATTGTATGGATTCGGAACAATATGACCAATCCCTCACTACTGCCTGCCTAGTAGCACAGGGAGGCACCAGGACTAGGAGAGGGGAGGTGGTAAGCTGTGACACAAGCACAGGCACACAGGCATCCCGTATCTGAACAGAGTAGGTAACCTGCATCTACTGGTGGGCCCCCAAAATAGTCCAGTTCTGGGGAACAGGGAGTTGAGGGGTAGCTGTATGCTCCAGTTCTGGAAAAGTCCAGGATTGTCCATTTCCTGTGGTTAACACCCAGGTATAGCTTGGTCTGGGGGCATGGGGATTGTGGGGGACAGCACAAGAAGGTAAAAGGGGAATCAGGGAGAAGATCAGACAGTCTTAGCTTTAGGGGGTGCTCGTGGACTTCTGTTTTCCATTCTGAGGTGACAGCAGGCTTCACTCTGGTGCAATGGAGTCATGTGGGAATAGAGTCCACTTTGATAGCAGTAGGTGTAGTGGGGATCATGATGTGTGGTTCCTTCCACCTCAGCTCCAGACCATGAATTTCTTTTTACCAGCACAGAATCCCCAGGTTGAAACAGGTAAGCTGAGTCTGAACCCCCAAACTGGAGGTCCTGGATCCATGGAAAGCTGAATGAGGAGCAAGTCGGAGTCAAGAGGCAGGAGCAATCTTCCCTTCTCGAGACCTGGGGCCCTGGAATATCATCAGGGGCTAGCCCCCCTAGGGCTCAGGGCGAGCAGATGCCTACCTCCGGAGGCTGAGAGCTCTTCTTATTTGGGGATCTTTGGGGTGACACAGAACACCCCAAATCTCACTGGGGCCTCCAAATGTTGTACCTGAATAAAAGCGAGACAGAAGATCCCCAAGATTAAATTTAAAAAGTGGATTTTATTACCATGGAAAACTGCGGGACTGTCGGGGTACATGGTTACCCAAATCAGACAGCCACTTCATTGATTCTTAATGTCTCATAGTGTCACTAACTTCCAGTTGCTCAATTCTTCTTTTAAACAAATTGTTTTCTTCATTTAGCTTTTGTACCTCCTTTCTCATTTGGCCAATTCTATTTTGAAGGAATTGTTTTCTTAGGTGGAGTTTTTTTTTTTTCATTTAGTCAATTCTATTTTTAATTTTTTCTTCTACCTCTCTTATTTGCCTTTTAAATTACTTCATAGACTCTTCCAAGAAGTCCTTTTGGGCTTAAGACCAGTTCATATTCCCCCTTTAAGGTTTTAGGTGTGGGTATGTTGACCATGTTGTTTTCTCCTGAATTTGTTTTGATCTTCCCTGACACCAAAATATTTCTCTGTGGTAACTGATTTTTTTTTCTTGATCATGTGGTTTGTCTTTTTTGTTCCCAGATTTGAAATTTGATCTCTGCTTCTGGGGCCCAGGGAATACTTTCCCAAAGTTCTTGTGCTGGGGACTAGAGGCATGATTACTGCTTTTCTGTGTTGGAGCTGTAGGTGCTGGCAGCTGAAGGTTGTTGTGGTCTCTTAGTTCGTCTGGTGCTGAGATGGAGGTGGTGTGTGCTTGGTGTTGGTGCTTGCCTTCTTCTCCACTCTAGTACTCAGGATATCCCTCTGTTCTGCTAAGGTGGGTCTTGGCGGTGTCTTGCTGGGATACTTCCCATCTTGTACTGGTCCTCTTCAGCCATAGCAGTAGGGCCCTTTCCCAAAAATCCCCCTAGCCTCCCAAGCTAAAAGATTGCCATACCCCAACTTTCTGCTGGTTCTACTGTTCCAGTATTTTTCCTGGGGCAATGTTCTCTGAGTTTTTTAAGATAAACAAGGGAGGGTAATATCAACTTACTGCTTACTCCACCATCTTGGCTCCCAAAAGTTAAAATAGGTGACTCAAATATTCAGTCTGTGGGCTGATAGCCTGAGGAGTAGCTGCTGACATTGCCCCAGCCTGTGAAGGACTGTTCTCTCTCACTCAGTTTTGAAAAACACCACCACCGCCATCCCCAAGCTGAGAAGTCTGGGAATTGCTACTGCTGCCAGTGATTCAGTTCTGGTGGGGTCTGCTGCAGCCTTGACACAGTCACATCTGGGCTGGTGCAACCAATTCACTAAACTGTGTTCCCCTCCCCACACAGTGCAAAAGATCCCTCCTGTCAACCATCCAGGCTTTTCTTGGCTGGAAATCTGCCAACCTCTATCTCCTTATGGATTCTGCCACTCCAGAATTTGTTCTGATGCACTTTCTAGAAGTATCCAAAGGAATTAATGGGAGAGCTCAGATGAGTCCTTGCTTTCACTCTGCTCTCTGGACTCTGCCCCCCTGGCCCTGCCCCAGCTATTTTTAATATGTTAATGCATGACTCTGTTTCATGTGTAGAGTGTTATTGTCTCTATTTTCAGGGGGTTTTGTGCAGCTGTTTTCAGAGATACTTTTAGGGACCTATAAATTTTCAGATCTTCCAAGGTGGTATGATGAACAGTGAGGTGTTTTCTCCTCTCCTGGCCTGTGCTGTGGTCTCTGAGTGTCCACAAGCACTCTTTTTTGCCTTGGAACTGTGAGAAGGATTTCCTCTTCACTACTGCCACAAGCTCCACCATGGCAACATTCCTCCTAACCCCAAGACTGATACCTGGGATTATGAACCATATGATGTCATAAGGAAAGCAAGATAATACTGCCTTAGGACCAGCAAAGAGATCCCTGCAATCCAAGTTTGATGAGCCCCTCTTTTCCCCCCACTGACTGTTGCTTGAGAGATCTGGAAGCAGCTTCTGTGCTGCTGCTGCTGCTGCTGCTGCTGCTGCTGCTGCTGCTGCTGCTGCTGCTGCTGCTGCTGCTGCTGCTGCTAAACTGGGGCTGAAGCCTGACCACACTCCTCTCTCACCCAGGTCCTACAGACCTTTCCTACTGACCTTCTAAGTTCTCTTTGGTGTTTGAGCATTGAGAAGTCTGGAAACTTCCACAGCTGCCATTGATTTAGTCCCCTAAGGCCTGCTCTGGCCTCTTCTACCTGCATGGTCCATGCTTCTCTGTGATCCTTTCCCAGTCTGCTGCAACAGACCTTTTCTGTCAGCCTTCCAGATAGTCTTTGGGGTGGGTATGAGGCACAGTGAATAGAGCACTGGGCCTGGAGTCAGGAGGTCCTGAGTTAAAATCTGGCTCACAAACTTACTAGCCATGTGACCTTGGGCTAGGCACTTAACTCCAATTACCCTGCTTTATCACTCAAAAAAAAAATAAAAATACATAAAAACAGATTTTCTTGGGCTGGAAATTGTTTTCACCCATTTACTGTGTTCTGTTGTTCTAGAATTTATGGAGTCATTTTTCTCAGGCATTTGGAGGGGTTTGGGGAAATCCTCCTATTTCTGACTTTGTGATCATATGCAGAGTCATTACTATTCATATCTCTGATATAGTCTGTACCAAAGACCTCAGAAGTTTTCCAACAGAGTTCAGTATACACAGCATTCCCAGGAATTTGTATTATAGCAAAATAATAAGATTTATTTTGTGTTTCTTTTAATTGGTCCTTTTTACAGTTGTATGATTTCATCCTATGACTACTTCATTTAAGATTCTTTGTCTCTGAACTTAGTTCAGAAAGTCAGGTATCTTATAATGAGTTAAGTTTAGAATTTTGGTTCTCCTTTAAAATTCTATTTCCTCTTATCTCATGAATATCTACTATCCTTGACAGATTCAGATGAATATCAGAAAGTCAGGTTTGGTATCTTTCTACCACCAAGTTATGCTTCAAGCATTTCTGGTTTGTTTTTCAAAGAAGCCTGGTCCACTATCTTTGCCCTTACAACTGGGGTCATATGGTGAACATTTATTAGTCAGAGGAAGGAAGGGGAAGCTGATGCTAGTCTCACATTCCAATTTCCAAGTTTATTATCCCCTATGACTTAGTTTTGTAACTTGCCATAACTTGTTTCCCACAACAAAGTCCTATACTTTGTTCTGTCCATCCAAGAAACATCTATAAATAGTGTAGATTTTCCCCACCTTGAAGTCTTAGCTCTACTGGAGAAGCTGAGATCTGATTTATTGGTAAATTCACACTTTACCAATAAATTGATCTTTCTCAGTCTACTTTAAATTCAACTGTTACAATATAAAGAATACCAAAACATAGAAATAGTCTCTGCAGTAATTTGACTTCTCAGGTCCCCAACTTTATTTATTAACCACAAGAAATGTATGTCCTCCTACAGATTTATGCTATTATATTCTAGTATACTTATCCTATATTTCAACAGACTGCCCATCCTATTTGAGGGAATGGAGGCAAGGGAGATTATATCTACATACCCAAAGGTAATTATAAACAAGGCAGTGACTTGGTAAACTTGTTGAAGGATAATGTCTAAGGTAAAATGAAAAGAAATTCCCAAACTTTGGAGAATGAAAATCCAGGAGGAAAGTAAATATTGAAAGTTATTTATTTGTGGAAAATAAGCACAGAATACACTGCTTTATCTTACAATATTCAGACAAAAAAGAATCAGTAACTATCAACTTAACAGTACCAGTTGAGGAGAGCATGTCGCATGTATAGCATATATCATGCCTTAGAAGTTATGGCAATAGGGGCAACTAGGTGGCAGAGTGAATAAAAGCACTGGCCCTGAAGTCAGGAATACCTGAGATCAAATCCAGCCTCAGACACTTAACACAAAAACTAGCTATGTGACCTTGGGCAAGTCACTTAACCCCAACTGCCTTCTAAAAAAGCCAAAAAAAGGGGCGGCTAGGTGGCGTAGTGAATAGAGCGCCGGCCCTGGAGTCAGAAGGACCTGAGTTCAGAGCCGGCCTCAGACACTTAAATCCACACAAACAAAAACCTAGCCGTGTAACCTTGGCCAAGTTACTTAACCCCAATTGCCCTAAAGGGGCGGCTAGGTGGCGCAGTGAGTAAGGGCGCCGGCCTTGGAGTTGGGATGACCCGAGATCAAATCTGGCCTCAGAAAATGAGCACCCACACATAAATAATGACTAGCCATGTAACCTTGAGCAAGTTACTTAACTCCAATTGCTTTAAAAAAAAAAGCCCCCCCCCAAAAAAAAAAGAGTAATTCATGACAATGCATAGGTTGGCTTCCAAAGAATCAGTATGTACCATTGTGCTTAAATCGAAGAATGGATATATCAGGCTTAAAAGAGGAGGGGAATGGATGTATTAGGCCTAAAAGTAGAGGGCAGATAGAATTCATTTTTATGTGAAAATAACTCTTTTCTGTTTTCTTATAAACACTAAAAACTCTTTTATAAGTAAATGCAGATGGCATGGCTAATTGAACCTGTAAAGAGATTCAGGATTCAGCTATTCACATTGAGGTGAAGAAAGAATGCTCTTCCCATCCTTGTCATGGGGACAGTGCACAGGCACTGAGATGGGAAATGACTGTTGCATATGAGATTCATAGATCCAACAGAGAGGCTGATTCCCTGAGGTTACAGACAGCATTGTCTTTAAGCCACAGACCAACTGAAGATGACCAAATATTTGTGAAAATCATATGAATTGTTGAAGGGTAGTGTTTGAGGTCAAATGAGAAGAAATTCCCACATTCTGGAGAAAGAACACTCTGGAAGAAAGTCTTATGAGCAAAAGGACAGAAACCACAGCCCAAATTCAAGTCAGACACGGGGAAATAGTGGAGATCTATAAGATTTTTAGTTAACAAATGACATCTATAATCTAGAACTTTCCAAGGACTCATGGTCTATTAAATGGGTTTATTTCCCTCTAACACTAAACTCACCCATTACTCTATCTGAATTCTGTATGTATTTAGCATGCATGTTGGACAATCATCCCACAAGAGAATTCACTGGGGGTGAAGAATGATTCCATTTTTTGCTTTGGCATACTTAGGCTCTAGCACATTCCCAGCTACATAATTAGACACTTTAAATTGCTTACTAGTGAAGAAGGCAGAACCAAGAGGGTGTAACAGGCAATCACTTCGACTCTACCCTGTTCTTCTCCAAACAACTTTAAATAAGGCCTCAAATTGAATTCTGGAGCATCAGAGCCAACAAAAGGTGCGGGTGAAACAATTTTCTAACACAAAGACAACTTAGGAGATTGCCAGGAAAGGTCTTTCTCACTTGGGTGGTGGTCACCTCAGAAAAGCAAAACAGGCACACAAGTCCTGGCTTGGGAGTGTGTGATGCAGCTTACAGATGGTAGTGGATTAAACAAGTGGTCAGAAGGAAATTATGGGGACCCTTTGCTGACACTTGGTGTAGCACATCATTGCATTGTCCTTCCATATGGACCCTCCTGGGTCATGGTCCCAGAAGGAAAGGGAAAACTAGTGGACAGGAGTGCTTATGGTTGCTCACAGGAGTGCAGGGGCAATTGTCTAAGGTCCAGGGTATAGAGGAACACTATCTCTTGCAACCACAGAAGATCACAACCCAAGTAGCATTCATGAGCCAAAGTGAATAAGATTGCTCATGGCTACAGTGGAACAGGTGCAGTCTTTTAGGTTCAAGATTTAGAAGAGTCCTTATATAAGGTTTGCTGGCAAGAACAGAAGCTAGGAGAGCAGTGACCACACATTTATTTAGATCAGGCCTTCACAACATCCACCCTGCAGTACTCTTGCAGTCCACCAAAGAGGCCTATGGGCAGTGTGTTGTACAGGCTTGTTTTACATCCTCTATATTATTCACAGGCTGCCCAAAATCCTTTCACAGGCTGCAATGTATATAGGCCTAATTTAGATCGTAACGTACGACCTTGGAAAAATGAAAAATTTCCAGACACCCCAAATTATCACTAAAAACAATTAACAACTTAAGCAAAGTGGCAGGATGTAAAGTTAAAGCACAAAAATCATCATCATGCATATATGTATGTGTATATGCAGATATATATATATGACCAAAAATCCATAAGAAGAGATAAAAAGAAAAATTCTATTGAAAATATCTGTAGACAATTTAAAATAGCTGTGAGATTGCCTGACAAGTTGTGGACTCTATGAACACAATTACAAAATACATTTCACAAAGTCAGATTAAACAACTGGGAAAATATTAGTTGCTCAGAGATAGGCTGAGCAAATATAATAGAAATGGCAATTCTACCTAAATAAGTTTACTTATTTAGTGCAACATCTAAAAAACAAATAAAAGTCTGTTTATAGAGTTTATAGAGTTAGACAAAGTAAAAAGAAAATTCAAGAATATCAAGGAAATGAATGAAAAAATGAATGAAGATTTATTAGCAATATCAGATCTCAAACTGCACTACCAAGTGGTAATAATCAAAATAATCTGTTACAAGCTAAGACATTCAGTGGTGGATTAGTGGGACAGATTGGGTACACAATACATAATAGTAAATGATGATACAACTAAGTATTTGAAAAAAGCATTTTTTTTTGGACAAGGACTCATTATTTGACAAAAACTACTGGAAAAACTAGAATGCACTTTGACAGGAACTAAGTAGATACCAATAACTCCATCATATGCTAAGAAAATATGAAAAGTACATGCTTTAAATATAAAAGGTCATATAAGCAGAATAGGGAATCATGGAATACTTTACCTGTTAAATCTATAGAAGGGAAGGGTTTATGACTAAACAAGTGATATACAGCATTATGGGATATAAAATGCACAATTTTGACTACATTAAATTAAAAGCTTTTTGCACATACAAAACAAATGCAGTCAAGACTAAAAGGAAAGTAAGAAATTGAGAATTTTTTTCCAAATTTCTCAAAAATATAGAGAAGTGATTTAAATTTATAAAATATCAAGTCATTTTCAATTGATACATGGCCAAAGGATATAAATAGGAAGTTTTCAGAAGAAATCAAAGCTATCTACTGTGAAGCGTGAAAAATATTATGAAAAATTATATTAATCAATCAAACATACATTACCTAGTTCAGGGGGAAAAGGTCAACACCCCAAACTTCAGAGTGTACAGACAGATCAAACAGACAGGCTTCCAAACTGTTCAACCATTATCAACACCAAAATCACAGTTACCAGAGAGGAAAGCATCAACATCTGGGTTTTCAGAGCTGGGGGGGAGCTCTCAACAATGGCTTCCCAGAGTCTCATCTGGTCAAATCACACAACACTTCTCAAAGTGAGCCCCAAAGCAAAGCCTCCCATCAGGGTTTATATAACCTTCTCCTGCCTCAGACAATGTAACAACCTTCTGGACCCACTGCCCAATCACAAAGTATCAAGGTGTGGGCTTTACTGAAAAACAAGCCTCCCACCACAGGCTCCAGGTGCACTTAACCTAGGGGCAGGGATGATCTATAAATTTTCATTTCCATTACAATCCTTCATTTCATAAATAAGGATACTAATGCCCAGGTAAGCTAAATAACTCACTCAAGGTCACACAGAAAATTAGGAGCAGCAGAAAAGGTTTGAAACTACACCCTCTGGTGTCAGACAGTGGCCAATGTGTTTCTGAGTAACCTAAAAAGTCAGACATAGGGGGGGAGGGGGATATTGTAGAAACTATATAGTTCAACTCAGTTTGTGGTAGAGTGGATAGCACTCCTCTTCCCCTAAGAAAAGCCAGGAGAAGGAAAGAAACATACATTTATTAAATTTCTACTAAACCCCAGGCCCAGTGCTAAGAGCTTTACAATTACTATCCCATTTTATCCTTACAACAAACCAGGGAGGTAGGTGCTATTATTATTCTTATGTTACAAAGGAAGAAACAGAGGCAGACAGAAGGCAAGTGATTTACCCAAGGCCACACAGCTAGTAATGAAGGGGGCGATATTTGAATTCAGGTCTTCTTGACTCCAAGCCCAGTTCTCTACCTACTTCACCAAATAGATGTCACACAAATACACACACAAATGCGCACATATATATACACACACACATTAACAAACACATTCACACAAAGGATGGAAGCCTAGTGGATGGGGCAAAAATGAGGAAGTCTATGAAACACAAACAACCCAGGGCAGATTCTAAGAATACACACAAACACATATAGAAAGAAGACTGAATGGAGGTCCACAGAGCAAGAGGAGAGACCAGGAGCATAAACACAGGAGAGAGACAGGGAAAAGGGGACACACAAGGTTGAAGGAGGGAATGGTTGGGGGTTGAGACTGGAAGAGGTAAGTCACCCACAGTCCAAGGTACACAACGAGAGAACAGGAGTTGGGGTTTGGATGGGAGCAGAGGCAGGTAGAATTCACTGGCTGAGGACAGTGTCCATCTCTAGGAAACATAGGACAGAGGCAGGAGGTCTGCTTAAGGCTTGCATGCAGCAGTAGGTCACCTGAGAGCATGATGTAATTCAGCATGTGGAGACCATGGCCACTACATAAGGCATCCGCCCAGGTTCCTGTGGACTCAGTGTACTTGCTATTCTTTGAAATCTTCAAGTTTCAGCTTCAGCTGGAGGTAAAGAAATTTGATCATGAGCCCCCTTGGCATAGTAATTCTGCTCTCCCTGGTTCTGTGCTCCTTCAGGGGTAAGATTCTACTTAGGTACACCACATTCACAATGGGCCCAATAACCATCAGACAGCCCTTCATACAAAATCAAATTTGACCCTGAGCTGCACCCTCATGGGCCTTTTCACAGCATTAAGAGACCTGCTGAGGTTAGAAGCTTTCTCTACAATCATGCTGGGTGGGAAAGAACAGGAGTTTTATTAGCCCTGTTTGGCAAAGGAGAAAACAACACCAGATGGTGGAATAGGTAACACAACTAGTAGGCAGGACACACCACCTCTAAACGTAAGTCTCTCAGGCTTAGAGGACCCAGAATACAGCTGCACCTCTGAGGACCTGGCTCTGGGGTATGGAGAAAAGGCATTGATAGGGACATCATAGCCTGGATCCTATACTAGACAGGAGGTAGAATAAGAATTTTGGCTTATGTTTATGGAAAAAGAAAATGAGACAGAGAGATAGCGGCAGAGACAAAAACAGAGATAGGAAGACAGATGGACATGCTGAGACAGATAACCAGGTATCTAGGTGGCAGTCTTGGATTCAAGAAGACCTGAGTTCAAATTCTGCCTTAGACACTAAAATGGGGATAATAATAATGCCTAATTGGATGTAATGAAGATATAATGAGATAAATATGTAAGGAACTTTGAAAACCTTAAAGTATGACAATTTTTTGCTATTATTAATGTTTCCATTTATATATTTGATCCTGAAAAGCCTATAACATTTTTTTAATATATATTCGAAACATTTAATGTTAAGACCTCGAATTTCAGATCCATTTCCTTCCTCCCTTGTCACCCATTCCCTCTTGGGAGATAAGTAATTCAGTATATGTTGTACATGTCTAGCTATGCAAAACATTATCATAGTAGATATATTGTACAAGGCTGCTTATAATTCCCTCCCACTCATCCCACCCCCCACCTGGTCCATTCCCTACATGATCCTGTCCCTCTTCTATACTGGGTACTTCCAACCTCCCCTCCCCCCAAGGATGCCCTCCCATCCATCATCCCTCCTCTCATCCCCCTTCCCCCTATCCTGCTGCAGGTTAAGATATCCCATTTAGTATGTATGTCATTCTCTCCCTGAACCAAATTCAATGTGAATGTGGTTTTGCCTTTTTAGCCTTCCTATTCTCCCCCTCCCTTGCAACCACTTCCCCTTGCTTCTTCTACATGGGATAGTTTACCCTACCCTGTCTCTCCCCATCTCCTCTTGCCACTTTCCTCTCTCACCTCATAATTTCATCCCTTGAGTATTCTCCCTTCCCAACAAATTCAACCTATGCCCTCTATCCATATATAACTGTAACCATATACACACACATTCACATATGTATTCATATGACCACACCCCCTTCTTCCATTATTTTCATAGTGAGAAAGATATCATCAGTCACAGTTATTGCTTTTCCATATAGGAATGTAAATAGTTCAACTTTGATAAGTTCCTTTTGATTTCTTTTCCCTGATTACCTTCTCAGGCATCTCTTGCTTCTTGTGTCTGGATGTCAAATTTTCTATTCAATTCTGGTTTTTTCCTCAAGAATGCTTGAAAGTCCTCTATTCCACTGAATGACCATATTTTCCCCTGAAACAAAATACTCAGTTTTGCTGGGTAGGTGACCCTTGGGTTCATTCCCAGTTCTTTTGCCCTCTGGAATATCATATTCCATGCCCTTCGATCCCTCAGTGTAGAAGCTGCCAGGTCCTGGGCTATTCTGATTGTGTTTCCACAATATTGAAATTGTTTCTTCCTGGCTGCTTGTAGTATTTTCTCCTTGATCTGGGGATTCTGGAACCTGGCTATAATATTCCTGGGAGTTTTCTTTTTGGGATCTTTTTCAGCAGGTGATCGGTGGATTCTTTCAACCTCTATTTTGCCCTCTGGATCTAAAACACCAGGGCAGTTTTCCTTGAGAATTTCTTGAAGGGTGATTTCTAGGTTCTTTCTTTGATCATGGCTTTCAGGTAGTCCAATAATTTTTAAATTGTCTCTCCTGGATCTATTTTCCAGGTCAGTGGTTTTTCACATGAGATATTTCACATTGCCTTCTAATCTTTCGTTTGTTTGGATCTGCTTAACAGCATCTTGATTTCTCATAGAGTCATTAGCTTCCATTTGCTCCAGTCTAAGTCTGAAGGAATGAATCTCCTCAGTGAACTTTTGAGATTCTTTTTCCATCTGGCAAATTCGACTTTTTAAGGCATTCTTAGATGCCCTATCCCCCTCCATATCCCATTGTGTTCTTTTGGGCCAAACCAAACACATTTAATTCCTTATTGTCATGGCAGTATATGATCACAGAGAACTAGGAGAGCTCCATCAAGAACAGGACATGCCTAACAAGTTTCCTGTATCTCAATGTTAGTAATCTACTGCAAATACAGACTGCCTTCATTTGACAGAGGATGTCTTGGTATACTTGTAGACCACACAAGGATTGACAAGCCACACAAGAGGAGAAGGAATCAGCTTCAGAGCTGTGTTAAGAGAGTCAAAGATAATCCCAGGATCATAGATTTAGAAATGAAAGAGGTCCTGGAGGTCATTGATCCTATACCTTCATTTCATAGAGGAGGAAAGGGAAGGGTGCATGGCTAGAGAGTCTAATGACCTATTGCCAATGGCAAAACTGGCAATTGACAGAGCCACAATTTGAAGACAAGTCCCTTGACTCCAAATCCATCATACTTCCCATTGCATCAGGGCATACCAATTACTCATGCTGGAATATCAACTCACTAGGAAAAAGGTCCTTAGTGGGGGTTCTTGGGAAATGTTTTTTATCTTCACTGGCTTATAATTAACCAGTGACTTTGATAGAGGCAAAGACAGCATCCTTGTTAAATTTTCAGACGATGACAAAGTCGGGAGGGGGAGCAAGAACACACTGATTGACAGGATTCAAAAAGGTATTGACAGGCTACAATATTAAGCCAAATCTAATGAGAAAGAAATTTTAAGAAGCATATGAGTAAAATTTTACACTTTGGGTCAACAAGTCAGACTCACAAGGCAAGATGAGAGTGTAACTAGCTTACTACAGTTCATCTTTAAAAGATGTAAGAGTGTTAGTGAACTAGCTCACTGTGGATTAACTCTCTAGTACAGTAGCCCAAAACAAGTTAAAGCTTCATAGGCTTCATTCAAAGAAGAATGTGTTCAATCTAGGGAGGTTATAATTCCATTATACACTGTCCTGTTCACACAACATAGACAGTATGGCTTCCAGGACATTTATGACCTCCCAAAGGATTTTAGGGAGCCCATGAAAAATGTAGAGAATATGAAAAAAATTAAAGATGTAATGAGCATTTTGTCCATGCCTCACTTTACCTACCTTCCACTCATCACTTTGGGCCTGTCATACAACTGAGTGGGCCCTCATAGCTCACTCTTTCCTGTGTGTCACATGACATGTGGCAACTAACTATCATTATACCTTTACTTGAAAAGTGAGCTGCTAAAAACTTAACTGTGGCCAAAGAAGTTTAGCATTTTTTAATTTTGGCCTCTGTGTACTGTCAAGTTGTGCAGATCTGCAGTACAAGATGCCATGTTTCAAGAGGAATATTGATAAGTTGGGGAAAATACAAAGATATATCAACAAAGTGAAGGGCCTTCATGTCATGTCATATGCAGATTCTTGAATTTAACTAGGGGTGGTTAGCCTGAAGAAGAGAATATATAGTAAGGACAGGATAGCCATCTTCCTATTTGAAAGATCACGAGGATAAGACTTCTGCTTGGTCAAAGAGGTTAGAATTAGGAACAGTGGATAGCAGGTACAAAGAGGCAAAATATGGGAAATTCCTTAAAATTTAGTAATCTAACAATGAATCAAGCTGCTCCTGGAAGTAGCTCCTTCCATCCATTGGTATTCCATCTGGACTCATTCCCTAACAATTAGCAAACTTCTCCCACAACCCGGCCCCCACACACTAAAGATATTCAAATAGTCAGAAGACCTGTTGTTGTTTTCTGGGAGCTCTTCTTCTCCAGGTGCTCATTAGACCAGATAGCACCTGAGGTCTCTTCCAAGTTAAAGGTCCTTTGATTCTGTCACTAAAATGTCTTTTCTTCTGAAGGGTAAACAGTATCATTTTTTTAAACTAAAACCTCATATGACCTGGTTTCCAGGTCTGTTCCCATAATTCTAGGATTGAATAGAAGCCCAATTTTGATATCCTAATATTCAACAGTGCAAAATTTTAGAATCTTAATTCTGAGAACCAATAATTTTAGAACTCTAAGATTCCCTGATTTGAGAATTCAATAATGCTCTGATTGTATGGAATTGTGTAGTTGAATGTTGCTTTTTTCATAGTTGCTGCCTGAAAAACAGGCTTGGTTTTGGCTATTTGACCTCTGTTTGACTCCCAACCTGGTGGCACAACCAGGAACAATTATTGGAAATTAAAAAGAGGAAAATTTAGGCATGATAAAAGGAAAAATTTCCTAATAATGAGAGCTGTGCAGTAGTGGAATGACCTGTTTCAAGATGTGGTGGGTTTCCCTCCTTGAAGGTCTTCAAGCAGTAGCTGAATGACCATTTGTCATATATGTTAATAAAGGTATTCTTTCTTATACGGAGGTTGGATGGGATGTCTGCTGAGTTCCCTTTCAGTTCTCAAATTCTGTGATTCTCTGCCTACAAAACTACCTTTAAAAGAAAAAGGCCTCTCTATATCACTCCCACTTATTGTCATCCTCTTTTTTCTCCTCATTCTTAGCCAAACTCCTTGAAAAAACCCCTTCCAGTGGTTACCTCCACTATCTTTTCTATCTTCCTCCCCACCCCCCACAAATCTTCTAGAATCTGGCTTCTGACCTAATCACTTAAGTAAAACTGCTTTCTCTAAAGTTACCTTTGGTATCTGGCTCATCATATCTATTGGCTTTTCCTTAATCCTCATCCTTCTTAAACTGTGTAGCAAACAAAAGTGTTAACTTCCCATTTCTCTTTGGATTTCACTGACACTGCTCTACTTTCTAATCCTACCCATCTGGCTGCTGCTCAGTTTCCTTTGTTAGATCACCATCACTATCATACCCCCCAACTCTGGGCTCAATCCCAAGTCCCTGGCATTGGCCCTCTTCTCTTTTCTCTTTCTACTCTCTCATGGGGTCATCTTTTCAGTCCCTGTAGGTTCAATTATCAGCTCTAAGAAGATGACCAGTAGATCTACCTGTCTAGCCCTCTCTTTCTTGAGATCCAGTTAGGTATCACAGACTACCCATTCGTTTTTCAAAATAGACATCCCAGAAATTCAAGACGTCCAAAGAAAGTATCTTTTCCCCAAAATAAATCAACCTTCCAAATATTGCTACTACTGTCAAAAAAACAGCAAGATCCTAAACCATTTAAGTAAAAGATCTGTTTACCTAAATTCACAAGCTTGGTGTGATATCCAGTTTTTCAATCCTGCTAACCTCATGTATCCAGTACCAAATTTTGTCCTTTCTACTTCCTTAACTTTCCCTGGGTAAGATCCAGAATATCCCCACCTAGGCAATTTGGCATCTCCCCTATTTGCCCGATCCAAAGAGTGGGACAAGTTCAATACCAAAGGAAGTGGCCAAGGAGCTCCAGATTGATTATAGTTAGTAGTTTAATCAACTGGGATACTTACATTAGGAATAGTATGATGGATACTGGTCAAGAGTTAAGAGCCTGCAGTCTGGACCAGACCACAGGTGGGATTCCTGCAAAAACCCCAGGAAATCCCAGTGGTAACTATAGAAGTGAAAGCGAGGTGAAACCATAGAGTACATCACTACTGATTGGTGGATATTTTGGATTTCTGCTTAGTGATGAGCTCATTTCCAAGCTTGGGTATTAAGCCAATGTCAATGGTTAAATGCCCAAACACAAGATGGTGTACTGGACATGTACTGGACATGTACTGGCCAAAGTGTCTCTGTTATGGCTTTCTTCAGTCAAAACATCTCAGGGCTCATTGTCTAAATTAAGATTCAGTATCTAAGTTCTGATTTTTAACAGGTCACCATGTCTGGGCTTCCACATTTCACAGAGTTTAAGTTAATGAGTTTTCCCTTCTTACTGTGTATAATCGCTTTTCCAATCAGGACCCCACACCCTGCTCTGCACTTACACAGTCACCACCCTCATGTAAACCCTTATCCCCTTTCAACATTGATTATTGCAATATTTGATCCTCCTGTTGCTCTCCAGTCTCTCATCTCTCCAGCCCTTCCCCAACCCAGCTGCTGAAATTATTTCCCTTAAGGAACAGGCCTAACCATGTCTTTCCCCTATTCAAGTAGTCTTCAAAGCTCCAGTGGTTTTCTGTTGTCTCTGGGGTCAAATATTGGACTCTTCCTGCCATTTACAACTAACTCTACATTGGTTGGCCTCTCCATGCTTCTCCAGTCTCCACATCACTCCCCTCCACATGCTCTAGAATACAATCATGTTGCATTATTTGCCTCTTCTCACACCAGACATGGCACCCCGTCATCCCATCCCTTTGCACTGTCTGTTCACTATGTCTAGAATGCTCGCTCTCTCTCACTTCTATCTCTGGGACCTCTGGTTTCCTTCAAGACTCAGTCACCTTCTGCTGTAGTCTGTTCTGATGTCCCCTGCAATTAGTGCCTTTCCAGGCAAGGTTACCCTGTATCTGATTTATATGTTCTTTACATACCTCTCTATGCATAAATTTTGTCCCCCATTTGAACATAAGTTCTTTGAGAGAAGAGACAGCTTGTATTTTTATCTGCAGTATTTCAAATATTATACACATACAATAGGTACTTAATAAATATTTATTGATTATGTGAAGAACCCTGTCAGACTGTTATTTTCGCCACAGAGGAAGCTGAACTTTAGGAGAAAGAAAAGTGACTCACTCAAAGCCACACAGCTAGTCAGTTTCAGAGACAAACTTCAACCTGAGGTCTCTAATTTTAGTTACAGTCTGTTTTCAGCTATGCCAACTTGCCTTCCAAAGGATACACACTTAAACAGAGCAAAAGAAATGCTTGTTAAATGATACTTTGGATTGGGATTCGGAACTGAATGAAACTTTGTATTCATTGAGTACCTTATACTTTCTCAAGCCCTTTTGGACCTACTATCCAATCAGAGCCCCTTTACTGCAGCCAGCACAGTTGGTGGGCTAGCAAGCAGTGATAATAATGACTCTAGGGTGTAATCAATAATTTGTTTATTACTGGACCATTTCATACAGAGCCAAAGATACAAGGAACTCAGAGAGTTTGTATGCCTTCCAGCAGAAGGTCTAAGTGACTCAAAAGAATGCAGACACTCAAAATAATGCAGACAATGTACAAGGACCCTCCTTTGGACTTGTTTACTATTTACCCTTGCTTAAGGTTAGATATTTATTAGGGCAATATCATATAACCATATCTGTAGGCATAAACAAAAAACATTACACACTCCCCTATTTATCTGCCCTCTAACTGCAGATAATTGTATAGGGGAGGGCAACATTCCTTTAGCAGAGACTGGGAAACCCAAAAGTTCTCTCCATCCAAACAAGGTTACATGTCCTCCTGCTTATCTGCGCTGTAACCTTTCAGATAATTGTATAGGGGAGGGGAACATTCCATTAGTGGACCCAGGGAACTTCTAAAAGTTCTCTATACACATTCTCAGCCCCTTTGAAATAAACAGAACAAAGGTTGTTATGTACATTTTGCAAATAGGCAAATTCAAATCCAGAAGAGAGCAGTAGCTGATCACAGATCTTGTAGCTAAGGATAGAGCCATATGACTGAAACCTGGGTATTCTTCCACTAAATATTTTGCCTTGAAAGCATTTGAATGCTACTTCTGGTTTATAGGAAGTGACAAGGGCTATGGATTACTCCTTATTTAGCCAGGAATTAGGGTTATTTTTGTCCCAACTGAACTACCTTTTCTGGGAATCCTTTTCAAAGCCCCAAGAAACACAAAAAGCAGATGGAAAGATGATTCTCTTACAAATGAAAACAAAGGTCAGCAGACCTCGATTGATAATTATTTTAAGATTCCCAGAGATTTTAGATTTCTTTCTTTCTTTTTTTTAAACAAATGCTTTATTAACTTCTGTTTTACATCATTCATTTCCGCCAGATTTTTAGTTACAGTCATTTTCCCCCCGTTATTCCCCTACCCAACCTCCCACAATAGCAGTCCCACAAGATATCGCTTCCTCGAATCTGCTCTCTCCCATACCTTCTCCCATACCCTCTTCGACTTTTCCATTAGAGGAAGGTGAATCTTTGAGTCCCAATTCCTGCACATCTTGTCTCCCAATTATAAGCAAAAGAGTATTAATAATAGTATTTATATATATTTGAAACATTAAATGTTAAGACCTCGAATTTCAGATCCATTTCCTTCTTCCCTTGTCACCCATTCCCCCTTGGGAGATAAGTAATTCAGTATATGTTGTACATGTCTAGCTATGCAAAACATTATCATAGTAGATATATTGTACAGGGCTGCTTATAATTCCCTCCCACTCATCCCACCCCCCACCGGGTCCATTCCCTACATGATCCTGTCCCTCTTCTATAGTGGGTACTTCCAACCTCCCCTCCCTGCAAGGATGCCCTCCCATCCATCCCTCCTCTCATCCCCCTTCCCTCTATTCTGCTGCAGGTTGAGATATCCCATTTAGTATGTATGTCATTCTCTCCCTGAACCAAATTCAATGAGAATGTGGTTTTGCCTTTTTTGCCTTCCTATACTCCTCCTCCCTTGCAACCATTTCCCCTTGCTTCTTCTGCATGGGATAGTTTACCCTACCCTGTCTCTCCCCATCTCCTCTTGCCACTTTCCTCTCTCACCTCACAATTTCATCCCTTGAATATTCTCCCTTCCCAACAAATTCAAACTATGCCCTCTATCCATATATAACTTTAACCATTTACACACATATTCACATGTGTATTCATATGACCACACACCCTTCTTCCATTATTTTCATAGTGAGAAAGATATCATCAGTCACCATTATTGCTTTTCCATAGAGGAATGTAAATAGTTCAACTTTGATAAGTTCCTTTTGATTTCTTTTCCTTGATTACCTTCTCAGCATCTCTTCCTTCTTGTGTCTGGATGTCAAATTTTCTATTCAATTCTGGTTTTTTGTCCTCAAGAATGCTTGAAAGTCCTCTATTCCACTGAATGACCATATTTTCCCCTGAAACAAAATACTCAGTTTTGCTGGGCAGATGACCCTTGGGTTCATTCCCAGTTCTTTTGCCCTCTGGAATATCATATTCCATGCCCTTCGATCCTTCAGTGTAGAAGCTGCCAGGTCCTGGGCTATTCTGATTGTGTTTCCACAATATTGAAATTGTTTCTTCCTGGCTGCTTGGAGTATTTTCTCCTTGATCTGGGGATTCTGGAACCTGGCTATAATATTCCTGGGAGTTTTCTTTTTGGGATCTTTTTCAGGAGGTGATTGGTGGATTCTTTCAACCTCTATTTTGCCCTCTGGATCTAAAACATCAGGGCAGTTTTCCTTGAGAATTTCTTGAAGGGTGATTTCTAGGTTCTTTCTTTGATCATGGCTTTCAGGTAGTCCAATAATTTTTAAATTGTCTTTCCTGGATCTATTTTCCAGGTCAGTGGTTTTTCCCATGGGATATTTCACATTGCCTTCTAATCTTTCATTTGTCTGGATCTGCTTAACAGCATCTTGATTTCTCATAAAGTCACTAGCTTCCATTTGCTCCAGTCTAACTCTGAAGGAACGAATCTCCTCAGTGAACTTTTGAGATCCTTTTTCCATCTGGAAAATTCAACTTTTTAAGGCATTCTTTTCCTGATTGCCCTTTTGGGCCTCCTTTGCCATTTGAGTTAGTCTATTTTTTAAGGTGTTGTTTTCCTCAGTCAGGCTGTTGACCCTCATTTCATACTTTTATTGCATCTTTTCCATTTCTCTTTCCAATTTTTCCTCCACTTCTCTTATTTGATTTTTAAAGTCCTTCTTAAGGTCCTCTATGGCCTGCAACCCGCTCATGTTTTCCCCTGGGGCTTTTGGAGCGGGACTTCTGACCTCAGAGTCCTTTTCCCGCTCTATGCCCCCAAAATAGGAGTCTAGGGTTGCATTTTTCTGTTTGCTTTGCCTTGGCATGTTGCCACTTAATTACTTGACTTTGGGGCTTGTTGCCACACTATGGCTTTAAGGCCAGATAGAGGAATTTTCATCCTGAACGTGTGGGGGGCAACTTCCGTTTCTGGCAAGCTGTAAACCCACCCACAACTTCCACCCCAGATCACAATCCAGATCCAGGGAGGTTAAAGCAATAACGATTACCCCCCAAGACTGATCGCTGGATCTCCCTACAGTTAGCACGAAGGCCAGGAGCTGGAGCTGCCTCTGAAAAACTACAAAATGGAGTGTCTCCTAAGCAGCTTCTAGCCCCCAGGCGAGGAAGCTGACGCATTCCCCAAATACTGGTCCCAAAGTCCATAGGACACTAACCTCTTACTTTGTCCTAGGCATGTCTATGTTGATAATTCTGGAATCTCCACAGCTGCTGGTGTTCTGGGGTTCCTCCAGCCATCTGCTGGCCCTGCTGCCCTGGGGCTAAAACCTCGGCTCCCAGGGACCTGGGCTCGGCTCGCGCTGCCGGCTCCCAGACCGCTGCGCTGGTCCTTCCTGCAGGGCTGCTGGGCTGTCCTCAGCGGGACGTTAGCTTCTCTGTGTTGCTCTGTGGGTGCTGGGGCTCCAGAATTTGTTCAGAGTCCCCTTTTACATGGTTTGGGGGGAATCTGGGGGCAGAGTGGCTTGGATGAGCTGTTTTTACTCCGCCATCTTGCCTCCGCCCTTAGATTTCTTTCTTATAGACCCTCCCTCCTCCAGAGAAAATTTACTGCCATACACCTCTCCCCTCCAATCAATCAATGCCTTAGTAGACTTTTCATGCAATACTATGGCCAAAAAAAATGAATCCTCTAGGAACCATATTTGTGTTGATATGCATTTCCACAGTAAGCCAGGCTGATAACTCAGACTTCCAATACATCTTCTGAGATTATAGCATTACTAGCTTGAAAGGACCTCCCAAACTTTGTGCTCTCCTAACAAAGCCTTCAAGAACTTCCATTGTTATTTCATGCCTCTGAGTCAATAGAAGAAGGTTTTATTGAAGACAGTCAAGAGTTACAATTCAGATTTAGATAAGAGGCTTGGGGTTCAAAGCTTCTATTTACTGACTGTGTAATCTTGGGTCTCAGTTTCCTCATCTGCAAAATCAAGGGGTTAGGCTAGATGACTCAGAAGTCCTTTCCAGCTCCATGCCTATGATCCTATTAAAAATGTTTTTATTTGCAAAATATTTTATTTGCAACAGCCCTGCAAAGTAGGTAGCACAAGAATGATTATTACTTTTGTACAAACTAGAAAACTGAGGTTCAGAGAGAAGTAAACTATTCCAATATCCCACAAAAGGGTGACAGTCAGAGTCAGAACTGAAGCCCTGTTCTTCCAGGTGAAAATGCAGTAATCATTTCAGTTCTAAAATATGATTCAAGAGGACCAAGAATGCGAGCAGGCAGATTCCAATTAATATTTAACTCATTTTACAAGTAATCTAGAAAAGGGGAGGAAAAACAATCTCTCAAATTATTTATTTTACACACTTGGAAAATGGATTTAGAGAATGTCAGAGGTAAAAGGGCCTTTGGGAAGATAAAGCATGCTGTCCATTACAAAGAGTTGATGGATTTAGATTAAGGAGATAGATGATAGATAGCTAGATAGATAGATAGATAGATAGATAGATAGATAGATAGATAGATAAACAGGTAGAGAGAAATACTTTACAGTCATTGTAGGATGTTCTGTATAACTGTGAATATGTATTAGAATTTTTTCATTTTTCCCCCAATTAATGGATGTGAAGAAGAAACTTTAGATTTCAATTCATTTTTTTTAATTAATTTATTAGTTTAGTTTCAGTTAACAAGATTCAATTCCATAGTTCCTTGATTTTCAAATTTCCTTTACTTCCCTC